>OX438752.1:19517905-20253464 GCA_949316235.1 Oegoconia quadripuncta | reverse complement strand
AAAATTGAAATGTTTCAAGGCATAGAATACCGATTTTAGGTAAAACTTCGTTAATCGGTGATACGTAGTGATAATTTGGTGATAGCCATATAAAGCCGGAGATCGTGCGAATCAATGCGATGCTAAAATCGATGTGATACGTAAACCTAGCGTCAACGTTATTGAAATCTTCAGAACTGAAACAAGGATAACTATCACCAAATTAGAAAAATCATGTTGAAGTAATACAAAAAGTCACCCTATGTAGACTATAATTTGGTGATAGCTTTCACAGCCGGAGTTCTTGCGAATCAATGCGATGCTAAAATCGTTGTGATATGTGTCGGTCGCTACGTTTTGCGTCAACGTCATTGAAATCTTCAGCTATCACCAAATTACTGATTGCGTCGCTCCGATTAGCCAAACATTGTTGAAGTAATACAAAAACTCACCTCTAAGTATTTGGTAGAGGAAGACTTTGATGTGATCGGCGGACAGATGCTGCGGCGACACGATGATCTTATGCAGGTCACTTTGTAGGAGCTCCGTTATCACGTAACTGTAGTGCTTTTGGTTAAGGGAAGTAAAATGACAGGTAAGAAGAGAAAACACAATTAGAAATCATAGCCTTACAGTATACATAAATAAGGTTAAACCAGACCCATCGTTTTCAATTTTAATTGTAAATTGAATTAGGTACTAAAATAAAAAAAAAAAAAAAAAAGGTACATCGTGTGAGAATAGTAGGTGCCTACCTGCATACCTATATATCAATACTTGTGTACCAAGTAACTTTCTCTCGAAATTGGATTACCAGTCTTTAAAACAAAATACAAATTGTTTTTTATAAAGGGGTGTTTTCTGACAGGGGGTTTAGTAGGATAAACGGACGTTAGATAAGAGTTCCAAATAAATGGTTATCAAATATCGTCTCATTTTACTACCTTTTCCAATGGCAAACTATTTATGTTCATTGACAACAGCTGTTTACAATTAGTAGTTGGTCGAAAGGTGGCAGTACTAAGTCAACTAAATAAATTTATTTGAAATTCAAAGAAGACTGGCACTTATTAGAGTATTAATACTGAAAACATCACTATTATATACTAATTGTATAACATTATATAAGTTCGATAAAGTAGTTTAGAAATTCGGCTAAATGTCAATATCCAAATACTCCCGTCATCTTCATGTTCGGGAATCCCGCTCTGATGATAAACGGTAGACTATGCGAACCGTAACATAGCTTACTTCTAAATAGTATCGAACGCTACCGAGCGTGACTAAGTTATATGGCATAATTTCAACGCCCACGCGGCTCCGCAGTGGGGTGGCTGATGGGAATGCCCCCTTTCAGACCCCGCAACCGCCCGAGGACGGTCTCTACTGTTATCTGGTTTATCTCCAGCACGCACCGAAACGCTTTATTCCTCATAAGGGTACCTACGTCCACAAGAAGTCAATGAACATCTGTGAACTTTATGCAATGCGACTAAAGTGGATAAATATTCTGCTACATTTGCCCAGTCAATTTTAATATTATTCTTGTTGACTTAAGACAAAATTTATCACGTTATTGAGCTTATAACATGGGATATTGACGGATGGTGCCAATACATATTTCTACAGGGTATAATCCATCAATAGATCGTGATGTGGATTGCGGTATGTTAAAAGTATCTGAAAAGGAAAAGCCGAAAGGAAATTTCTCTTACTCCTTAACTCGAATGACGTATACTCTTGTTCAAATGCTTGAATTTTCTAAAATACTTTAAAATTAACACGTTATTGAATAAACAAAAATATATAGATTTATACAATAATCGATTTGTAAAGGATATAATTAAGAATTTCGAAATTTTCATTGTTACTCAGGGTTTTTAATATATCATCCAGATAAAGAAACCAACTGTTCAATGGATGAATGAATGGGTCACACAAAATGTTATTAAATTGTAGAGACCATAATATGGTTGTGTCTGCGTAGGCTAACTGTGAGACTTGATCACATTTATATATATAAATCATATACAGGGATTTTGTACTCATTGTAAACTTATTAAGGCATCCGACATACAAACATCAGCGTATCCCAAGATAGGTAAGACGAAATATTGTATACATATATTGTAGTCATTCATTATTGTAATTTAAGAACTCGAAGTAGTCTAATTTCACACTTGTTGCTCGCATCGTTTCGATATTCCGTACGGAACCCCAGTAATCGTAACTCGGTGTAATTGCGACGTAATTACGGTACTATAGTAATTTGAAAACATTTTCACGTTTATTACGCGACTTGTTTGCCGGAGAGCGTAATATTATTTCATACTAGCATCCGCCTGTGGCTTCGCACGCGTTACTTTATCGCGAAAGCTTTTTATCTCATGATCATGTCACTTTTAATTACAATTAATAATAAAATGTTGGGGTTTCCGGGTCAGTACGCTTCCACCTTCGACCTCATCTTCACTTATCTTCAAGTACGAACCCGTTGTGCATATATAAAAAAAAAAACAAAACAATCCGATAGTCTAAATACTAAAATGAAACGTTTCCAACTTTAAACATTACGGATTTTCATACAAACTTTGAAGCTTTATTTCACCCAGCTAGAGATACATTTTCCAAAAACACCTCACACTAAATATGAAACCATAAGTCTAAATCACTAAGTACGCGCCTCTAGCTTTAAAAAAACTTAATACAAACTTACTGTACTTTTACCCATTTGGAAGTTAGATTTTAGATGATAATCATCTCTGGAGATAACTACCTCATTCTTATGCCAGGCTATTTCACAATTAATAATGGAATATAACA
This sequence comes from Oegoconia quadripuncta, assembly GCA_949316235.1. NCBI lineage: Eukaryota > Metazoa > Arthropoda > Insecta > Lepidoptera > Autostichidae > Oegoconia > Oegoconia quadripuncta. The sequence continues at coordinate 20,250,662 of OX438752.1, read as the reverse complement.
ACCTTTTTGTAAAATAAAAACCTGTTTGTAAAAAAGCGACCATTCGAGTTTCTTGCTTTTTCTTCTCAGGGGAAAATTGCATTTTGAACAAACAGTAGCTTAAAAATATTATAGCTATAGTGTAACTACAAAATAAAGCAATTTTGACTTTGACTAAAATCCTTTCATAGTGGATGTTTGCGACACAAAAGGAACTGAAACTGCAAATTGCTAGCTTCAGTAGTTTTGGCTCTGCGTTAAATAAATCAGCCAGTCAGGAAGTAATTTTATACCAACTTATAGATAAATTTCCACACTGACTGCCTTTTTTTTTTCACTGTTAACCATTCTACATGAAATTAATTAATTAGTGACAGAATGGTTACCTATTAAATCTTCGATTATGTGTTTGAACGATTGAATATAAGAAGCCGTAATGTTTTAACGTCTAATCTGTATTCCAAGGGGCGTCGTAAAGTGCGACTACACGGCAACTAATTAAATTAATAAGACTTGTGATTATTAGACGCATACATAGGGAGGACTATCGGTATTTTGGCGTCTGGCTAGCTACCATTTTTATATCCCGACGTAGTCTAAATAGCCTGCATGTATTTTATTTTTTTTTTATATGAGAGAGCGGCAAACGAGCATGCGGATCACCTGATGGAAAGTAATCACCGCCGCCCATGGACACCCGCAACACCAAAAGTGTCACAGATGCGTCGCCGGCCAGATGTATGTGGCAATGTAGCTCTAAAACGGCTGAACCGATTGAAACCGGTGTTTTACTTTCCAAAGCTGATGTTTGCGAGATGGTGAATTTTTTTAATGAGTAACTGGATACGCGTTTGACCACAATCTCACCTGATGAGAAGTGACGATGTGACCGAAGATAAAGCACGCGATCTCAGTAGATGCCTATTCACCTTGCTCTTGAAGATCCCAAGGTTGTAGGATTCAGCAAAGATTGACGCCGGAAGGGAGTTCCATGCCTTGGCTGTTCGCATTATGAATGAAGAGTCGAACCGCTTAGTGTGAATGTTCGGTATGTTAACTACATACGGTTGTAATCCCTCCCCACGCCTAGTAGTCCGAAGATGAAATGGCGATGGTGGAATAAGATTGTGTAATTCCAACGCACACTCATCGTGAATGGTCGCTTCGATTATAATTTAGCTTTCAATAGTCGGTTCATCTGAAAGATAATAAGCATAGACTAAATTTTCAATTTAGTCACATCTAAATCAAACTTTGTTTTATAATATTTTATATTATAATATAATATTTTTTTTTCATTATAATATTTTTATAAAACCTTAAGAATTTTATCTTAGTCTAAGAAAAAGTTACTTAACTTTTTCATAGACGTACCTAATGACAGAGTATTAGTCGAGTAATAAGTAAGTAACGCATAACGTAATGAAGTAATATGCTATTAAGGAAATTGAAAACCAATTCCAATCCTGGAACACCACCGCGGGTGCCTCTCAGAACAAAATACAAAAGAAAAACGTTTTTTACTCGATTGAAAAAAGTAGCAAAAATATCGCAACAGCCTAGTATACTCGGTCACGTAGTGCGGTGGCTTGCTTAATCCATCTCTATTCGATCCCAGACCGCGAGACCCGAGCGCATGCGCGAGGCCGCACAATAAACATAATAACATTTCATAATGCCCCTCATTTACTCCATTCATAGCATCTGAAGAACGGATAGTCTGAATCGTGGTATACCTTGACATTATTAGGATTGCGACGTATAAGATGAGCAGAGCATCAGTACCTACCTATTTTAATCTTTGATAATAATAAAAAAATATTTTGAAATAACGAGCCGTCTTGGTAAATACAGCGCGGAATAATAATAAAAAAAATAATATAATAATTTTTATAATTCTAAAATCTAACACCCAGTTACATTAATTAATAACATAATTGGAACTGAAAACTGAATATTTCCAAAAGAATATTGAAACTTTTCTTACTTTTTCATTTTTTTTAATACAAATGCACCTTTAACTGCTCTAGTTTAGAAATTAGATCGTGTTTCCCGCTCCTACCTACGACCTTTAAGGTATTGGCACGAGAGGAGCTTTAAGCCTTCACCTTACTGACAGCAACGCGGGGCGGCAACCGACCAAGCATATTAGTTATGGTATTAGCGACGTCACACAGCCGCCTCTAGAGCGCCACATCGTGACGTATGGTTAACTTTGTACACTTGCATAGAATAGGTTCAACGCGATTTCGCATTGCGCCCGCCGCCGTGCCGCTTCTTTACCCACGGCGCTTTCAGTGAGACGACTTAAAACAACTGCAAATTCTTCAACAACATCTTATTCTTCGGACTATTTCACATACAAAATCGAATAGTTGAACCGCCAAAAATTGGGTAATGTTCCGGGCTCTATCTACGGAGTACATCATCATATCATCACCCAGGTATATTTTTTTTGTACTTGACGCTTGATGTTAAGTGAAGATGAGGCCCAAGGTGGAAGAGATACTGACCCGGAAACCACATTTTATTTGAGGGACGGCTAACTTATCTCTCACAACATTGCTGTTTATCGGCAGACTTAGATAAGATTGTGGTAGTTAGTCATGCGGACATTTGAAATGCCCTACCACCGACCAAACCGAGTTCTAAACATTCTAACCCCACTGGGGTAAACCCTATGTTGTTGACATTGAGCAACGGAGGCGGTCAAAATGGGATCTTGGGACCACCTTAGTGGTATAATCATATCTAACAAAAATAATTAATGAATTCGATTCCCAAATGTCGAAGATATCCCGCAACATACCTACAGAAAATACAGTCTTATGTTACTTATATATATACAGTATTTTAGATTTATTTCGCACTAAGCTGTAGTGAAGCGCTTTTTTTCTGATATTTATCTTCTTTCGGACAGGGTTAACGTTGGGGCATGGAGAGAAGGAATTTGGCAACATGCAAGCACCCCTGGCAGTCTGGGGGTTGCGCCCTCGTGCCAACGGTGACGTGGTAATTATTTACAAAGGGGCTCTGAACCCGCCCCGCACTCGCTGTACCCGACGTGTAAGGAGGAATTTTGATTTATTGTTTTACGTTTATTACATTATATTATTACATTTTATTTATTTTTCTCTATAGACATCTGCGAAATTGGAAACTAGATGGTAAGAACCAAATTACACATCTAAACAAGAACTAGTACGTAATGATAAAAAGTAAGAATTTGAAGCCTAGAAGAAAGTCCAGTAGGTAATATTTTTTATTCATTCTTTTTTGATGACTCGAGCAATCATTTCTTTGTGAATTCAAACCATGGGTATAGGGCCAAGACCAAGGTCCTTTGATTATACTCAATTGGAATGTCTACAGAGAGGCGTCGAGTTGCTGCAGAGAGTATTTTCCTTTAGTCACAATATATGTTTCGAGTGCACTGATACAGAATTTACGATTTACATCCCCCACCAATATGGTTATCTTATCTTTGACAGCTTGAGCTCAACAAGCTATTACATTTCCATAACATTATTCTGCTACAGACTTTGTTAAAGTGATACGCAATATTTAAAAAGGCTCTACCACCAACCAAACCGAGCCCAAACATGAAACCCGCTGAGAATCGCACCTGTGACCTCCGGTTTCCGTGCCAACCCGATTTGGAAAACGGTTAAAATTTCTACATAGGGAGATTTATTAGATTCGGACGACGTAAGGTAAACAATGTAACCCATTGGGACACAGCACTGAGCACATCAGAAGTTTTATTGTTATAAACAAATGCGTTGCAGCCCTTTCAAGACGGATTTTCTTTGTAAGGCGACCCCAAAAATAATTCCTGCGTCGATAAAACTTTGCAGTATGATAAAGTGATGTATATAATACTTTTAGATTATTTGCCAATCGTAATCTATAAACTATACTTTATCATAAGAGCGTTTCACCGACGGAGGAATTAATGTATACCTCCGCATCCCCGTTGATTGGGACTATTTGCGTTTCGCAAAATGATGAACGCTCGTTCATAGATTTAAGTACTTTGCAGTGTCAAAAGAAATATGTAGAGCACTCGATGAAAAACGAAGGGTGCTATAACGTGTTTTACGGCGTTGTGTGTGTCCGGTCTTTGTTCGGATGTATCTCCATAATGCGTGTTCCAATTTGAGTGCGATTTTTTTATAACTAAGATTAATGTAGGGGAAAAAATATGATATTATTATGATTAATTCGTCGGGGGTTTTCTACATTTAATTTATAGCTATAACTATCCTGGTTCCTGGAGGTCTTGCTAAGAAGAGAGGGCTTTTGAAGATCCTTGACAACAGAAGGGGAAAGATGTTGGGTTTTTTGATACGACACGACAAATTTATCAAGAACATCATTGAAGGAAAAGTGGAGGGGAAGAGGAAAAGTGAAAGGCCTAGAAGAACATACATAGTACAAGAGGAGGAAAAAGTAAATGCCGTGTCGTATCAGGGACTCGAAGAAAAGGCGGAATATAGAGAAGTATGGTAAGGACTCCACAGACAAGAGCACAGCTCTTATATAGAAAAGAGAGAGAGAATTAGAAAATATAAACTTATTAAACTAATCGTGCAACCAGCACAGATAACCACAGCTTACTTAAATGAATTTCAATACTACAGTAGTTTTTTATATACCTCAATAATGCGTGTTCCAATTTGAGCGCGGTTTTTTTATAATTAAGATTAAACTAGGTGAAAGTCTCTTAGCTTCGAAAATATTTAACGTTTAACACAATTACTTTGTATATAAATGAATGATATTATTATTATTTTCCTAAGGGCTTTTCTAAATTTACAGTTATTCCTACAAAATTGGTGGCGTTAGGTTACTGCCAATATATTTATTGCACTGTGGCGTCAGGAGCTTTTTGTGACAAATGCAGACTGCGTTTGGGTGCAAAGCTGCACGGCATACGTATGGCTAATGCTGTGTTCAGTATACACAAGTGGTTTATATTGCTCCTCCGAGTATACCTTGGGTCATCTTAAATATTTTATTTGTGAGCCAAAGAAAATTCTGTCGAATAGATACAGCTAAGTGGAGTTACTTATTCGTAAAACGTAAAAAAAGTTACGGAGAAAATAAAAAGGAGAAATTAGAAATTTACGAGGTAAGAGGTACGAGGCACTTGTGGAGAATGTCAATCCACACAAAAACGCAAGGTGTGGTGAAAAAATAAGTGACATATGAATTTTGTTGCATTAATACTTGCAAACTTATTAGAAAAACATTATTTCTTCCTTATAAACTCCTTGCAAGCGGTCCCATGAAATTACTTTTGAACACAAGTATACCTCACAGGTCGAAAGTTTTACTAATATTGTAAATTGCGAAGTCTGTCCGGCTTTTATATCTGCTGAGTCAATCGTATTGAAATTTGGCAGGAAGGTAGCTTGGGAGCTGGAGAAGCATATAAGCTACTTTTCCATAGACTTCTAAAACGGAAGAAGTCAAGTCCGCGCTAACATTCTTTACTACTTTAGCTAACGTCCAAAGTAAACTGCGGGCGGAAAGTTATAATATTATAAAGCAAACTCCAAGAAAACCGAGAGAAAGTGGTAGGGACAGACAGTAGACAGTAAGACGTCTCTAGGGGAACCACTATCATTCGCCAGAAACCATATTCAGTTGTATGAGTGGTTGAATGACCCGCGGTATTATTACTTTATCAAGCGAATTAATATTTAGGTCCATTTCGAAAGGGACAAAGAAAAGCAAATTCAGATTTGAGCGAAGAAAAAATAAACTTTAGGACGAACACTAAATGTAATATCTGGGGGCACGGCCGTGCCCCCACCAAGTCGAGCAAAAAAGCGTCACGGCCGTACCATCCTTTTCTCGAAGCAATTCAGACCATTTTCGACCCCCTGTAACTTCGTTGTGGATAAAAATAGAAGACTGAAATTTTCAGTAACTATGCAGGCATTGTAAAGACACGTATATTTAAAATTTCATTCAATTTGAACCAGTATTTTTAAGAATTATAACGGGTCAAATTTCTTAAATTTGTCACTCACTGACTCACCGATCATCAAAATTCTAAGGCACTTCTAGCAGACCTAGAAGCTTCAAATTTGGAATATAAGTAGTGTTTGGTGTATGAATCAAGGAAAAACTAAAAAATCTAGAAAAGACAGCAAAGAAAATTAAGCCCATACAGCCAAGTCTTCAGTTAATTCTTTATTCGTAACGATGTTTTATTATTTTACGGCAAAAATTGTAACATCAAAGCCTCCCAGAAAAACCCATAGAGACAGGGAGTGGGCTCTTAGAAAAACTGTAGCTGAAGCTCAAGAAGTAGTACCGGAAAAGAGAAAACGGAAGGCTACCTACAAAAATAAGAAAAGTTCATAAGTCAGAGAGAGGGCTTTAAGAAAATTCGTTGCTGGTAGATATACATATATACAATAAGTAGAAGGTACCGAAAAGGAAAAAAGTAGAACTGTCTACAAAATACAAAAAGAAATGAGATCCCATCAAAAACAATACTTGTCAAAAAAACCAAGTCTCGCAACTCAGTTGTTCTGCGGTAAAAAGTTGTGAGATCCATGTAATACCAAGTCGGTTGTTAATTTATTCAGTCTCTACTTAAGCGACTTTCTGTCTTAATACGTCCAGTCTCTAAGACCACGATCGTGGTCCATAACAATTGAAAATCAATTGTGTCTGGAATCTCCGTACTCGAAGCATTAAGTTGTTACGTAATAATTAACAGCATCTTATAGTGACGCATATCAATATTAAAATTCTTTAATGTTTTATATAAATATATTGAGACTTGGCCATCGCCTGAAAACACGTGTAAATTCAATCGCCTGAAAACACATGTAAATTCAATTATTTAGTGCGATGGCCAAGTCTCGATATATTTATATAAAACATTAAAGAATTTTAATATTGATATGCGTCACTATAAGATGCTGTTAATTATTACGTAACAACTTAATGCTTCGAGTAAGGAGATTCCAGACACAATTGATTTTCAATTGTTATGGACCACGATCGTGGTCTTAGAGACTGGACGTATTAAAACAGAAAGTCGCTTAAGTAGAGACTGAATAAATTAACAACCGACTTGGTATTACATGGATCTCACAACTTTTTACCGCAGAACAACTGAGTTGCGAGACTTGGTTTTTTTGACAAGTATTGTTTTTGATGGGATATCAGTTTTCAAAGAAAGAGTTGAGGTATTTGAGAAATGCTTGACAGGAACTGAACATCCACTGCGGTCGGGGCGTACGAAGTCGAATTAGATTTCCCTTTGTCCTGTCTGCGTTCGTTCTCGGTGAAAATGCCGAGTCGATTAAAACGAAATTGCTGTTTTCTTTATTGCTCGTTCACAGTTAACGTTAAATGGAATGGAAATCTATCATAAGGAAGGAGGATAGCCACGAAATCAGAATGTAACATAAAATCTCATTGAGAGTGAGATGGACATCTGGTTGATTGAATCATCTACTTTATTATGTGCCGTGCTTTCCACCCGCGATCTCGTCCCCGTACATTTTCATCTACATATAAATCTTCCGGAAAAAATTCTCTAAATGATAATGAAACTGCATCAAAATCCGTTGTGTAGTTTAGAATAACTAAGCAACAATTAACATGCGGTAGCGACTTTGTTTTATATGATGAGGATTTAAATGTATAATACATTTTATGGCGTCTTTATATATGATACGCACTTATATGAAACATGCGATTAGAGAGTAAAAATGTCACATATAACAAACATCCATCCATACTAACCTGTCTGTCCGGCTTTCACGCCTAAATTATTAAACCGATTATATTGAAATTTGGCAGAGGTAAGCTCGGGACTAGGAGAAGGATATATTTTACATTCATATTCTGAAAACGTCCGCGATAAAATTATGCCGCTAGCTATAGTTACAAATAAACACGGAACAGTTATTGGATTTAAAAACTACTTTTCTCCCGTTAAATACCTACGGCCTGGCGACGCTACTGATGTAATTATTATGTCAACTAATAATATCGAATAACCCTATTTGCGATGCAAATAAGATTCGTTTTTTTGCGGTATTTAAAAACACACAACAATTATGGTGCCTTTAGTTATTCTTTGGATGAAAAATGAGGTGGTTGATTAATATTAGGTAAGCTCTCAGTCTCACTGGAACAGCTGTTTTAATTATTTAAGTTCCTGCGGAATACAAAAACAACGCTAATTCACATGAATACTTATGAAAGAAGTCGTTACAATTTGTTCTCGGATAACCAATCAGATCAGGCAATGATCCTCTAGTGTTCAAACTCTTATCTGACCCTCGATTAGCCAACGAGCGACGGCGCATTATCGGCCATCTTTGTTCACGACCGATAAATCGTTTGTCACGCGACATGAGATCCGCATATCTAGTCGTAATAGGAATTTTGTTTTGTTTATGTTTATCGGGTGTTTTATTGATATTATCGAGTGATGTAATTTATACATTACATTAAACGTATCTCCATATCATTGCATAGGCTTCCATAACCGTTTTGAATGATTCTTTTATCACCATGTACCTATGTCTACCATATTCATGGACATCCTGCAGCGTAACTCATCAATATCATCATCTGAGTCACCTATCATAGTCTACTGCTGAACATGAGCTTCCTTTAAGAGCTGCTATCCCACATAGTGATAGTCATCCTAGGCTTACCAATACGTGCTTTATCGGACTGTTGTCGTTCTACGGGCAATGTGGCCAGCTCATTGCCACTTTAATTCTACGGATTTCATCGTTACGGATCCTAATAGCTTGCTGACTTGAGTGACTTTATTCATTAGTGCAACGATAAGGTTCCATCACCCGCCTAACTGTGTTGTTTTTATTTTTTAAATCTAAGTGAGAGAGGGGTTGCGCTGAAAACCAGCTCTGTCAATTGCCATACGACATAATGGCAGCAGATGCTGACGCCCAATTCCTTTGCCACAAATACATTTAATTATGCAAAATGTCATACCTATGGCATTTTCTGTATTTGTTGGCTTCTTTCTTTCATCACTGGCAGAAAGCTGGTAGAAGACCTTCAAACAACGAGGCATTTCAGGCCAACCCAGTTGGAATCAACGCTTAACCTCATTGTCGAACTAGATGATAAGTCCTCGGTTTAAATGCACTTCAACAACGCTGAGGGTAGAGCTCTCATTTACTGGCAACATTATTATTACATCTCTCAAAATCACGGGCCCAGACCTTGGACTTTGAAGGACATAGGTAGATCCATCACTCGAGGCTGCGTCTGGGAGGTTCTATTATAAATGCCAAAGACCCAAACATAAGATGTAATAATCGGTCCAACGCGGACGACCCAAATGTTACAGCCCGTACCTTAACCATACCGGGCCTTAATCGTGTGAGCGCCAGACTGTTGCTACAACTTGCGAAACTGTTGAATAGACACAAAATTAGAGTTGCCCAAAAATTTTAAGAGGAATACAGGAGATTTCCATTTCAGGTGCCAAAAAAAATTTATATGTTATTTATTTCTCAAAAAAGTGTACTTATTTTTCCGAGTGTATGGCCGGCTTGGCTCTGAAGCTCTATCTGTATCGTCTCCACTAGAGGTTGAATCGATAATCATTACCACTTTTTACATAATATTAATTTTACTGGCAACTGGATTGCACACAGAACACTATATGAACACAATCAAAACCAAATAGAGCTGCTATCTGTAGGTTAGGGTGACAATACTGACTTGCTTTTAGGATTTGTCTAATAATATTGGTAGGAGGGAACCTAAGAAACTATTACATAATATGTATGATAAGACAAGCGAGAATTTGTTTAATGTTACCTGATGGCTAAAATATAGTAGATTTGGCTACTATTTTTTTTTTCTCATCGGGTCCAAAATATTTTGGTTTTTTACTAGATTTGGTAACCCTACACAAAACGCACAAACACAAGTCGATGTATGGTGTATGTACTCGTATGTAGTGCTCGAAACCAACACTGGAGGAGAAGTCAACCTATGTGTTGAAACTCTGACAATACGTATTTTATCAACGTAAACGTTTAAGTCAACTGACTGTAACTTGTAAATCACCGTGACAAATATATGGATATTCCCCTCATATGCATGCTGTAATGTGGCGTGTCAGAATTACACAATTTCAAACTTCATTCATTTAGGAGAGTGTAAGAAATTCGAACAGCAAACAAAAATGCCAGTCGATTAATGTACAGTGTCGTAAGAAATGCATATCTTAGAGTTTTGCATTTTTGCCCGCACGCATGGAAGGCGATGCAACAATGGCAGTACTGTAAGTAGGTACTATTGCTAACCTTTTTATATAGCAGCAGGGCTATAGCAATAGTATCGCAAGAGCAGATAATGCGCTCCCGCATGCGTAGAAATAACTGACTTTATTGGCATATCACGGCTGTAGCTATTGTGTGTTTTAATTCCTCTTTACATACCTAACCAATAATATTTTCATTCCAAGCAAAATTATGGCGAATTACGAATGGCTCTGCCATTGTCTTCAACTTAACATGAGGTGTGATTTTTTTTAGATTTTTTGTTTCGTGAACCATCGAGTACTTCTCGAAAAGCAGAGAAAAACAATCAATACTTTAGCAACAGTGTCGATCCCACGCATTTGTTTTTGTAGACTACTCATAAAGAGAATGTCATTGCTGTGATGGTCAAGTGAGATCTCGTGTAGCGCATAATGGCACCTTGCGGTAGCGACACGAACTATCATCATCTACAGCCATACACGTCCCCACTGTCCTCTCTCTGGGACGAACTACACCGTACTTATGTAGAATGTAACTTGTAACAGAATTAACCAGAAGGAAGAAACAGTTTTTTCAGTTATTAACTTTTTTTAATTTGTTAGGTATATTTTATCATGATTCTTTTAAAATTTAAATTAAATCAGTAGTATTGTAACACAAATAAATAACAATAAACCTCACGCAATGCATGATAAAACGTATTTTTGTTAGATCACAAGCTCGCACTATTTATATTCGAATTATTATTTTACGAAATAACTAAGACTGAGTTCATAAAATGATGTTGCATTACTGCAGACACCAGTAAGTAAGGCGGCCAGCCAGCCAAAGGTTGGCAATTGCGGTCGAAACATGCACACCTTTTAAAAAAAAAAAACATTTGCAAAGAACACGAATAGTACTGATTTCGCAGAAGCCCGCCTTTTTTGCAGCATTTACTTTTTTTAAATTCGCATATAACGTTTAAAATGCTGACCTGTTTAGTCGTTTAAAAATTGACAGTCATAGTCAAATAATACAATTTAATACTTCCTAGAGTTTTATTCATTTTAAATCACTCTATCCAGAGGAGACTCAAATTACCTGTGCGTGCTAACTTTCTGTCTTCTGATTGGCGCATGTATTTGCAACATTTCATAGCATTTTTGAATAAAGTTATATTTTATTAATTTGTTAATTACAAAATAGATTCTTTACTTGATGTGAACTTTCTGGTTCATTCTGTTTTTGTATATACGATACGTAACGTACTGAATGGAAATTCATTTTATTCGTCTCCACCGCGTCCGCTGATCGCGACAGTGTGGGAATACCCTTAACTGTGACGCTGATAGATCATCGCCGTTTGACCAAACCGGTTGACGCGGTCGAGTCGGTAGCGTACTTGAATAAAATTAAAAGTTAACAGTAATGTTACAAACACAAGATGGTTATTTATCTGACTGATTACTATATTTTCACGGTGCCTATAGTATACTGAATCGATTTGGTTCGTCGTCGGTAGAATTCAACTTTGTGGGTAAAATTGAATTTCTTGGAAAAGATTGTAAAATATGGAATTATCGGGTAATACTTTTAGTAGTTAAGATACCTATTACTATTGGATTAGACAGTCACAAAAACATTATGATTTATGATACAGTAATAATAACGGACGATTGATGCACTGACAAAATTGAAGTTTAATTGTTATTTACGCCTAGAGGCGTGTTGCGTCCCGGAATATGTTTAAACACCAGATTATTGTCATATTTCTAAGATAATAATAGCTGATGAAATATGGTTGAGCAATTAGAAAGACAATCACTCGATTTTTCTTGATCCAGAAGGCTGGCGAAGGAAGGCGAGTCAGGACTTTCTCCTTAAAATCTAAATTCAGCCGTATTTATTACATGGTAAAAATCAGATTTAATCAAAAATTTTATGAGAAAATAAGGAAAATGTTTGTCAGTTTGAAAAGGATTGATTATTTTTTTTGTTATCATACGAGAAATACGGTTGAATTTACCTTGTAAGATAAACCGATTTATTATTATTTACTAATTTCACTTTGACTACAATGCGCATTTAAACCACAAAGCTGATTTCATAATTGTTTTCTGTTGTCATTTTTAGTCCAGAGGTTTTGCAGAACATTAAAAACAAATACCATGTAGGTATTCTATACATCCCTCAGCAATAACAGTCGTTTGCAGGGTTAGTAATGACCATTTCTCAAACGGCGGCAGTGGCCTCAAAGGGAGACATTGACGGATCATTCCGGCCGACCAATTCGATGCGTACAGACCGACAATACCATTGCATATTGTATGTAGGACCTACACATATTACCCACATCGTAAGTAATACGAAGTGTCCTTAGGTCAATTATATATTTACAACTTTTAGATCAATTTATTGAAAAGTTATTTTCGTATAAGTTTCGTATTCGAATTCCCAGTCTCATTCTGCCCCATTTAAAAACACTGGGCAGATTTAGTTCTAGGTTCAAGGAATTAACCTAAAATATTATACTATGTCCTACCTATGTAACTAAAATAACAATACTAAATGTAAACAACATAGGGTTTACGAATCGGAGGTCGCGGATTAGATCCCCAGCTGGGTACATGTTCAGTACGCGGTTTGGTTGATAGTAGGGCATTTTAAATGTCCACCTGGCTAACTACCACCATCTTATCAAAGTCTGCCGCCAAAACAGCAAGGTTAATAGTATTGTTGGGTTCCGGTTGTCAGAGATAAAGATAGCCGTATTCCGTGTCCAGTACGCTTCCACCTTCAGCGTCACCTTCACTTAACATCAGATATGATTGAGGTCAAGTGTTAACCCATTGTGCATACAAAATCTAGGTACGTACTTCACGATTAAACTATGGATTGTATGATTTTGGAATAAAAATTTGTTTATTTATTTGCCTAATCTGTAGTTTTCCATCAGCACGCCACTAGATAGGCAGATAATGGAACTGCCGAACATTAGCAACCGACTCCAGTAAAGTTCCGCTCTCATCTCCGGAGTGCATCATCAGATATTCACTAAATTCATATGGGACCACTGTCAGTATACCCCTTCAAATAAAAAGAATGATTAAAATCGGGTCAACTATACATAAGAAACTAAAATAAATAAAAAATACAGTACAATTGATGACTACTTTTCAAGGTCTGGTAAAAAGCGATTTTAATGTAAATTTTCTTTAGTTCACAGTCAATATATGCTGTACGCGTGGCCACATTCTGGTCCTTAAGAATTATGATATTTTTGCCATCGACTCGCTAAGAACAAGTCAATATTTGCGAGATGGTTCTTCCACTATAGTGGCCGATAGGGCTATCCTAGACACCAGGTCATGTATCATGTACCTATGTCTAAAATAAGGCGGGCAAAATTAATAAATTAAAAAATATCATTTTGGACTTTAATAACAGCTTACAATACAATACAATACAATACAAATACTCTTTATTGCGCAAAATAATTTACAATAATTTTGATGAAAACAATAGAACACAATTAGGCGGTCTTATCACTAAAAGCGATCTCTTCCAGACAACCCACAGCTATGGGATATTTGTAGGTAGAAGAACAGGTAGGGTGCATGCATAAATATAATAATAATATCATATTAATTGACTTAATTATATAAATATATAATATATATATATATACATAAATAAATATTACCTATCGTGACGGGAGGTTTTTCCATGGAAAGCATTCTAGTTTATCTACAACATAATCATTTAGTTTCACCACTACTGCAAATAGACGATGTCACATATACATATACATCTAACTTCGTTGTTTTTTGAAGTACTATTTATGGAAGTTGTATATTTCGGTGGCACTATTTATGGGTAGAATACGAATTATAATTATAGGCAAAGCAGTCTCTGCGTCTGAAAAATGAGGATTCCAGTAACACGTGACACCAGAATGTTAATTTATATAGCATAACTCTTAAAGTACAGTGGCACTATTTTTTCCTTTGGACACTATTTAAGCACAATTGTTTGATGTTATCAAAATAGCTGAATTCCACTTTATGTATCTAGCATCACATATGTACGTCCGATTACGGCGGTCGATGCGTGCACACCATGGGTTGACAGTGACACTGTAAGTGACAGTAGGTAGGTACGCGTATGAGACATGTTCCGGTTGACGTTAACGGATGACGACGAACTGATCCAGATACAGAAGACCCGTGTCATGGGAATTGACGTTAAGGTCCGTATTACAAGTCTCTATATCACTAAAAAGCGTATAAACAATCACTGGAACAAGCGGATTCTGGAGTGGAGACGCGCAACTCACCGCATAGCTAAATGGAGACGTGAAGCCGAAGATCGGGCTGTGTAGAATTCCTTGAGGAAGGCCTATGTCAAGTAGTGCAAATAGTATTTGCCTAAGAAGTAAGCAAAATCTGCTCCATGGATCGTTATGCGGGTTCATTATTTGAACCGATTCTCCCTACAAATATAAGAGAGATCCACGATAAAGTAAAAAAAAAACAATCATAATTTATCACAAAAGGTCAAACTCGTACCCTTGTACGAGCCCTTGCTGAAGATGAAAGATGATCACACGGGCCTAAAAAGTAGAAAACAACTCCACTTAATGGATGGTTACGCGGGTTCGTTTTTTGAACCGACTCACCCTACAAATATAAGAGACATCCACGAGAAAGTAAGAAAACAAATCACTATTTATCACAAGGTCAAACTCGTGTTAGGGGTGAGGATAACTGATGCAGACCGGCTATGAAGTAAGAAAACTCTGCTCATTCATCCATGATCATTACGCGGGTTCATTATTTGAACCAACTCTCCCTATAAATATAAGAGAGATCTACGACAACGTAAAAAATCAAATCACAATTAATAACAAGTTCGAATGTAAACAGATTGAATAATATATTTACGCTAATACCTACTATATTAGTTATTCTGTGGTTGCAGTAGAAATAAGTTTTATGTAGTTGCATAAAATCCTGAATATGGGGGATCTATGTGGGTTCGGAATCCGCTTTGCTAAACTATATCCACTTCTATAGGCTTCATGAGAATCAATACCTACCAAATTTTGTTAGAAACATAAGAATCTTAAGAATCCTTTTCAGTAAACCCTTCCGGCAAAATTTCAATTTGTGAATGAGTAAAGAAGTTCATCTTTTTATGAAGTTCTCGTGGCACATTAGCTTTACCTATATTCGTTTACCTTTCCTACCTTCGTACCTTTCCGATTAATGAAGTTAAGCATCGTCTTGAGCGGTCAGCCCTTAAATGGGTGGACAGTGGGATTTTCATACGAGTGTTTCCGTGCATCGGTGTGTACGTTAAATAGTAGTTCCCGGTTATTTCCAATAGAATGTCGGTGTAAACCATGTCGGTGGCCTACAGGAACGTGTTGAAATATTCGCGCTACCTAACAGTCGCCTCGTATAATTTTAACATAAATTCACTAAGAGAAGGCTGTATACCAACAGTGAAGAGGTACACATGATGATTATGAAACATTTATAAAGGTGAAAGATTGGATGTCTGTTATAACACCTCAACGGGTTTGGATGAATATGTCGGGGCTAACTTTGTATCCCAAAATTTCAGTAAATTTCGCCGTTCATTTCGGCACGTAAATAGAATAGAACCAACCCGTGTCTTCCCTTGGGTATCGTAAAAGGCAACTAAGGCATTTTCCACCAAAAATATCTATAGATTAGCACATTTTAACGGCGATGGTCTTACTTATAACTTGTGCGCATCTGTATATTTCGTAAGGTGGAACCGTGAATGTTGTTTCAAGCATTAAACTCTTAATGTTTGGAACACCCAAACACTAATGTTTGGGATATCTATCTCTGACCACCCCATTTGGGTTAAACATAATGTTATGTAGGTTATGTTTGTCGGCAGAACTATAACCTAAATCCACCAGCTGAGTCGCGAACGAAAGCCAATCTATTATAAATTTATATACAGTTTCTTATTTCCATCAACGAATACTGCAATTAAATCCAGCGTCTTCTACCTTCGTTATAAACGTTCTATATTTATCTAATCCAATTCGAAAAAGGTCAGCCCGGCTTTAATGCAAATTACGTTTTATTTATAAATGCGTCGGCTAAAGTAAGTGGACAGGATAACTTGACCCACACAATATTAAAAATCGAACTAAAATAACTAGGTACCTACTCTTTTATCTTAAACTGCCGCAAAGCCGAATTGTTGTGACGACTATTTGAGAATAGTCACACCCATAGAGCTTCTGGATGAGTTCGAAAGAAATTCTTCACTTTTGCACCTCCAAAAATTGGCAGAACAACCGGTCTTCAACAAATTTAAATGGGGACCACTGTAGCGGTAAACCTTATCAAACAAAAAATAATTATCAAAATCATTTAACAAACGAAGATATCGCGAAACAAACATTCAAAAGAAAATACAGTCCAAATCGCCTCCTTTTTTAAATCGATTAAAACAATATCAGGAAACTAACAAAACAAAAACAGTGGCAATATAATGGTAGGTGTAGACTTGCGTTGTTTACGTGAGTTCAATCGCTATCGTAATACTATATGTCGCATTACTTACATTATTCATGTTGCGTATATTAAAATCTCATCAAAAGCAACATAAAAAGGGGCCAACTTCTCATGCAGCTGTCATTTAGACATACAAAAGAGTTGATATGTAAATCAATGCCAAGTTCCATAAACTTCTTCTGTGGTTAAAAATAAAACCGTAATACACATTGTCTCCCTTCATGTCTTTTCACAAGAGTTTTGTATAGAATGATTGATTTCATTAGACCCTACTACATATTGAATAACAAGTCTATAAAAATTAATTCATAATGGCTTTTCGTTTGATTTTAAAGATGTATAAGATTTTTTGCAGCTTCTATTAAGTTTAAAGTCGAGTAAATGAGACTGTACTCTCCTAATAGTGAGAGAAACCTGTGCCCCAGTGGAGGCCAAAGGCTGTTGATTAAGTTTTATGATAATATTCACCTATTCAGTTGATTTACACCGGTGAGCTATAACTCGCCAGTTTCAACTCGACAGAAGTTGTTAAAGCTCTTAATTTTTTTTTAATCAAGCGAACAAATATTTAAATCTTAAGTTAGTTGTACGAGGGCGGTCCCATAAATACCCGACCTTACTTACTTACTGGCAGTTTTTATTTGATTAAATACTCTTTTTAGGAAGCGTGAACATTAGGAAATTTAAATTTAGAATTCGAACGCGCTAGGTCATTTGGCATTTGTTCTAAAGCATATTTAGTGAAAGTTTTCATCGAATTTTTCGACTATGGATAAAATTGGTGTTCGTTACGTAATTCAATATTTTTATTTGAAAGGTCTCAGCCCAACTAATATCAAAGTGGAGCTAGATTCTACTTTGGGGGAGTCTGCTCCTTCATTTACAACAATAAAATATTGGGTGGCAGAGTTCAAGCGCGGTCGCTCGAGCTGCCAAGATGAGCATCGCAGTGGACGACCAAATGAGGTGACTAATCCAGAAATAGTAAAAAAAGTCCACAAAACGGTACTGGATGACCGTCGACTGAAAGTGCGCGAGCTAGCTGATATGGTAGGCATTTCAAAAAGTGCAGTCCATCGTATTTTAACAGAAAACTTGGACATGAGAAAGCTGTGCGCAAGATGGGTGCCGCGATTACTCACAGTAGAACAAAAACAGCGTCGTGAGGATGTGTCAGTCGAATGTTTAGCAAAATTTCGCAGCAACAATGCCGAGTTTTGCGTCGATTTATCACCATGGATGAAACATGGGTCCATCACTTTACACCTGAGACTAAGGAACAGTCAAAACAATGGACTGAAAGAGGAGAATCAGCTCCAAAGAAGGCAAAAACAGTTCCATCGGCAGGAAAAGTCATGGCTTCAGTTTTCTGGGACGCGCGTGGCATAATTTTTATAGATTATCTTCCAAGAGGAAAAACCATTAATGGCGAGTATTATGCGAACTTATTGCAGCGTTTGAGTGAAGAAATAAAGAAAAAACGGTCTCACTTGTCAAAGAAAAAAGTTTTGTTTCATCAAGACAACGCTCCAGTCCACACATCCGGCATTGCAATGGCTAAAATCAAAGAATTAAAATTTGAATTGCTTCCCCATGCACCTTATTCACCAGATTTGGCCCCGTCAGATTATTTTCTGTTCCCAAACCTAAAAAAATGGCTCGGCGGGAAAAGATTTTCAAGCAACATAGAGGTTGAGTCTTTGGTTAATGGCTATTTTGAAGAGTTCGACGATTCCTACTATAGACGTGGCATTGAAGCTATAGAGCACCGCTGGGAAAAGTGTATAGAGCTACAAGGAAGCTATGTAGAGAAATAAATATAGTTTATCCCATTTATTTTGATTTTTCTTGGTTAGGTCGGCTACTTTTGGGACCACCCTCGTATGTTTAATAGTTACTGAGAAAAGTGGCTCGAAATGGTTCGAGTATAAATTTTGTTTTTGAGAACTTGACCGGCCCAGTTTCGTGCGCTTAGATTCGCTTCAAAAGGAACCCACGTAACATAAAACGTATCCATTTCGTTGGCGGTAGCCTAATAATATGTATATGAAAAAAACTCGGTTAACTTTGGAGCAAACGCACGCAGTGTGCGGTTAGGCTGGCAACATAGGAGGTTGATGGATTAATTAATACTGTGGTAGGTAGTCTACAGAAGTACAATACCTACAAGTAGTATCTTTGTTAGCAGATAATGGTTTACATTTACACTCGTTATTGTGGCACTTTTCACCAGCCCTTAAATTATGTAACTTCATCAATGTCATGGTTGATAAGATAGCCAGTCAGAGATAAGATAGCCAGTCCTCCAAATGTGTTGGGGTTTCCGGGTCAGACGCTTCCACCTTCGACCCCATCTTCACTTAACATCAGGTGTGATTGGGGTCAAAAATCAAACCGTTGTGCATAAAAAAAAAGTTAACGTCGATTCAAGTTGTACTTTATCTTATTTTATTATATTCACTAACTTTCCGCCCGCGGCTACGCCTGTGTTGTATCTATCGCGGATATGTTTAGTTTGTTTATCCCGTGGGAACTACTCACTTTATCGGGCTAAAAAATTGCCTACGTTTTATTCCAGGGTATGTCCTACTTATATATCAAATTTCATCCAAATCCGTTCATCCATTTCGCCGTGATTGAGCAACAAATAGACTAACAATCAACCTTTCGCATTTATAATATTAGTTAACAATTTGTTAGTCTATTGACGCGTTTTTGAATGTTTTTAACAAAACCAAAAATTATCTCTGCAAATTCAATGTGCTCAATTTAAAACAATTATAACCCATTATGCAGTATGGTTTCCAACACGTAAAAAGAATTGAATTATGTTGTAAAACGTGACTAAGGGACTTTACACCTAGAAAACATCTATAGCCTTGCACGCTTCAATGAAGATCGGTTCGTTCCCTCATCATTTACTTTCTGTATATTTCAAAAGGTGAACCGTGTATTGTTTTTTCAAGCCTTAACCTATTATTGTTTAGGATATTAATAACTAATTTGGAATACAGATAAAGTTATACATACCTATGCTACAATTCCATCTCAAGAGCCTTCAAGAAAAATCTATACTTGATAATTCGCTTTGCGTAGGTACAGTCGGCTCCATAATTAATCATACAGAGTCATTTTATATGATCAATAATAGTAACATACCTACTGAATATTTCAGCTGTACTATTCGCAGATCGTGAAGCACTTGTGGCGCAGGCGCATTCGCTATTCCTTTTCGTTTAGCGAAGTAAACGCGGTCGGGTCTTGGATGAGTGACCACTAGTGGCATTTTAATACGAGTGATTCCGTGCTTCGGACGGCACGTTAAGTAATCGGTCCCGGTGGATTTCAATTGAAGGCAGTCTCGTTAAGACAAGTCGCTGGCTTAAAAACACTTATTGTCAGGTGACCACGACACAAATTCACCAATCTGCACTGGGCCCGCGTGGTGAATTATGGCCCATACCCTCTCCCAGTGAGAGGAGACTGTGCCCCAACTGTGGGAACGTGAAAGGCCGTTGAATATGATTCGAAGTACTCTGAAATTGTAGTCTAGACAAGATAATTATTTTAGAGAACTACGGTTGGTAATAAGAATAATTATTTATGTATCTATAACAAGAGAAAGTACTTAGTTACAATAAAAAAAAAGAAAAAAAAAATTGGCTGCTTAAATATCCTAATTGGCATCGTTGGAAGAGGCATCACGTTACCATGAATCATATAAAACAGCCCTGTATAAATAACTATGAAGCCGACTGTAAGTGAAAGACTATAAACAATTTGCAAAAGATAAAAAGAAATCGCATTGAATTTAAGCTCTTAAGTCGCGACAGCCGGCGCCGGTGGAGAAAGACAACTAATTTCCGTCCTCTGCGTCACACTAGGGGTGGTAGAAAGTAAACAGGCGCTAAAATAAACGGTTTCTCATGATCTACATTAAGTACAAGATTGTACAGTAAGTAAATCGACTTTAAAATTAGTTACATAATGCTTCATTACGGAGTTCCTATGACCACCTTCCGGCTACATCACACGATCAATTCAATGTCACCAGGCAATTGCATTGTCATTCGACTTACACCTATGCCACATTTCAGAACAACTTGATCCTCGGCAGATGGGCCAAATACAACAGGCAGATAGACAGGTAATGCTAAATAAAAATTTGTAACTGTACATCATCTTCTTAGCCTAGTCCCAATTTATTTGGGGTCGGCGCAGTACGTCTTATTTTTCCAATCTCCTCTATTAGCCTAACGGCTAATCATCATTCACGCCCTTCACGTTCATATCACCCTTCACATAACCATCTATCTTTTTGGTGGTCTTCCTTCCAACCACCTGTATTTCCTTTGCGCCTGGCTAGCTACCACCATCTTATCTAAATCTGCGTAGTTCCGGTTGTCAGAGATAAGATAGCCAGTCCCCCAAATATATTGGGGTTTCCGGGTCAGTACGCTTCCACCTTCGACCTCATCTTCACTTAACATCAGGTGTGATTGAGGTCAAGTACGAACCCGTAGTACATAACAAAAAAAACCATCAGTATCCATATTCATCACTATCTTAGTAACATGCCTTTCATTCCTCCTCATAAGCAGTCCTTACAAAGCCAAACGATTTCTTTTCAACTTTTCTGTCACGGGTGTCACTTTTCTCTCTCTACACACTTATTCCTTATTTTACACATCGCCATCACTCCACTCATCCATCTCAATATTCTCATCTCTGATGCATGCAATTTTTTTTCATCCGTCTTCTTCATGACCCAACACACCGATCCATACAGGTCTTATTACAGATTCATAAATTTTTCCCTGAGTGACACACGCACATATCGTTTCGGTGACCTGTCGCCATTTCATCCAACACGCGTGTAAAACTGTACAGTGAAAATTATATTTTAATTTCATAACATAATACTTACAAATTACAGAGCAGTGCTATTCCGCTGTAATGGGCACAAAATATTCAGTTAGGAACTTGATTATTATACGCCCAATGTTTACATTAAAACCAACCGCATACGAATTCACAAGTCCATTCGCAAAATACGATGAGAAACCTAATTAGAATGCACAGGGCTATTCATAACGACCAAGTCCTTTCAATTCCTAAGCCCATTCTCTACATTGCAAATATATGATCGTAACATTGTTTTTTAATTCGTGTAATTCTCATTAACTGTGACGCGACTCTTGATTACGAACAATATTCCACAAGGAACCATAGCCAAATTCAAATATAAAATTTTCGATTACCCATACGAGAATGGCTTACTATTCTGAAACCACCTTTAGTCTGGAAGTCCAACAATTTTCGGTTGAATTCTGCTATGGTTCCTAATGGAAAGTTGTTCGTAATCAGGAGTGAAGTTACCAGCAGAAAATTGGTGGACTTCCAAATTAATGGTGGTTTCAGAATGGTTCATAGGTAATCGAAATTTTTTTGATCGACTTCGACTATGATTCTTTGGGGAAAATTGTTCGTAATCAAGAGTCGCGTCACAGTTAATGAGAATTACACGAATTCAAATTCACCCTGTATAGTTACTTACAATATCAAACCATTAGGCAATAATTTCGAGAATGCGATAATAATTAATTAGTAATTGCTACATCTATACTAATACTATAAAAGAGAAATTGTGTCTGTTACCTCTAAACCGATCGTATTGAAATTTGGTATAGAGGTCCTGGAACCCGCAGAATGACATAAATACTAGTTATAGATAAAACAAGACGTAAGTGACACAACTTTTCATTAGCGATAAATAAATTAATTCCCGATACCGCGAGAAAAATGCGAAAAGAAAATTTACTTCAATGAAAAAATGATTTCGGGAAAATTGTCTAACAAATCCCTCTGGAAAGCTAGTGGAAATATTTTGAATCTAAAAATGTATTATAGTCGAGTATAGTAGTACGAACTCCTTTATTTTAAATTGTTCCAACATCAACAACAAACCGTATGTTTTTAATCAACGAAGTAAAAACTTGTAATTACAATATGTACTGAGTCAAGCCTCAGGTCCGATGCTCCACCGCATTCCCCACATAACGAAGTCTCATTTAAGCTGAGTCCGCCGGGAGAGATATTCCGCCTACATTTCAAATCCAACTTCGAGAGCTCGCACTGGCGCTCTGGGCATGAAAAAATACGTCTGCCGGTGAGTTTTAACATGAAATTTCACCATCCTGATAATTACCAGTTTCAGTCAAATCTTAGTCGTTGGGATAATTTCTCCTTGAATTGGTAATTTTATCCCAAATTCTATTAGACCACAGCCGGTAGTTCGAATTTCCGAAACTTCGTAACATTGATGTATCAATAGGTAACTACATCTATGTGTCGAAATTTGTTCCGAGATACCCTTCGAGCCTTACAAAACTTGAATGCTGTAAAAAGATTAGATATATTCTGGGGCCTTGCGTGCCATTGTGCGAGTCATGCAAGGCAAGAGTGGCGATCCACAATAGGTGTTGGTGCCCACTCTGATGTATGGGAGCGAATGTTGGGTATGCAGAAGAATCATGAAGGCAGAATCAACGCATTAGAAATGCGTTCACTGCGTAGTATGTGTGGAGAGAGAGAGAACAAAGAAAGGGAATCAATGAAGCACCTTCTGTGTGACTGCGATTCCGTGGCCGCAAGGCGTATGCGCCACTTGGGTAAGGCGTATCCCGAACCCGGCGACTACATGCTCTTCCCACTAGCCTGTGTTATAAGGCTCATGAAGTCCATAAATTGGCAGTAGGAGAGAGCGAAAGCAGGGGAAGTGCACAAAAGATCCCGATTGGGTCGAGGTGCCTTTGGGCGTATGTCCAACCCCATGGCAAATATAAGAATAGAATAGAATGTGTGGAGTGTCTATACGATAGATTAAAGAATTGTTTGATTAGAGAAAAGGTGTGGCGTGCAAGACGACGTGGTAAGATACAAAGAGGTATGTTAAGTTGGTTTGGGCATATAGAACGAATGAGTGAAAGGAGATTAACGAAAGCAATATCTAACGAAAGCGTGAATGGAAGGGTCGGTAAAGGCCGACCAAGAAGAACGTAACTGACGTACACTACAAAAATGGTCAGATGCGGTCAACCACTAACTGACGAGCGTGTATATGAAGCATTTGATGAGAGTCGAAGAAGCAAAAGCAGGTAATATGTGAAGATCGTTGCAAGTGGAAATCAATAGTCTCTGCCTATCCCATACGGGAAACAGGCCTGCATGAGTATATGTACATTCAGTGTACTAAGTATCGGGAATTTGCCAATAAAACAAAAAATACAAATTATTCATCTAAATTTATTTTATCGCCTTCAAAGTAGGCCCCATCGCTTGCAATACAACATCTCCACCGCTTCACCCAGTCTTCCATACATTTTTCATAGGCTATTTGCGGTATGGCCTTTAGCTCATTCAGCGAATTTTCTTTTATGGCTTCTATCGACTCAAAACGTTTTCCTCGAAGTGGTAATTTTAACTTGGGAAATAAAAAAAAGTCAGACGGAGCCATATCAGGTGAATACGGTGCTTGGTCGAGAACTTTTGTTGAATTTTTCGCTAAAAACTCTTTCACTATAATGGCTGTGTGTGATGGTGCATTATCATGGTGCAGCATCCATGAGTTGTGTTGCCACAAATCTGGACGTTTTCGGCGGATACTCTCACGCAAACGCTTCATGACGCCTAAATAATATTCTTTATTCACTGTTTCTCCCTCTGGAAGGAATTCGGAGTGAACCACACCACGGTAGTCAAAAAAAACTGTCAGCATCACCTTGATTTTGGAGCGACTTTGCCGCGGTTTTTTGGGTTTCGGCTCGTTTTCGAGACGCCATTCTGAAGACTGTTGGCTTGTTTGCATGTCGTACTCATAAACCCATGTCTCGTCGCCAGTTATTATACGTTTCATAAAGGTCGGATCCGTAGAAGCTCGGGAAACCATGTCTTCAGCGACATGCTTTCGCTGCGCTTTTTGAACAAAATTGAGCTCTTTTGGAACTAGTCGAGCGGCGACGCGTTTCATGCCTAAAATGTCAATGAGAATGTTGTGGACGGACTTAAAAGATACCTCACTAGCCAACTCTCTCAGACTCATACGTCGATTTTCGAGCACTAGCTTCTTGATTCTGTCGATGTTTTCTTTGGTCGTAGCGGTTGAAGGTCTACCAGAACGAGGCAAGTCTACTACTACTTCTCGGCCTTCTTTAAAAGCCTTATACCATTCATAAGCCCTTGTTTTCGATATACACGATTCGCCGTAGGTATTTCGCAACATTTTTAGTGATTCACCACATGAAATATCATTTGAAACACAAAATTTAAGGCACACTCTTTGTTCAACAATATTTTCCATTGTAAAAATCGCCGAGGACTCAAAACTATGACCAACAAAAAGTGTAGTTTAAAACAAATTAAATGACAGATCCCGCTCAAATTTTGCGCGCTAAATCAGTACAGTGCTACCAACATGCAGTAAAAAAATTAGAACGACCTCTTTTACGCGGGTCTTTTTATTGACATATTCCCGATACTTTTTACACAGAGTAGTATACTTATTCTGATAATTCTTGCTGCCTGAAAACCATAGGCTCGAACTTTACTTGGAATTTCAAATGTTTCTATAATTTATCATGTCTTTACGAAACGAGTCACCTGTTAAAATTTTTGGCATTGATTATATGTTTGAACCTGTATTTCAATTTCCGGGTTACATTTACACATCAAATTAACACACATTGAAGCTGATGTAGTAACAAACTAACACACTACCATGTGATATAGTCAAGAGCAATCGTATTGGCGGCAGAGAACTGGAAATTGTCGTCAAGGTCAAGGTTTGCGGGAGGCATGCGTCTTTGGCTATGGGTATTCCCATCTTCGAAAAATAGCGAGTGGTGATAGATTTAACAACAACGGTTTTCATAAATTCACGAGCCCAAATATGAGACATCATAGAGTGAACTGTTTTCTAAAAGAGATATAGTGAGATGTATGTATACAATGATTATACCCTTACATCAACCGAGAGCGATATTTATACCCTGATTATACATTATATATTATACGATGATTATACCCTTACATACAGCTCTCCCTCACAAATAAGTGCCCTATTGTCAGTTGCATGCAACCCAGTTCCATAAAAAGCAGTCGGATAAAATCTCAAGACGACACCGCAATACGGCCGGTTTATCTAAACCGTAGCGGGCAAGTTTCCAAGTCGTCATCGAGCCACGCCAACGAAGCCAAGAAGCCTCTCCGGTCACCTCGTGCCAAGTGTCGAGCCCAAGCTATGCCTCTGAAATTAATTAAGGAATTTCCGACGAAATCTATGGTTTTGGGTCCAGAGATCATGACCAGAAAGAACTGTCTAGGCTTTAATCTGTTTAAGCTTTAGAGGTCGAGATGTTTTACATCAGCAGTCTATAAATGTCCACTATTGAACATCAAAATAAATCGCTTTCCATGGGAGGATTTGCCCTAATCCTTTTTGGGAGTTCCACACCAATGCTGTCCATCACACACTCGCAGGAAGAGGTCCTATTAAACTCTGCCGAGAACCACCAACAGTTCCAGATCTTCAATGACAATAAAACTGAACGCTACAAAACGAGAAATGTCAGCTATTTGACATCAATGAGCGAATACCATCAATAGAATAATAATTTCACCCGTTTGCTATAAAGAAAATTCTTCGCCCACCCTCGGAAAAAAGATGACGAAGAAAGATTGTTTAACTTCCAAGAACTATTCCTCAACACGATTAATCATCGAGAAAAGCCCGCGAGTAGGCGAATGTTCATGTCTTCTGATCGTTCATGATCGACGGTACACTAATCAACTTTCAGATTTCAACCATTACGGAAATGAACTGGCATATCGTGTTACTTTAAAAAAAAAGTTACGATGTTATTTTACTCATTAGGAAAAGTACTTTCCAAGTTTAATGGTTTTTATATCGTGACATGGCGCGATTTGTATAGGTATCCATGGGAGGATTTACCTTAATCGCCACGCTGGGCAGGCCTAGTGTTGCCTATCACAGGTATAATGCTGTAACGATAACTATCTCTTAAGTCGCCTTTTACGACACTCATGGGAAGAGATGGAATGGTCGTCATTCAACTCTGCCGGAACGACACAGCCATATTTATATCTCTTAATAATAAGTATTTACAGAATAATCACTTGGCGACACTTAACGTTCACAACATGTGTTACCATATTCATAACTAAACTCCAAGCATTTATTGCAACGTAAGATACATGATTTATTGAATGTTATTCTATTGAAAATAATAATAGGACTTATGCATTTGTCTGTCAGTCATTACGCTACCGCTTTACAAATTGCAATCATCTATGGCCGTGGGAAAAGCGGCGCAAGAACCCACAGAATCATTGTAGTTTTTATATTATTAAAATTTTTGCGAGCAAATATACCAAGCGTAGGTATTTGTTATTCACGTAGTTTTAATAATAATTTATTTGTACCCGACTGCCAAGGAAGGAAGGTAATGTTTTTGGAGTGTATGTATGTATGTAGATTTCTATGTTACCTCCTGTGGTCTAAACGGCTTGACCGATTTCGAAGTGCATGGTGTAGTTAGATTCATCTTGATCCCTGGAGTGTCATAGGATACATTTTATGGTAAAAAATCCAACATGGCGCCCGCGGTATACAAATATTTTGTCGGGTTTTTTTTCAAAATCAAAATCAAAAAATGCTTTATTTTGTAGGTACACAGGGTACACTTAAAATAGTCAGATTTTACATTTTTAAAGCTACTGCTTGTTCAAAAGGCAATTTTCCCCTGAGAAGAACAAGCAAGAAACTCGAGAGGTCGCTCTTTTAAAAAAAGGTTTTTATATTACAAAATTATTATTTTATATTATAATATTTCATTATTAATTGCGAAATAGCCTGGTTATGCGAACGGGCTGCTTATGTCCATGATTGTTTATCATCTAAATAATCTGATATTTTATAATATGCTTTCTTAATAAGTTTCTGTTTTATAGTATCTTTAAATTTATAGAAAGGAAGATTTTGTATATCAACAGGAACTTTATTGAAAAAGCGTATACATAACCCTTTGAATGAATTACTGACTTTGTGGAGGCGACTTATGTGACCTGCAAGTTTATCTTTATTTCTTGTATTGACATCATGTTTATCACTATTTTTCCTAAATGATGCTATATTTTTTTTGACATATATTAGATTTTCAAAAATGTACTGTGACGAAAAGGTTAGAATATTATACTCTTTAAATCTGTCTCTAAGTGACACTGCAGGTCTCAATTGATAAATTGCGCGAACGGCTCGTTTTTGTAAAACAAAGATTGTATTGATATCCGCGGCATTTCCCCACAGCAAGATACTTTTGGTTTTTAAACTAATATTGTTATTGCTAATGTTGTATTGTCATTCATGATAGATTACATACGCAATGTCAGTTATTCCTCTGATAGGAAAGTTCTAGTAGATGAAGTAGTAGCGTACTTATTTGCAAAAAGGATTATACACGTAGAAATAGGAAACAAGCTAGAGCGCGATTAAATCTCAAAGGAACAGATTATTAAGTACTTCTAGTTATCATACTTATGTTACTAACAGAGCTCCTGACGTGATATTTCATGCGAGGGTCTTTATAATTCATACGATGGCTTGAATATCATAATTATAATATTACTATATCTTTCCGCCCGCGACTGCGTCCGCGTGAACCCTCGATATAAACAGAAATCGGACATGCAAAAAATCCGGTTCCATGAAAATTTCTATGTTTACCTGCAGCGATCCCATTTTTCCGGTGCCCGTGGGAATTTCAGGCTCCTATCTATAAAGTACCTATTTCAGCTTTATACGACAAGTAGTTTTCAACTTCCCGTGGGAATTTCCAAATTTTCCCTTGGGAATTTTCCACAATCTAACCTTTGCGTGTGTTTACCCCCAACGTTTTTTTCTGTTCCCGTGGGAATTTTGGGAAATATGTTCGTATACCTACCAAATTTCAGCTTCATACGTGAGACAGTTTGGAGATTTCGTATTTAGTCAGAGAGTGGCCTTTTGCTTTTGTGTGTATGTATACCTACAATACATACGTACATTGCATATTTATATTAAAGACGACTACATCGCAAAGAGTTTCTTTCAAATCATTCGACTGATATTTACAGCTGACAGCATCCATGGCTCAATGCAAACAACGTAAGATTTTTAAAACGGAGATCTCGGGTTCTTGTCCTTTTTGGAACTGTCGTCCGCCTAGATAAGTGAGTATGAATAAATGTTGATTTAGTATCGTACATAGCACAACACGCCTGTGTACATCATGCTTGAGTCTAAGTTTTTTAGTAGGCATAATAATCTCGTCACATGGCTTGCAATTTTAAATTGGCAAAAAATCGAATTGGCGCCAGTCAAAGGCAAGCGCTGTGATTGGTCATCTAACATTATTATAGATGTAGAAGATATATTCGTTATCTACATACATAAGTTCTATATACATACATAATCTATATACATACATATAAAAAATTCAAGGTCATGTGAAGTCACCAACCCGCATTGGGCCAGAGTGGTGAACTATGACCCATTCTCCCTCATTATACGAGGGAAAACCTATATCCCTGCAGTGCTATGTTTTAGGGCTGATGATGATAATGATATACATAAGTGCAGTCGACAGCACGACGACCATAAGACTACCAGTGTATGCTGGCCTCCCGATGCTACCGAATATGTGACCGCTGCGAGACCTACTGGAAATGTTTGATCACCGTGCGGCCGCGTATACTTGTACAACTACTTTTAGTGAGTAAAATGTCACTTTCAGTAACTGTAAATAACAAATTATGTAATCGTGTTTAAAAGTCTAGTCATTCCATCGAGCAGCCTTGAAAATGTGAGCTTCAAATTCAAACAGATTAAAATGGGATTCTAAAAAAGTATCCAAAAGCCGTAATGGCTCGGTTGACAGGGTTAGCAACAAAAAAGTAATGATAAACAGAAGGGTACAAATTTAATCTGGGGCTAGGCCGGGTACGGCCCGGGCAGGAGGCTGGATGCCCCGGGAGGAGGCGAGCATTAGCGAAATTGCCAGAATACATTAACAGGAAGGGTCTACTCCACAGTGCAAAGAAGTTTGCTACCTCAACATAGAGACGACTAAGCACTCCGGTTGTGTCGCTTGCTCAAACTAATTTGAATAAGAATAATTGAACCGGCAAAAATTGGCTAAACAACCGAATTCGTTTCGGAATACGTAACAGATAATCAACAAATGTACATATGGGATCACCTTGAGGATATACCTTTCAAGGAAAAAAATTTACAACACAGATATATCGCTAAATATACTTACATAAAAAGACACAGTCGAATTAAAAGTCGCCTTTTTCAAATCCGTTAAACTCCCCATTGTTGTTTTTGCAAGCAATATTGTGTAGACAATTTAATTGTGAACTGGGGTCTGTGTAAACTTTGGGCATGTAGATTATCCGTAATTTCGTCTCTAACATGCGAACCTTTTTACTCTGTGGTGTCTACCCGGTATGCCCTACCTATCCCAACAACCCGTACAGTAAGCTACGATCTGAATTCTCTCTCTGTGTATATACAACTATAGAACTAATATTTTTAATTTAGATTTTCTACAGACGTAGAAAATTCTGTTTAGAGGACGCCAGGCGTAATCATCGCATCGATGTTTTTATACAAAGACACCAATCATGCACGATTCAAATGCCCTAGTATTAGCAGGTACCATCGGTGCTTGAGGAAATTGCGAATCTGTCCGAACCATTAATACCTCTCTTTTAAGACTGTCAGCAAAAAATATGCAAATTACTGGTTGAAGTAATCCATAATTCATCCAACTGAGGAGAGTAACTTCATCGGGCCAAATTAAATTAAGTTTAACAGTTAATTAACCATTAATAAATAAACATGCTGCGGCCTATTTTTTCTAATCGATTTTATGCCAAGTTTTTCCGGTACAAAATTGGATGATTACTGATTACAAATAATTATACAATAATAATTAGAGCTATTCTAATCTAATTGAACAGAGCATAGGTACCTTATGTAAATGTTCGAGTCTATACAACACCACAAGAAGTCTGTATGATCAGGAAGTATACGCGCACCGCATTAAAACATAAAGCCCTGGATATACAATAAACTCACAATGCCATAAAGCCGTAACTCTCAAGTTACGTCATTCGGGGGACTTAATGAAGTCATGGAATAGCATAAAAGCGGTAGTACACAGAGATTCCTCTGCCTTAAAAGTCGAGCCGGTAAATAAAACCAAGGTTTTAGCGTTTTGCACAGAATACAAGTTGAGTAACGTCATTTTTGGCATACTTTTGCTGTGTATTTTACATTGTTGTCTCTCGATATGGTATTGAGTTTACAATGTTTCGCGGTATGTCAGCTGTGTCAGTACAAACAACGGCTCATAAATAAAAAATTCCTTTGAACCTGCTAATAAATGTCTACTATACCAATTTTTAATTTACACAAATTACACAGGTAAGGAAATTAATATTCTGCAAAAACTTCTTCGTCTTCGTCTTCGTCGTGCAAAAACATGTCTTCATTCGGTTTAGTTATTGATGAGCATAATCTGAGAAAGAGCATAAATTCTCAGGTATAATTCATGGCAAGTACTATCACGCTCACATGGTCTTAAAACCATGGTATCAGATTTTACGGCACTATGCAGGTTTTACAATCTTTTTTTATGTTCCCACACGGAAATTTACGATATTCGCTGGATACCTAGGCTTGAAGGTCTCAGCTTGGAGGTTTTAACTCATAACGCGGGATACGTTCGAAGATGAATATTATACTTAAATGTTAAAGAGTCGAAGCCCCATAAACATGAGACGTAGGTACCATTCCCTTGACCCGGCCGAGGCGTGCGTCTTTTCGGAGAACTAACTTTTCTTTTTATATACGGGTACATGGAGGGACGCCAACACAGAAGACATTTATTTGATTACGTCGCTAATACCTTAGCGTTAAGTTGCTACACTTTCTCAGTAACAATACCGTTAAATTAAATTATTAGGCTTCAAACTATTTGTGTCGGAGTTCAATTAACAAAAATTAGAAGAATAATGACTGGATCAGTAAACATTCTTTCACACGCCATGTAATCCACTTGCGTTAGACGTACTTACAACCCTTGCGTTTCATGCTCATTCTTTTTTGAGGATAACTCCCCTCGCCTTGTGAATGAACAGCAAGGTGATATGTTTTTAACGTTTTCTTAAATTTTCAATTGAGTTTTTTTAAGTGTCAGCATCCAAAGACATGGGGCCTAGGCCTCAACCAAGTATTTTTTTTAGTTTTCTGTTTAATATGTCAAAAAATATATCTTGTTCGAGGTTTTAATTATATTAGAAAAAATTGATTTACATAGAAACAATATCTACAAAAGTACTAAAAACTGTTAGTAAACAGCATGTGTTGGCTGGTAAACTTGTGACCCCTCCTGAATCGATAGCAGGATCCGCTATTGTCAGGATCGTATCAAGTGGAAGTTTGTCTGCCTACCTCTACGGGAAATAGGCGTGACTATTCATTAAACTCATTTTCTGCAGACCATCGAGCTACATAATTATGTCCAGCCAACTAGGTACCTACCTATTAATTTTACCAAGTTGTATATCCAAACCTGGTTAATTAAACGAAATCAGTAACATTAAATCAGCTTAAACATACCGTACCTACATTTGAAGTGTATCAACAAATTGTATAACTGTGAGGCCATTACTGCGATGAATCTTGAATAATTAACTGCCAAATAGTATGTAGTGGAATGAGGATTCAAGCCACAATACGTGCTCCAGAGTTCCAAGCATCATTGGCATAGTTATTGCGAGCAAACAATGTTCCATATACTGTACATTCTAAGTATGTAAGTACCTATTAAGCATTTTGTTAGTCGTACATTCGCTGTTACCTATACAATGGGCCTAGTCATAAAGTGACAAACGAAAGGACGTGAAACTAGGCTCAAATTTATCGTAAAAAAAACGGAAAAACTTCTTGTTTTTTTTTATTCTCATTATACTTGAGCTCTTTATGTCCATAAATGTCGATAACTTATAAACTATCTGTTATTGAGGTGAAATAAACACAAAATAATCGTAAATACCGTGTACTGAAAATGAACTTAAAAAACATTCATATCGTTTTTAATTAGAAGTATTAAGTAGTATTTGGTTCAATTAAAATGATTTTTCTCGGAAAAACGACCTCGTAACAATAACTTTTTATTACTGTTTGTTACACGGTAAAATTTTAAATTTATCTATTACATCAATACACTTAATAGCTTATAATTCATAGATAGATAGATAGATAGATCGTTTATTTGTATCTCCAGTCACACACATACCATAAGTTCCAAAGCAATTGGATAAACATATTTTATAACAATTCATAAAAGTAACATCAGGATACACTAGAGTATGTGTGTGCTACAGCCGTACAAATGGGTCATAGCTCAGTGTATATAATTCATCATCATCATCTCAGGCTACCTCTCTGTCAAATTTGAATACGATCGGCTCAGCGGTTTCGTCATGAAGAGGTAACAAAGAGACAATTTCTCATTATAATATTAGCGTAAATATAAATACACTTCACAGGTTGAATTTGAATTTGTGTAATTCCCATTAATTGGTGACCCCACTCTTGATTACGAACAACTTTCCCGAAGGAACCATAGTCGAATTCCATCAAAAAAATTTCGATTACCCATACAAAGTAAAGCATTCTGTAACCACCTTTAGTATGGAAGTGCAATAATTTTTGGCTCAAATCGGCTTTGGTGGAACGTTGATCTTAAACAGGAGCGGAGTTAACAGGAATTACACGAATAAAGTGTAACCCCTGTAAGCACAACAGAAAGGAAAATACATCTTACAAAAAAAAACATTTGTAAGACTAGAATGTTGGAATGAAGGCGACCTTATCAGCATAAGTAACCTCTTTCAAGCACCCTTTGGATATAAGGACAATATATTTGAAATAGGCAGGTGTGAATAAGAACCTATATAAGCAAAGAAAATACAATTACTTTAATAGGTAGAG
Source organism: Oegoconia quadripuncta (assembly GCA_949316235.1). Lineage (NCBI taxonomy): Eukaryota > Metazoa > Arthropoda > Insecta > Lepidoptera > Autostichidae > Oegoconia > Oegoconia quadripuncta. Next base: position 20,216,727 of record OX438752.1, on the reverse strand, counting down.
TAAAGCGAACGGGCCGGTCCAATCGATGGGGAATTAAAGGCAGACGTGGGGGACTTAATTCGAATTAATGCCAGAGGGAGGCCGTTTGGCATCGTCATAAACGGCCGATTGCGAAATCCCATGCGTTCAATAATAAAATACACATTAACGCCGTACAATCGCAGTTACTACGGAGGGTTTTGGAGAATACCGTTATTATGACAGTGCTTGTTCAATATTTTTTTATATACCTAACTAGAAACAACTAACTCTGGAAATCTATGGGTGAGCCCTATGTTCAGCAGTGGAGATCCTGTAGCGAGATAATGATGAATAACTAGAAATTGAAAATTTAGAAAATCTTCGAGCAATATTGTCATCCACACAAAAAACTTTGTTTTAAAATACATACAAGTTATAGTCAGAAAAAGGTGTGATTTAATTTTGTACGACGGATTAGCACTTGACCTCAATCACACCCGATGTTAAGGATGATGAGGCGGAGGGTGAAAGCGTACTGACCCCATATTATTTGGTAGACTGGCTATCTTATCTCTGACAATCGGAACACAAGGCTATGTTTGGCGGCAGACTTAGATAAGTTGATGGTAGAGCCACTATACCGAGTACTAAACAGGGATTCCTGGTAACTGGCGATCGAACCCACGGCCTCAGATACGTAAACTCTATGCTGTTTACATCGAGCCATGGAGGCGGCAAATATCTTCGAAACGGAAAAATTGTGATAAACAAACTAACTGCGTTCAAAGCTATATTTTCTAAACGGCTTCTATCAAACGTAGCTAAGAACCGACATGGTATAGTAACGCTAGCTTTCGAAGTTTAAAAACCATTTCAAAAATGTTCAGCCGTTTTGACGTTACAATGCCACAGACAGACATATTTTTCGTACTTATAATACACTTATTTTTGCGTCAGTGGCTGAAAAGTAGCATGCCATGATTGTGTACCTGTCGCAGGCAGATCGTTTAATTAGCCATTTCATGAAATGCCTAGACGGATCATTGTGTATTTTCCATTAACTCGAAAAAAAGAAGAGTACCCTAAATGTATGAACAACTTTATGAGTGTTCATTCACTCTTCAAAAGAGATGTATGTGTCAGAATCGTAGCAAGTGGAAATCTTTGGTCTCTGCCTACCCTTACGGGAAACAGACGCATGTAATGTATACTTATATTAAATCAATGTGTGCATAAAACAAGTACTTAATTGCATGAAATGAATTGACGACAAATATAATAATGTGTCATTGATATGCGAAATTTAAGACCGATTGGTGTAGTGGATAGTTGTCTGCGATAGTTGTGGCTTCGAATCCCGCTAGTGGTAAATTATTGTGTGATAAATACGAGCATTTATTCCTGAGTCATGGATGTTTAGGTATATTAATATTTATGGATGTGTATTCATTATCTAATCCGTAGTACTAGCATTGCTTAGTTTGGGAGTATATGATTGGTGTAAGCGTCGGAAATATTGATTTATTGAATAAAATCACATGTTTATTACACACAATATTTTGTGCATATAAATACATAGAATCAGAAGCCATAATACGCGTAGTTGTTGTCATCTAGTCCTTGTTTATGGCAATGGCTACAAATCCAGTCATGTACTGTATTAGGATTTATTGTAACGACGTAATCCACTGCGGTGCCAACTTCCTACATTACATTGATGTGTAATTTGTATGTTATGTATGAATAGAACACTATATATAGGGTTCAACAATCCTTCAATCGGATCAATAAGTACATATCCAGTATCAGCTCAAATAATTTTCCGATCATTGAATCAATAATCGCTTATTAATCATAAATCGTTTGAGTTGGGACTGGATATGCACTTTTGAACCTCACTGTAGATTTTTTTTTATGCACTGTAGATACACCTACAATAAATTTCAAAAGTGCATGTCCACGCCCAGCTTCAATGACTTTAGATTTCTTCAAAACAAAAACCTTTGAATTTTTAACAGAGTATCCATTTAATATTGTGCAGTACCTTGTATCTATTTACCCACAAGTCATCCGCAGTTGTATACCTTGTAGTACCGTAGCGCGCTAGTTGTATTGCATTAATTACATTATGACGTGTAACGCAAAACAACATGACATTTTCATACCCAAGGCATATTTTGCCTTGCACGAATTAATTAGATCTAGCGATAGATCTATCGCGATAGAGGACTTTAGCAGTAGGTGACTGTACATAGCAATAATATGCTTACTTGATAAGCCATCATCATATCAGCCACAGGACGTCCAGTGCTGAACATAGGCCCCATAGATTTCCAGAGCGACCGGTTGGAAGCGGTCTACATCCAGCGACTTCCAGCGACCTTAACCAGGTCGCCCGTTCACCTTGTGAATGGACGTCCTACTTTGCGCTTCTCGGTACGTGGTTTCCACTCAAGAACTTTAACGCCCCCCCGGCGATCAGTTCTTTGAGCTATGTGCCCTGCCCACTGCCACATCAACTGACTAATCCGCTGGGCTATGTCGGTGACTTTCATTCGTCGCCGAGCATCGCCCTCTCCATCGCTCGTTGCATGACATGACACCATTGGCAGACAGACAAACTTGTAACACATCTCTTTGGTTCGGGGGTTAAAAATAATTCACCCTAAGACACAGTCGACGTATTAAAGAAGACTTGTTACTCCATTTTGTAGGACATATAAAATCCTCGAAGTGAAAGCGAATACACAACACAACAACAATTTATTTAAAGAATTTACTACCCATTCCAGGGGACTAACTATAAACGACGAAAATAAATTCCCCAGTGACATTGCTTCCGAGTTCCGAACAAAGAAAGGACGCCGGTTCGCCGACACCAGACACCGAACATTTGAACCGACAGCTATACGTCAAACACATAAAAATGTGACTGCACAATGGCAATGATTTTTGATTAATCATCCAGTAGAGTGAGAAGAGTTTCCAAATAACAAAAATTCGACATAGGCGCGCCATCAGTCAGAGGTCAGAGATCTCCGCTTGAGGACAGTTAAAAAGGGACAGCTTTATGTAACCTATATAGCGGCATCTCTTTCTAACTATGCTCAAGCGCAGATCTACGCTTCCAGTTGCAGCTTACTGGAAGGGATGTACAAACAGGGGTTTTACAAATGGTAATGGGCATTGAAAATCTTCATACATTAAAATTGATTATTCACAATATCCAAGACAAAGATTAGGAAAATACGTTTGAGAACTTAGTTCATTTAATAAAACAGAAAACGACCACCTAAACATCCGTGTTCACAAGTAGTTTAATTCTAAAATAAGCGTCGTTCCTACGCCGATTTTGTCGCTCTTTGCCCTGGTATACTGACATTGCAGATAGCAACCCTACAAATAGCCTGTCATCCATAAAGATACTTCAGGATTATGTTATATTTCTTCTATACCACATTCATTAAAATCCAACATCCCGTTTTGGCTCATACGATGGATTTAAGAATCAGATATATTTACATGCCTCGAAACAATCACTCGAAGACAGATCCGCTCATTGTCACCGACATAAAAGTATAAGTACCTACGCGAGAATTTCGCATATTATAATCAGTCGAAAATGTGATCTGCTTCAATAGTCTGTACTTACATTGGCACCGACATATTTCGATAAAAGTACAGTTTGCGTAACGTCATGATTGAAATGTAGGTAGATTTGTGTTAAACGTTTGAAAACCTATATGCTAATTTAATAATGTGTAGATAATTATCAGTAATGGTAATGAATGATGGTAAGTAGACCAAGTGGTGCTTCAGTAGAAACATTAACGATATATGCAAGAGAGCACGGTCAGGCGTGACGCGGCGAGGTTAAATCGGGCCAACCGGCCCACACCCAGGCCGCTCATTAGGAAGCGCACGCGCAAGGGCGCTGCACCGCGCACGATGCGCTCGCGCCGCGCGTCTCGCCCCACAAAAGAAATGGCCACGGAACAAAAACAATACCGGCAGAAATATGAGCAGAGCAATGCCGCATTATATGGCTACAAAAGGGATAGTTGTATAAAAATATGCTTTGTTCCAAAGTCGGACACGTTGCACAGGAATAGTGTAGCTAAAGTATCTAAAAGACTTCACGACCGCCATATAAAACCGTATACGGTTTTACAAGGTTCTTCACAAAGTTCCTGCAACTTAACAGATAGAATGACATATACCATTTCCGCAAGCGGAGGCATTGTTGGAGGTGATAATACTTTATGGTTGAAGTGTAAAAGTTCAGTTAGACATATAAGGAGTCTTAAAAACTAATGGAATATTCCTCCAACAAAAGCTGCGATGACGGCCAGAGGTGCTTAGTTCGAATCGCCGCTCGCGACTTCCCCAAGTGCCAATTTTCATTCCTTTGTTTTCAGACGCCTGTGCATTGTCACCAAAAGATAGCTTTAATTTTTCAAAAATTCATTTTACCAGTTTCCATTTTTCGTTTCTCATTGTAGTTTACTAAGAATTGGGTGAACATATACCGTCTGTCGCGTAAAGTACACCTGATTATTAAGGCGCTGATTATAGGTGTCCATAATTTGCGTACAAACGCGTACACACGACAGTTGTCCAAATGAACTGTGGTTGAATTTGAGTCATGTTGCAAACGTGCAAACAAAGAACGTAGCATGCAATAACGGTATGCAAGGTAAAAAGAAAAAAGCAATTTGCAAATTTCTCTCAAAACGTCACAAAGGAAGACAAAGACGCTGCGTTTTATTTAGCGGAAATAGGTACAAACATACACATAGTTCTATTTCGGTTATAGTTACGTCGCAGTGGGAAAGCTCCGGGCGCGCAAACGCGCAGAGAATATAAACAACCAATCGAAAAACTTAACGACCCTTTATTACGATCCTCAATAGCACTCTCCCAACGAGATCTGGTTCGTGAAACGGCTGAATTAGTAAATTTCTGTTGAATAATATCAAAAGTACATCAAAACTAGTATTTTATAATTTAGACGTTTCGCTTGAATCTCTTCGCGCTTCAGTAAAGTTTACAAGCCAAGCCCGACTAACTCGGGAAACCTTTCGGTGTTTTCTTTTGACTGCCCCTGTGTTTCGGGCTTTTTTGATAAATGCCACCTCCGAAATATTCCTGTATAACTTTTTTAATTTGTTCTGTTTTGCTAATGTTACGCTAATAAGGGAAGCGATGCGGAAAAATGAAATATTTTGGACGTTATTCAAGGCTCGTTCAATGTTATTTACAAATTTTGTAAATGCGTGACAGCACTGACAACTTGGATTCCAATGAAATGGAAAACCAAAGCGTTCTGATTTACGTTTGAAAACACACACACCTACTAAACATTCCATAGACATCCATAAAACCAATATATATTTATCGATTCCATGGCAACATTAGACTATTTAGCGGTAATAATGGTTCAATGGTCGCAAAGAATCCCGATTTCAATTTCATTCATCGTGGAGCATGGCGAGATCGAGTGTTTTCTTTGTCGGTCGTGTTTCTCGTCGCGGTCGGAGCTCGGAAGCTCTCAAGCTAGGACAGAACGAGTGCCATTCGAATTTCAATAAAACTTGAAGGGGGAATAAATTGTCGACCGAGGGGCAGAATATTGTTTCTGTACCAGCTGACGCCGACTCTTACACTACTAAGTTATTATTGATTTCCGTTAAAATAAATATGCGCTATTATAGTTTAAGGCAGCTAATTTTTATGGATGGTATCTATAGGGATATACAAGTAGCATACGTCGCTATGAATTAATTAATCGAAATCAATTAAGTAACATCCCATACCGTATCGAATGGGACAAATCCACTCCTTGCAAACGATTTTAGTCGCGCCATGGGGAGAGTTTTATGTCCAGCAGTCGACAACAATGTTGTTTATGAAGTAGGTAACTTCAACTTTGTTGTTAGTTTGGTATCATATTAGAAATATCAATATTGCTTAAATCAAATGTAACTCTTAAATCAAATGTAAATGTATCGGCATTGTCGTCGAAGATAGTTTTGAATTGATGTGGATACCTAGACAGTAACGATAGTGAAAAAAATCTTATGATAAAAGTAATTGAAAACGTTACATTTTTAAAATTAAAACTCAATGTTAAGTTATTATTATTTTAATAACTGTTCATTCACAAAACTGACTCCACAGAGATTGAACACGAAACTCAATGGTTGCTCTTTTTAAGTAGGTTCTAGGTTACATTTTATAATTCGACAATACAAGGAAATCAATATCCAGCCGTGGTTGCTTATCATCTAAATAATCAGGAATTGTATAACAGCCTATTGTATATAACTTATGTTTTATGATGGTTTTGAATATATAAAGGCAAATTTTTAATGCCTACTGAAACCTTATAATAAATCAAATAGATATAAAATTTCAACACCTAAAACCGTTCGTATTTCAGTCCATTATTATACGGCGGCGGAGGAAGATAAATCGAGGTGGTGTCGATATATGACGAAATTCGACTCGAACGAGCTCATGTGAAAATTGACGGCAACTTGACACTGTCTAACTTTCGATAGTTTCCTTGTGAGACAGCGTGAAATTGATATTAGGATACCATGTTCTCTCCTATGATTTTTAAGAAACATGTAATATTAAAATATAGGTCAAATAGAAGACAAAAAGTAAAGTTAATTGGCCAGAACGAATGATAAAACATACGAAAAATTTCAAAAATGGTTTGACTAAATAATGCAAATGGTGTTCATGGCATATACGTACATAAGTAACCTAATTAAAGGACCACTTTGCTTTAATCTGTCCCTCTTTATTCAAATCACCTAACAATTAGACATTAAAACACCATAAATAGCTTTTAGAACTACGCGACTGTTTTATCTAAGGAACAATGCGCTTTGTGTCTCTAGATAGAAACGCAAATAAAGCAAGGTAACGGTAGGTGTGATGAATAAACAAGGAACACCAAAGCTGTCACAAATAAAGGAAGATATATTTAAACAATGTCTAAACGAGCGCATTATGCGTCATCATGTCCAGATTAAACTGCAATAATTTAAAGTGTAAGCCAAACAGGAGCAAATAGAAAAATTGATGGTTCTGCAGGGTTATAACAAAAAGTAACCGGACTAAAACGAATCTACAATTGGGCAAAATCACTCTCTCCCGGCATAGATATTGTCATTGTTCAATTAATTGTTTTAAATTTTACAGACGGAGTGATTGAGGGAACGAATTTCTTTGTTTCAGAAGTACGGAATAATAGTAGTCTGGTTGTGTTCACAGAAATTATAAGTGTCTTGTTACTCGCCGCAACTGTAGTCGTATGAGAATTGATAATTAATTTTCCCTACAATTATGGGTAGACATTAGTCGTTGTAAAGAATAGAATTTACAACGGCTTATGTATAGAATTGGAATTAATTCAAAACTTTTCAAATCACCGCAATAAATCTCTCAGCATGTAAAGATTGAAACAAAGATAAAGTAGAAGCGCTGACAGTTCAACAGGCGAGACTCAATATTGCTGAGAACGGAGAAAATAAAATGAAAGAACGCCGGACGATACCGTTTTGTGAGCTCTAACGTTGGTTCTAAACTTTAGTAATTTCGCATATTATACTATAATACATATTAAGTGTGAGGCATAAGACTCACAGTTAGCTGTATCTACGTCGATAAATGAACAAAGAAAATAATTCTACAAACTACAGATTTAAATGGTTTTTGAGTGTAAAGATCAAGGGCAATTCGGACAAAGCAAACTCCGAAGGGGATCGCCTTGTTTCAGACTGTAAGTACAGATTAGGTTTCATCGCGGGCTTTGTCTGCTGGTTCGGATTATAACCTAACAGCTGGTCCGGGAGATAGTGTGTTAGCATACATATGCATGTAGGTATACTTAATTTTATTTACAAAGGATACATTTCCTGGAAGAAGTCAAGGCTGGGCGGCTGAAGGATGTCTAATGCGGATAGTACCTGCAAGAAAAATACATTAATCAACCCATTGTCCCTTTGTAATTTAGAATAATTAGCTTTTTCATAAATAAATCCAATGATTGTTTTTCTTTCATTCACGCCTCATTTACCACAAAAGGATTTACAGAAAATAAATCTGTGTTGGAAAATTAGTTTACTAAGGTTTGTGAGTAATGAATTTCTTTCAAGGAAAACTTGACGCGTCTATATAAGAACCCGTGGTATTTCCAGATAATTTTAAACAATTTATTGAAGGGATTAACTTTGTTTACATTTTGTTGGTAATAGCGACACCTTAAAAAAAAGTCGATCAAACAAAGCATATTGTTCAGCTTTTATTTTTTTTAAATGATTCCGTTTAATAGTAGAATTTTTATATACATACGAGTACATAACCCCACGATCTTTATCCCAAATGGGGTGGTCAGAGATATCCCAAAATATTACTGTTTTAATGCTTGAAACAACATTCACGGTTCACCTCATGAAATGTACAGAAATGCACACGTCACTCGTGAGCCCAACGTCGTTAAAAGGTGCAAACCTATTGACAAGAGACGGGTTGGTTCTTTTCTTTTTACGTGTCGAAACCACACAGAACACAAATTTTTAACAGCATTTACATTAGGGATCAATTTTTAGAGCTAAGGAACAAAGCAAATATGCATTTTAATAGGCTCAACTATAAAGCGATCTTCCTAATCAATCCATTAACTTTATATCCAATAAATTATACCAGTAATTCTGAACGCGTCCTCGCCGATAATGCAGCTGTTTCACGAAATAATTATAATGCGGCATGCGCTCACTTCGTAATTTATTCAATTTTACTGTGTATTTTATCGATTATCTTTATACAGCGAGCAGAATTGTCGAACCCTCTCCCCATAGAAAAAAATGATCTCATGATACAAACACTCGGTTGCAAATATTACACAGTCGAGACACATACAAAAATGAAACATTCGTGTTTTCCATATAGTTATTGGTGTCGCAAGGTGGAGGCAAAAAGGTCTCCAACTCAGCATTGGTTGATCGTTTGATTAAATGAACAGGGACCAATCAGCAAGACGTGTATTGATGAAAGGATACCTACGTGTACCTACATCTCTTTCTCTTTATAATAATATAATGATCTCATTAATAAATAATACAACATATTATATAGACATACATGTTATATAGGATCGTTAAATAATGAATAGATAAAATATTTAATATCCAAATTATAGTGTTCATTCACTAGCGTTCACTGTACAAAACGGACAATTTGTGGTTGGTGCAAATTTGTCGATTTAAAACCGAATAGCGAAATGTGACACGATAGAGATGGAGCGTTGTTAGCAAAAGGTGTCACTCAATACGACCAATTTGCTGCCGTTTATTCAACTCAGGATTTATTAGTGAAATTTACGGATGCTAAATACCATACTATTATCCGAAATTAGTTATAGGAAAGTTTTTAATAAATAGTTTTGTTCTTGTTAGAGGCTTTATCAAAACATTAAACGGGTTTTGAAAACGTTTTGAATTGTGAAACGCAACTTAAGAGATTTATATAATAACATAATTGTGAACTAATGAGATTGTCACCTGTAAATTCTGCTTTTACACTCCGACATCGTGAACGGAAATCTATCGAAGTCGGTCGTTTTGAGAACTTTTGGTGAATCAATAATAAGATATCCACTAAATATGGTAGTGAGACAACAGAGCTTGTAATCATCGGTGCGCATGCATTGCTTTGTTCTTGTTAGTAACATAAGAACGGTGCATTACAGATTTTGGGACTTATGCAATCTAAATCGCTGTTTGTTACAATATCCTTTACCAACATTTATTTAAAAGCAGTTTACTAACGTTTTCGTGTTTGAAGAAGCACAGCATCTTGAGCTCGCGGAAGACGCGCTTGGAGGAGACGAGTGATTGGAACACGTTGGGCAGCTTCTTCAGGGCCACGCGCCGCCCGTCGCGCGGGTCCGTCACTGCCCTGTGGATAAACAGACAAACATTAAATATTGGTTAACAAAATATAAATGATTTACGAAGTACTGAGGTGCTATGTAGAGGCTATCTGCGCATCAGTAAAGTATCAACAACTATGTATCGCCGAAAAAAAAAACGCTTCATAGATTGCAAATCTAAAAAAAAAAAGTATACAAATATTTATGGGTTCTAGGCTACATCGGATCATCAAATACTGTGGTACATAAAAGAAAAAACACAAGTGTGTTTTTTTCTTTTTTGTGATGAATAAATACCTTTTATTATTTATTTAAATCGTGTTTCTTGAATATTGCTTTGAACTTTAAACAAAGTTATGCAGTTTTCAACTCATCTTTTCGATCCATGTGGATAGATTTTATTGCATAATATTATGCAATAAAAACTTTTTCAACAAAAATAAGGAACAACCAAATAAATCTCTCGAAATCGCCATCGTAATAAATTACTTTACTGAAATGGTCGTATCTTCCAAACCGATATTTTCATATTCACTGGCATCATCATTATTATTTTTACATGACAAAATATCTTTCGAACTCGGCGCCAATGTTCACTGAAGATCCTCTTCCTTTTTTGAAGCCGTTTAAAAAATATGACATACCTTATAGCTTAATATTTGATGGACAAGTTTCAGCATGGCAGAAGCGTCCAGATTAAAGGATGAAGATACCTAATTCTGATTTATTAATTACTAGCTTTCCGCCCGCGGCTTCGCCTGCGTACAATAACTTTATCGCGGAAATTCGTTTATCCCGCAAGAACTACTCACTTATCGAGATAAAAAATATCCTATGTCTCAATCCACGGTATATTCTACCTTTATACCAAATTACATCCAAATCCGTCCATCCCTTTCGCCGTGATTGAGCAACAAACAAATAAACAAACATCCAAACTTTCGCATTTATAATATTAGTTAAGATAGTTAAGACTACACGAAATAGTACGGTGCAAAACGTAATAAATCCAGATTTTACGACACTACCTAACCTTACATACGAGATACCTAGTTCTGATAAAAACGGAACTGAGATTTGCTCGGGAAAATATGAAGAATTCATTGAGATTCTGAAGATAAATTCTAAGGCCAAACTCATTCATTTTCGTCCGCGTCGCATCGCATGGCATGTTTTAGATGAAATGAACTGATATTTATGTTATTTTAAAAATCCGTCATATCAGATTTAGCAAAAGTTTAGATTCCGTCATACAGAGAAAAGCGTCAGAGATGTTTAAGCCATCTACTCGTATATCCCGTGACATAATTCGATTGCACTACACTGTAACCTTTACTAGATGTTGAGGAAGAAGTTAAACAAAATAATAAATCTGTAATAAGAAACGACCTTCACGTTAAATAAAACATACCGCGATAACTCCTCTCGTTTCCTGGAAGCCTAATAATTTCCCAAATAAAATATAGGCTGTTACATTCAGAAACATTATAAGTGATCCGACATTGACCTTGAATAAGAGGTCGCTGAACAGCCAAATAGGGAATTCCAAGAATTCTTGTGTCACTCAATTCTATTTACAAAATTGGGTTAAAGCCATTTTCTGAGAAATACATCTATTTTCCACAGAACGAATATCCCAATGTCTGAATGTACTCGTAGACCTATTCGGTGAATGTCAGCCATACCTACCCTTCGGTCGTTGCTCCTGCCCGCTAGCATCCCCATTCCCCTGCGACGGATATTATCACGGCCCGGCTCCAGCGATAACCATAACGTATTATCGCAAGGGTACGCTAACGGTCCCTTTAATGTCGAGCTATATAGATCACGTTTTACAATTGTCTATTGGAAGTTTTGCAAAATGTAAAGATACAAAATACTTTTGCAGTTTAGGAAACTGTTTTTATCCACCGATTTCCATAGCTTGTCTTATAACCATAGTTAAATCTGGATTACAGTCACGTTTAATAGCCCTGGCTCAAAAGATTTAAATTGTTTCGATAAATGTAAACCTTCAAGAAATATTTAGAACCCGTATTACTGCAAAATCAGATTTAAGTCATGATATGTCATTGGAACCAGTTAAAAAGTGAACATAGAAGAACGAAATCCGCCGACATAGCCCAAAGGATTAATAAGCTTGAAGTGGCAGTGGGCAGGGCACTTGGCTCGAAGAACTGATGGTCGTTAGGGCATTAAAGTAGTAAAGTGGAGACGCACGCACCGGCAACCGCAGCGTAGGACATCCACCCACAGGGTGGACGGATGACCTATTAAACTTCTCGGAAGATCGCTGGTCGCGGTGGCTCTGGAAATCTATGTGGGAGGTCTATGTTCAGCAGAGATTGATATGATGAAGTCTGAATTACAGCCATAATCCCAGCTCAAAGGATTGATATTGTTTCGAAGAGCTTTGAATTTCTAAAATCGACTCATATCCATACGAGTTATATTAGAAAATTCTGATCAAGTCATGATATCCAATTAAAACCAGTTTACGTGAAAAATGGATGGCAATAATACTCAGACTTAGAGAGTGGTTCTGTAACGTGGACCGTAATTCTTATATAGTAGAACAAACAATAGTAGGTACCTATTCAATCATCATCATCATCATATCCTTGACGACCTGTTTGGTGTAGTGGTCAGCAACGCTGATCATTATACCAAAAGGTTGCGGGTTCGAATCTCGCTAGGGGCATATGTTTGTGTGATGAATACGGAAATGTGTACCCGAGTTATGGATGTTTTCATTTATAATAAGTATTTATTTACAAAAAAAAATGTATGTAGTATATCAACCATCTGGTATCCACAACACAAGCCTATAGTTGCTTACTGTGGAACTAGATGGCACTGTGTTTATGTCTAAGGATATTTATTTATTTATTTATATCAGCCGAACTATATTAACACAAGGAATAGATTACGAGCAAAGTCATTTGACGATTTATCTGCTATTTCTGTAACAACAGACGATGAGGAATACGAATCAGGAAATTCACGACTTAATACTACAAGAAGCATGCCTAATCTGACTCGGGATTGTGAGGAAATAACCGAACTTCGGATGAAGTTAGACGAGTTGGTAATGAAATTTGATGGAGCGCATTTAGAAATTGAAGACTTGTTAGTCGAAAATAATAAATTAAAAAGGGAATTAGATGGGGCCAATAAGACAATACGAACGCTGAAAAACTTGGAAAACTCTAGATTTTCCACCCCTACGCCTTCTAAAACTAAGACAACACGAGCAGTAAAAATCTTGGAGAGCTCTAGAAATTCAACACCCACATCATCGAAAATCAAAACTTTAAAGAAATCAAAGGAAAACGGACACAATAAGGCAAACCTCAAGAAGAGTCAATTAATCTTTGCTGAGTCATCTCAAAATCTGCAAGATACTGCGAACACCAGAAACTTCGACAATCTTGGTTTGAAGGATGCAGATACCTCGCATCAACCCGTCAATAGCTTTATCAACAACGAATTAATATCCAAGGGTGATTTACATTCTACGATCGGCTCTAAAATAATACCAAATAGGCGCAAGGTACTCATTCTAGCCGATCAACAAGGTAGAAATGTACAACGCATACTTCAAAATTTATTGGGTACAGAATATGAGGTTATATGTTTTTCTAAACCAGGTGCAAAAATAAAGGATATAGTAGATACAATGAAAGATGATATAGCGAAATTCACAGAAAGAGATTATGTAATATTACTAGCTGGAATAAACGACAATAATCCTATGGACTTGAAAGCCAATCTTTATCACTGGTTATTGAATAATAAAAATACTAATATACTTATTTGCCAAATACCGTTTAATCGAGAATTAAATATAATTAAATTGAACTATGAAATAAGACACATATGCGACTTTTATAAACATAGATTTGTGGATATGGGCTACGATCAGTACAATCCAGTAGGAATAGAACGTGCCACTATCATATCTCAAAGATTACTAAAAGATATACTAAATATTACGTATATAATAAATTATAAGAATTATCAAAATCAGAAGGCAGTAGAGGACAACAGGAATAAAAAGAAAGGAACTATACCCTATTATTTTGAACGAATTGGAAAGCCGGAAAGTTTAATGACAGCTAATACAAATGTCACGGGAACTGAAATAGGTCGTATGTTTTTTCGAGTCGAGCAGTGATACACACTATCTAAATATTATACATCAAAACATTCACAGCGTGCTGAAGAAAACAGAAGATTTGGAACTAGTGTTGCAAGAACTATCAGATAACGGAGAACCGGCCGACGCAGTTTGCCTCACAGAACACTTTATACCAGACGGTCATGAAACTAATTTCTATATGCAAAATTATATACTCGCTACATGCTACTCACGGTGCAAAAAAAGAGGTGGTAGCTGTATATTAACACGAAAGGGTCTCGAGTTTGTGGAACTTCATGATATAAAAAAACTATCCACAGAATCAGTTTTCGAATGTTGTGCCGTTGAGTTAATACATTATAAAATTGTAATTGTTTGTATTTATAGGGTTCCCCGAAGAAATAATTTGAATTTTTTTATGACGAATTTGGAACAGTTGTTAATAAGACTATGTAACAAAAAAGTTGTCATATGTGGCGATTTTAATATAGATATAATTAAGAAAACAAGGACGTCCCTGAACTTTGAAAATCTGCTATTAGGTTTTGGTCTCAGATTAGAGATTAATCAAGTGACACGACTGGAAAGTGGAACATGTATTGACAATATTGCTCACAATAGCCGCGGCTGTAAAAGTAAAGTCCTTCACCTAGGTCTTTCAGATCATTCGGCTCAGCAATTGAAATATCCAATTAAAAAGTTGTACGATTTAAAATTCTGGTTTACAAAAAAGCGGGACTATTGTGAGGAAAATTTACATAAATATAAATCTTGCCTGCAAAGTTTGTCTTTTGACAAAATTTATGAAACAGATAATGTGAATAGAGCATATGACATTTTTTATGACATTGTTAAATTATATTATGACTTATGTTTTCCATTCAAATTGTTAAAAATTAATTTAAAACGAAAACCTAGTTGGATAACTAGTGGAATAAAAATTTCATGCAAAATCAAAAGAGACCTCTATTTGAAATCACGTTCGAAATCCAAATATAATATTGATAAAATTAAATACCATACGTATGCAAATATGTTGAGAAAAATCATAAGGAAATCGCAGGGGATACAAAATAATAAATATATAAATAATGCCACAAATCGAACTAAAGCAACATGGAATATTATAAACCAAAATAAATATAACACATCGACGCGTAATATTCAACAAGTAAAGTATAAAAATACGATTGTCACTACATCAGAAGATATTGCCAATGCCTTTAATGATACCTATATAGACTTAGTGGAAAATAAGCAAATAAATAGACCAACTGTCACATATAAGTCAAAGCAAATAAAAACAGTTCCCCATACAATATATATGAATCCTACCTCACCTGACAGTGTTCAGAGCATTATACATGGTTTAAAAAATACAAACAGTGTGGGTTATGACGGCATATCAACAAAAGTACTCAAATACTGCTCAGTTCAACTCGCAAAGCCCTTGACGCACATCATTAACATATCCTTAAATCAAGGAATATATCCGGACAAGCTAAAGATTACTGTAATCAAACCTTTATTCAAAAAGGGTGATAAAGATGACTGTGAGAACTACCGCCCAATAGCATTAATTCCTGTGATGTCAAAAATATTTGAAAGGGTAATCTACAATAATATGTATAGTTTCTTAGAAAAATTTGACTTACTAGCAAATGAACAAAATGGCTTTAGGAAAAAGCGATCTACAAGCCTAGCAGTCTATAATTTAATGAAAACGGTTACCGATTGCTTAGATAATCGTGTCCCAATTATATCTATATTTATGGACATGTCTAAGGCATTTGACTTCGTGCGTTATGATATTCTCTTAAATAAATTGTACTCCTATGGCATCAGAGGAACAACCTATGACCTTGTAGCATCATATTTGACTGACAGACAACAGTACGCAGAGATAACCCATATAGATATTAATAACAATGAAATAAGTACAAAATCTCAATTTAGAACAGTGAAATATGGGGTACCTCAAGGAAGTATTCTCGGACCTTTACTGTTTCTACTATATATTAATGATCTTCCACAAAACATTGACCAACAGATGATTTTATTTGCTGACGACTCTACAGTAATAATAAAAGATGACAAAGTTAACGATTATGAAACTGTGATAAATAAGACATTGAAAGATATAATTATGTGGATGGGACACAATAATTTGATGATTAATTTAGAAAAAACCAAAGTCATGCAATTTTACTTACCACAAGCAAGAAAGCAAAATATAATAATCAAATTTGAAGACCAAATTATTGGCGAAGTAAATGAGATAAAATTTTTGGGAGTTATGTTAGACAGCAACGTGTCATGGAAACCGCATCTAAATTATCTGACAAAAAAAATAAGTAAATTCATTTTTCCACTACAGAAATTGACTCAATCTGTGTCACGTGCGGCAGCTCTTAGCGCATATCACGGGTATGTAGCATCGAATTTACGCTATGGGCTCTTGCATTGGGGTAATGCCGCCGGTACTAACATACTGCCGCTCTTTCGCACCCAGAAAAAGTGTGTCCGGGCAATGTTTGGAGCAAAACAAATTGACAGCTGTAAGCCACTGTTCATTCAATTAAAATTATTGAGTCTGCCCTCATTGTATATATTCGAAGTCTGTCTATTTATGAAGCAACATTTACACCATTTTAGAATTCACGAACCTAGGTGTCCCCGTAAAACGAAAAATAAATATAATGTACTACCGAACCGAATTCCGAATACAGGTTTCTTTTCCAAAACTATTTATATAATTGGACCAAAATTATTTAACCACTTGCCTGATTACATAAAACAGCTCAATTTTTCTTGTTATAAGTTAAGATTATTTGACATCCTAGTAAATAAATGTTATTATTCAGTTGACGAATTTCTTAATGATAAATTGTAGTATTAATTAATCATCATTATTTAACATTGAATATCTAATATACTAGACACTACAAATTATAGATGAAAATGAATGACATTTATTTAAATCTGGATAGCCTTGATTAGTTTAGAGAACCATTTTGTTTAAATTTAATACTTATTGTACGCCTAATGGGCAAGTTACATTGGACATTTCATTGATCTGACATCTGTATCCCTTTTATCACATGTAACTTCACAATAAATGATTTGAATTTGAATTTGACGTCCACTGCTGGACAAAGGCCTCCCTCAAAGTACCTATTCAATAGTTACCTTAAATACAAATGTGGTAGAAAAAATCTAAATAGTTTGATTTGGCACTATGACTGCACTTTTGAACTTGTATAACTTTGAGAGAGTATTTCGTATTGTATACATAATCACGAAATTTCGAAAAAAACTAAAAAAATATATTACATATTACCGCAGTTCCTCACGAGAAAGGTCATACAACGGAAAAGTAACAACTTAATACAATACTATTCTATCCTTACTATTTTTGGACGAGATAATGAAATTTAAAAATAAAACAAAAATATTTATTCATCACAAAATTAATTTTAACTTAGAACTAGAACAACTTGAGATGAAAGCTGTTGATTATCAGACCCCCCGAGAATATGCGAGTGGATTCTGATATGATTTACAACTTTACAAATTACGATAAACTCAATACACTTGCAAAAGACCTTGTTATTTTTTAATTCTACTGAACATTTTGCACGCCGATTTCTGCTTTCGCAAAAACCACCGCTTCGTTTTTAAAGGACTGAAATGATTACGCTTTTTCTTGGGGGAGGTATGTCGTTCCAACACTTCGATATGTCTTGCAGCTTATGCTTGTGCACTTCGATATGCTTGTATATGATATGCTTTCTCAATTTATAGCAAATTTGATCATTCTGCCCACCCTGTGACAAAACGCTGTGCACGCCATTTGACAAATACAAATTACAATACAATTTACAAATATAATTATAAGAATGTGAAAATGTCACCTATAAACCCTAAGTAAAAGGAAAGTTTAGTGAAAAAGTGGCTTTCTCTTAACTTCTGCAAACAGAATCAAAAACTTACATAAAAAGATTGCTTAAAATAACTTTTGTCCACACTTAACTCCTGATCCCTTTGTTGACAAAACAGAAACGAAAACGCATGAGGGAGATTGATGATCCGTGTTTTAAATTGGACGCGATTACAAAATATTTTGACATTTCGCAGAAAACAATGGTGGCAAATACAAAATAGAGTTACTTTTAATTGTAGGTAGTTAATGAACGCTTAATGTTCACGGCTAGAGCAATAACCTGGGACGGTCGACATTTTACAAAATGGACATTGTCGTAAGTGGAATTAGTGGGATTAAACCCCAAAATGGGGTTCCGTACCTTCAAAAGTAAAAGTGGAATCCTTCTGTTCCTGGGAACGGCTAGAGGCTAGAGGAGTGGAGAGACAGACTTAGGCAGTTTTATAGCTGAAAATAATATCAAGCAATAATTTGAAATTTTATTGAAATTAATAACCACAGCGAATGATAATATTAGAGACTGCAACAATGTTGACATCTGTTGGCAATACGACGACCGGAGTAAATGACTTAAGAGATCGTGTTATGCGAAACGTAAGGTGTGAAAAATAGGATGATATACCTGCCTTGTTGCTTAATTAAAAAACAATAAGTATTCACAGAAATATAGGATACGCATCCACTTACTAAAGTTCGGGTGCTGTCTTGCATTTAGTAGAACTTGCTATATCCAACAAGGGAATATTTTTCACTATTAAAGCTCTATTAGGTAGGATTGCTTTAATTTGAAAATGAAGTAATATAACAATATTCGTGACCAACAGACGTGTTACATCGCTGTTCATGATTCTGACCCGATGCCTTAATCGCCACGATGAGTAAGAGGGTTGGCAGATTTTAGGCCCAACAATGCTGCCCATATAGCATAGTCTATGCTATAATATATGAATAAATAGATAAATAGTCTATACGATAAAAAATGTAAGAAAGTGGTTAGTTCTATACTTTTTCAATCAAATCTAACAGCACAATACATGTCGCAGCAAATGCTACACTTCACAAAACGGAAGACTCGAAAAGGCCTGATTTCAAACTAACAAAAATATCTACACAATTTACCGAATTAAAGTAGATGAAAAAGAAATGTTCCTCGGTCCGAATTGTATCGTCGCTGCTGATTGTACATAATTCAATGACTCCAAAACGTGAACAGTAAATATAAAAAGCCCCCGGGATGTCCATAAAAAGTGGGCCGTTTACATGCCGATTGGCTGTTCCCTATTCGGCATGTCTGGTGTAAACAATGGCAGGAAATGTTGCTGTTGTACCATTACGCGGTAACAGGTTCAATAACTTGATGAACGAGCTTTGACATGTGGATACTGTGTGTGTGGTGTATTTTAATTGTAGTTGCCTACATACATTATCATTAATTTAATTACACCTACAAATACAATATTAAAACTTGCTTCTTATTCTGTATTATTCTCGAAATGTTTGTCTTTTTACTCGACTGCAAAGAAGGGTTAAATTTTTCGCGCGTGCCTCTATCTATGTACTTAAGAATTTGGGATTCTTTATTGACTTTTTGAGGGGGGAAGTGGAAAACTTCTTTTGCTACCTCATCATCATCATCTTATTTAAGGGCCATGCTCTTGTCCATATTTCCATATCTCTCTGCTCTCCTCCTTCCTCTTAACCTCCTGATACGATGCGACGTTCAACTTCTCTTTTATCTGCTACTTACACACCCTATTTCCTTCTTTAATTAGTCTGGGGTCCAAGGTAGCCATAGTCACGTAGGGCACCGTCCAGTAGGAGCCATATACTTCCGTACCACCGTACCTTCAGTACCGCTGTTCCTGATTATAGATTATAGGAGTTAAATTGGGAGGAGTGTGGAGGCGGGATTAACTAGTGGCGCAGTCGCATTCGCTATTCGTGTTCGATTAACGAAGGTAAGCAATGTCAGGCGCGGTCAGATCATGGATGGGTGACCACTAGTGGCATTTTAATACGAGTGTTTCCGTGCTGCGGAGATCACGTTAAATAGTCGATCCCGGTTGTTTTCATCGCTTGGATCAAATATACAACAATCCCACTCCCACTCCCACTCCTACGTCGCGCGCGACAAACAATGTCATGATACGGGGGCAGAAGTCCCCGAATAAATTCACAAAATATAAAGCAATTGGCCTTTATATTCACAACAACGAAACACCTGTTTCAGGCAAGAAACGCCTTAACTGTTATATTATATGAGATAACGAATGTGCACCTTCCGAACTGAGGTTAGGAAAACAACTTCCACAGACAATAAGAATAAATTAACAGTGTGAAACAAGGTGGTGTTTACACAGAACGCTTACTTGATTCAACACGAGTATCCGATGACAAAGGAGTGACTTAAGTGAACGATATCTCGCAAAAGAATGTTACAGTGAGAATTATTTTTATACTGTTATCCAAGTGTCCGTTTACAGCCACTGAAAATAAAAGTTTACCCAGTTTTATAATGTTTCAACGCAAGGTTTCACGATATTAAGCGTGGATTTTTTATAACTTTGCTGGCATTTCGACTTGGCTGCAAGATGGTATATGTTTTTCACGCGCATATATGTATATGTAGGGGATTCTATAATCCCGCATACCTTAACATACAAACGGCTGGATGGACTTTAATTAATGAGGTAACGTAAGATTAGTCGTGACAGTGCAAATAGTTAAAGTAACTTGAAAAAATAATTGCTCTAGTACTACAATATTACCCACATAGTATATAGGAAAGGACTCATCACGATGATTCTGAAAATGTATATTACAAAAAACATACTAAGCAGCAGACGTGTGGAGAGCTTTTAAATCTTAAGTAACACTTCGTATTTTATTTTTGTGTAATTTTAATAATAATAATAATAACAACACTTACACCAGTCATCTAGTCCCAAACTAAGCAAAACATCGTTCCTATTCATCACACAAACATTTACCGCTCGCGCGATTCGAACCCGCTACCGTTGGTTTCGCTAACAGGGTCACTATCCACTACACCAATCGGTCGCCGGTTCTTAGCCATGTTTGATGGAAGTCGATTATAGTTCCAAATATATTTAACATTTAACACAGTTATAATAATCGTCTATCGTTGGGTTTCGATTTATAGCATCGATTTGCGAGTTGAATAACACTCGGCCCCGGGAATGAGTGATGAGACTTTTGGTATTTTAATAAGAGAGGAGTTATGGCATCTAAAAGAATTGAATTAACCCGTCTCACCCGTGGGTGTCGTAAAATACAACAAAGAGACATTACCTAGCAAAAACATCTTTAGACTTTCACATTTCAACGACATGAATGTCACGTATGCATTTGAGTATATTTCGAAAAGTGATCCGAGGATATTGATTCAAGCATTATTAAACTTGTCTCCTTCTGTTTGGGATATCACTGATCACCCAATTTGGAATAAGAATGTGTAAGGCGAATCGAATTATCGAATATCTCTGAAAATACTATGGCACTAAATAGCATTAAATGGGACACTAAATATTGGATCTTTAGAATTGAAGAATTCCATGATGTGAATTTTTGAGCGAAGGGCTTAGAAAATTGAGATAAGTAAGTGGACTCGAACCAGTCATCTTTGTAGTATCTGTCATTATACCTAATTACGCAGAAGACAGAAGTCATAAAACTGACAAAAGGTACAGACTGTGACACGGTAGTTATCCATATATTTAATATTGTCTCGAAAATTGTTCTATTTTTTTACAAAGTCGAAATTATTGTATAGGCGCATGCACTGCAGTACTTTCTAGCTTGGAGCAATCGTGACGTGTTAAAGTGAAATAAAGTATCATAGGAATGGATTTAGGCCGTCAATTTGGGGCACCAAGTGCACAATCGATGCCCCACATTGAAATTAGATACTGGGTAATCTAAAAATCCGTACACCTACGTATATAAATTGTTATGTTTCAAAAATAGTTAAGTGCAAGTAGTGGTAGAGCCACACTGTAAGCTATTAGCTTGCAGCATGAATGGGCCGGCTCGACCGGGGAAGTACCACCCTCTCGCAGAAGACCGACGTCTGAGTAGAGGCATTTTGCCACTGCGCTTCGTCCGGTGAGCGAGGGCGCCGGAGGCCCACCTTCCAGTCTCTCTCCAGAATGGTAGCGGTATTTAAAGTACCCCAGGAGGGTACCAGCACTATTAGTGGTGGAGAATCCCTCATCGCTCAGGCTGCCCTACTTATTCTGGGGTGGACACCTTCCTCAAAAGCCGGCAACGCATCTGTGACCCTTTTGGTGTTGCGGGTGTCCATGGGCGGCGGTGATTGCTTTCCATCAGGTGACACGCATGCTCGTTTGCCGCCCTCTCATATAAAAAAAAAAAAAAAAAAAAAAAAGTGCAAAAATATATTGTTCAGAAGTTAGCGGTGTAGGTATGGGCAATACAAGCATCATTGCCTCATTTAAAAATCAAAAGCAGGCACGATGAAAAATTTTGCAAAAATCCTGGAAAGGCGGTCCTGAATATTAGTAACATATTTTAAAGTAATTCCTACTATACTAAGCTGGTTTTATTTAAATTACTCTCATTGTTTGAGTAAAGCATTATACACCTTGGTTCGCAATGACTGCACTGCTGGTCACGCTATGATGGCCTCGAGCTTGGGTAGCTAAGCTTGGTCATCACTGCAGCCCATTTTGTCCGCGTTGTAAAGACCTCGGCTTTCAGTTGGCTGCAATGATGCGCTTTCGGCCATCATCAGCGCTGCCAGTATCGCAATCATTGTACAGACCGCGGCAGTAATGTATATACTATTAAAATATTATTTAACGTCTTAATGAGAAATCTATTTCCTGCCATTATCAAACCCTCGAGGTTATGGATTTATCATCGAATCTAGACGTGAAAGACAAATTACAACAGAAACCCAACCCATAGAAGAAGTAAAGGTTACAAAGCTGTAAACAAACGGCCAGTACAAACTAACAACCATTATGTGAAGTTGATTAAAAACCACTGGTAGTCATTTACATTTGGAAATGAAGGAATTTTAAACTTTAGCCATTCGATTTAAATAAACTATACCAAACGAGAGTCCCGCTCTAAAATCACATGCAAATGTTTTAATTACTGTACCAACTGGTAATTAGCTGCCGAGCCACGTTTCAGGAGTTTTACAACATATAGTGAACCACACTGTTAGCACGTTAATGCCTTACAATATAAATATTATATTTGACATAAGTATGACTTAGCTTTACTCATCTAACCCAAAACCAAAAAACCTGACAGCATATTTTATATTTTGCGGACGCCAGTTTCTTTCGGAGCCCTGTTAGTAACATAAGTATGATAACTAGAACTACTTAATATTCTGTTCCTTTGAGATTTAATCGCGCTCTAGCTTGTTTCCTATTTCTACGTGTATAAAATAAGTACGCTACTACCTACTTCATCTGCTAGAACTTTCCTACCAGAGGAATAACTGACATTGCGTATGTAATCTCCAATGAATGACAATACAATATTAGCAATAACAATGTGAGTTTAAAAATCAAAAAACCCGACAGCATATTTTGTATATCGCGGGCGCCATGTTGGCTTTTTCACCATAAAATGTATCCTATGACAGTCCAGGTATCAAGACGAATCTAACGACACCATACACTTCGAAATTGGTCAGGCCGTTTTGACTACAGGATGTGCCAAAGGAACGGACATACTTGCATACCTACTTACATGCATACTTACATACATACATACGTTCGAAAAACATTACCCTGGTAGTAAAAATAACGGATGTTATCGATGAAATGCAAAAGTTCTGACTCGTTTTCAAAATGCATTTTAAAGCCCCGGCAAAATTTGATTAGACCGATTAGAGTGCGTTTTTTTATATAAGCCTTTCGCCCGCGGTTTCGCCTACGTGAACTAACTTTATCGCAGATATATTTAATCCAGGGTATAAGTCAAATTTCATCCAAATCCGTTCATCCTCGCCGTGATTGAGCATCAAACAAAGAAACAAAATGTTGCGCATACATAATCATGGCGTGCTTCTTTTTAACCTCCGACACAAAAAGAAAGATGTTAGAAGTTTGAAGGCTATGTCTTGCTGTGGCATTGCAGCGACAAACCGACTGAACAGATTTGAAAGTGGTTTTCTATTTTTTTTTTATATGAGAGGGCGGCAAACGAGCATGCGGGTCACCTGATAGAAAGCAATCACCGCCGCCCATGGACACCCGCAACACCAAAGGGGTCACAGATGCGTTGCCGGCCTTTGAGGAAGGTGTTAGGCTAAGGTTAAAAGGCTAGGTCTAAAAGTTGGGTATTATTGTAATGGTTCTTAGTCTTGTCAGTCGGTTCAGCGGTTTCAAAGATCGCTTTGTATACCTACTTGTATGATATTATTATGTTGCTCGGGGGTTTTCTAAATTTTCAATTTATATAATATTATAAAGCGCAACACACAGAAGTCGGGGCGGAAGCGATCCCTGGTAAGAGGGCCGGTAACTTTTAGCGTTGTTTATACCGCCGCAGGTGGAAGGCGGTCTCAAACAAAATCCCGCTACCGTCCCGGATCGCATTAAATGCCGATGTTTTAAACAACGACGAAAAATCACGGGTGTTTTGAATTTGACAGCGTTATGTATGTACGAGTGATTGTGTGTGTGTGTGATTTTTGTTATATATTTTTTTATTTTAAGGTTAAACTCAATTATAGGTTCTTAGCCATGTATGATGAAAAGCGGTTAAATTGTATTTAGCTTTTACAGTTTTTTGAGACCTTCGGGAACTATCTTAATAAAATAAAACCCGAAGATACGTTCTTAACAATGTTTAAATATAAATATCCTTAGACATACACACAGCGCCATCTAGTTCGACAGTAAGCAACTATACGCTTGTGTTGTGGATACCAGATGGTTGATATACTACATAAATACATTTTTTTTTGTAAATAAATACTTATTATAAATGAAAACATCCATAACACGGGTACACACATGTCGGTATTCATCACACAAACATATGCCCCTAGCGGGATTCGAACCCGCGACCATTTGGTACAGTGGTCAGATTTCTAACCCCTACACCAAACAGGTCGTCGTTTGATTGAAATCGGTTAAAGGTTTCGAAGCCTTTAACACTATATTTTGGTCTAGGTCTACCTGGACGATATAAGCATTTCGATAAATGATGTCGACCAATTACATTAACGGTCACAGCGAACCCACAGTTGAGTGCTAAGGAAATCCGATAGCTATGCGAATGCGGTTACAACTCCCCACCACGGTCATATTAACTAGCATGAGCCTACGATGCAATAAGGTTCAAAATTACACGCGGATTACCTTGCCAAGTCTACAGATCGGTCAATTGCATAATTACATAGTAGGTTATAGGTACGAGTACTAAATAGATGCGACAAACGTGAGCTTACCTATAATAACTTGCGGTTTGTAGTTAATTTAATGCCACCGAGCGGAAATCACATGTAACTTAGTGTAAACATGGTAATCCTCATCTTGACTCGAGAAGGATGGGCTTATCTTTTTTTTTACTCATTTTAAGTATAAAACTTTATGACAACGATGGATTCTTATTTTTCTCAGTCCTGCTGCCGTACCATTAGCTCGCTTTCGTTGAAGCGCTAAATTTTGTACCAAGTAAGCGCCCTAGAAAATTCATCATCTTCTATTCTTGTACTCAAGAATTTGATATTTTTGCCATCGACTCGCTGAGTAGAAGAAGCCCTAGTACCAATTTATTTGGGCGTAGTACGACATTTTCTTCCAACCTCCTCTATCAGCCATTAACTCATCATCATCATCATCAACATCATTCTGGCCCTTTTCGTTCATATCCCTTCACACAATCCATCCATGTTTTCCGTGGGTTTCCTCTTCCTTTCCAACCATCGACATCCATATTCATCATTCTCTTAGTAACATACGTATCATCCCTCCTCATAAAATTTTGAACTAAATTATGGTAACTCTATACCTCTATCCATTAGACGTGTATCCCCTTATCATTATTTCTAGGGCGCTCGTGTAGTACAAAATTTAGAGATCGAACGCAAAAGAAATTATTAGCCATTGAATGCAAAAAAAAATGCTAAATAACACTTTCTCATAGTTTTACGATAAAGTGCTTTAAAATATTAAATGAAATTTAATTGACGGAAAAAATGGAAGCAAAGTACATACATAAATAACCATCACGACCTTTATCCCAAAACAGTGGTCGGCGATATCCAAAACATTAGTGTTTTACTTGAAATGAACACAAATAACGGGGGGTGAGCCCATCGCCGTTGAAACGTGCAAATCTAAAATTGTTATTTGGTAGAAAGTCACCTTTTACGAACTCACTGGTTATTGGTTCTATACTTTTTGCGTGTTGATACAGCACTGGAAAAAATATTACTAATTGTAAGTTAGTGTACTTTAAAAGCCAGGCTTAGCAGTACCTACGGCCCGCCTATCTCGATCAATAAGGTTTCTAATATTCCAAATTTGAATTGATGACGGTTCGAAAGAAAGACTAGGAGTAGTAAATTAATTATTAGTAACTCTCTAAGCATGGTATCACTGCTATATGACGAAGTCCGGTGTCGACCGATCATAACATCGCATAACAACTTAGTTGCTACTTAGACGGCAGCCTTCAAACAAAACATTCTACGTCGATGGCGATTAGTGGAGTATGTCAGTGTACGCCAGACAATCGTATCAGCCGTCATCGGATTGGCGCAGCGCTGTGGGCGAGACTCACACGTCACTGACGCGTAGACGCCGCGTCACGCGCACAGCTGATTGCTCGACTAGGCGTAAACAAATCATAGTATACCATTATGTCACTCCCACGCCGTTCGTTGGGTATCGCTAATTTTATACGATTTGTTGATGTATGGTTCCGATTACAAGTGACGAATAAGACATTTTGTTTAGCGCATTGTAAGGAATTAGCCGTATCTTTATAAACAGCAAAATTTAAAATAAATTGTTACGCTTGGATTCCAAAGCCTCGTTGTAATAATATTAAAGTATGGGATATTAACTAGTAAACACAAATTTCTGATAACATGGATCTAGAGTACATACACGCTATCATTTGGGCACGCGAGCTGTCATCTCCCTAGACTCGTCAGTGTAAACAAGGCTCCCCAGTCTATGGCCATCGCTTAGAAAAGTTTAATTGGAAGCTGGAAAAAATGACGTCATTAAAACCATTAATAACGGGGTCGTCGGGCAAACGGCCGGTGGTATTAAAGATACCATCAATTCACTCGATATTGGTACGTATAGATGTTACAGAGTTCGAGTACATAATTATAACCGACGATCATTGTATATAAATCTCTAGGTAATAGATTAAAATCGTCGAATAAATTGTCATTATCCGGGTGCTTAGATATCTGGTCCGGCCGATTTTTTATACTCCAGTCTCTTTTTCCTTTGCGTTTCCATTCCATATTTCCATCACTATCATTCATTTTCTGCATCTTACCGACCAATAATGTGGCCGGAGTATCGCATTATACAATAGGAGATGTTGTGCTCCAGCCTGACGGTCCGAGATATTAGTACGGTGCGCCAGCCGTTACGCTTAGCAGGCAGCACGAGCACCACATGTCAGAGATGTCAATCCTTTGCCTGTCAGCCTTTTGAAGAAAAACGGGGAAGACAAGTGTGACTATTGTTAGAGTGGACTATATACTTCCTCATATTCCACCCGGACAACCGATTCACCAGATCTACAGAACTGGAGAAGACGGTTAAACGAATCTGTCTCTCATCGGCCACACTGGACGTGCTCTTTCAGACCCTCCTATCGTATCCCGCTTTTTAAGATCTTGAAAAACACGGCAAATGGCTCTTCTTGGACCAGGCACGGCCAAACTAAGAGTATTGTGCATTAATTTATAACAGGATGAAGTACCTACCGTACAGACCTATTGGCCGAACGATAACAGTACTTATGTTAGGAACTAATTATGTGGAATTTGTAGGTTCCTACATATCTATATATAGTTCGTAGTACAGCGAATATTATCAATCATTAGTATTAAGTGTAGATCGTATTTAGAGTTATACATATACTGATATGGTTCGCTCCTTATTAGTGTTCAGATATAGCTATTTAGGTCGGACAGCTGTTCTGCATGTGGCAGCTAATGAGGTTTATGTGGCTTATCTTTCTAGTATATGGTGTATTTATATATAGGTATGTATACAAGTGCTGGTTTAGATGTTGGTCTATATAAAATCCCTCAGGATTTCTACCTCCACATAGAATGCTATTCGTTTTCGCTTAGCGAAGTTAAGCAATCTCTGGCGCGGTCAGTCCTTGGATGGGTAACCACTAGTAGCATTTTAGTACGTGTGTTTCCGGTCCCTGTTGTTTTCAATTGAAAGCAGTCGTTAAGCCAAGTCGGTGGCCTATAGGACGGCTAAAAACACTGACTGTCACTAGCTGTAAAAAAAATCAATCCGCACTGGGCCCGCGTGGTGGATTTTAGCCCACACCCTCTCCCAGTAAGAGGAGGCTGTGCTCCAACATTAGGGACGTATAAAGCTCTTGATGGTGATGCAATGATTTACATCCTTTATCGCGGCCTTTTTCAGAATGAAGTCTATGTGCATCACCAGGTAAACAGACGATCTCTCTGTCAATCAATCCGTCGTGAAGATTCGGAAGAGTTATTTTCGCAAATATTAGTGTGAAATACTAGAATAAACACTGCCTAAATATAAGTAGAATGAAGCCAAAAGCAATTTCATACTTATCGGCTTTGTTTGTTGAGAGAGCTAGAAACTAGGGCTGCTATAAAAAGGAAATCAGTTTTTCATTTAGCTTTTATTGGTTTGCCGCGTTATTTATGACCAAAAAGTAGGGCGTTCCTGAAAAGACGTATGTACACAGGCCAAACTTGACTATCTTTGTCCGCGTTTCTACCAACTAGAAAGAGAAACCATAGAACCTTCAAAAGATGAGGAATGGTTTAGCAATACAATTATTGTCAACCTCTACAATCTGTAATAATAAGTGACAGATATCCCTCCGGCATTTAAATCATTCAATGGATGTCAGTGACAGGCGGTTTAAAGACAACAATATAATGTATTACATTTACCAGCACGTAATTTATTGTTAATATCAGAATGGGTATTCCTCTGATATCTGGCAACGTGCGTCTAAAGGATTTTGCTGGGTGATTGTTTTTTAGGGTCCTGCACCTCGAAAGGTAAAAATACTTATAGGAAAACTTTGTCACCCGTGTACCAAGAGCGTTTTCTTAGAAACGGCTGGAGGTTAAGTTGAAGTTACCATCGAATACTAAGATCTGCGGCCTCTAATTGCTGTAAAAAATTCAACTTTCTAGTGTAATACGATAAAAAATAAAAGAGAGGCAGAGACTATAAGTGTACAGTTAAGAGCAATAACATGGAACATTCAAATTCATGTAGCAACATCAAATTGCAAAAATAAGTATGCTACGATGTGACCAATAATTATGTAAACGTTAAATTGTGTTAAAAATTAATTTTTGTTGCATTTTCGTGTTCTACGAGTTCAGTTATATATAACTATAGGGCGCCCTATAGGGCGGAATAAAAAAAAAAACAAAAAACATGTTCTAAGCATGTTTTTACAAAATCATAAATGTTTATTTAAAATGGTGCGCACCGCAAATCTATATATATGGTAGATAAAGTGATATGCGAGGGGCAAAGATGAGAGGGACGCACTACGACGTCCAGAGCAAATACCCCTGTATCTGCTCTGGACGTCGTAGTGCGCTGTGACGTGTTCATTTATTTTTAATATATATATCGCGTTATATTACTTATACATAAGAAATATAACTTTAGATTCTGACCATTTTTTTATTAACCACTGGAGACACGTTTGACCTCAAACTCAACTAATGGAATGTGATGATGTAGCCGAAGATGAAACACGCGATTCCAGTAAATGCCTATTCACCCTAGAATGAGAAGATCACAGGATTCTGCAGTATTTGCGGGTTAAAAGCATCGATAAGTAGAATTTATGTAGAGATATTACACTTAACGCCATCTTGAGAATAATAAACTAGTATCTTAAAGTATTATAAGGGCTTCCTGCTAATGTAACCATCAATTCGAGTTTTTTTGCATGAGCCTTGAACTAAAAAACCATGTCGCTTGACGTGCACAATTGGTCAGTTAAGCGTTACAGTTACTGGCAAAATTAACCCATGATTTTAATTTACCTGACTAAATTAGCTTTTTTAATTGATTGCGCAGACGCGTCGGAACGGAATTCAGGGACGTTTCTGTGTAGCGAACGTAAGCCATTTGTTAAGCAGAAGACGTCTCATGGCATAAAATTGAATGAGATCTGCGGATTGATCGAGAGTTCATCAGCATATCTTATATTTTTATCAATATTTCATCAATACTTATCATGACCGATTAAGTTGCCATCATCACATTCACATAAATCTAGAATGTGAAAGAGTGTTTATTTGTGCTTTATTCACGACGAAAAGGAGCGATGAAATGAAATTTTAATGGAAAATAATTGAAGGAACGAAGACTAACATAGGCTATTACTTTTTACCCGTGGGCCCAAGAAAAGAGGGCAACGTTTTTCGAGTGTATGTATACGTGTAAATATGTATGTAAGTATGTCCTTTCCTTTGGCGTATCCTGTAGCCTAAATGGCTTGACCGATTCCAAAATGCATAGTGTCGTATGATTCTTTTTGTTACCTGGAATGTCGGAATACATTTTATGCTAAATATTCTAACATGGCATCCGCAAATAAAACATGCTGTCGGGTTTTTTGATTATAAAATACTTAAATAGTATTACAATATGTATAACAATTACGATGCTCAAGAAGGTAACAGTCCTATGTTTTATTGCTCTTAGAAACATCTAGAAGATACGAGCGTCAACAAAGGGCTTTTGCACCTTTTTAAAACGGATGTTTGTTCGATAAATACCCAGACGGAGGCTATAAGACTTTTTTTGGTATGTCCGTGGCTATCCACCTGAGCACCGGAGTCTGTACCTACCTAACTACCTACTGTTGTATACTACATAGTGCTACACATGTTCCGAGCGCCGACCAAAGTCTAACGTAGCGATGTAAATGAGGTCGTAACTACTCGTAGGTAGATATGTCAGCCACCATGCCAGGATAGCACGCTCACGTGATCGAATCAGGGTTATAATTTTAGCACCAAAAGGAGGGCAACTTAATTATATAGGCTTAGATTTTGTGACACATTTATGGCCGCGATAAATCCCTGGACCCACGCGGAATATATCAGGCTCGATTACGATTCCCATGCAGATAATTCGTGAATTGCCTTTGATTTTTGTATTTCAAATTGAACCTACTGAATTTGATACAAAGCAGGTTTGAATTCGTTTAATTCACGTTAACTGGTGACACCACTCTTGATTACGAACGACTTTCCCCAAGTAACCATAGTTGCATTCGATCAAAATCTATTGATTACCCATACAAAGTAAATCATTCTAAAACCACCTTTAATATGGAAGTCCAACAATTTTCAGTTGAATTCGGCTATGGTTCCTAGTGGAAAATTGTTCGTAATCAGGAGTAGAGCCACCAGTAAACAGGAATTACATGAATTACATTTCACCCTGTTATTATTATTATACGAATTATACGAATAGTATTATACGAATAAATGCGTAAGTTTGGACGTTCGTTACTCAATCAGGGCATAACGCCTGAACAGATTTGATGCGGTACAGAAATGGCTAATGCCCTGGATTGACATACCTATCACCTGCTACAAAATGAAAGTTTGGATGTACCCGCACAACAGGCGCAAATGTTGCAGATGTGAGAGAACGGTAGTTTATTATAACGAGAGTAGTTTGCGTGAACTCATGACCCCATAGGATTTGAAGCCGCAACCGAATTGGTTTCGAAGACAGACACTCCTAACGACCACAATCTCCCGTCTTGAGTATCTTAAAACATCACCCAGATTATGTATATCGTGCATTATTAACATGATGATAGCAGTCTGTTCTATGATATAACGTGCCATACTGAGGCTCTACCACCTAACTCAATGCTATAGCGATAGTAATGCACTCTGTCCTTGTCATTGTGTTACGATATAACAAGGACGGACAGTGCATTGAAGATGTCGAAACGATAATAATTTCCAAAGCAATTGAATTAGACAGTCTGACTGCTGAGCAAGGGCGAAAGTCCAAACCCTATTCTGACCGATATCAGATCATCTTAATGTGCCAATCAACAGGCCACTCTAACATTCGATATAAATGGTGGAAAACCTGATTAAAATTCGTCAGAAGAGACCGATTTAAACGGACGAGGATATTGATTGAAAGAGACGAGAGATTATAACACAAAAACGGTTTAAGTGCGAGTCGGTCACGCCCACAAAGAGTTCCATACCACCACACAAAATAGCAAGTAGGTAACGGGATAAAATGTCATAGCAACACTTAATCTGTAAAATAACTGGTGGCATACAAAAGGCAACGCCTGGCATACAATTAGGAATAAAGACGCTCAAAGACGTTTCGCAGGTGATCTCGTTAGAATTTATTTGCGTGTAACTATATTTATTTAGTAAACTTTATTATTTGTGGTTTTATTATAAAGTAAGCACTAGAATCAGACCAAGTTTGAAACTTGCATGTTTCTCTACCGTTTCAAAGATAGAGCTGGAACAAAAAAACATTGAACAAGCGCTATTTTCTATTTCTGAATTTTCATAGGCCACAGTAATACGTATACTCTGTAAAAAATTCAACTGGCACCCTGCTACCACTGAATACCCCTATGACAAACGGACGCTGTACGCTTTGTAGGTATTGCATACACACATAATCAGTTGTGCACACACTCATTCACACTCCCAATCGCACTACCCTCCACTCCTGAATGTAATACTTGGATTGCAAAGCAGCTTTAGCAACATGTGAACTACTATAGAACCCTGTCTTTCAAGATGCAGGTTATCAACTATTTGGAAGATCAAGGCATTATAATAAGATGTATTTACTTGTACTTGATTAGGTCAAGGTATGATTTTCTATAGCCTTCCTTTGGCACCCTTGGATACGGAAAACTAGAAACATATCCAGCCCTTGCGAACTTAATGCCGACCACCCAATATCTCAATTACTCAAACTTAGTGAATAATGTACACGTAATATTTCACAAATCACGCAACGCAGCTCCATCGTGGCCAACAATTTCCAAACCTGAACAAATTCGTTGGGTGTTTCATTGTTTCGGCAACGATTAATACAACAATTATAGGTCAAGCGCCGGTGTTCGACGACTTCCTGCCCGTACCAGGTTCGAGTTGCCACTTGCTAAATATAAATAGGTATTTGTGTTAGTCATAGGTACCTACATACAAACAGTTACGGTGCAGTGACTAAAATAGCTAGTCCCAGTACGTTGTCTCTAAGGGTCTTGCGCAGTGACATTTCATTTTTTCGTTGGTGGGGCCATAATAGTTATCATCATCAACAAAGCTCTATCATAATCACAACTAAACATGGCCTCTGTTTAGCCATTGACTAAATTTTTATTCCTGAGAAAAAATATTCTATGATAAAGAATATTCTTCAGTCGGCTTATAGCCGACTGTTATTTTGCTCTTTGGATCGACTCGTCTTCTAAACATGTGCTCCTATTCTTACTCGAGTAGGTATACAAAATGCTTAAATATCGATCTCATAGATACGCTTATCTGTTTACAGTTTTTATATATACCTAATAAATTTAACAAATCAAATAAGCGTTAATATTAATATTCTCTCTAAAAATATCTAAAATATATTATTCACACATTCGATTGCGTTATGCGGAACCTGAGAATAAATAGGATTCAAGCAAACTTAAGATTCAAAACAAGATGTAAACAGAACAAAGAATATATATATACCTAATATTGTAGGTAGTTTCCTAATTTATACTTTCGAAGGAAGCATGAAAAGTAATGATTTAAGGTTCATAATAACAGCCGCGGCCCCACAACCGTTCCCCGGGCCTGTCCTAAACAGTATATTTTTCTCTCGTAAAATCTTTTACTCCCCCAGGAGCTGTCCGCTTCTTTGGCGTAACTTTTCATTGCTTATCATTTAATGTAGGCCCCTTAAAACTTGTTTGTGTGATTAAAGAAAATTTCGTTAAAGTTACAAGGCATTTTAGTGTCGATTTAGCGTTAAATACGTAATTTAAAGATAGCAAAATCGATGAATACTCAATCTTGCTGTACAAAGACACCGGGAAGTTGGATTCGAACGTCTGAAAATCCATCAGGTTAACTTCTTTTTTTCATTCATTCAAACCCTTTCGTTCAGAAATGACTCGCTTAAAAAGTTATACTCGAGTACCAGGTAGTGCCAATCGCTGTAAAAAAAAGCTCAGTCTATCTGTTTTATATCCTTCAATGAAGGTATATCTATGTCGCGTGACAATCCCAGTTACTATAGATATACATAATATATATAGCTACTATATCCCTACTACGAAATTCAACTAAGTGAAAAGCTGTAGCTAAAGACTTCTACTATAGATTTCATTCCTATTAATAACCGTAAGTAATGCACTTGTTGAAATAAATCTGTTGTAGTAAGTTAATAATTAGAAAATTATTTGTGCTAATCTACTTAATTACTTGTTTCATCCTCAACAATCTTACACGTCCTCACGCGTATGGGTCATAATGCACCACGCGGACACAGAGTCAATAACCGACGTTGGCCCAGTGTGGACAAGTTGTAGTTTCTATATGACATTTAAAATCTACTATACCAAATTCCTTGTACAAATAAAGCGTATTTGTTTGAATAAATATGACTGCGACGACGACGATACCTATATAAGATGTATGTGAACTTATATACATTATGCGTATTTTAACATAACGCCTTCGCAAGTTACGTACGTAAATAATTCATCGGGAAAAGCGTAAAAAGTCGGTTATATACGGTGACATTGACACACTTCGGCCGGTGGACTCTCACGGTGTTTTTTTTTTAGTTTTTTATTCACTTTTTCGTGCGTCCGTTCACCAAACGCTGTTCAATTGGATTTTGTGGAATTTTAGACGGCATTTTATTTTCGTTTACACGTTACTCGATGCACCGGGCGTGTTGATTGATTTATTTTAGACTGCAATTTGAACGTTATGGGTACACTACAACGCTTTAACGATTAAAGTTAACTTGTAAACTATTTTCGTAGTTAAGTAATTAAGGGTGCATTTACAGCGTCGCATTTTTACGTGTAGTGTTCGACTATTTTAATAATAGGCAAAAAATTACGTAAAATGTCCGCAGCTGTTACTATGTACATATACAGGGCGAGTTTGAATTCTTGTAATTCTTGTAATTCCCATCAATTGGTGACGCCACTCTTGATTACGAACAACTTTCCCCAAGGAACCGTAGTTGAATTCAATCAAAAAATTTTACAATTACCCATACAAAATGAATTTGGCTATTTACATAGGTTACTTTATATGGGCAATTGAAAATGTTTTGATCGAATTCGGATATTGCAAATAAATGTTCGTAATCAGGAGTGGAGTCACCAGTAAACAGGAATTACACGAATTAAATTTCACCCAGTATAAGTAACAAACCACCTCAAACATATTTTCATGGCGGTAGGTATTTAAGATCACTGTAGCTTAATTACGAAAAACGACGGATGTTATGCGTGTGTCTCTCCCGTCTTTGTCTGGAGGTATCTCAATAATGCGTGGTACGATGTGAGTGCTATTTTCTTTATACATTTATCAATCAATCAATCATTTATTTATTTAATACACACCTGTGTATCACAAATACACCTGTACACCTGTACAGGTTGTTATGATACATTAACTTATAAATATGATCTCTGTGATCAGCCAAATTGGCATATAAATATGGTAGTCATGTTAAAATAGTCGTGAAATTTAATAAACAGCAGAATAAATTTATGCCATATCTGATGAAAATCTGTTCAGCCGTTTCGAAGATATTTAACTTGTTTTTTTTTATGCACGACAGGTTCGTACTTGACCTCAACTTCACAGCTTTGTTTCTATATATGGATTATTATGATTCATATATATATATTATTATATAAAGACAATGATCTAACTAATATTATAAATGCGAAAGTTTGGATGTTTGTTTATTTGTCTGTTTGTTGCTCAATCACAGCGAAACAGATGAACGGATTTGGATGAAATTTGGTATAAAGGTAGAATATACCGTGGATACTTTTTATCACGATAAAGTGAGTAGTTCCCGCGGTATAAAGAAATTAAACACACACGATAAAGCTATTCCACGCAGGCGAAGCCGCGGACGGAAAACAAGTAATATGAGAACAAATCGTTCTTCTTCATTTTGGTATAACCTCCATCAATATGAGAGGGGCCCATAATCCACCATGCTGGCCTAGTGCCGATTTGTGGTTTTCTGTCAGATTATGGCCACCTAGACAATCGGTGTTTTCAAGTGACCTCTGTAGGCCACAGACATATCAAACACTCATACGTAATTAACTAATGCTCAGCAATCCAAAGATTTGACCGCTTCAGACGTTGCTAAATTTCGCTAATCGATAAGAATAATACGGCTGCGCCACAAATTCTACGTGAATCATCAATTTGGTTCCATTAAATTGAGAATTGCACTAGTTATGTAACCGTAAATTTTGACATAATCGATTTACCACGATTTAATAATTCACTTAGCGAGGCATTTGCTGAATTGAATAATCAGTAACAGAATTCCGACCTAGCAAACGACCTAACAATGAAATACGTAAAGCTAAAATATATTCAACGGAGCATCACAAATTACATTACTAATAGTTCAATCGTTTTAGATTGCAATGTGTGACAAGATATATACTAAATATATATTATATATATATATATATCTAATTATAGAGCGAAGTTAAAATAAGTATATCCTAGGTTCAAAGAAAACGACGATACAAGAAAAGTATATTGGAACGAAATGATCCTTGATTATAGCCGAAAGCGATATTACTTATCGTTTAAGCGCAACCAGTCACTGAATATGAGGCATTTTCGCCATAATCCAAAATACTTTGTTAAGTTTACTTTCTCACAAATTCAGGACAAAAAATGTTCTATTTAGAAGGTATAACAATTCTCCATATATTTTACCAAATTTTCAGCTAAAATTACTGAATTATTATGGTAAATAGATTTTATACAAATGCTTTGCTCAGAAATTTTTTTTTGGTTAACGGCAATAATTACTCCCTCTGTCCTTTAACGAATTTAAAGTCTGTGTCAAATTTTATACAAATCGTTAATAATCAGGCAGACAGATAAATTCCCAAGAGGTGATTCATTGATCCTTATTGCTGGCCCTTATGTAGCATCTCACTCCATTCTCATGCCTTACTTTAAGTTGATGAATTCAGGAAAATTTAATATCTTACGTGCAGTGTCACACTGTAATTAATTCCAATGTAAGTTTGTTGCTTCAAACTGTTCCAGTAAATGTGTCGCATTACACGGCATTTCAAACTTTAGATAATAGAGCAGGAAGTTTTACTACTTAAATGTATATTGAAAGCAAAAGGAAAGAAAGAATATTCTAAAGGATTTTCCCCGTATCTTTGAAAATGTTCTCAGAATTCAGACTCTAACGCAGCGAAGTCGCTTCATATCGCCATTGAGTTTCATACAGTTATATAGTCAAACTACCTAACTTGGATGGAGGTAAAGATATTGGTGAAGTTCAGTGGAGTTTCCTATTTGATTGTAAGATGTTTAACGATAAATTTTACACCAATCATTCAGTCCCAAACTAAGCAAAGTTTGTACTATTTATTAGGTATAAATAGTACAAACGGATAATAATCCATGACTCGGGAATAAATGTTCGTATTCATTTTTCGTAAACTCGCGGGATTCGAACCTGCAATGTTAAATAGGTTATTTCAGCCCCTCAAACTCAAAAGATTTGACGGCAAGTGTGAAAGTTTTGAATAGCAGCGGCGGAATTAATCTGGGGAGTGAGTAAAATATTTACAGTTGCCCGCCATTCAAATTACTTTCCCGGTTTCAATGCCGCATTGTCTTTTACGTCCCACAAGATAAAACCGTTCGAACTGCGTGATTCGATCACGCTACGTATGAAAACACATTTTATGCCTCCATCTGTAGTCGTGTCAAGCAGAACGTAATGATAAGTTTTTTAACTCCTGGCGCAAAGAGGGATGTCTTAAGAGGGATACCTTCTATATCTGCCTGTTCGTAAGCTGGTGTTAGCGAGGTATATTTAATGGAAAACGATTAAGCCATTTCGAAGCCGTTTAAAAGAGCAACCCCTCGAATTTCTTGTTTGTTCTTCTCAGGGGAAAATCTATTTTAAGTATACCCTGTGTGCCTACAAAATAAAGCATTTTAGTGTTTGACTATAGCTTTAATACACATTTAAAAGTTTGAAATCAGTAACTTAATCTCAAACGGCAATTCAATATTATCCACTAAAGCAAAGCGGCCAGTAGTCGGCCATTGAGCTTAAAACATTAGTACTTAAAGTAAAGCCTTGTCCTAGGTGTGCCTTCCAACATCCTTGAAAGTGAGGTAGTATTTGAATTTTTATACCAACAAAACCTAACCTAATCAGGGAAGAATTCACAGCTCCCTTACACTGAGACACAAATCAGAGAAAAAAAACGCCTCTACTCGTAACTCATCCTGGATCTAACAACTGAGCTTAGGAGAACACTCAGAAATATAACGCGTATTTATTATTTGGACCTCTTACCCTGTTAGAGATTACACTACTGTGACTAAGCGCTATAACTGTTAGCAGTATGGGCACTCGACTAAGTATTTGTCGGGACACTAACCCGTGGCCGCTGTAGCTGCACGAATGAGTATTTAAAACGCTCGCTAAGTACGCCAACAGTCACCGTTTCAAGAAAGGCAATCACTGCGACGAGCAATGCCCAGCTAGCAAGATAACGACACTTTTGACTTTGAACATACAAGGTCAAGGTCACGGTCACTGGGGTCACACAAGCATTGTGTCACCCTGAGGACAAAGATGGTATCTGACTCGTAAGCATCTAATTTCACTAGCTTTCTTATCCTACACACCGAACTTAATGCGGGCATTGAAACTTGCCGCTTTAAAGGAAGGAATGAAGCCTACCTGGATGTTAACATAGAACCTAGGCGGCGCTCTTCATCCTCAAAATCAAAATCAAAATCAAAAATATTTTATTCAATGTAGGATACAAAAATATTACTTATTGGAAGTCAACATGCTATTTTTCTTTTTTTAACTAATTAATTACTAATTTAAAGAGAATAAAAGAAATACATATCTTTGCACATACACACAGTTCTACACTAAGCAACTTAGCTTGTATTATGGATACCAGATGGTTGGGTTAATAAACTACACAAATACATTTTTTTTGTACATAAATACATATATAAATAAAAAAAATCCATAACTCGGGAACACATGTCTGTATTCATCATACAAACATAAATCGATTCCTTCCCTCCTTCGATTCGATACATATTAGATTCGAACCCGCGACCTTTTGGTACATAGCATTTACATACATTTTTTTTGTAACTAAATACATATGTAAATGAAAAAAAATCCATAACTCGGGAACACATGTCTGTATTCGTCATACAAACATGATTCTATTCCTTCCTTCTTTCGATTCGATACATATTAGATTCGAACCCGCGACCTTTTGGTATAGCAGTCAGTCTTCCCCGTGAAAAGACGACTAAGGGAGTTCCCCCAAAAAAATTCTATAGATTTGCACGTTTTAACGGCGATGGGCTCACCCACGGTTATGTGTATACCTTAAAAGTGAACTTTTAATATTTGGAACACCCAAACGGTAATGATTTATTTGGGATAAAAGGAGTGACGTTATGTATGCATGTAAATCTTAAATCCATCTGTATCAAAGGACGCTATCATGAATTACATAAGTACCTATATACCGTTACAATTTGTGCCAACTTAGAGCGCAATCAATAAAAATTTTATGTAGATAGAAAAAAGTAGGTAAAAAATACATAAATCCTTTATTTGTATATAAGTGTAAAATGTGGGATTATTGATGAGATATAGCCTAAGTCGGATATTCCCATTGCCTTTAGCAATTTTTTGCATGCAACTTTTGAGCGCATTTTGTGAAATGTTTGTATAGGGTTTGAAAAATCCATTTTACGAGCGGCATTTTAACTACGGGACCACCACCGGGCCGTTTCAATATGCTCAGCATGTGCAAACCTCCTGGGATTAACGGGGCCCGGTCCAAAATAGATTACACGAATGCTGTAGGCCAACATTTATCTACTAACAAACACATCTCATGGAATGAATTTTGTATTAATCACGTTAAAAGTTTTAGCAAAATCGTAAAATTTAAAACAAGGAATTTTGATGAGTGATAACTGGCATTAACATACAAGGGCTGATTCTAACTTACATTGTTTATGCCGTACTTATACAAATAGACTCTCCAATAAAAGCTTAATGTTTCATTTTATTTGACAGAAATATCACTTGTACAGCCCACCTGCGGTTCTGGTCAGTGAATCAAGATACACCTGCTAGGTACTTACCAGGTAATCTACTACTTAAGGGCACCGACAACGTCGCAATTTCTGTAATTTCGAAGACTAGGTATTATTTCACGATAAAACAAATCTTTTACGATAATGTCGGAATGAAAATTTAAAAGTAGGCGCGGATAGTTTGTATAGTATTCAAACAGGTTCCTACTCGATTGTTCCTTGTTAATGTTCAACAATTTCAATACATATAAAACGGCGCGATTATAAGATACTAACTTTCCGCCCGCGATTTCGTCCGCTTGGAAGATTTTATCAAAATCGGTTCATCATCATCATCTGATTTAAGAGCCATGCTCTTGTCGGTGGAGATTTTTCCATATCTCTCTGCTCTCAAAATCGGTTCAGCAAACAAAATTGCCTATATGTTAATCCAGATCCTAATCTGTCTATCAACAAAATTTCATTCCCATCCGTCGAGCCGTTTAGGTGTGAAGAGGTAACAAACAAACATACAGACATACTCGTACACACACAAACTTTCGCATTTATAATATTAGTTGGTATTCCGACGGTTTATTGAAACAATTTAAAATGAATAACATTATCATTAAGTACAGATTGATCGCGCTATTTTTTAATTATCATGTTGAATTTGCGAAAAAGTACGAAAAAAGACAAAAATTGCGATGCCGTCAAGTTGTGAAACCACTGACCAATCACACCATAAATAGGTGTATCAACAAATTGTCAAAAGATAGAAATTTAAAGAACAGTTACCCAATTTCACGCTAAAGTTTCAGGAGAATACGGAAGATAAATTATTCGAACGCCTATCCAGAGAATTTCGCGGCCGTATTTCATAATCAAAATCATATTTCAGCGGTACCGCGGACGGCTTTGGCGAGAAGGGGACAGGGTAGAAGCGAGCGAAATGTAGCTACGGTTGGTATCCTTAGCCCGGGCCCTTGTACGGTTTATCTCGTCTCTTTCGGCGGCGCTCTTTGGGAAATTGCGTAGAGAGCAAACAAAGAAATTGCACGTCTAGATAGCGTATCGCGCTTATGAACGCCCCTCGGCCAGTCCGTTTAATACAGATGACAAACAGATTCGTCCCTTCGCCCGGCCTAATGGAGGAAATGAAAGTACTTTCAGCGATAATAAAGGGTCCTATCAAGTACACGACTCAATTTGTGCAATACACGTTTTAAGATCTCTCTCTACAACTAATCTCCAAATAGTCTATAAACACTTATACAAATGAGTATATGAAAATATGTATTAGCTTTCCGTTTGCGATTTCGTCGCAGTGGCTAGAAAGGCTTGCTCCGTACCATTTGCATATCCAAAAGAACGAAAGTTACAAAAGAAATCTATTTTTATGCTTTCCCACACGGTCACAGTTCAGAGAGTACCTACATTACATTACGGTAAATTTTTAAATTCTAAAGTTAATATATTAATTTTGATTATGTGATTGTGCGCGTGTGCGTGTGTGTGACCTATTTAACATGAAAATCGGTTAAGCCATTTTGAAGATATTTCGCTTTTAATACAGTTATTTGGTGTATTTAGATGCCATTGTAGTCTTTCGAGGGTTTTCTACATTTTCAATTTATTAAATATTATAGAGAAGAGCAAAATCATGTAAAATAATCCTGTGTTATTAATGATGGAACTGATTGTACATTTTCGTGTCTTGAAAACTATATTTTCTATAATATTATGGTTGATATCAACAACTAGAAATGTAATTTACCATCACACTTCGGGATACATTACTGAGAATTTTGGAAGATTCCTTAATGTATAAAATGCGGTTAAACTTAATCAGCAATGGACGCCGAATTGTCATGGTAAAATAATATACTAATTGTCACTTTTACGAAACAAGCCTTTTGAGTAGTATCTATTTGTAGCAACAAAACAGTTTATGTGGACTAACAATATTCCCAAAGTTTATGCCCTTTGGAAATAGAGTATAATTATGAATAGAAATTAATGTGATCCCTTTTTGAGAGAGATTCAGACTCGTCCGAGCACAAGACCTGATTTAAGTTTGATAATCCGTAGCCGCTGCCCGTCAGCGATAGGGCTGGGGGACATGCCCTCCGAAGGAGGAGGGGAGGGAGGAATCGCAAGATTTGTAGAGCTTAGGCCTCCATGAAAGACAGCGTCGAGTTTCGGGCGAAAAGGTACACCGCCCCTAAGTACAAATAGAATAACTTTTCCAAATAATCGCCGCACGCAGTGCCAGTTTTTTTGTTTAATTTCTTTTCTTAAATTTCACTGCGCTAAATACATACCTACATTACTTGCTACCTATTCGTAAATTGCAAAGGTGGACGGCCATTTAAAAAATATACAGGTTAACCAAATTTATGTTACACTAACTGTTGCCCGCGACTTCGTTCGCGTGGAACATGCCATCAAAATCGGTTCAGCAAAAAAAATTTGTTAATCCAACTAACATTATAAATGCGAAATTTGTGTGGTATTTATTCACGCCTAAACTGTTCTAATATATCTAACCAAATTTCAGCCAAATCCGTCCAGCAGTTTAGGCGTGAATAAATACCACACAAATTTCGCATTTATAATGTTAGTTGGATACAGAAATTTTAATAAATAGTACCTGGGATGTTTTGTTTACTCGGTAAATACCTATAGATACTTTTGAGTTATGATAACCTATTTTAGGTTTGCAGGTCCATCTCCGGGAACTACAGTGATTCTCTGGATCAGATTTGAATGTGGTCAATATCCTTTGTAAATAAAAAGCGATCAAATTTTCATCAAAAACTTTTTAACGATTTCAAGGACACACGTTGTAATATTTCATCACTGTATCAAAGGTGTATCATATATTTTGTATGTATTTATTTTGGCAAGTAGGTATTTTTAATTTATGCAAGTATTTACCTATACTGTTAGTACTATATTAATTCTGTGCCTATACTGTAATGCATTGACTTAGATTTATTTTTGAAATTACTTTATCGCTCTCACTATCTAAAGTATCCCAGTTATGTGCGTAAAGCTTCATAACCCAAAACCTGAAAGAGATCACTATTTACTGAGCTCTTGTTTTTTTCCCTGTGTTATGTTTATTACTATGTCTAATAAAGCATATTTCGTTTGTTTGTTTGTATTCCTTGTTCTCTTCACCCCTCGAGAAAGTGTTAAAGTAAGTACTTACCTACAGCAATCGAACATAAAGTTTCGTTGATTCTTTTCACACAGCCTCTGCAGTTTAGTAAGCAGTAATTCTCAGAA
The DNA here is from genome assembly GCA_949316235.1 of Oegoconia quadripuncta. Taxonomy (NCBI): domain Eukaryota; kingdom Metazoa; phylum Arthropoda; class Insecta; order Lepidoptera; family Autostichidae; genus Oegoconia; species Oegoconia quadripuncta. The sequence continues at coordinate 20,172,815 of OX438752.1, read as the reverse complement.
TGACTGCAAGGCTCATGAGAATGAAATCTGTTTTTGTATTCAATTTAGCGATAACAAGACATTTTATTTCGCTACTGCATTTATGCCGGAGTCGGAGGTCGCGTAAGCAAATTCCAAAACATTCTCAAAAATATTGTCTACGAGGAATCACAAAGAGATCTCCGACTCCGGCTTAAATTAATTGCGTTATTACGTCTTGTTTTTGATTTGTATAGCTAGGTATTTATAAGGTAGTCGAGTTATTATACATATATTTTTTTTATTATTATATTTAATAACAAAATTGTTATTTGGAATACTTTGCACCTACATAATCACTTATTCAATAGATCGCGGGACTAATAAATTAAAACATTACATAAGTACCTACCTAAACGTAACTAAAATACATCAGTTGATATTTTCGACTGAAATTCAGAATACAAAGGTAATAATATTTCTTTAGACAGACACGTTAGGCATTTGAATAAAATACTGTCTGACAATTTCTCTCCCAATTTGAATGATATTGTTACGAAGGTAGCCTGGGAATTCTTTCTGGCATAAATCAAGGGTGTGCCTACAGGAGTGCCTAATACAAAGCTGCTATTCATTTGGTTTGTCCATCAAGTACCTACATTTTTATGAACTGATAAATAAGTACCTATACTAGATAATCAATTGAAAAACGAGTATATCAGTTTTCAATCGCACTTGATGGAAAAGACCAATTTGGTAATGCTCGCACACTGAAAGCTCAGCAAGTAGTAACTGTTATCTAATCTGTGGCTCAACCATAGACTAACATACACAATTTAGTCAAGATATTACCGAATTTAATGAATCACATTTTATTTTCACTAACTGCAACGTATTTGAAAATAACAAACATGTCTGTAATAAATAATATAAAACTTAAATGAGGATTCCAGCAACATGTGACGCCAGAATGATCACTTGAAATATCTAATAGCTCAACTACAGTGGCTGTTTGGTTGGTGGTAGGGCATTTTAAATGTCCGCCTCGCTAGCTACCACCATCTTATCTAAATCTGCCGCCAAGCAGGAATGTTAATAGCATTGTGGTGTTCCGCCTGTCAGAGGTTTCCGGGTCAGTACGCTTCCACCTTCGACCTCATCTTCACTTAACATCAGGTGTGATTGAGGTCAAGTACGAACCCGTTGTGCATAAAAAAAAGTGGCACAATTGTTTTGACATTGTCAAAATAGCTGAATTCCATTTTGTGTAATCTAACATAACGTAAGTCGTTTTTTCCGTGTTGATTCTGTGGTTCGTACTCCGAATATAAGTTTGCGGTCATTTCGGTCAGATATTTTATTTGGCTATCACCGTTTACACACGCGGAGCGTGCTCACGGCGCCATTGTGTGTAAATCCAGTTAGTGCATCGACCTACCCAATGTATCTATAATGCCTACACCTAGTTTCATAATAATATTTTTGAACCCCGATCGAAAAACAACGGGTGTTATGTGTTTGACGGCGTTGTGTGTGTGATCAGAATTTGTGGTCCGATTTCAGTGAGGTTTTTTTATGATTAACTGCGTTTGACCGCAATCTCACCTGATGGAAACTGACGATGTTGTCGACGAAGTATTGCTACTATTAGTGCAGATCTCCTCTACTGGTAGCTTGTATCTTTACCCTAAGGTTTGCATGGAAGAGGCTGTTAGCGATAAGGCCGCCTTTTTGTGCGATTAATGATATACGCTGTAATCCTTGTGTAGTTTTTGTTAATTGTACAATAAAGAGTGATTGATTGATGAAGCACGCGATCCCAGTAGATGCCTATTCAGCCTGCAGTTGAAGATCCCAAGGTTTGTAGGATTCAAGATCGTTTTTTTTATATTAAACACTAAACGCGTGTATTTGGTGTAAGAATATTCGTCTCGTCTTTCCAGGTTTTTCAAGTTTAATTTTTTTATGAGTTTAACTCGGGAATAGGTTCCTAACATGTTTAATGGAAATCGGTTTTACCTTACTTTTACTTTCGCATTTATAATAAGTTAGATACCATATACCATCTGACTACGTTGATACTGTTCGCTGTAATAAGGTTCTAAACGCGTACGGACAATTTGTTAGGGCACTACTCATACCTATCTATAATTAAAATTAATTTTCATTTGAACATGAACTAATTTTGGGTTTCTCAACACATTTAAAAAAAAAAGACGGTCAAGTACGGGTGGAACTCATGCCCTGAGTGTTCCGTACATAACATTACCATTGAAAAACTTTTGAAAGTCTCTTTTCCCGGAAACTGTAGGAGGTATCGAGTTGAAATTAATAACGAATACCTACTATTAAAACAAAGGTCTGCGACTCTATACTGATGTAAAAAATTCAAGTTTCTATCGTGATGTTATAAAAGATTCGGCCTTTCAAAAGCGTATTTTCATAGATACTAAACTCCCCACACATATCACCAGAACCTATTATTCATTATTAACACACGGACAGACAGACGGACAACAAAGTGAGCCTATAAGGGTTCCCTTTTTGAGTACGGAACTCGAAAAAGAATTTTCGGGTTAAAAGAGTTTCTCTACGAAAGGAAAAATGTTAGCGGCAAGTTTAATCATAGGGAAATAAATTCGCCCACAGATATGTGAATTGTGATGGGCCCGTTCAACTGTATCCCCAAGGGATGGGGATCTTGGATAAAAACGGGCTTACTGTGCGAGGTCTCAAGACGTGTCCGTCCATCTTCTACCGTTCGCCGTCTTCCACAGCCTCGGGCATAAATATCAGACGTTCGGAATTTTCACATTTAAGGGAATTTAGTTTTCTTGTTGGAGATATATATAGATTTCTATGTTACCTCTTGTATCCTAATAAAGTGAAAGGTGGCGTTCGATTGTCATAGGATTCATTTTATGGTAAAACATGATGGCCGCAAATTAAGTACCGTCGAAGGGCTGTCGAATTTTTCAGGTTTTAAATACCTAGTTATTATTGCTTGCGTTTGACAAGAAATCCATTGTAGGTAGGTATTAAAATATTTGCTTTGATTAAAACAAAAATCGCTTTGCGTTTTCAAAGTCAAAATTGCTTTATTTTGTAGGTATACAGGGTACACTTAGAATAAACATTTTAAGCTACTGCTTATTCAAAATGCAATTTTCCCCTGAGAAGAACAAGCAAGAAACTAGAGCGGTAACTCGTTTTAAACACAGTTTTTTTTTGTTACAAAAAGATACAGTAGTATTAATTGTGAAATAGCCTGGCATGCGAACGAGCTGATTACATCCACGGTTGATTATCATCCAAATAGTCTGATATTTCATAATATGCTTTAATTTATTTTTAATATACGTTCCTTGACGCTAAAATAGGACATTCTAAAGAAAATCCATTTCCTTATATTCACCGTAAGTAGTCGACCGCTCTTGTGACAGTTTTTAAGGGGAAACAGGGGACGCAAAGTTTACAAGCGCAAATATGGATTAGCATCTCCCCTCAAGCATTTAATATATTATTTCCATAATTCTAATGAAGTTGAGTATACCTATACCAAATCAAAAATATTTTATTCAAAAACTAGCTTTCCGCCCGCGGCTTCGCCTGCGTAGAATAATCTTTAACGGGATAAAAAATATCCTATGTCTTAATCCAGGGTATATTCTACCTATATACCATATTTCATCCAAATTCGTTAATACGTTTTGCCGTGATTGAGCAACAAACAAACATCCAAACTTTCGCATTTATAATATTAGTTAGATATCACTTACAGGTATACTAAGTTTACTATGTTCTGAAAGACAAACATAATTATCTACGGAGTAAAGAAAAATCGTAGCGATAAATGCTTAGGATGTTTTTGATGTCCAATAATGTGTTTTGGGTCAGTGCATCAACTTTGATCTTAACCCTATCGTTGCTGCTTGGATGAGTATGATAAGACACAAAAATAGCCTTAACGATAAGTTAGTAACAGAGTAAATACAAAACTGGCTTGTGTTACTTCTAAAATATCATATAGAATATAGATAGCGCTCGTACGACCGGAGAGCACTTGCTCGAACCATAAACTTGCAGTTTTCACCATTAACGATACCGTAGGAACTACGATTGTTTACGAGCACACCCGCTAGTACGCCGCGGAGCGAGACACTATAAGTTTGATAGTAGCGTATTAAACCACAGGCTCGAGTTTCAAAGAGTCAAGTTACCAACAGAAGAACACGGGGGAAAGAGGCCGGGGATGAAGAGGGGTATACGAGACGTGACATTTTCGCAAACAAGCCGCGAGCGTGGCAGAGGCGCCGTGAAATTTGCAACCTCGGCGCGGCGCCAGGGATGCAATTTTTGTGTCATTCGCTTTTGAATGCGAATGCGAAAATTACAATTTCACATTCGCATTTCAGACGTTCGCATTGTTGGAAAGAGCGAGGGCCCAATAGTTTTTCAATAATAATAGTAACTTTGACAGTTGAATTGGTTGACGTTAGTTAGTATTTTTAAAACATATTGCTTGCTTTGTGATGATAGTCATGGTAATTGTACAAAATATTTTGCGAGTAATGGTAAACATATGTCCTTGTGATGAAATTGGCAACACAGCTTTCAAATAGTGGAAAATTGAACGGAAAAATAGAAAATAAAGAAGCATCGTGAAATTACATCCGATCGCGAATGGTGTAAGTTCGAAAATCGCACCCCAGAGGCGGCACGTGTAGGGCTACCACTGAATTGTAAAGTAATAGAACTTGACAGATTTTAGATGACAATAGAGAGGTACAAATATTTGTCACACGCAACCAACATACGATCTAGCACTTAATGTAATATGAAATTTTAAGTCAAAAGCTGTGTCGCAACCCTACAATGCGTATAGAGGGGAATCGATGAATAAATTCGGCGAACCGCGTTCTAGTGCGCCCGTTCAGAGCGTTCATTACACACGGAAATTCGTCTATTAAGCAACGCTTTGCATATTCATTGTACCTGAACACTAGCTTATTAACAACGGATTAGGCGCAATCGCAATACTATTAGGGTTAGTACGTGTAGTTAGTCAAATCTACTAAATGCCGCACGTAACCCTGTAGTGGTCAGGCTTCATTACCAACCCCTTCAAATTATACAACTTTTAACAAAAAGATTAATTGACAATGTGGGGATGATCGTCAGTCTTGAATCGCTTTGAAGTAATAGGGTACTTAATCTGAACGAGCTTCAATATAAATTGCGATTTTTGATCCATTGAATTCTGCTGGTTTTCAAAGCTCACAACAAATTATTTTGTTCAAGGTATAAAAAACGGAATAGAGTTACCTTTTCTTGTTTGTAAATAAATATAGTAAATTTGTTTCGTATTTATTTTCTTTGCCCCGTAAATTTTGGACTGTATTACTTAGTGTTACTTATTTTCTGTATCCATTGCAAAAGCGATAGAGTACACATTCACACAATAATTCTTGAGCTCGATAATTTTATGTTATGGTGCTTTACATAATATGTTTATATAATAATTAATAATGAATAAGGAAATGTTGGTGGTAATACCTACATGATAAAGGTCTGTATGTCATTATAGGTAAGTTGTTTATATTACTCCATAAGCATGCAGTTCATTGCAAATTCCACAACTAGTAAACTCGACATTTTCGTATCCTTTCAACACCATATCCACGTGTGTTAACAGTTGTAATTGTCAATCAGCTGCAGACAAAAATGACCTCCGGACTTACAGTCATATATGTGAATAGGGGGGAAAGGTTTCTCTGCGCCCGACTGTATAATAAACGACACCTCAGTCTCACCCTAATTACGATGATGATACGGAATCGAGGTGAAGATTGAAGGAGGTGAATCAGGATCCTTACCCCAATCGTGAGATCTGTCAGGATCGTAGTAAATGGAAGTCTGTGGCCTATGCCTGATTCCTACGAGAAACAGGCGTAACTTTATGTAGGTATGTATGGTACGGAAGCGTACGAAACTTTAGATGAATTAGTTAGACGTGCTCATTCACTGAATGTTTTCAAGGCTCAAGTGAAGGCACTGTATCTAGCGCTCTTTGCTCTTCTATATCTCCTCTTTCACCTGTCTTCTCTTGATTTTTTCTCGGAAATTGGTTACTGTTTACTGATTTTCGTTCCATACTCGCACTCATTACTGTGTGCTTAATTAAGTACTTCTATTTATTTAGTATAAATTTACATATAGGCAGGTAATATGTAATATATTATGGTTGTATATACGTATTTAATTGACGTATGTATTCATTCAAGTAGTAATTAATTTTATTGAAATTAGTTTATCGCACACGCTACCTACCAATTATGGGCGTAATGCTTCCTAAGTCAAACTTGCCTGGGAGATATGGGATTTAGTGATAAGGCCGGCAAATTGTACTGTTCTCTTGCTTATTTTTCCTTGAGTTATGTTTATTGCTGTTGCGCAATAAAGAATTTTATATTATACTATAGCATATTACTTCTTATTCCATAAATCTAGCTGGACTAATGTACACTGTCAAGGGGCTTAATCCCGAAACATAATTTATACGACAGAAAACAAGTTGCTAGGTCGTAGGATAACAGGTAGACAAGGTCCTACTTGATTACACTAGCGGGTAGTTAATTAAAACAAAAGTTCAAGGGGGCGACCTCTGCACGCCTCGCGGGCCTCAGACTCGTGTGTTTACCGCTTCACCTATGGCCAAAAAGGCACGTATGCGTTAACCTTTTTATATTGAAGGATTTAATTTTATGGTTTTGGCTTTGATTGTCTTTTTTTATGTATACGGGTTCACGCTTGGCCTCAATCCCGATGGTGGAAACGCTTACTCTCTTAAACCTTATATCAAACAACGCCGGAACACAACAATGCTGTTAAGAGGGTTTATTCAGTCCAATGGCGCTCTATTGGCTAAATTAAGATTTTATTTTAAATACAGCATAAATCAAAAATATTGCTATGAATTGCACTCGCAAAGCCTAAAAGCTAATTATAAATAATACCTAAATAATTTTAATTACGGTTATTTTCAAGAAATTTAAATTATTGATAAAAAAATATTTTATAATCGTGAATTCCGGAAATAACCGTTACGTTAGGTATTTTATAATTAGCTTTTAGGCGCCGCATCGTATAGATTGGCCCTATAAATAAGATGGTAGTAGCTAGTCAGGCGGAAATTTGCAAATACCCTACCACCAACAAAAATCAAGTACTAATCATGTACACCGCTGGGAAGCGAAGCCGGGACCTCTGTTTTGTAAACGTGTGACAACCGATTGGTGTAGTGGATAGTGACCCTGTCAGCAAAACCAACGGCTGCGGGTTCGAATCTCGCGACGGGTAAATGTTTATGTGATGAATATGAACATTTATTCCTGAGTCATGGATGTTTATATAAATATTTATGTATGTTTATCCGTTATCTAGTATCCATAATACAAGCTTTGCTTAGTTTGGGACTAGATGATTGGTGTAAGTGACCGAAATATTAATTATTTATTTTATTATGTTATTGACATTGAACCACGGAGATAGCTATATTATATCAATACTAATAATATTTTAAACGCGATAGGCTGAAAATCTGCTGAACCGATACTTTGTAAAAACACTCGTGAAAGAGTCGCTGATACGCTACTCGAGTGACCAGCACTTTAGTGGCATTTTCATGAGTGTTACCGAGTTTCAATAGGTTCATGGTAGCCCTTTTGCAATATACGTTTAACCATGTCCATTTACCAGAAGATCCTTTTCCGTTATTGGGCCTTCTTCACAGTGCGTCTTAGTTATTTTCAATAGCAGTGAGTTATTCAGGCTAATCAAAAGAGGGAGTGCTCTCAGGTGGTCATTAATTAGTATTATTTGCCATAGTCGCCTAGTGAGAAAACTGAAGCCGTTAGCGTGACTTATGAAATGAAAACAGGTGACAGGCACATGCTTACAAAAAAAAATATTTGTCTGTACCTATAGATAGATAGGTAGTGTATGGAAGTGACAGACTATAATATAACGTGAAACTAAGTCAATATACAAGTATACGTAATATGTTGGCTCGCCGACCAACCGTTTCGGTATTGGTGAAACCTACAGCATTCATCCAAATTAGCGATCAAGTAACGGTTTGCGGCACGAAGCGTCGTAAGACCTAACTGCAGTCCCACAGCTGACGTCCTCGCAACTCTGGAGGTCACCAAGCCTTCATTTCATAAACGTGAGTATTTAAATTTACATTGAAAATTCGGAATACAGTGCAGGTTATGCTTAAAGATATTAAGTAAATAGTAACATGTCGCCTAACATTCTCGGTAATGTAACTCGAATTGTCAGAGTAATAATTATTGTCACTGAGCGCACCAATTCGGTCCGCTGTCAAGTTTGTTTTTTCGTGATCGTTTATAATTTTCAAGACTTTTGAGGAATATCATCAACACGTCATATATAATACATATATTTATGCGCAACGGGCTAGCACTTGACCCCAATCACACCTGATGTTAAGTGAAGATGAGGCCGAAGGTGGAAGCGTACTGACCCGGAAACCCAAATATTTGGGGACCTGGCTATCTTATCTCTGACAACCGGAACACAACAATGCTATTAACATTGCTGTTTGGCGGCAGATTTAGATAAGATGGTGGTAACTAGCCAGGTGGACATTTAAAATGCCCTACCACCAACCCTACCAAACCGAGTATTAAACATGTACCCCGCTGGGGATCGAACCCGAGACCGATTCGTAAACCCTATGTTGTTTACATTATAAAATAAAATATATATAAATATTTGCCTTTACGATTTTATTATAAAAAAGTCAGTTAAAAATATTTGATATGAGGTTAGCATTGTTGAAATAATAAACAAATCTCCTCGTGTAAGTGAAACAAAGTAACATGAGCGAAAGTCAACAGTTTATCTAAAATTTGTGCAACTTAAAACCTGAAATTGTTTATTTGATAATTTGTTATTTCAAAATTTTTGAAATCCAATTCATTTGCCCTCCCACATTTAAAACGAATCAAAACAGTCAATTTAAAAAATACAACTTGATGGATATTATACAGAAAGCGCCAAACAGACATAGGTAAACAAAACCCGAAAAATATAACGCTCCTTCTGAAATCCCTAGTGATCTGCCACACAAGTTTCCTAGTAGCTAGTACGGACACCAGTCTCTCACAAAAACTATGTTTTGTATATCTCATAGATTAAAGCGTCTATTATTGAACTATGTGTACTTTTGCGAGAGAAAATAAAACTCTTTTATATATCGCAGTCGGACAAAAATGCGAAATTGTCACTCATCGAAGTTCCGATTGTAACATGCAACAGGTAAATCAGGTTAAGAGAAACTTTGTAATTTTGTTGGTATCACACTCGATTTTCGAATTGTTTCTCTTGCACTTTACTGTCAATACTTAATAGCGATAAGACCGCCTGGTTGTATAATTATATTTTTTTTGAAGCTATATTTATGAAGTGTATTGTAGAATTTTTGTGCAACAGCCATAAAACTTGATTGTTTGATTTTTGTTATCGTGATTCATCAACACATTGGCCTTTCTAATTGAACACAGCCCATAGACCTAATATTTCATTTACTAATTAATTCTGTCAAAGTTGAGATATGAGTGAGAATTCGCTGACAGGACTAGCCCGATAATTGCTTCAAAGTTTTTGAGCATCTGTCCTATTATGCTTCCGACCGATTTCGGTCATGGCGATCACTTCGATTTGGCGATAATCGGTTTAGTGCTGGTGCGCTCGAAGATGGTTAACATAGCCGATCTTTGCCTTGAACTCCCTTGAGCAATATGACGTAAGCACACCTTCCACGTAGTGATAATGAATGGCAGCGGGTGGATGGGTTTTCAGCTAGTCGCGTTTAGCGTCGAGGTCAGCTTTACGCTGTTCCTCGAAATCGCATACTCTCCTATACATTACCCTGCGTCATTCAGGACGTTGGGCCGCCAAACCTTCCCATCGAGATAGCTCAATGTTGCATCTTTTCATATGGCGCTTCTGAACATCCTTATATCTGAGCAGTTGACCGCCATGCTTTCGCTTGCCCTCCTTTAATTCAGAATAGAAGATGCGTTTCGCCACTCTATCATCTGCCATGCGTGATACGTGACCACATCACCGTCGGTGCTCATAAATACGAACAGTTAGTAGATAAGAAGTTCTAAATCATTTCTCCTTTCTCACTTCGCACAGCTACCTAGTCGTCGTCAATCATTCTAAAGAGTCCGGGATGTAGAAAGATTTCCCGTGAATTAATGAAAAAGCTTTAGATGAAATTCCTTTGGGCACACAACACCGTCAACGGATAATAAATTATACAATTATTTATTTATAACATCTATTAACACATTCTCGGGACACCAAGAAAAAAAAATAACACGACATCAACGTCCACTGCTGAATATAATCGTTTTCCATGGCAGGATTTGCCATAATCGTCACGCTGCGACTACGATCGCAGTTTCTGTATCAATTATAATTTAAGTTGACGATGTGGCCGCAGATGACGTAAGCCGACCTAGTACATATTCATCGAAGACGTGAAAATCCCAATGTTAGATAGGGAACCCGGGAATGGCGGCGACGACGCGACGGCGGCAGGTATAGCTCCATACCTTTAACGCACAAAAATTTGTTAAAAACAGGTTTTTATTTACTTTGAAGATCTAAAAATACAAAAATAACCTTTGCTTTTGCTAGGCTTAATTTCTTACTTCATTGTGACCTTGGTAACTTGGTTATATAATGAAGCTTTTCTTTGTAGTGACAAAGGAGGAAAGTACAATGCGAGAAGCCAATCACACGGCATCCAGTATATACCTATCGTATTCAAATTTCTGTTGAAATTTCTTTTAGGTTCGCTTGATATTCGGCAAAATATCCTAGTGTAGGATGCTCGTGGTTGTTACGGGACCACTATAGTAAAAAAAAATGCAAACCGATCGCGGTCGAGAGAGATTGGTTGAATAAAGGAGCGGCATCGCATATAAAATAGGTAACATAGGCGTCATCGCTTTCCGACAATTTAAATTCAGAAGTTGTCGTAGTTAGATTTTTAAAAAAATACCGGCCAACTGTGAGTCGGACCATGCACATTGTATACGGTCGCGTAGAATGTATTAGTTTTGCCCGAGAAAGCCAAGGAGAGTAATTTCAGTAAGTAAATTCAACGCGTTTGCATGTATAGTTATCACCTACAGTGTAAACGTCTCTGTCGATTTAGACAAGTTATCATCTGATATGTACTGGTCCCAGGCACTCCTGGACGTTGGACGTTTCTCATCCTATGACACTTCATAGGATGCGAAACGTCCAAGGATAGTACGACAAAACATACCTATATGGTATAAGATCATATTGGTAACGCGATTAGATTGTTATAAACGTCTACGTCTATACGTATACTACGTATGACATTTTTCGATTACGAATATTTCCACTTAGATATATATGAATACGTCACAATCTTGATACCTACTACGACTACTAATACTATTATGTAATATCCCGCTTATAGGGACAGCTGACGCACTATTCCTTCCGTGGGTTTGAATTTAATTAGGCCGTGATGTAGCACCATACAGAACATAATTACTCCTAAATTATGACAGTCAACGCTAAGGGCTAAAATTAGCAATAACCAGGGATTCATGATCATATTGGTATAACACGTCTGAAGAAGGAAGTTAGATATTGTGCCTGAGTCATCGATGCTTTGAAGGACATTTTATAATAACGTCCACGTTTACAGAGTTACAGTTATACTTCCGCTTTTAGTAACGACCCAACGACTCTAAGGAATACCAAAATACGCGACAACAGCTCTATCAATAATTTATGTCTGCAGTAGAATATTGGACAGAAAATAACCACTAATATTTAGCAATAGCAGACACTAAGCAAAGTCGAGTGACTCAATCAACCCACGTACGCCTTTTATATTGACTTATTATTTGATAATGATAAGTTATACTTAATTAGGTTTAGGAACCAATAATCTGATAATGGATAAATTGCGTCTACACGTCACATAAGTGGGTATATGTTTTTTTATTATTACACGACTTAAAATGAATGAGTAAATCAAAATAGTGAACCTGGCAATTCAGGCGTTCAATCAATCAATAATGTTTTATTTTTTAAGATTTACTCTTGAAAAACAGTCAGTTTTTTGAAGCTATCAGGCGTTTAGAATTTAGAGTTCTCCTATGAGAAACGCAAGAATAAAGGTTGTTCTTTATTTAGCGGCAAGAGAAACAGGTACAGTCGACAACATGACGAGCGTAACACTACCAATGTAAGCTGTCCGCGCGACGCTACCTGCAATGTGAGCCCAGAGAGATCTTCTTATAGTGGAAGTGTTATTGTCGTCATGTGGCATGTACAATATCAAAATTCGTTCTTTGATTACCGTCAATATTTTTAAAAAAGCCGATTGTTCTTGTGATTACCGAATCTTGTAAATCTCGGCAGCAGGTTTAAATGTTAAGTAAATGCTTATATATCTATATATAAATATTTATGTATTTTCATCCATTATCAAGTATCGGTATAGATAGCAGGATTAACCCAGTATGGGACTAGGTAATTGGTGTGTCTGAAATGTATTGTTCATTAATCTACCTTCAGTCTACCTTCAATTTAGTAATAACGAGCACACATTGGTGCAGTTTAGAGCCTCAGGCGTCGTGGCACCGAATGTGGATTGCATTTACGATGGAAAATCTGTTCCGTGCAATATTGACGAGCAATTGAGTATGGCGTGTGACGTGAATCGTTTGATACGAGCATTTATTTCGACATTTTCCATCCATTACTGAGACGGCCGATGTTGGTTTTTCAGAGAATTTTTTTACTAATTTACAGACGGCGAAATGTGATGGTAGTGTGATAATATTACAACCGCATTTCTTTCTCTTCAAATTATCTTCTTGTTGACTATATCATTTTAAAGAGCATGCTCTCATATTTTAGCTAAATGTATAAGCGATGTAACCAAGTTCGATGTATACTATTCAAACAAATTTACTACTAGCAATGAAACGAAGTTCGACGAAGACTATTCAATAAAATGTGTGAGTCATGAAACGAAGATCGACGAAGAAGGGGGTGACTGAAAAACAGAGTTGACCGTGACATCTGTCCCGTTACAGCAAAGCTGATGTCACTCCCTTTTGCCTTGACTATTCAAAATTCTTACTACGTCAATAGCATTAAGTTAAATATGAACTAAGGCAATAAACAATTTTTATTATTATTAAGATTATTCAAGGAAATGTATGAGCTATGTAACGAAGTTCGACGAAAACTGCAAAGTATAAAATATATAAGCAAGTGTATGAGCCATATAGTGAAGTTAGTTGTATAATAAATTGAATGTTTTCGTAAAAATGATGCATACCCTTATCCGTGGGATCACAAAGTCCCGTTTCAATAAAAGCGATGCACTTCTACAATAAAGTTTGACGGGCACAGAGGTACCGTTTCCACTTATCCACAAGGTTTATGCGCCCTGTATGAAGGGAAATTATATATTACACAAAACTATATACCGGTAAATGCGTACCTGCCAAGAGGAGCAGCAATATCAATATTTTCTCAATAGGATAGTACCACACGAGAACCTGTACTTAGCCCATTTAGTGGAGGAAGTCTTGCGCTCGCGGGTTATACCTACCGTTAGTCACCACGGAGCGTCATGACTGAACATTTGCATTCTCAAGGCTCTATCAACAGAACGGTAGATCACTAAAATTTCAGGGATCTTACCAAAATATAAACATATGTTTACGATTAACCACTATGGAAAATTTTAAACCACTATTATTTAATGTCAACACTGTTTTTCTAAAAAACAAATACACGTCTAAGATGTCCTGCTTCCATTTTAAAGTTTGAATTATAAATTTGTACGGGAAACAAGGTTAGTAAAGCCCTTTAAAACATCGCACCCAGCAGACTTGCTGTAATATCAAGAAACATAATAACATTATTTACCCGAAAGAACCAACACGAGTTTGGGGTCGAAACATTATTGACAGCGTGGCCAACGCTTGATGACAGCAAGCCAATGGCAAATATTGGCGCGTCTATACGAAAAATACTATTGTTTGTAGCGAAGGGAAAACATTGAAAGGAAATCTAGTTCGGCAAATATCCTATAAGTACTCGTACATTATGGCAGGCGGTGGCGTGCACAACGTTTTGTCACAGGGTAGGCAGCATGATAAAATTTGTATATTTGGAAAAATACAACTTTCAACATAATAAATAACTTACTCTTATAGCAATCATCGCAAGTGTTTAGAATTCTGTTCACATAGTATGAATCAGCTCTCTTGACAATGCATTTCGAGGAAAGCTTACAATTTGCTAAGGATGCACTACCTTTCTGCCTGTATGGACTGGAGGACATGCCACTGCCTATTACTGTTCAAATTTCTCAACTCAGAAATCTACTATAGATGTCCCCTATGAGTTATCTAAATCTAGGGGATATATTGAGTAGCTTAGTGCAGTGAATGTTACCAAATAATAGAGAAACAAGGGAAATCCAGCATATCGTGTGGGTGGCCGCGACCTGCAAGCCTCGTGAGAACAGCGCTACCCGAGGCGTTGAATAACCGTTTCAAAATCGTTGTGAAACCCGACTCGCCGCCGATAGCATTGATATTGAAATACATCTCGTGGGAATCTAGAATTAGGCTCTAAAGTTTCCAGATAGCAGCTGTTAACACTTTACTTTACTTATGGAAAAAATAGGGCATATTAGGTAGCAATTTCGCATGATAGGAACCTTACGAATCCCGCCTGTCGCATATGAAACTTCGTCGGGCGGCAGGACCGTTTTTGAAAAAGTAAATTAGATTACCTATGCCAATGAATTCTATTTCGCTTACCTAATATGGCCTATTTTTTTCCTTATACAGTAAAAAACTCATCCGTTATTTAGATTATTTAACTAAATCTTTTTAAAAAAATATGAAGTAGTTTCATTAGAAATATCTAATCGTTAATTAATCCTTAAATAAAAATAGATTTAAAAAAACGTTAATTTACTATTAAGCGGTTTAAAAGGCCAATAATGTCAGAGACCTTTTTTTCTGTTTCGGACACTTGCACCAATCATCTAGCAAAACTTATAGTATGGATACTAGATATCGGATAAACATACATAAATATTTATATAAACCTCCATGACTCAGGAAGAAAAGTTGGTATTCATCACATTTACCCCACGCAAGATTCGAACTCGCAACCGTTGGTTTCGCTGACAGCTACTCCACTACACCAATCAAAGACATTGTAGCGCCAAAACAGCTGAATCGATTTGAAAAAGGCTTTTCGTGCTGAAAATTTGACGGATTCCGTTTCAAAAACTTTGCTTTTTAACACAGTTGCTTTATTTATCTGAATGATAATCAAATCGGGGGTTTTCTAAATATAGATATTTTTGAAACCTTATATTGTCTACAGTGAGCTACGGAGGTGGCTATAACAGTGTGCGATCCAATAATTACACGTTAAACACACCACAAACCAGTAAAGTAAATTACGACAGGCGTTATTACGGTCTGCATAAAAACTATATTTTAAACCGTCCCCGTTCACGAACTAGCGCAGAATAGAAGCCATTCCGAATGCGGTACTAAATTCCGTTGGTAAGTGCAAAAGAATGTAGCTGATACAGGTTGCTGTTTTTTCAACGGATTATTATCAGTTTAACGAGGGGACTACAACCTCGTGCAGTGCACTGGGGATCGGATACGAAGGTCACTTTTATAACAAAAAGTAGGTATCTGCTTTAAAGGCCTGTTCATTCGAACACCTTCGAAGAGTAACTCGCAACAAACACCAGATTTGCCATCAGGTGGACAAAGGATTTGGACATGGTGTGTCCAGATAGTGATTCCCGAAATCTCACTAGTCTAATCTAACTTTGAACTAATATTATAAATGTTTGTCTGTTTGCTTATTCGTTTGCTGGTTTGTTGCTCAATCACGGCTAAACGGATAACAGATTTGGATGAAATTTGGTATATAGGTAGAACATACCCTAGATTAAAACATAGGATATTTTTATCCCGATAAAGTGAGAATGTTCCCGAGTGATAAATAAATTGAACATATTCGCGGTAAAGTTAGTCCACAACAGGCGCTGCGGGCGGAAAACTGTTAAATAATTTTTTTCTTTACTCAGCTCGACACACAAAGATTTTTGCGCGTGTCCAGATAGTTAAAGTAAATTCGATAACCATCACGCGTGGTTTAACTTAATCGCGGATATATTTCATTTATCTATCCCGCGGGAACTACCCCCTTTATCGGGGTAAAAAAATATCCTATATTTTAATCCAGGGTATGTTCTACCTATATACCAAATTTCATACAAATCCGTTCACCCGTTCCGTCGTTATTGAGCAACAAACATCCAAACTTTCACATTTATAATATTAGTTAGCAGTTTCCTATTTATCTATATTTCACATGAGTAAAATCATACAATATTATTACAAAATTAGAGTTTGCATTCGAAAACATAAATTATTATGGCCACTGGGAATTAATATACAGGATGTTTGTAAATGTTCCTCGGGCTGGCAGAAGGGCAGGTGCGCTGCCGTGTGCCAGCTGTCACGGGCATTTTCTCCTAAGTGAACACCTGTGCCTTCCAGACATCACTATTCACTATAGATAAGTCACTTTTTATGTGAAAAAGGGAGGTCTTGATTGGAGTATAGCCTCCACCACCTGGACATAATAGGGGATTGCAAAGTAACATAAACTAAGGCCAATCAACCTTCACTATATTATATTTATTTAATAGATCGACTTTTTCATTACTTTTTTTTAACCGAAATTTTGCTTAAGTCAAGAAGGATATGAGTGAGTAAACCTATAGTAGGTATTAGTAGAAAGAGAGAATTATTGGTAACCCTACAAGTTTATCGTAACGCGTCACTGCCTAAACCGCTTTATCGCATACAATTTGACCCCCCACCCCTTACCAAAAATATAGCTGAAATTTCATTCATGTTAACGCTTACGCTCCAGCGGTCTATCTTTTGTAATGTCTTTGTCCTTGTTAAAAACTGATAGGAGCGAGTATTTGCAAACATGACTCACTGTAGGTACTAGCTAAGTATAGCAATCAGAACAAAAATAAAAAGAGAGATACTAACAGGTTTTAAAGATTAATTACATAATACAATACCAAATAATAACGATAATGGAAACGTAAAGTAAATACTTAAAGCAATCCAGGAACCTCTCGGAAGATTGACGATATTACCTGCAACAAAACACATGCTTAATTAGACATAATATCGCGAAAGGAATTAAATAATTTATTTTGAACGTATACACTGCGAAGATGATATAGGTACCCTTACACTACAGATTCACTTAGACACAAAATTTTCTCAGGTACAGTCTGAACCAGATATTTACAGCATAATGCAAATTAAGTTGTCTCCGGACATCATAAAGTTTTTCGATAGGACTTCATTATGTTGTTGAACTCAGCAATTGCTGTAACTTAATTAATAATTATCCACAAATGTTCATGATTTGTCTCCTTCTGACTGTACCTACAATAAGACTATTCTTATTGTAGGTACTATATCCTAATAATAATATATACTATATCCTAATAATAATATATACTATATCCTTCTGACTGTACCTACAATAAGACTATTCTTATTGTAGGTACAGTCAGAAGGAGACAAATCATGAACATTTGTGGATAATTGTTAATTAAGTTACAGCAATTGCTGAGTTCAACAACATAATGAAGTCCTATCGAAAAACTTTATGATTTGAACCTAGCGTCGAATGAATAGTCATTCGACGCTAGGTTCAAAACGATGTTAGGTTCACGTACCATTTTATGAATTTCACATTTGTGCAATATACTGCACTCGTCAGAACGTATCAAATGAGTGAGCCCAAACTCGAAGGGGTATACTAGTAGCCACTGAAGAGTTCCTCCTGGCTCTATCATCACATCAGCTCCAAGATATCTTATCAAATTATAGTATCGTCATCCGAACTACATATACATACCAAGTTTCATTTCGATATGACAATTAGTAGGGTAAAAGTGACTTCCAAGATTTGTTAGTTATAAGTGAATCTAATAAAAGCGTGTTAATAAAGCAACGTGTAATCACTGATATGATAATCAAAATACAATAAATTGAATGAACGATATCTTCCGTTTTACAAGCAAGCGGCTACTTAATTAAAGGGGGGTATTATAATGAGATTGTGGTGGGAGGTTAATGAACTGTGGCGGAAGTGACGAAGAGAGGATAACTCCGACACGACACGCGGTGACTGTTAGCCCTTTAGACCAATATTATCCTTTGCAAAGTAACACAAATGAGTTACGTACAAAGTTCTTATAGGTACTACTAATGTAAACTTATTTCTACCTCGTTTAAATTTTATTCAGTTTAAGTAAACATTCTTGATAGATGGAGCGAACGAGGGCACCCCATTGTAATGCGTCCCACTCCTACAAGCATGACTTTTCTTTTAGCCATCCCGCTTCGGACGGACGTGCTACAATCAAAAATCACTTTTTACATGAATATTTTCCCCTGTCTCATAATTGAACCGCCAAAAATTGGCAAAACAATCGAGTTCAATTGGGTTTCGCAGGCTTGTCATATGGAATTAGCAGAGGGGTACGATTTTTGAATTTACACGAAATCACGACCGAAATAAATCACACACGCGACTTTTTTGTTCTCCATTGATTTAATTTTTCCGTATTATGGACCATTCGAAAGCTGTCTTGCCAATAGCATCTAAATGTCACATAATATCCCTTACAACACTAAATATTTTGTACAAGCACTATGACTAACATCAAAAAGCAATGAGTTTTAACACCCGACGTAAAACGACGGGTGTTATGTGTGTGCGTGTGCGTGTGCGTGTCTGTCCAGTCTTTGTCCGCATGTATCTCTCTGTAATGCGTGGTTCTGCCTTTTTAAATTAAACGAAGAGCCAAGTTCTTTAGCCACATTTGATGAAAATCGGTTAAAACGTTTCTAAGACATTTAGCTATTAGCAGAGTTTTTTGGTGTATTTCAATGATCTTATACTTTCATGGGTTTTCTAATTCTTTTCTATATTTAAGATTAAACTCTGGATCTAAGGCATCGGATGGAAATCGGTTAAGCCATATCGAATAACACAGTTGGTTTGGTCTATCTGGATGATACAATTTGCCTCGTGGGATTTTATAAATTTTCAATTTATAGTTATTAAAGATAAAACGCAATGTAACTCAATGCGCTAACCCATGATGAACCAATGTCAAACTGTCAATCTTTTTATTCGGATTCGAAAACGGATGGAAGACATGGAGAATGCTAAATGATGTGACTCTTCAAATATATGAACCTTTGAAATGTGTTCGTAGATCGTGTTTCTCTATTTGTGCAATAAAGTGTATTTGAATAATAATTGTATTATTAATTTTCCCATACTCATTCAAAAACGAACGACACAATAATCGCACCCCAAATATTTTGCAGATAGCAACAGTTGTCGCACGAGCATTGTATTGCCTGAGGTTGTTAGAATATGTAAGTATGTATATTGTATATCTTCGGTTTATCATAGCGTGGAGTCGGCTTATCGTACGGCTTGGGATTTTTTGAAATGTCGACATAAAAAGTATCTTAAATATGTATTTGTTTGCTATTTCAGTAAACTAGGTATAGCTAAATAGCTAAAGACACTTTTAGGCGCATCAGATACAAATGCAAATGGAATTTGAAATCGGAGCTAGTATTAATTTACTGCACGAACTGGGAGTGTTCACGGTATCGTATAAACGCCCCGTTAAGTTAATCATCATCACTTAACATCAGGTGTGATTGAGGTAAAAGTACCAAGCCGTTATGTATATAAAAAAAATCTGTTTCAGTGTCAAATAGACAAAATCATCATCAGCCTTACATGTCTCCAATTTTCTTTTCATTCGGAGACGGTATGGATCATAATCCACTACGCGGGCCCAACCCTAGTGCGAATTTGTGGATTTAATTTAGGCTAGTGGCCTCCGGTCAGTGTTTTTAACCTGCCCCTGCAGAGTACCTTCTTGGAACGGTTGCCTTCAATTTAAAACAACCGAGACCGACTATTTAACGTGATCTCGTCAGACAATGCTTAACTTCGCTAATCGAAAACTGCGCCATGAGTACGTCCATATACAAATACTTTCAGGGAATTACACGAATTCAAAGTCACCCGGTCATAAACTAAATTTTGTCAGAACATGCGCTTTAGCCTGTTGCCGTGTGTACACTTTGGACCCAGGTATAGTATTCGCTGGCTGCCGGTTATCAAGAAGTAGGCAGATCCCGCCTAGGTATACCACAGCCGTATTAAATAGCATTTTTGTGTTCCAGCTGTCCCCACAAGTTGAGGGTTCCATAAGCGCGCTCCCTTCGCCTAATCATAACTTATCTTATCATCAGTCGTGGTTGAGGTCACGAGCGCTTACTCACTACATAAAAAATATTAGTATTTAACAGAGCAAGTGCACAAGAACAGTTTCTATACCACAGATACCTATATTTCGCAACTGATCTAAAAGTCTTCAAGAAGCAAGAATCTGAATGTAATCTAATAATCGTATCTAATAAAAACTCATGTTACAAACTAGCTGCATACATCTAACGAAGCTGTTTGTTCGGCAAATCAGCAACACGAGAACTAATACCTACGCATTTATTGAAACCTGTTACTACACCGGCTATTACAAGTGATAGCAGTTTGAATAGCTGCTACTATTATACGTACGTTTTTAAGGAGAAATATGTATACTAATTAACTGGTATTTCACTGGTATTGTATGACAGCAACGAGTCATTGTCTCTTGTTATTTCGACGAAAACAAGTTCTAAATTTTCAAACGAATGTACGTGTAAAGCCGTGTAATTATGTAATAACGTCAACTTTAGATTACACGGTTTGCGTATACTGTTTGTTTGTATTTTGTATTATAAGTGTATGTACAACATTGAAATACTTTGTCTTTTGTGGTCGTGTATACACTTTGTCGGGATGTATCTCACTAATGCGTAGTCCGATTAGAGTGCATTTGATTGTTATTTTTATATTGAAGTATGAACGAGGGGAAAGGTTATTAGCCATGCTTGATGAAAATGGGTTAAACCGTTCCGAAGATATAAATATCTTCCTTTAGGTAATACAGTTGATTGGTGTAGTCGTACCTGGGGATTTTAAAATTTTCGATTTAGTCAAATGTTCGCCTGGTCAGTCCCTTATCTAAGTCCAAGCAGCAGTTGATAGCACAGCTTCTACTTTCGGTCTCATCTTCACTTAAAGTCAGGTGTTCTGACGGACAGAGTTAGTTTCGCATTGTGTGGATTTTAGATAAGTATAAGTAATAAATTCAAACTTTTTCAACGAACTACTGAGAATAAAGAAAGGACGTACCAACTATATGCACTTAACAAAAACCTCTTGTCTGCCAGTATACGGCAATGTATCGCGTCGCCCCGTGGCTGCGCCCCCGCTATCAATCATCGCCCCCGCCCCCCTCCTGCCCCGCTCCCGGCGTGGTCTCGGCAATATTTTCACGAGATCCCTGCCGTTCCCTTGTCCCGCCTGCATGCTTAGGGACTGTCCATAAGCCATGGTATACTTACGGTACAGAACTATATACGGTATATGAACATCAAGCTACCGTGTGATAGGGCATAAAATTATAAAAAAGAAATAAATTATAAGGTCGCCAAATTGTACATTATATTCTTACCACTTTTCTGAAACTGTATTTTCTTATCTGTTGTGCAATAAAGTGTATTTGTATTGTATTGTGTATTGTAAATTCTTGTACTTTTAAAATTAGACACTGAAAAAAAATCGAGAAAACGTGATTATCTTTCAAGTAGGTACTATGCCTGCAAATGTTTAGTTTTCATCGATTTTTTTTGTGATGTAACCATAAATAAGCCTGATCTAAAATTAAAACACAAATGCCTCAGTTTAAAATAAAATATTGCATGCCACTCATAACGCCACCACCACCGGTTGCAGGAGGCTATCTAGATTTTTATGGTTTCACTAGAAATGCATCTCCTACGAGATAAATACCCAGTTGTCTAGAAAACGAGTGGTTCAAAATGTCTATATCATGCAAGAGCTTAAAAAAGCTTTTTTTTTCTCAATTAAAAGATAATTTAGGCAGTAGGGAACTAACCTTTTATTTTCGCATCCATTATTTATTTTATAAAAAGCAGCCACACTAAGTCTCGGCCACGGAGAATTAAAAAAAAATATCATGTTAAAATTTGCAATATTTTTTCTGGTCACACACCAATATTATCATAAGACAACGTGTCAGTACGTAACATTGTTGACCGTACGGTGTCCTCGGCAAGGTTGCATACGACCGAACCGAAAACCTCTTGAAGTATTCTCGCAGATATTAGGTGAATTACCTGCCTCCCAATATTATTTGCTGTGGCTAGTGTAATATTGACAAATGAATATTTATATGCATGGTAACTAATATTATAAATTGCGAAAGTTGTTGCTCAATCACGGCGAAACAGATGGTCGGCTTTAGACGAAATTTGGCATAAATGTAGAACATACCCTGGATAAAACATAGGATATTTTTTATCCCCATATAAAGTGAGCAGTTCCCACAGGATAAACAAATTAAACACATCCGCGAAAAAGTTATCGGGTGAAAAGCTATATGGTAAGAAAATAAATACGAAAAGAGTAGGGCATACCTACTTACAACTACATTTTGGTTGATGCCCTTGTAGAGAGACATTCAAAATAAATATGCAAAAATTAAGACATTTGTTGACCTTCAAGCAACTTTGGCACGCCTGCCGGCATACCTATAGGTACCTACAAGACGTAGTAGGTATACCTATAATTACACTTTAGACGATGCACTTGTAGTGAGACATTAAAAATAAGTTTAAAATATGCAAAAAATAACTAAAAATATTAAATACTTTTATTGACCTTTAAGCATCCTCGGCACGTCTGCGTAGTACACGAACGACCCCCCGGCTGTTCTCACAGATGTTAGGCCAGATCTAATTCGCTCTGCCCGGCTAATGTAATTGGGGCATGCAACGTGATAAATTACGTGAGACAATTTTTAATGAAGATTATGCCTTCTTTTATACATTTATTGGTTTAATTAAAATGTCAGGATCGTTCGTTAAAAGCGCTGATTTATTATAAAAATCGCCTTGACAGCAATGGTAATCCAAAAAGCCGGGCCCTACTTAATTTACCTGTCAAAGAACACCGTTTATAAGAATAGGTATTAAAATTTGACCTATTCAATATGCAAGACTACGGAACATTGACCGATGTTCAAGCCGGCCTTGTTTAATATACCTAAAAGTAAGTAACAGGTAACATTTATTAAAAGTTTTTAAATTTAATAATAGTTTTATCATCATAAAACGACCAAGATAATTAGCTTTAAATCGGTGTAACTTACATATCGTCACGACCTTATCCTAAATGGGATACTCAACTGGTCAGAGATGTCAGAGCGAGTTGGATGTTCCAAAATATAAAAGTTTCATACTTGAAACAAAATCCACGGTTCACATTTCTAAATACACAGAAATGCTGTAGTAATCGTAGATTTTAAAAGTAAGCCTCTTATTCATAAAAAATTACAAACGCTTTATAAGCCTGTTTTAGTTAAAGTATGTTTTGTCCCTTTCTTTCATTATAACATTTCCTTATGAACGACAGAGACAAACCACACTTTAACTAAAATAAAACAGACGGTAAAACTTTTGCATGCTACAACATTGGCGAAACTTTTTTTTTTATGCACACCGGGTTAGCACTTGACCTCAATCACACCTGATGTTAACGTCTTCACTTAAGTGAAGTTGAGGCGGAATGTAGAATGTCAGAAATCTATTTGGAAATACTGTTTTTCTTACACTTGGATAGAGTCGTGATGAAGTGTGTATATAGGTATACTCAAATAAAACTATATTTCAGACTTAGTCCATAGTAATAATAATGCTCTTAGGTAGATAGATTAGTAAACTGTTGGTTTTTATTTAGATACAACAATGTATTTATTTTTTAGACCTGTGACCATCTCCACCCAGCATCAGAGGCAGTCCGATCGAGCAGCGATTATTTTCAAACTTTAATAGCCGCAGATACTGTTAATAATGTAAATATGTACAATGTTGTTAACTGTCATAAATAAACAAAATACTCACCACTTTCTTATAAATAAACTATTGTATTTCTTAAGCGGTGAAAGGAATAAAGAAATGGAATTGGTAGAGGTCAAAAAGGCGTCTCGCACATCAGTAAAACCACAGTAAAACAATGCGATGTATTCATGTTCGAGTACACAATCTCTATGTTTCGTTCGCAGACAGGTTTTAAATAGACAATTAAGTGAATAATACTGGCAGTCATTAACCTAGAGACCTTTGTGCGTATCTCGATCAGCTGTGCCGTGGTCTTGGACCGCAGCCCGGCAAGTTGGCACCACTGACGCGACCCACTTACCTGTCAGCCTGCAGTACCGTACACCCCAAAAACTTGCTACGTGACTTTCAATTCGATATTCTGCTGCAGTGAGAGCGGCATAAAACAGAAATCTGCTCGATTTTTAATTTTTTATTACCAATACAATGACCCGATAGCTAAGATTTTTTTAATGCAGTTTTCATACTGTTTTTATCTTGTTCTTTGGACTTAACGATTTTAGTTTGACCTTAATCTGCACCAGTGTGGTCCCGGCACGTAGAAAGAATAGAACCAACCCGTCTATTCCCGTGGGTGTCGTAAAAAGCGACTAAGAGACCACCAAAAACATTTATATGTATGTAGATTTGCAATGGGCTCTGTTAAGTGTGCATTTCTGTATATCTCACGAGGTGAACCATGGATGTTGTTGCAAGCCTTCCACTTTTGGGATATACCTGACCGCCCCATTTGGGACCATGGTCGTGACGACGTTACAATTACCAACAGAACTTACAATTGTAAGCCATTTTCCCAATATAATTTTTTATGCACAGGGTTAAGCACTTGACCTCAATCACCCCCGATGTTAAGTGAAGATGAAGCCGCAGGCCGGAACCCTAACTTATTTATGGTACTGGCTGTCTTATTTCAAAAAACCGGAAAACAACAATTCTATCAACATGCTGCTTGTCTATGCAACCTAGTCATTCATATGTAACCCCGCTAACCTAACCCGTGACGTATGTCAACCTTATGTATGTGCTTTTGTTTACATTGAACTACGAAGGTGGTTAAAATATTTTACATAATCTCTTCTGGGTTAATCATTACTGCCAAAACTTTTGCATTTTTGTCCTTGACGAAAATACAGCTATCGTTAATACGAAGTACACAGCACCAGATACATTATAAGTTTTATTGTTTATGTTTATGTATAGAGAGGAGGTTTGTGTGTTGTTCCTGAACGTGTTAGTTCTTCTAGAGGCAGTCTTCATCATTAACATAACACCACATTTTGTGTGTAAATCATTCGAAAACACCGAACACCGTGTGAATTGTAAAAACAACACAAAACGTAAAAAAATATACGGCTTTAAACAACTCGTTAATATGTAATTAAAATGTCGAGAAATTTGTATTAAAGTTACAACTTTAATGGCGACGTGAGACGTGTCACTCGATGCGATTACGAGCTGTTCGGCTAACACGAGTTTATTTTCAAACATCGCCGCCGTACGCGCGCATAGCAACGACCAAACAAAATGTGCCGGCGACTATGTAAAGGCACAACTACACACCGCTTGATAAATCGAAAACGCTTCTGCAACCCTACCACGTAAAAAATTTGCGTTCGACCGCTAATTCCGTTTAGCTCGCTTGCGATCGATCGCTAAATTTGGTACTAGGTAAACGCTCTAGGTAAGGCTAAGAGGATAACCGTTTAATGGATAGACATATCGAGTTACCATGAGTTACTTCTAAGGTGCTTACGTGTACCAAAGTTGGCGATCAAACGCAAAAATTTTTACAACGCAAGGTTCAAACAAGATAATAATTTCTCTAATGTTGGAGGAGCAGCTCCACTTCGTCCATCACCATATCCGTGGCGTGCCTAGGGTGTCACAGAGTAGGTCAAGCCCGAAATATCCTCAATTAATTATTTGTGGTTTTTTTTTACACCGTTAATGAAATTAAATAGATCTTGTTGCCTCTTTTCTATTCAATCTGTAGGGTGATAAGCAATTCCTGTGCTGTGTGAAGATCAATAAAATTTGAAATTGACATTCCTGATCGAATATTTTATTAAAGCAAAGGCATGTCTGACTATTGGGCATTGGTACCGCCCCTGTACCATACCAAATAGAATCAGAATTTATACAATGGTGTTGGAGGCCCCTCGACTTTATCGAAACTCTATAAGACGATGTTAATTTCTTATTTTAAGTTTTATTTATATGGCTAATAACTTAATAAGTTAATATCTTATCATTGATAAACAGTGAATAATACCTATACCTACTAATGTATCCATTTATATTTTCTAGTTGTATTTTTAAACATTTGTAGGCCAATTGGTAGTAACTTGACATAATATGTGGTTTAACTGACCATATGTAAATTGCATCCAATTCTTGCAAATAAATGTTTCATTCATAAGCAAACCTCGGGGAACAGGAACTCTAATATTGAATTAGAATTACAAAGTAACTTCGAGAATGTCTAAACAATTGCGACGAGGAGCTGCGAGCGATATCAACAAGAGAAAGTCCTTTCTCAAGTCCCTCTTCTTGCTTGGCTGATGTTTAAAAGTACATCATATATGATGATATTACACAACCTACGTACTTCTACGGGTTTCTAGTTACCTCTATTTTATGCAAATCCCTTCAATAGCATTTTTAAGAATGACTGGTTACGCGTTCGACTACAATCACACCTGATAAAAAAACCATATTCTTTAAGATCCCAAGATTGTTGGATTCAGGAAAAACTGACCCCCAGACATGGGGAGTTCCATGCCTTTAGGCTGTTCTCATTATGAATGAGGAGACGAACCGCTTAGTGCGAATGTTCGGTATGTTAATTACAAAGGGATCGAGTCCCTCCTAGCAGTCCGAAGATGGAATGGCCATGGTGGAATAAGATTATATAATTCCAACGCATACTCACCGAAATGCATCCTATCCTATAAATGACTGAGAGACGCGACCTTGCCAAGGTGTTCGAGGCACTGCAATTTAGCAGTCATCGAATTGTAAAAGCATGTAGGCGAAATTCAATAGAACTTTAAGAAATAATTTACTTAGTATACTTAGTTTTACTAAATATAAACTACAACCCCGTAAATCTGGTTCCACGTAGACAATATCCAATGCTAATTGCACTTAACCTACTACTAGCTCTCGTGGAAGTAAACACGAACAAAGCTCGCTCGTGCATTCCGATTCCAAGCAATTAAAACCAAACGCATTACCTACTAGATCGACCTGACAAATCTGGTCGTATGTAAACCAATCTGTGTCAGCCTGCAGTTAACCTAAATAGAGGGTTGCCAGCTCTTGCGGAAGTGATCGCAGACAATACTTGTTCGTGCGTATTGATTAGTCGATTCCAATCAGTTTGCCACATACAACTGCCAGATCGGCCAGCCATGTCATATCTGGTCGCACGTAGATAACCCAATCATCTGAAGTTATCTTACATCGTGAGTTTATTGATTGGTCGTCCCAATCAGTTTACAACTTTATAACACATCAGTAGCCACATCGACCTGAGCAATCTGGTTGCGAACCAATTGATCTTGAAGTTAACTTAAATATGAAACGTACCATCTGGGGGCACGGCAGTGCCCCCGCCAAGTCGAGCGCGAAGCAAACACTGCCGTACCATCCTTTACTGGAACCATTTCGCGGCATTTTCAAGCCCCTATTTTAGAACCTCTGGATAAGACTAGAACGCAGAAATTTTCGTCATCCAGTAAGCTATAATCACATACTTAAAATCCAAAATTTCAAGTCTGTAGGTCATTTAGTTCCGAAGTTAAGCGAAAGCAAAGTTTCGCATTTATGACACTCACTCACTCACTCACTCACTCATGATCATCAAAATAGAACTAGTACTTCCCATAAACTCAGAGAGCTGAAATTTGGTACAGAGTTATGGTTCAATGGCCACATAAAGGGAAAACTATAAAAACTAGGATAATCGAAGATCTGGAGTACCTGGTGACCCTGATTAGGAAACACAAGATCCCAACCAAACTATTAGAGATCGACATATACCGCCTTTACAAAAAATATTCAACTTGGTGGGCCGCTTCATTTGATGTCAAAAATCGAAGGTCTGAAGTATCTGATGAAGAACCCTCAGCTAGTCTCGGTTGTATTAGAGATATGGTAATGCCCCCTTCTACTATTGGTACATAGAAAAATCGACTGTCATTGCAAAAATCCAGCGTAGTGGGACACATAGTCTAATTTAATCTAGCCTATAGCATCCCACTGCTGGGCGCATGCTTCCCCTTCTGCTTATAATACGCATATAAATAAAATTAAAGGAAAACTCAGGATAAGACTACACTGGCTTTTATACTTATGCTTACAAGTTTACAAGAAGAAATAGTCGAACGATTAACTTTCTATCTGACAAAGAACCCTCAGCTGGTCCCAGCTGTATTAGAGATATGGTAATGCCCCCTTCTACTATTGGTACATAAAAAAATCGACTGTCCAGCGTAGTGGGAACATCTTCTAATTTAATCTAGCCTATAGCGTCCCACTGCTGGGCGAATGCCTCCCCTTCTGCTTTTAATACAAATATAAATAAAATTAAAGGAAAACTCTGGATAAGACTAGACTGGCTTTTATACTTATACTTACTTATACTTATTATAAGTTTACAAGAAGAAATAGTCAAACGATTAATTTTATTCTACTCGAACATTACACAAATTAAAATGTGAACATGTGAATATGCCCACGTTTCTACAAAAAGAAGTGAAATCCCACCAAAAACATTCTGTAAAAAACTAGCCAAGTCTCGATGGAGTTGCTTGATTATCTCTAAAAAGTAATGAAATCTATACAAAGTCGTGCCAAGTCTAAGGTTCCTTACTGCGATTTCTTTATTATTATAGTTAATGTTGTGTGACTTGGCCGTTGAAGGGTACACAGGGGTACAAAACCAGGTGCTCCATGACACCATTGCACCAATCTGTCGCCAGAACTCTCTGTCTGTCGCAAAAATTAAGGAGACTGGTTAAGGATGAGAATTTCACAAAATTATTACTCATCAATAGTTCTTCTTAGAAAACAATATCGAAATAAAAAAGAAAACCATTGACGTTAGTTGTGTAAACTCTGTAAGATAATAAATATCTATTCAAAAGCAACAATGCTGGCAACAAGGGTATGTTCAGTTTTGGTAGCATCAACTGGGCAATTTGAAGGAAACCACCACTTCTTGATACAACTTGGTAAAACGTCCTTCAAACTCTCAAAATGGTGTCGACAGTTTGAACCAATAGGCACCATGAATAATCTCTTATTTTGATTGTAAACCAACAGACGACCTATTTTATTAAGCATATATTGAACCCCCGAGGATAAACGACGGGTGTTACGTGTTTCTCGGCATTGTTGTGTGAGTGTCCAGTTTTTGTTCGGTGGTACCTTATGATCAGTAATGCGTGATCCGATTTGAATGCGCCCGCCTTTTTATTATAATGGAAAGGTATGGCTGTTTCATGAAAATCGGTTATTCGAAGATATTTAGCTGTTAACATGAAATGTTGCATGAAATCACAGTGTTTCGGAGGTTTTCTAAGTTTTCAATTTATCGTTATCTTTAATAATTTTATTACACATGTACCTAATTGTTACAGAAATTATGGTAGAAAGAAAAAATATTATAAATTGTATTACCGAAATCTGCGAGTAACTTGAACAATAATCAAATTACATGAGTCTCATATTACATAGTGGCTCTGCGGTTCAGACGCAGTCTCACAATTTAGGAGGTCCGGGTTCGATTCCCAAGCAGACCATGTGCCAATGAGTTTTTGAATTTAATTTAATTACTTATGAGGATTTATCCGGCTGCCCTAAAAATAAAAATTGTAAGGCATATACTCCCTCATATACGAGGGAAGGCCAATATCCCTGCAGTGGGATGTTTACGGGCTGATGATGATGATTAACGCAATAATGGACACATGCGCTGCTGTAGTCATATCATCTATTGTGTCTGGTCCATTCTATAACGAGGTGTTAAATAACGATTCGCCTAAGAGGTATCGCAGACGACCACCGATTTGTGCCCAATTACAACAATTTGACGACGAAAAACGACGGGTGACATGACATGTGTTTGACGGTGTATTAGTAAAACATCCAATATGGCGCTCGCACATCACAAAACATGCTGTCAGGTTTTTTTGGTTTTTATATACATTGTTTTCTACTTTTTATTTTCATTCCAAATTCTCATTTGATTGATTTCATTTTATCGAGTTACGGAGGATGTTAAAACAGTCACTAATTACCTTAGGTAGATGAAAAATGAAAATGAAAAATAATTTCACAACAACAACAGAACATGCAAATACTGACAATATTCTATTTTTTTTATGATTAACTGGATATCAAACCCACAATCTCACCTGATGGGAAGTGACGATGTGACCGAAGATAAAGCACGCGATCTCAGTAGATGACTATTCTCCCTGCTCTTGAAGATCCCAAGGTTGTAGGATTCAGGAAACACTGACGCCGGAAGGGAGTTCCATCCCTTGGCTGTTGGCATTATGAATGAAGAGTCGAACCTCTTAGTGCGAATGTCAACTACATACGGGTGGAATCCCTCCCCACGCCGTAGTCCGAAGATGAAATGGCGATGGTGGAATAAGATTGTGTAATTCCAACGCACACTCACGGGAGTTTGATTAAACGCTATATTTGTTATACATGGCTTTTATTGTTAATGGTATAACTAGGAGTGATTGCCTGTGATCCTCACACTAGACGGACCAGTATCGTGTGAATCACTCACAGAAAATATTTTACAAGGTTTGGGAAAAAGAAAATGTTAATTAAAAATATATATAAAGCGATAGATGTAAAGAGAGTTATGTTTTGACTTTGATTAACAATCAATATACCGGGCTAAAATGTCCAGGTAAACCCGAATGACTACTCGCGGTATTTACAAAGACCATTAATGAAAAGGAATGATAAATAGCATACAATATCTCTCAATTTGGTCCTCGACGATGAATAATGCAGTAAAGCCGGCTTGTTTATTATAGGTACCGATGTTTTCTATGATATCGAAATATCTTGTTAACCTGATAATGTATTTGTTAATGTAATCATGGAGAAATCGTAGCTCAATACAAGTTATAGTCCTCGGAGTCTGTCCCTCTGTCAATCACATTCGGAAGCTACTTGATGTAAACAATTGAAATTAAGTATCATCGTTATTATATATTACGTCCCCACTGATGGGGTATAGGAAGGTATTTGCAAAAAACCACTACACGAGCCTAGTGCAAATTCTTGAGCGAAAATTTAAATAGAAACTCTATAATCGCTACTTCATAAAATCCCTCATTTAATCGGGAATTTGATGTTTAAAATAGAATACATACTCAAGAAATATACCTAGGATAAGGAAAGAAACATGAATACTTAATCAGACTGTACGTAATCTGATTCGTCGTGGCGTGACCCATGGCACTACGGCTGGTCATCCGTGGGCCCTGCTGAGTGACGCAAGGTCGAACGTGAATATTTTTGTGTCACAATATGTACAAAAAACCACATAAATATGCAAAGTAAAATCGCACATAAATACCTATCAATTAATAGCACAGTCACCTACAGCTAAAATATACCCCCATGTATAGTATAGCTCTCTAATCTATATAACGGGTGTGCAAGGCAAGCAAAACAAGCGATGTTGTCAGTACACGACATAATCGGGGCCATACACAATCATAGATCTAGCACGCTAGGCGGTCTACACTTAGCCGCATAAATAAAAAGCGAATAGCAAGGGAGATGCAGTTTAAAAAAAGCAGTGCCAAGATGTTCGAATAAAACTCGATTTCTTAGATTTTCCATACATCAACCAAAACGGGTGTTAAAAAGATCGGAAATGTCGGAGTGATATTAAGAACACGAGTCGAATGGAGGACCTCGTTCTTCTTGGAGTCGATTAAACAGTGCATGTTAATGCATGCTGTCATATATAGCTACAGTATAATTCCATCGCTCGCGCACTCAAGCATCTCCGGAGATGACCCCACGACGTGCCGAATCGATTATTACCGAACAATTACCATCTTGCTCCTCATACCGTTGAAAATTGTAAGTCGTAATCATAATTACCTTATCGATATCAAATAGTCGACATGTGAACTAGCTCTCGCCTGCGACTTGGTTTTGTAAAAACTATAACTGCCTAATATAGAGTTACGGCTCTCCTTGTCCACTGGAGCCCTCGTGTGATAAATTAAAATTTGTTTGAAAATGCAACTTTAATCCAAAACGTACATACTGGGTGCACTGTGTACCGGAAAGGCGTAAAGCCTAAAAATAATTGTAGTTAATACTTGTTTTGATTCTGCTATGTTCGACAATTTCAAGTTATTAATAAAACGACCACTTTTATGAAAAATTTTAAATTCTCGATAATAGCAGGGAATCAAAAATATTTAGATATTATTAGAATTAGAATTAAATTGAAGACAGGTGTTAAGCCAAGTCCGTGACCTACAGGGGCGGCTTAAAAACACTGTCTGGTGACCATACTAGTCTTTTTTTTTCTGCACAACGGGCTGGTACTTGACCTCAATCACACCTGATGTTAAGTGAAGATGAGGTCGAAGCTGGAAGCATACTGACCCGGAAACCCCAACACATTTGGGGGACTGGCTATCTTATCTCTGACAACCGAAACACAACAATGCTATTAACATTGCTGCTTGGCGGCAGATTTAGATAAGATGGTGGTAGCTAGCCAGGCGGACATTTAAAATGGCCTACCACCAACCAAACCGAGTAAGTACTTAAAACATGTACCCCGCTGGGGATCGAACCCGCGACCTCCGAATTGTAAACCCAATGTTGTTTATATTATTAGTCTGTTATAAATCCACCAATCCTGGCCCCGCATAGTGGATTATGGCCCATACCGTCTCCCAGTGAGAGGAGGCCGTGCCCCAAAAGTGAAGACGTGTAGGCTGTTGATAAGAAGCTTTTCTAGTGCACCAAATGAGTACTTTTGGATTATATCTTAATTTTAAAACTACAGAGCTCCCACTATCGACCTATATTCCATTGGCAGAGAGGCTTCTTCCGGGTTACGATCTGGAGTGACCCGTACGGAAGTCCTTCAATTATAGACTGTGTACCGGGGTCAGCAAATGCCGAGAGAATAGACCAAGTGGAGCTACACGGGCGACAACCGATGCTTGTGCGGTCTCACACCACAAACTATGAAGCATCTTCTATGCTGCCCTGCGTTTCCCAACACTTGTCACTGCAGGAATTCTACGATGTCACATAATATAATTACCTAAGGCCGCGTTATGGTCGTCAAGAATTTGATATTTCTGGAGATCTTAATTTTTCAAATCAGGACGTCACTGTACCTACTATTGCACATTTTCGATTGCACATGCCGCACCAACCCGCGACCTCTGATTCGTAAGCCCTATGTTGTTTAAATTGAGCCATGGAAGCGTTTAAAACGATACAATATTATTATTATTAGGGCACCGTTTCTCATTTGGCTACAGAACCCTAGCAATTTAAAATCGGTTTACAAACCTATAGAATATTATGCGGCAATATCGAATCCAACTAATTATAAATGCGAAAGTTTGATTGATTGTAATTTTTGCTCAATCACGGCGAAACAACTGAAAGTTTAGACGTCAAGGTTGAAAATATCCTGGAAGGGCACATAGGATACGTTTTATCATTGTAAAGATTCCCTGGGGATAATTACTAAGAAACCTCGGTCAGCTAGTCATAAGAACTTATATAAATATAAGAATATAGTAAATAAAACATGTCTAATTATTTGACAAGACAATATTATTTTAATCTGTATAAGGACATCATAAATCTCGGTTCTTGTTTATTTAGTTATTTTTTTGTAGTAAATTTTGATGAATTGCTTTCGGTAAAGAACATTTATCTCATATACGGTCAAGTTTGATACATACTTAATGTATTTTTTACTATCTGTGTGATACGTTTAGCTAAAAGTTTTTAGACGAAGCCCATTTAGGTGTTATTTCTCTCGAAGGTTAGTCTCGTTGGGTAGAGCAGAACAATTCACTTTAAATACCACTCACAAATGGGAGAACATTCTTACCATTACGGACTTGTTTCGAATGTAGAACTATTCATGAAAAGAACAAAAGACGAAGCATTACAAATAATTAAATCATTATCCTTACAAATCGTGTATAAACCTACCTAATACAATGATCGCAAGATGCATAAAAATCCTTCAGGGCCATTAGGTACCTCGCTCGTTCGCGTTCGAAAAACATCTGTTTTCCTTCCATTCTTAGGTAAAGGTCGCGAACTTGCAAAGGGCGACATTACCGATGAATGAGGAGATGGCGACGTGAGGCGAGGGGTGGGTCGAAATGGGGAGTCTTATACCCCACTTCATAGATCAACAACCCCGAATCCTTAATCAAGAACACATAGAGCAGCTTAACACCAGCACCAATTTATAGTTCAGCCTAACATAACTGATTGGAAGTATTTTTTCCCGTAATGAGTTATGTATAGAATATATCTATATTATGATTGGAACCAAAAAACTATAGCTAGGTATAACACACAACCGCGCCCGGGTTTATTATGTACCAATAGAGTATGGGCATCCTCTACGTTGAGAGGTACATGCGAGTAATTTGCACTCTATCCGTGCCGGAGATGCGCCCGAGCTAGAAATTGACTCATGATACTTTGCAGAGATGACTCACAATCGGGATGCGAACCTTCATTTGGTCACAATCCTGCTATTCGCCAATTATCGAAACACGAATATGTACCAATAACACATCAAAGACAAGTATAATATACGAGGTAGGTACATTGGTTTTCATGAGATTATCAATGATCACGTTGGACAGGCAAATTTGTAGTTTGGAGCGTCACACAGCAAATTTGACTTAAACAGTATGACAACGTATATATTTTTTTTTTATAAAGTTGCATCTTTTTCAGGGCTTTTCTCCCCTTCGTCCATATACAGCGAAGGTATTGGTACAGGAGGAGCCTTAAACATCCAAAATCTCTCTCTCATTTATTCTACGGCGAATTTAGCGGGCGCGTCCAATCGCATATTACCTGAGACGGTTTCCGGAGCGCATTCCACACCGAACATTGACTAGAGATAGGTACTAACCTAATGCTGTGTTTTAGGAGCAGACTATGCCAATGGAACTGATAAATAGCTCATCTCCTGCGTCGGTAATAAAAGGCCTCCAGACGAATGTTTTTAATAGAATTACTTATCGCCGGAACAAACTTTATATACCTATTGTCTTATCTCAACAAAATAGTGTCTTATGTACACGCGGTTGCACGACGACTGTAACACATCCAGTGTAGAAGCGGGTCTCGATACGTTTACATTACCATAGCGACGCGCGGTCAGCTTAGTTACTCGTACACTGGTGTTACGGTAGTCGTGCCGTCATCTTTACCTACTCTGTGTAATATACTCATGACGTAAATGATTAGGGATTAACCATCCCCTAAGATGTAGACTTTGTCACTCGAACAAACTTATATTGTCTTATCATATCGTGTCTTGTATATCCATGACGTAAATGACATGTATATAGAGATCAATATTTTCATAATAAGATCTATGCTTACCTACACACTTAGGTACCGAAATAATTTTCAAATACCATACTTATAAACTAAGCTAATGACAGTTTTATACTTTGTTGTTATTGCAAAATGAACTAGTAAAACCTCAATCGTTTAGTATAATCAGAATGAAACCGAATTCAAAAAGATCCAAGCATACAAAACTTTCCCTCATAAACCATGTAGTTTTACAATATTTGCGGAGGCAAATCATTAGCGACTAAGTAATGAACTCGGAGAAGGCAGAGGAAAACGTAATTTCTTCATAGGCTGGGCGCATCGTGTCTTACGGCCGTAAAATCGAAGTAGGAACAACCGTGAGAAGCAATTAACGAGCAAGCATGAAAGAAAGTTATTAAACAAGCCTTTGAAGGGGCGATGGACAGCTTTTATGATAACGGTGCGGCGATGTACGAAAATTAGAGCAATTCCTTTTACAAAATTGTGCCTACTAAAGTACACTCTCGTCTTCCCTATCGATATTACACAGAAATAAACGATTTTATAGCCCTGCAGAGGCTATTTTGCTACTAACGTAAAGTTTATCTGAGAAGTTTAACATTCTGCTCTTGAATTCTTAAACTACCAAAAGTTGGCTAATTCTTATTATAGGGACATATATATTCTAGGACAATTGTTATCAAGTAATACAGGTGGTGGTAAAATAAAATATAAAAAGAATTTGTGGAAAAACACAGTGAATCATTGGAGCGTGACCCACGGGACTCGACGGACGCGTTATTGATTTCCTATAGCTGGCTGGCTATAGCTGGGAACGGCCATCGATGCTACTACCCGATCTATCCGTAAACCTGAGATAAGTATCTTCGAAGCGAACAAAAATATAGCATAGGATATCGAAGTAAATAAGTTGGAAGTCCCCGACAAGTCAACTAATCTCAAACCAGCAGTTTCACCTTTTCAAAGTATAGTCAGCATCAGTAATACATACATAAAAACAAAGGAAAACTTGAATATTTATTTTCGTTTAAAACGAAGTTAGCACGAAAATTAACAGCTCCTCGCGGAGCGAATTCAAAATCCCACGGAAAGATATAAGGTTGAAATCAATGCGCGTTTTATGGAGGCTGTACTTGATTTACGTGGCTTAAAAAGATAGTATAAGAAAATCAAACGTTGCAAAATAAAAACGGAAAAGCGAATTTTTAAACAATAAGTCATACATCATATCAGCCACAGGACGTCGATTTCTGAACATAGGCGTGCTACATAGATTTCCAGAGCTTCCGGTTGGAAACGCCCAAAGCCAAACAATATTTCAGCCAAATTTGGAAGCAACTGAAGTAGTGTAAATAAATAAGATTTTTAATATTTATACAGTACTTTTTTTATGAAAGAATCCACACGCGCTTCACAATCTCACCTAATGGAAAGTGACAATATAGCCGATGATGAAGCACGCATTCCAGTAAATGCATCTCGACGATTATTTTCTAGCGAGCGAAATGTGCCTGTTTATATTTAGGAAGGAGGAGGATTGTCTTCTATCTTTGCAACAACCCACGTAAGACTAAACTAATAAATATGGCCATATATTTGAAGTTTCTGCTTCTATTATTATGAGAATTGAAGTGTTTAAGAAAATGCTAGAAAGATGACGTATTGTGTACCTGACTATTATCAGAACGATAACCCTACATACCTAAGTATATTAAATTCGTCACAGAAATTGTCGACGATTTCAGGCCGGCATTTCGGCAAAGTGTATATTACAACACTACAATATTCAGAGCCTCCTTTGTTATAGCAATACTCGATCGGAATGCCTCTTTGTCAAAGAAGCTCCTCCGACACCGACCGAAATTCGGGTTCCCTCGGTCCGTCCGTTTTGTCTACGTATAATTTTTGGCCGTGTACCTGAAGCAAACCAGTTTCGTGGGCGTTGTTCGTTCGTAGAACTCCTCGGCTGTCGTCCTTTTATCTCGGACAGTCCGTAGCCGATCGAGATTCGTTTCCACATCAGTTAAAAACTACATCGATATTTTAATCGAGGCAAATGACAAACCAAACCATTTACGCCTCCGCCCTTCGATCCGGTTGTGGACGATCGATGAGCGAGCGATTTTCGGGCGTCATGAAACGTAGCACGAGAGCAGTAAGGAAGTTATAGTACTAATTTTGTGATGGTGGCGTGCTTGAACGCACTTAATATGTTAGTAAGAATCGAAATCTCGAGCCGATAAAGAATAATGGATGCTGCGTAACGTTTAGCGTGGAGTGTGGGAAAATGTAAGAGGCATAACTATCTCAACACTTCATTAAAAATTGACGAAAAGTACCAATTGTTTTTCAGCATGTATATCAAAAAGTAACTATTATAACTATATAATATATAAATATAAGGATTAAAATTTCAAAGTGCCCGTCACAGTCCACAGAAGCGACCCAGCGCATGTCTCGATTAATATAAAAGTAGATATTGGTAGATGGGTCATTGTATTTGGTCCGGGGCCGACATCGATCGCGTGCGGTGAACGCACCCCAAAGTCCCAAAACACCCGGCGAGCAACGCAGGGTATAAGTTCCCCGCGAAACCCCACTCAAAAATATAATGACAAAGTATCTATCTCGGCAACACGATTTAGGTAGGTACGTCTTAAAAAATAGACTAGTATTTTCTAAAGCAATTTGGAGAAGTGATCGCATGTTAACACTTGACAGTTTAAAAGGCACATTTTAAGAGTTATAAAGAAGGTTTCGAATCGTTCCGAGCATGCAGAGACATGCAGGTATGCGTACAAAGTTAATGGGCATGCGACAGACAAAGTCCCTGTCCCCGTGGAACTAATGACCACTCGAAACAAGAAAATTACACCACGCGGCCGACCGAATAGATGGGACGAGTCACGAAGTAGCTGCACAGATAAAAGTTTTATCTTTTTGATTCGTGAACGCACGACGACGTCAAAATAAATAAAACGTCAAACTTACTAGTAGATTTCATTGAGCGTCGTGAGGGAATGAAATATGTTATCGCTCGTTTTTCTGAGAACACATTATCGTAGTGTATGTTGCGTGAATTTCACGTCGTTCCGGGAGCCAGGCGCGGTTGTGAGCACAAAAAGCGACTCAATTTCCAGCTGCGTCGGCCCCGCAGACCGGGTGCGGTGACCTCAGCCATCTGCCGCGCTAGCATGCTCACTTCACACGTAACAACCACAATTCTTCTAACATACCTTTTTAAAACAAAACGTGCAACAGAAACTATCAGACCGAGTAAAAAATTTACGGATTTAATACCAAAAAGTTAGAAACAATTTGGGAAGCCATTTTCGCCACGCACATGCCATTCAAATGAAATTGCAACAGACGGGGATTCAAAGTAAAAGGGCCAAAAGAGGGTATAAAGTCACGTTTCCTGACGCTCATAAACAAGAAGATACGTGCAACGATCTACGAGTTCTTCAAGAAAACGTCAATTTGTGGCAAAATAAATCGCCCATTCATATCACTTACAACATGTGCCGAATCGTGAGAATGGAAGAACTGGTCGGACAGGGTTCTGCCAAAATAGTTGGACATTGGAATTTCCAAGGTTAGGCTTGTCTCGTCTCATCTCAAGAATCATGGTTGTGCATCGATCAATCATGCACTGGCTGCGGTCTTGGCTCTATTATTATTATTAATGACACTCAGCTCTCGCCCTAACCACACTATAATACTATGACGGACCCGTTTTGATGCGATGAATCGTTTGTGTGGCTATAAAAAGCGAAGGCATAAGAGACGTCCATTATAGTGCTTATAGGATAAGTTATATTCAGATTATCATGGTAATATGTAGTAAAAATAGATTATAAAATTTGTCAAGATTTTGGCAACCTATAGCAAAGGGCCTGAGTAAATAAAATTAGTCCAAACAAGTACTCTATAAATTCACCTATAAAGTTTTGTATTTCATTGTGTTTAATCGATAAATATGATTGGTTGGCTCATCTCTCGCTCGACAATTTGACGGTTTCTGATTGGTAAACGTTATCGATGACGATTTCAATGCACTCGCCAAGGTTAAATCCTCCGTCCAAGAGCAGAGAACTCGACAAAGAAAGCATTAATTCCAGCACGATGATTCTCCCAACTACGCATTAGGTTCCATTACATCCCGTTAAACCAGCTCTAAAGCCGTTTGTATTGTGCACATCTAGTCAACGCCGAAACCTTATACATTGTAACCAGAACCGCGAAACCAGGTACCGAGGTATAAGTACTTAGATCCGGAATTGATCACGCCAAAGCCGGTTCCTTACAATTCTCTAGACCAGACTCCAACGCTGTCGGACTGGAATCTCAAGCCGGTAATTACAGGGAAGGTGGCAACAATAATTAATTAAACACCTGACCGCTTTAAATTATCGCAAGTCGAAAGGGCTAAGATTTCAAAAAGCTTCGTTACCATTTGAGAGGGTCATTACATTCTTGTATTACTTTACTTGACGTAGAGTAACTAGAGTATTACAATTTCGGAGATAATAATGGCATAACTTTATGTCGCTTACTTACGTATTGCTTTTAGTAAGAATTTCCGAATGGTTTCAACAGCCGCGCGACTGATACATACCTGAAACAAAAGCATTTCATTGTTAAGACAAACATACACACAATAATATAGCGGTATAGCACATAATGCAGACAATCTCTTCCAAAAATGTACCTCAAGCAGAGCAATAAGTCACGCATGATCATGAATCGCTATAATTTACAAACAACATTTAAGGAGTTTTTTAACAAGCTTTTATTTAACTTGCCTTGTTTATTTTTTGCTTGCACGTCGAGGTGAAACCTTACAAGTTAAATTTGACCCACTTCCCGGTGTTTACTTGAGCTGAAATTTACGCAAGTCTGCTAGCAATGCAATGTTCTGGTGACATTGAGCTGATCTGATGATGGAGCCGCAAGGTGGCCGAAATGCCATAAAAACTTTGTAATAAAACAATGGAACCTCATCGAGTTTGGTCGTTGGATTTGTTTTAACAAGTAGTCTGATATAGATGGTATACAAACATAGATTTAAGGCTTCTGTAGTCGTTTCAAAAAAGAGCATTATAAATGTTTTTGTTTATTAATTAATTAATATGTAATTATTATGTACTAGCCTATCGCCCGCAGCTTCGCACATGTTCGCGGATTTTTTCAAGATAAAAAGAAGCCTGTGTCCTCCAGGTCCCAGGCTACCTCTCCGTCAAATTTCAAAAAAATAGGTTCAGAGGTTTAGTCGTGAAACGGTAACGGACAGACAGTTAATTTCGCATTATAATATTAGTGTGGATAGACAAAGCTGTTTACACAATTAGTAAATACAATTTAATACTAATTAAATCAATACTTTTGTAAGTAACTGTTTGTAAGTCAATAAAAAAAAATAGTACTGTGAGCTCATGGCCTGCATGTCTAGACTAGACATCGAGTGACGCCGTAAGATGGTACATTAATTTGGAGTCACGTAGCGGGTGCGAATGCAATCACGGGCGGGAAGCTCATTCCGTGTGCATCTCCGGGTGCTGAGCGAAGTCAAATTAAGGATTCCGAGCGTACCGACGTCGCCAGTCGCCGGTTAGGTACCATGCCACCGCGGGAATTTACCTCGTGTATCGTTTATGCACAGTTAGATACCAAAACAACAAATTCGCATAACTACAAAATAACCTAGTCACTTGATTTATTCACACTACGTATACATAACTTCACGACCTTTATATCCCAAATGGGGTGGACAGGGATATCCCAAACTCAATCCTATCCGAAATCCAAAAATAAGTGTTTGGGTGTACCGATCATAAGAGTTAAATGATTGAAACAACATCCACGGTTCACCTTAAAAAATATACAGAAACGCACGTTGGAGTGGGAGTGAGCCCATCGCCGTTAAAACGTGCAAATCTATAGATGTTTTTGATGTAAAGTCCCTTAGTCGCCTTTTACGACATTCACGGGAAGAGACGGGTTGGTTCTTTTTGGGACGTGCCAAGACCATACAGCACTGTTGTTATATTCAAAATCGCAAAATTTATTAAACCAAAAGATTCCTTAATTTATCCATTGAATTGGAACGGACTTATATGATGCCTTGAAATGAATAAAATTAAACGAATGTGTAAGTAATTCCAAAGGAATATCGCGTGCCGAATTTCAATCACAAACAAATCTCACGTCCCCGAATCAGATCGGTAAGAAATCTAAACCTATAACCCTAACACACTTCAACAATTTCAACTGCCTCCGTGGCCGAATGTAAAAAATATAAGGTTTACAAAACCGAAGTTGTTGGTTAACAGTGTAATAACTCACGTTTGGTTCGTGGTATGCATTTTCAAATGTTGACAGCATTCTTGTATTCCGGCTGTTTGAGATAAGATCGGTCCCGAATAAGTATGAAGTAAGTATGAGCGCGGGTTCGATCCCCCAGCAGGGTACACATGTTTAAGTACACGGTTTGGTTACTACCATCTTATCTAAATTTTTTTTTTTATGCACAACGGTTTGGTACTTGGCCTCAATCACACCTGATGTTAAGTGAAGATGAGGTGGATAAATCTGCAGCAAATCAGCGATTGTTAGTAGCGTTGTTGTGTTCCGATTGTCAGAGATAAGATAGTCGTCAGAATAGTCCCCCAAACAAGTCGGGGTTTCCGGGTCAGTAAGCTTCCACCTTCGACCTCATCTTCACTTAACATCAGGTGTGATTGAAGTCAAGTACTAACCCGTTGTGCAAAAAAAAACAGACACACACATAGCGTACTCTTTTCGCGTCGGGGGTTAAAAACAATATTTAAATATGCATAGTCGTTCAACTCGTAACTTTGCGAATGGAACTCCGCAGAAGTATCAGGTTAATTCAGTCCAATAACGAACCTATGTCAATGTGGGTCAACGGCCTGTAGAGCATGATTTGGTGAGCAGCCGAAGTGATGTCACGTCATTCCACATGACCGCGGTTTCCGGTACCTATTGTAACGGTACTAAATAGGATAACTCATACATTACAGATTTTTTGCACACTTAATTC
Source organism: Oegoconia quadripuncta (assembly GCA_949316235.1). Lineage (NCBI taxonomy): Eukaryota > Metazoa > Arthropoda > Insecta > Lepidoptera > Autostichidae > Oegoconia > Oegoconia quadripuncta. The sequence continues at coordinate 20,129,852 of OX438752.1, read as the reverse complement.
TGATCGTTCCGTGTGGTTCCGCCACATAAAAGAAATAGAACCAACCCATCTCTTCCCGTGAGTGTCGTAAAAGGCGACTAAGGGACTTTCCACCAAAAAACATCTACAGACTTGCACACTTAACGGTGACATAACACTCACCGCCTGTCACTTGTGCGTTTCTGTATATTTCGAAGATAAACCATGGATTGAATTCAAGCGATAATCTTTAAAAATTTGGAACACCCAAACGCTTCAGCTTGGGATATCTATAACCAGGTAATTTGGGATAAAGGTCCTGACTTTAGTATTGTGAACGAGTCACGTTAGAAACGATCGTTTAAATGCTTTTTCGCGATAGTTACCTATACGGATGATACGTGTACCTTAATAAGTAGGTACTTGGCAGTATGGTTACCGGCAGAGTGGAATATGACCCCGTTTCTTCTCGTGGGCGCCTAAACGATCGTGGGCATGACAGTGTAGGCCAGCCACAGACAGCAGCGTCATTTATGACGTCATTGGTGAGGAGCTCCTAAAAATCTATGATCGCCAACCCGGCCACCCAGCGTGGGACGATAAGGCAAATCCTCCCATGAAAAGCGATACAAAAAGTAGTGGCTATTGTGTACAGTTACTTAAAGTATAGGTACCCCTAGCCCGCTAGATCAATTGAGTTAATTATGTATGTCATGCAAGACAAACCAGGCCATGGGTATCGAAATTTCATGTCTCGACTCCTGACAACACTACTCATGGAGGGTGCACTACGCACCGGCTTGAATTTCTTTGAATGACTTAATTAATGTAATTAATGCAATATGAACATGGGGGTATACTTTTAGGTTGCCTGTTTTTTTATAAATAACTATTTTGGACACTTTACACCAATCATCTAGTCCCAAACTAAGCAGAGCTTGTACTATGGATTGTAGACAACAGATAAGCATATAAATATTTATATTTATCCATGACTCGGGAATAATTATATTCATCATACAAACATTTGGGATTCGAACCACCAACCGTTGGTTTCGCTTACAAGATCACTATCCATTACACCTATCGATCGTCTTGACTTGACTGTACCCATGTTTCGTAGCAATTAATAAAACATTTTCTACAATTTACTGTAGGTATAGTCATCGCAAATGTTTTCATGGCAAGCGTACCGAGCAGCCGACAATGGCGGGGCCGCAGGAAGGCCGTATTTTGCAACGCGCTAGGTAGGCAATTTGACATTGTGTAAACGTTTTCACATGGGGGCCGAAAACGGAAATTTGGGTTACGCTCCTTCCATACTAAACGCTTTATAATACAAACTTGTGGGGTACTTACTACCTACTGCAAAGTGTATCAATAAAACTGCGTCCGTGTGTTTGACAGTCATTTTTACCCGCACATTTGTTCGGTCTATCTGGGTGATAATAATATAACCATTTAATTTCTCGGGGGTTTTCCAAATCTTCGATCTATAGTTATTATATACTAACTTCCCGCCCGCGGCTTCGTCTGCGTGGAATAACTTTATCCAGCTGGAACTACTCACTTTATGGGGATAAAATATTATCCTATATTTTAATCTAAACACGAAATGTCATCCAAATCCGTTTTGCCGTGATTGAGCAACAAACAAACATCCAACTTTTCGCATTTATAATATTAGTTAGATTTTCAATTTATAGTTAGTATGAATCCGCAATATTGATGACGCAAAGCCTTCAAAGTTCATCATCAACACTTCTGAATATTTAACAACGTAACATATGGGATCTCTCATACGAACAAAGCGGGTCTTTGAAATTGAAATCAAATTCATAATTAAACAATAATAAGCACTCACGCACGCACTTGAGTTGTATCGTAACACGTATAGTTCCGCTTCACGAACACAAATTGGGGAACCGCGTTCATTACGGACCAACGTTTCCTGTGCATCTCACTTTCTCCGAGATTATGATCTCTAAAAGCGTATCATAAACAAAACACGGTACCATTACGAATTGAATACATCATTACCGCATGCGTAGCTAAATTCGCATTTTTAAATTTATGTTTACCTTTTAGAATGTTCAATAGTGTACCTCTAGAATTATTTTGCAATTTGAATAAAAAACGTAATAACTGCGATGTTAAAATATCCATTACCCAATTATATACTGCAAAAATGAATTATCTGTCTAGCTATATGAAATCTACAACCTGTACAGTTGAAGTATTCAAGGCAAGTAACCAGGCTAGTTTTTAGGGACCGGTAGTGAATAAGGTATATTTTATATACCCTTATAGTTACGTCATGTCCGTCTGTCTGTCCGTGGCTTAGCTCTTAGCACAAGAAAGCTGTAACTCCGCATGGATATACATATTATTTTTTTTTTTTAGGGTAGCTCTCCTACTCTTAAAGTGGGGATTATTTCTTTTTATTTTTGTACCTCATTGTGGGATATCGTTGAATAGGTCGTTTAAAAATATTAGGGGGTTATCTTAAACAGTTTTATGATTCAGAGATCTATTTGCGGAATATTAAGCTTTAAAGTGTCAATTCTAATCAGTGAAGTGTCTGTGTGTCGTCCCCCCCCCCTGCCAGCTAAACGGTTGTTTTTAAATACATGAAAAAACTCACGACAGTTGTTAGTATAAAAGGAAAACTATAACAGCTAAGTAGGCTTTACAAGTTAATGTGTAATAGTCGAATAAGCTATAAAATGTACTTTACGTAGAAAATTATTATTAGACTAACAAAATCAACAAAAAGCCTCCGTCTAAGTCGGCATATCGTGACGGTCAACTACAGAACCCTACATTTATTTATTCGTAAACCCAACGAGAACTGATTCTAAACGTACATGCTTGGCATCTGTTTGGAATCAATTCCCCTTGGCCCTAGCTTCGCCTGAAACACAGGATCTTCCTAGTTAAAGCGCTAGTGTTACAGTTGCAATTAAGCATTATTATGTAGATTTTAAAGTAAATATATTGAGACTTGGCCATCGCCTGAAAAGACGTGTAAATTCAATCGCCTGAAAACACATGTAAATTCAATTATTTAGTGCGATGGCCAAGTCTCGATATATTTATATAAAACATTAAAGAATTTTAATATTGATATGCGTCACTATAAGATGCTGTTAATTATTACGTAATAACTTAATGCTTCGAGTACGGAGATTCCAGACACAAATGATTTTCAATTGTTATGGACCACGATCGTGGTCTTAGAGACTGGACGTATTAAGACAGAAAGTCGCTTAAGTAGAGACTGAATAAATTAACAACCGACTTGGTATTACATGGATCTCACAACTTTTTACCGCAGAACAACTGAGTTGCGAGACTTGGTTTTTTTGACAAGTATTGTTTTTGATGGGATATTAATTTAACCGATACACTTCTCGCCGAAAATTAAATTTCCATCCGCATCACCTGGATGAGTGGAAGTCTACCACTGTAAGTTTCTCAAGAAACTTCTTACCACGTACGACCACCCTGTGGAACGGACTTCCGGCAGCGGTATTCCCGAACGAGTACGACATTGGAACCTTCAAGAAACGAGCCTACAACTCAAAGGCCGGCAACGCATCTGTGACCCTTTTGGTGTTGCGGGTGTCCATGGGCGGCGGTGATTGCTTTCCATCAGGTGACCCGCAAGCACGTTTGCCGCCCTCTCATATAAAAAAAAAAAAAAAAATTATACATATATATTTTTGTTTATCTTTCGGGTACAAACTGCTGATATGCATGTTACAATGAAATTATTTGTTATTTTTTTTCAGCAATAACTTCGAACAGTACATGAATCGTACATTACTTTCCATGCAAAATTAAGAAGAATCTGTTGCAGCTATATTTAAATCTTACATTGAGCACTAGGTGAATTATTCTTCTACTTAAAATTTATTCGGAAGTCGAACAACATTCATAGAAACCTAATCCAGATACAAAAATACACTAGGTCTGTATTTTAGCACCCACCCCCTCTGACCGGCAATAAACCAGGCGTTCATAAAATGACAAGGGATAGCAGCATAACAAGCGACATTCAAAAGTTGATGAATTCGATTAGGCAGTGATTGATGGACGGCATACGGCGATACAGGATCGAAGGACGGAGGGTGCGGGGGATACGGTCTCCAGGGTGCTTAGTATACGTCAGAAACGCTTAGGGTTAATGTAAATAGATTAAATTTAAATAACTTGGAGAACAAATCACATAGGTAACTTTACAAAATGGACCCAATTATGATTCATCATTGAAAAATTTGTAAAGGAAGTGGTCGTAATGGATCTAAATCATTTTATTTGTACACGATACAATATTCATGACAAAAGAAGAATTGACAATATAACTGCCTAAAAATGCCTGAGTCTGCAATCGAATGGAAAGACGAGAAAACAAACCATTCTGTAATTTAATGGCAGTATATCGATAACGTCAATAAATACAAAATCATATTAACCACAGGACGTCCACTGCTGAACATATGCCTCCCCCATAGATTTCCAGTGCGACCATACAAGGGTCAAATCTTGTTAAAATAACTTTTTACCCGACCGCAAAGAGTTATGTTTTTCATAAATATTACAAGTGAGACATAACAGGCAGCGGCATAGCAGACAGTGTCCTGACCATTGGCGTAGTAATCGGCTTTTTTTATAAATTATATTTTGTTATTTTACCTTAAGTTAAGATCCCAAGAGAAAATGAAAGAGTGCAGTCAATGTTTCCTAGATCAGTAACATTTGTTATCCACAATATTTAAGCAATCCGAGGAGGAAGGGAACCGATCGCTTATTTTCCCACCTTGTTACCTACAACAGTACTGTACACTAAAACAGTCATTTGAAAGTAGCGAATCTAATCCATGAAAGAACCATGCGGAAGTGTGATTAGATGTTTAATCTTCATGTACGTACTCAACGGCACCGTCTGGAACTACTTTGATATAACTTGGCAGGCAATATGTAAGTATATTTTACTGATACGATTATAATGCCTATTTAATCGCAGCGAACTTGGCTGCGGATAAAGCCGGTCACAGGTATTATACACCTTTTGTCAAAATTCTACTTTTGCAATTGAATTTCGTTTCTCCCATTTGCAAGATTTTACATTACTATGTGGTTTACAGTAAGCTAAAATATAATTTAAATAAGCTTTACATTAAAAATATATTTAAAAACAACCTTTAATACTCCATCATGATTATCATATATTATTCTAGTTTACCGTGTATGCAAAATTGCGTAACCGTGCTATTAACCATTAAGGAGTTCCACGTGTGAAGAAACGATCCTGGGTCCATCAGTTCCTGTCTATCATATAAATGTATTCTCATCAAAAGTGAACGAGTATGCAAAATTTCAGCTCCTTATGTAAACAGGAAATGGTTCTAATTTTACTTGCTTTGGAAACGGACAACTTGCAAGTTAAATAAAAGCTTGTAAAAATGTGTACGTGTGGGTTACCATTTGTCGTGTTCGGACGCGGCGAGGGAACCACACATTTTTCCCTGCGGTAGGCAACCCTGAGGCGGTTGTGCGTCACGAACGCACAATGGCCTGTGCCCGGGGAACGCCTGGCGCCGGGAGGAAGCAAGCAACGCGCGGGGGAGACACGTGATCAATACCAGAGCGGCTGAAGAAAAGTTAATCCACAATTGTGGTGTTGACTATCTTAGTACAACACAATCCATCAAATGGCTAATATTTCCCGTCGTTTTGTACTTACGTCGCGTCAGTTGGGAAATATGTACAAAAAAAAGTTTAGAAAACTCTTTTCCAACTTTTGCTACCGTGCCAGTAACAAAGGCTTTGTTAACCTTTTACGTGTTCAACAAACGATGAATCCCACTAATATTATAAATGCGAAAGTCGGGATGTTTGTTGCTCAATCATAGCGGAACGTAAACAAATTTGGTTAAAATTTAGTACAAAGATAGGATATATCCCGTTCCAGGGTATACCCTGGAACAGGACATAGGATAGTTATTACCCCCATAAAGTGAGTAGTTCCCGTGGGATAAACAAATTACAAACGGGCGATATCGCTGGTAAATAAATATAGGTAATACATAATTGTCAACCCTTTTAGTGCCCATTGTTTGGAAGTTCGCTTCGCTGTCTTTGATTTACAATCTACTTTATATTTCAATAGGTATTCTTTTAATGGTAAGCCTATTGTACTTTCTTTTAAAAAATAGTAAAATTCTCGGAAAAAAAATATATAAAGTTATATGAACTTTTTAATCGTAAAAGTGACTAAAAATTCTGTCAGCACAGGACGTCCATTGCAAACATGCATAATGTGGCAAACTTAGTAGTATTACAACAATCTATTCCTTACTCGAGATCTGTTGGCTAAACACGCAGAACGTCTGAGCCCGGGGGGTGTGACTGGAAACAAAAATTATGGCGTCTCCATCCAAATTCCCCACCACCCAAACGGGGGTTATTCACGAATACCCGTGAGCAAATGAAGCGATATTGTTTAATTTGTATTCCGTTGGATTGCTATATTTGCGCCAGCGGATACTTACCTATTTGAATATTCGGGAAATTAGTGGGAGCCGCAAAAAATAATTTTATTTTATTTATTTATTCGTACATAGAATGAACAGCAATATTTAATTAAAACAATTAATAAAATATCTTGTTACTGAACTTATCCATTCCAATTACAGATTCCTACTTTGCTAGCAATCAATACCTATAGGAATGTACTTGCGTGGAAATTTCTATAGTAAGTATTTTCAATTTATGCACTACAAGTAATAATCAAATTTAAATGTCAACAATGACTTAGAACCAAGATATAACACAATTACGCTTATGCAAAACCTTGCGCACCTTATGCAGCTTGCGAGACTTTTTATATACGAGGCAAGGTTTTATCAATCTCGATCCAGTGAACACGTGACTGTGTCAGGTCCAAAGTATTTCAAATAATAATTTTGTTTATAAAAATTAAAAAAAAAACACAGCCGCCGATTTTGCGTGCTGCAGCGGCACTTTTCCCGATCCAATGAACACGTGACTATGCCAGGTCCGAAGTATTTCATATATTAATTTAGTTTAAAAAACTCACATAAAAAAAGAAAACCGCCGAATTTGAGTGCCGCAGCGACGTTTCATCGAAAAGCTCGGTGTTTTTCTTTTAATTTTTATAAAGAAAATTGTTCTAAGGTATACGCAAACTATTCACAATCACGTCTTCAATCGGGACCAATAAAGTACCTATACGTTATTTAGTATTAATTGTTTTTAAACGAAATACGAGGCATTAAATGTTAAGGTGTTAGATAAGATAGATAAGTTCATAATCTGATAAGCCACACAATTAGAACCCATTTTTTCAAAGGTCAAAGCCACGTGGCTAATACTTTTGTATAGAAACGGGCTATGCTATTAAAGCGCTTATTACACTATCCCTAAAAGCACAAACTAATTCGATATACTTGCTGGGGGGCTTGTTTCTGTTAATTCAAATATACTTACTTCGACCAGCAATGTATGCCGAGTTAGAATTAGTCTCTGCATTTCGGATGGTGTAATGGGCGCTTTAATCCCGTCTGTTACTATTTATACGACTTTAGTACAAATTGGTAATCATTGATAAATATCGCTCCTAAAGGGCAGTAGGTACAAGTTAACCCCTTTCATTGCGGGACGCCGAAATTTTCAAATATTCTCCAAGATTCAGAGATTGCGAGATTGTTAAGGTTTCATTACCTAATAAATTTTACTTGATCTTGGAGTTGTGTTAATACCGTAATGTTATTAAATTCGCGAAGCCACAAGCACAAAGCGATTATTGAAATTTATTTTCATAGCCTACTTTTTTATTAAGAGGGTTAATAATTTTCGACAAACTGATGAATGGATGACATTTACATTACGATAATAACCCATTGACGCGTGGATTTTGAAGTTTATATAAATTCGTCGCACGTTTATTTTTGAGGATGCTTTCCCTTACCTACATTGTAATTTAATTTCGAATCTTGAAAACCCGACTACGGTAAAAATGGTGTGGGACGTCCGCAATAATGGTTTTCTTGTGACGTCACTGTTGATAAGAATTTATTGACACTCCATTTGCTAAAATCAGCTACAGGGTCTGGGCTTGTGGGTGAGTATGTACATATGTACTATACGTACATACCCACAACAAAACACATTACTTGCGCCGTATAGTCGGGTATAAATAAAAGATACCATGTCTATTTCAAACGAGTACATTCCACGAATAAACTGCGAAGACATGAAGATACAATTTAAGGACGAAGGGTCAAGAATGCAATAAACTTTTATGTGATAGTAATAAATCCATCTTCATCACAAAAACTAAATTTATCGTCGAATTTTTATGCCAATAACCTGAAATGTGACACGGGTTTTACTACATTTATATTTTTAGAAAGCCAAATTTGCGGGGTTCGCTGTTACCTATCTCTACCTTCCTACTAATTACCTCAATATTTTCTAATCGTTTATTTGAGACAAGGTAGCGTTTTAGAGATAAGCTGGGGGGACAGCCATTATGAAGTGTTTTTCTTTTCAAAAACTTTAAATAAAGTATACTAACACATTGTATATTTTTATATACGAATAAAATTCATAGATATACGTAATTAAGAAATGCCTGTAAAAACACCTATGCACAGACTATAGAAACATTCATTTATGAAAAGTTTAACTTATAGGCCTCCATAAGCTGACAATAGCTCCTAATCTTGTATATTCCTACCCTCGTAGTCATTTGTAGAGCTTCGTGAATGAGTCAAAGAACTCGCATGTACGCGATTTACGCGTACGATAATTAAATTGTATGAAAATAGTATATAGTACGAACCGTGCTATTTTGAACCACAAAATCTGCGGATCGCGGGCCGAATGTCAATGGCACGTAAACGACGCGCGAATTACGTACCATGCGGATATCGGCATTATCGATGTAGCGTAGGGTTATAACTTCAGACCAATAAGCCTTTACCTCAATAATGATATGAAATGTTGCTAATCCATTCGCAATTAGAGATAGAGACATTTGGAATTAATAACTCGATTACCTACATACCATATTATATGAATTCGGAACTATCCACGTCTAGATTTTGATCTAAACTGTGATAATTTCTTTGACGACTGAAGAACTGATAGAGCAGTGAGCACTATAAGGTTATATGCCAATTTAAAAAAGTAAATACGGTAAAATAGCGAGATTCTTTGCAAAGTCAATGTTCCTGTTATTTACAAAAGAATTTTGTTTGTTTTATTTTTGAGAACAGCACTACGATACCTGCATCGATCGTAATTGCCATCCTGGCCTCGTTTAAGGAAACCTTCGCCTTGGGTCGGGACTCCAAGTCATACCTCCTCATCCAGGATGGCTTACTTACTAGTCTATGCAGTAAACAGTGAATTGCAAGTCTTCCCATTCCCAATTCATCACTATTACTGTGTGACGGACAGAGAGAAATCCTTACGTGGGATAATTTCGCCTATTTGTACCCTGGTGAAGCGAAACTACTACACCTCTGGTGAAATAGCTACATGAGCCTACACCAGTGTTCATTTTTCCATACCATCATGGAGATGCGGATTCCATTCGAACCCGGCAGAAAGAATTTGAAAAATTGTCACCTGGCTTCTCCAGCCGTAATTTCCCTGAGGCTATTAAACATTATTAAGCTAACGATGCTGTTGGGACGCGCGCCCATTAGACTAAGTTTTTGAATAATTTGTGGACTTACAAACAATCCTAGGTTCCAAACTTTATACCTACATGTGTATTGTCATTTAATGGACTACAAAGTTATAATGAAAGACTTAACGTTAGAATGACTTATAGAGTAAAAGTAGATTTCAGGAAAAGAAACTGCGTCTCGACAAACGCATAATTTGGGAATATTACATCTTATTCTGTGGTAAAATTCCCACGTGCTAGATGTTCGACGCTCTACATAAGGTGCCTGTAGTGTCCGTAACTGGAAACGGAAAACGAAGATCGGGTTCAGAGGCACGCATTGGGGGGAGGACTAAATAGGTATATTCTATGTGGGCAAGGATTAGATATATATGTCTGTCTAATAATAATGAGCCTAAGCTAAAATTTCTAATAATTGGCATATACTGTTGACGTTGTAACGTTAACATACCCCGGATGATAATGTAACTATTATAGGGCACCCTAGTTAATGTTTTACAGCAATGACACAATGTATTAAAATTTTTAAGACAAAAAATATTAAAAGCGTAATACACCTATACCATCTTGTATAGCTAAATTCATTCTTCAATTAGGAAATTAAAAACCGTAGTACTAAACCAATTCTAAGAAAGAAAAACAAGACGTCAAATAAGTAAGTAACCTATTAAAAAAGGTTTTACAAGAACTAATAGAACAAAAAGAGCGTCGGTGGCTCAGCGGTTAAGACGCCATGTACCCACGAGGTTTTAAATTTAATTTAATTACTTATATGTGCATTTATCCGACTGCTCTTAAATGGTGAAAGAAAACATCGTGAGGAAACCTGCAGGCCTGAGAAATAAAAATTCAAGGGCATGTGAAGTCCCCAACCCGCATTGGGCCAGCGTGGTGGACTTTGGCCCATACTCCCTCATTATACGAGGGAAGGCCTATATCTCTGCAGAGGGATGTTTACGGGCTGATGATGAATATAACAGTTATTAACTATAGGATCTTAGCTGGCGGCTTATCTATCCCGGTAACGGTAACCCTATTTAATACGATAAACAAAATCAAGTTGATTGAACCTCTGACGCTCGCGCTGCTGCGAACTCCGATCCCGCGCAGCTAGCTCTGCCAATTTCCATTGGCGTGTCAGACTGACATTTACACGTGTCGGTTTTGATAATACCAGGCAATTATGAGTTCAAAGAGCGCTGTGACATGCAGTGGGCCAACAGTTGACGAAATTTTACATACATGCTCGTTGTTACTGGATTTTTGGCTGCGAATTACAGGGTTGTTCGCCAAACACACCTATTACATAAGCATTTAAAAGACCCTGAAATTTCTAAAAAATGGTTCCCAGGCTTAAAATTAAATACAAGTATTACCTAAGTTGTAATTAATACGACGTGATACGAAAATCAGATGACAGTAGTAGACAAATAGATATTAAACTAAATTTTCATGCGGCAGTGCAAGCAAAATTCAAAAGATCCTAAATTAAAATTTCAAACACTTGAACCAATCATCTATTACAAACTAAGCAAAGCTTGTGCTATGAATACTAGATAACAGATCATCATCAGTCCGTAAACATCCCGCTGCACGGATATAGGCCTTCCGTGGTATAATGAGGATAACGGATAAACATACATAAATATTTATATAAACATCCATGGCTCGGGAATAAATGTTCGTATTCATCACACAAACATTTACCCCTCGAGGGATCGAACCAACCGTTGCTTTCGCTGACAGGGTCACTACCCACTACACCAATCGGTCGTCAAATAATGCAGAGATACGAGGACATTCATAACGTTGATACTGACTGATGTATGGCAGGAATATATACAATATAGGTACTAGCACATACATCACATACACCACATTATCTAAATGTACTAGAAAGAGTCGCTTTAGGTTCACAAAGAAATATTAACGTCCTTTTAATAGATTGGACGCCAAAAGCAAAATTTAACGCCCCAAACGGTCAACAATAGCCAAACCACAATGGATATTGTGATATTATTGACATTGACATACCCATGACTACCATTTCAAATACATATCCACCGTCAGAGTTAAGAGGTTAATTTTGTACAGCAACGCTGTTAGTACGTGTTGGACGTGACATAAACCATTACAACGACTGCACCACGTGTCCTTTATGTATCACCAAGGACGTGGAATTGACAAGAATATATTCATGTTATAACAGATATGACTATTTAATCGCCCCCGCGGCTCAATGTAAACAACATAGCGTTTATGAATCGGACGTCACGAGTTCGATCCCCAGCGGGGTACATGTTTAGTACTCGGTTTGATTGGTGGTATGATATTTTAAAATGTCCGCCTGGCTAGCTACCATCATCTCTATGTCTGCCGCCAAACAGCAATTTTAATAGCATTGTTGTGTTCAGCAAGGCTACTACAACTTAGAGCGATTCGAGTGAGAAAGAGTCGCGCGCGACAGTCTCAGTCTCTTGCATCTGTCGCTTGATAGCTGTCAACTTGACCGCCAATCGGCTTTGAGAGATGTAGGCTATGTCGCACGCGACTCTATGTCATTCGAGTCGCGCTAATTTGTAGTAGCCCTGCTGATTGACAGAGATAAGACAGCCAGTCCCCAAAATATGATGGGGTCTCCGGGACAGTACACTTCCACCTTCGGCCTCTTCTTCATTTAACATCAGGTATGATTGAGGTCAAGTGCTAGCCCGTTGTGTAAAATTTTCATGCCAAAGCAGGCGTACAGATAAGCATGCTAGTCGGATTACTGACATTATTCATCCATGGCGTTATAGCTTCAAGACCCCGTGCCAACGAATGCTGTGTGTGGACCCCTGTATTTGGTAATAGGGCGTTTTCATAATCCCCATGGTTTCATAATTTCCATGACAAAGCATGGTGCGTGATCCCTGTAATTCATACTGCATGATAATGCATGCTGGGTGTGTGCCAAATATTTGAGTTGGAAAGTGTCTACTGCACCACTGGAAGGTTATAGATTATATGGTATCGAGGGCGATGTGGTAATCACTTTCCGACAGGTGAGCAGCCTCCTCGTTTATCATACCATGACATACCAAAAATAGCATACGTTGGTATCGAAATATTTAAAATGCCCTAACTGTGGTCATTATGAGATCAAAGAGAATTGTTTAAAAGGCCAATGGACAAATGGGTTCCTTGGGCTGCATCAGTTTACTCCCGACCGCGCGGTACCTGTATAGGCGTTTAAAGAACTTGTCCACGTGTTTGTTTGTGAATTCATTACCATTTTCCTCGAAAGAGCTGAATTGATTAGGTGGTTTATTTAGTTAATTAACGCTTAAATGTGAGCATATTTTGTAACTTAATTATTCGAATATTTTACCGTATTATGTAAGTATACACTAAATCTACACACATAAATAACTCCATCTTTAATTACCTATCGGTAGTACATGTTACTAAACAGAAGCGTCTTAAAACCATCCGAGAATTAATGAAACAGCATAAAACAAACATAAAACCATAAAATCCTACCTCCAGATCCAAGACGCGATGCACACACACATAACTCCAATCCACGGGAAGAATTTCTCTCATAACTATAGCTTTATTCCCGCAAGAGTTCGTATCGTATACTTACGATAAATATCGGGATTCTAGGAAGGAAAGGCGATTAAACACACATTAAATATCGACAAATGTATTGGAAAAGATTCCGAGATTCAACGGAGTATTTATACCTCACATAACCTATTAATAAAGTGGTATTTTAACATATGTTTTAAATATGTATTCTACATGTATTTGTAGAAATGTTTTTTTTTTTATTTATCTATAGAATATTATTTTTTTTATTTAAACAATCTTCACTATAAGAAGGGAGAAGTTTTACTGTGACATTTTTCTTATATTAAATATTTGTATAAAGCTAAGATTAGTAGTACCTAATTATTACCTCTTCTAAGGCAACAACACTTACATACTATTTCATAATAGATCTATATAGGCTAATTAGCTTTTGCCCGCGTCTTCGTTCGCGTGAAACATATCATCCAAATCTAGCGTGAAGAGGTAGCAAACACACCTACATACAAACACGCATAGGTACACACTCTAAAACTAACGCATTTTTTTAAATATTAGTGTGATTATTACATGTTCATAAATTATAATAACATTACAGCGTCCTACTACGCGCCTGTATAAATATATAAATAAAGTTTAAAACTGAAACCCGTCCATAAAACTCCTATTGTGGACGAAAAGAAAAAACAAGAACTTCATAATTTCCAAATAAAACGTTTCTTTACTCGTTGATATAATGTAACAGTGACAGAAAACCGTATAGAAATGTTTTAATTTACTAACTTTGTATAGGGAAGGAGTAATACAAATTTTATTTCCCAAGTTACAAAAACATCTGAAATCGTCAGTTAGTAGTATACTTTGCCTACGTTTCTGTTACCCTATATTTCAAACCTATTATTATTTTAGAGAGGGCAGGGTTAGTGTCCCGCTATTAAGCACTACGACCTTTACAGAGCTATTGTACCATTCCTCTGGTAAAGTTGGTCCCCTAGGCCAGCGGCCTGAGTATAATGCACGATTTCCCGACGGGCGAAGAGTTTGTCGTCCTCTGATGTGACATGAGGTCTCCCCAGAGTTCGACTTCTAGTGTGAATGACTGCATAACACTCAAAAAGGATTTCAATGCTACATAATATATATTTGCTTGAATAATACAGTCTTCCTTGAATATGATTAATAAATTGTATGCTGGCTATATTTAAACTGTACTATCAGCAGTTCTTGAAATTATAGTGGGACTAGAGGGTCTGTAATGTAGAACAGTGTCTGTAATAAAACAAGATAAAATAAATGTGGGATCGCAGTGGGATCCTCACAGTGGCAAGCCATCTTCAGAAGGGAAGAATTATTGTCAGCAATAAAAACGTATTAAAAAATGCAAAGCGTTGCCACGGATTAAAATGTATGTTCATGTACTGAACAAACAGTATTAAAACCCCGCCTCTATGTACACACAACCCTAGCCTTCCTCAGCTGACTGAAATATAATCGGGTTTCTACTAAATGTACAAGCGGACAGCTTATGCTAGCGTAGCTTGATATATCGTCATCGTACCTAGTTGTTAAGACAATGAGAAAGTAAGTCGCGAAGCTTAAAATCTTAATCCAACCTCAGTCCTGATTGACTGCCACGGGGGCCGTTCTCACGACACCGATTATCGCTCGCCGGTGATGGCGCAAAAACCGGATAGATGGCTGACTTGCAACTAAACTTGGCGCTTGTTCACGACTCACGCCTACACTAACTCAATAACCGCGGTGTTACTGTATCGATCGTCCTAATATCTTACATCCTGGTTATATCGAGGCCTAGCATAGCCTAGCATAATTAATAAATCGGATCAAGGTAGATAAATACATACATTGTTAAATTACCAGTGGTTGACTGGATTTGCTTTCGGGCCTGTGAGACATTTTCCGGCATATAATTAGCATATGTAAAGCTAGATAGAATGCGATGGAATTCAGCCATTTTGATAATGTCAAAGAGTCTTAAGCAAGAAAACTGTGCTACTGTAGCAAAAGATTTATTCAATATTCTAGTGAAGATTCCGACGCTACATGATGCTGTAATCCTCATTTCTCATACGCAGATACTGTTCTACCTTGATTAACGATTTGCATCACATAAAAATTTGTGTAGACGAAATTTACCAGACACATAAATAGTGGAGTGGACGTCCTGTGTCTGATAAGATGAAAATATATTAAATCTCCCTCATCAGGCTTACACGTCCCCACTGTCAGGGCACAGCTCCCTCTCACTGGGAGAGGGTATAAACCACATACCCCCAAGCGAGTCTAGTGCCGATTGGTGAGTTTGTGTCAGATTAGTGGCCACATGTCATTCAGTTTTGCCACCCCTGTAAGCCACAGACTTGGCTTAACGACTGCCTTCAATGAAAAACAACCAGGACCGCCCCCACCCTGGATTGGTTATACATTACTGAAGTAGGTACTAAATTAACATGAAGAAATCATATCAGCTGTTGAGCGTTAGTGAATGATTTTGTGTAAGAGTAGGCATGTAAACTGAAAAGGAAGTATTTGTATGTAAGGTATATGTATATGCGTAGGTAAGCTAGTGTGTGTAGGTATATTAAATAATATTATGTAATTATAAATGTATTTGTTCAGCAGTGAACATCTTGTAGCTGATATGATGACGATGATAATGGTATATTCAGACACCAAGCAACAATAGTGACTGATTCCTACATTCTTTTCTAGGATTTTACATGAAGATACATTCAGGGGATGGCGATACTGCCGCCTGCCGCCGCAAGCCACAGTCGCCGTCCTCGGAATGTAAGGAAAATTAGGTTGCAAGAACTAAAATTTGCAACTAACGATTTCATTCATTAATCATTAAACATGCAGCCAATTCTAATTGTTCTCTAATGAGGTCTGTAATTGTTCGGTATTGATAATCACCTCGCCTAATGAATGACGCTATCGAATAGATCTTCATTTTCGAGCACGCAGCGTTTCGCATTCAATTTTATCAAACGAGAAACAAAATTATAAGATATTATGCCCGTCCTTATTTATAGTGAGAATTCGACAAGAAAATTCATTAAATTTACAATGTCGAATCGTGCAGCCAGACACTACCATCAACTCTCACAACATGGCCTTCGAGATTTTGACACTACACTTACACGCTTGATAACTAGTCTGAATCTATACAAGTAAGTGAAAAATATATTGTGTCTAAATAAATATCCACCTTCGAAAGCAACAACCCGAATCAAAAACAGTTTGTTGCAAAGAAATTTGCATGTGATAGAACAAACAGACACCGTATAGATTCCGTAGATTCGTTTAGTCAGATTGGTCGGAACACTAAAAAGATGAAACGAAATGAGGTCGCGACCCTACCTTACACATTTCTAATTAAAATTCTCATTGATTACAATTGAACAGTCATCATCTTCTTGCCCTGATCCAAATTTATTAGGGGTCGGCGCAGTACGTCTTTTTCTTCCAGTCTCCTCTATCAGCCGTAAACTCATCATTCACGCCCTTCACACAACCCCACCATATTTTCCTTGGTCTTCCTCTGCCTTTCCAACCATCGATATCCATAATCATCACTCACGTAGTAACATGCGTTTCATCCCTCCTTATAACATCTTCATAGCATACCAAGCTAAACGGTTTCCTTATACTGTTAATACCACTGTTCTAGTCTCAAAGTTTGTAAAATTAAAGTTTGTACAACCAACTATTACAGTAATTTAAATTAAAGGTAAATCAATAATAAAATATATTATGTTGAGAATGCAGAAATTTTTTTGTTTGAGGTATCGAGATCGACTGGCTGCGAAGCGGTATAAGGACCATCCAACCGCTTAGTAGCTTCTGCTATCCTGGTACTATGTGTATAAGGGATGTTGAGGTCAAGTACAAAAACCCGTTGTGCATAAAATAATAAATAATGTACAAATATCACTGAAAGTGTGCTATGTAAACCAAGTACACTTATGAACATAAGCGTGCACTTGGGTGCAAGAAATGATTTTGGTTCACAACATGCGAGTTTTGAGCGAGCGAGAAAACATTAGATAGATAAAGCCTTTATTTGTTTCCAGAGTCACACACATACATTTAGTTTATACATCTTGATACACAGATAAGGTAACACATCAACAACAATAACATAATATTGTAACACTAACGCATGTGTGAGGTGCAGGCAGCAGTACAAATGGGTCATAGCTCATTGTATTAGATTGCTCATTGAGCAAAACACTGATTTTCAGTTATCCCCTAACGAGCAGAGCAATTTGAAAGCCAAGCAAGAGGAAACAATATGTAAATAGTAATTTTGAGACTCTTGAAATCGTGAATGAAGGATAGTAGGTGCGAGTGAATATAAGGAGACGTAGTGTTTCTAAGTGGAACGCAAGAAAAGTATACGTGCTTTACTATAGTTGGATAATGTATAACATATAAAAAATAAATATTGAAATATATAATATACACACTGCATTATTTTACAATCCCTATTGAGATAAAGGTTATGAC
Source organism: Oegoconia quadripuncta (assembly GCA_949316235.1). NCBI lineage: Eukaryota > Metazoa > Arthropoda > Insecta > Lepidoptera > Autostichidae > Oegoconia > Oegoconia quadripuncta. Next base: position 20,112,061 of record OX438752.1, on the reverse strand, counting down.
GCTATATTATGTAGAAAGTAGATAAGTATGTATGTAAAGCATAGATAATTAATAATAGCAGCAGCGACCGCCTCGCGATCCTGTTTCGGAACATTTAACTTCTGGAATTCTAGAATTTTCGACTTCAATTGTTTTCTAATTACCGTTATTACGAGACAAACGTGTTCGTAGGAGCTTGTGTAGCAGCTATAAGTTATCATCTTACAACCGACATCCGGAAAAGATAATGCCAACCCAACACAGTGCGATATCATAATAGGCCTCACGTAACAAGGTCTCACCTATTTTAACATCAACGTAGACAAAATGAATAGTCGTCGCTAACGACCAGTTTTGGGGTACCAAAATAGATACATACTGGTGTCCCTCAGAGTGTGAATGAGCATTATTGGAGGTCAGCTCGAATACGAGACCCTAATAGATGTAACATGAAACCTAAATCTATTTTTGGTTGCATTCATCATCAGGGCACAGGGGTTCCGATAACTATGAAGGAGTACGGGCTATACTCCACATGCGCTAATTCAGGTTGGGGGCGTTTCTTTTGATGGGCCCGGACGAGGAAGAGCGCTCTCCTAGAACCGAGAACTTTATTAGAGATTAGTGACGTATTAGGTCCTTACCTATGAAATTGGCGTTTTGTATGAAGAATTTCATTAAGACTGTTTTCTCCATACAAAAATTTTTGATTTCTTTTTTGAGAACGGCAAATCCAAATTTCGCTAAACTTTGTGTGTATTATCGGATAACATTAAGTTAAGTATAGGCAGCGTTAATTTTTAAAAGTAACCGCTTTATAAAAGTTTCAGCGAATCTAAGAAATGATTATGGGAAGCACATGAAAAGAGCTCTGTTCAAATTTTTTTTATTATGTGATACCTTGAAATAATATTCCATTTTTCAAATAAAAAACAAATTTGGATATAGCTTTGCAAATCGCAGGAATTGGTACATATGATTAACGAAGAAAAAAAACTCCAATTTCATTGGTAAAGACCCAATATTATGTTTCCTCTCAAACCAACAATGATATTAACATTGCTGCCTTGGCGGCAAAAGTAGATAACTCAATCTCAAAAAGGTTGATTTTCAATATAGGATACAAACAAGTTATGTCGAACTATATCGGTTCACAATATTTAAAAAAAAATGTCTTATCGCCAACCCAACTACATATAATTGTAAACCTGCTGTTGTTTACAATAAGAGACGAAACCATGAAACGATACTTATTATTTGATTTATATAATATTAATTCCTTACATGAAATTATAATTAATTAATATTCAATGGTACGGTCCAGGGTCGAATCCACACCTCCTCACAACTTCCGCGATTTGATATTGGGCAACCCCGAGCAGGGATATGGACATATTTAATGGAATTCTAATAATTATGCCACGTCAAAATACGCCTAACAATTCGCCTAGGTTATAGTCACTCTGCCCCGGTTGATTAGGTTTGCAATTCAGCACAATACGTCACTTAAGTTCTGTCTGGTCTGTGTTAAACATTTCAATTAAACATGTCGGATCGGAAAATCACAATGAAATTTTTCGAACGCCTTCGTACGTGATGCAATCTGCAAGCTTGTAAGAAATTCGTAGACGTAAAATGTCGGCCAAGCAGAGTCCATTGCTTCGACAGTCGATTTCAGCTCGGCCTGCAGTCTCCACAACCAATTTCGGTAAACTCCTAACGCTCTTTTCAATTCGAAAGTTTTCATAATCATATCGGTTTTTGTTGGAAACCTGAATCTCAATTCCGAAGAAAACCGATATTTTTATATTAGAAACTCTAATTCTCCATAAAACTAACATTAAAATAACATAGCTAGGGTTTAACGACCGAAATCGGCAGTAGCGTGGCGATCGGTCTACAATGTACCAATGTTAGGTTGACATGCTTCTATGGTTATTGAATTCGATCTCAATCACTATCGCAGGGGGCTCATAGTAGGATTAACCTACACCAACGACAGCTGCTTAGTGTTGTCACGTGTCATCGTCAGTGTACTCAACCGCAGACTAATATTATGTATAGTCACCATCACTAAATACAGTCAAAGTACTCAAAACATTCAAGGCTTTGAAAAAAATCTATTTTATATTGAATGCTGGCTGCATGTATAACAAAATAAAATGAATTTTATTGGGAATGTACATAAAGGTTAATTTTCCTCGTTTATTATACCAACCGCATCTGTGCAAATCAAGCATTACAGCATGCAGACAAATTAATTATGCAAAATAAGAAATAGAATAGTAGGTCTATTGTTCAAAATTGGCAGTTGGCGATGGAATTTCGACAAAAAGGTACGGGACGGTGCGTGCGGCATAGATGAAAAATGAAAAATAGAAAAAAAAACAAGATGATAAGTAACAGACTTTATGTTTATGGTTACAACAGTTTAATCTACTATACACTTTTACAAATGGCAACATTTTAACCTGTGACCGACTGTACCATACATAAGAATATGTGTTACTATATTGCAATATGAGTAGGTTAGGTACCTACTGTGTAACCGGGTTAGTGCGCTACCGGAGCACCGGCATACACGCGGCTCAGTTATCTCTTCGCAGGTTACGACCCTGGCCTCGCAGTTAATTAGAGGTGATTAGGGTTCGATTGGCACAAACGACTTACGTTTTTTAACACCTCGGATTGTCGATACAAATATTACTTAATAATGGGCTAAATAACGAATCACAAACACATTAACAGCTTTTAGAAGTTCACAAAGGCATAAGCATTCGCATCGCTTTCCATGGAAGGATTTGACCTAATCGCCTATAATTTAACTAATACTTGGTTACAATAGATCTCGCAGAACCGAGAAGAAATCAAACTGTACTTATATGCTGCGACAATTTGCTCAAGTCGGACTGCCGCGACAATCAAAGAAAATAGTTAAAAAAATCGGTTCTTAAAATTTTATCATTGCAAGTCGAACAATGCAGTAAAAAAAACTTGCGACCCCTCGCACTAATACCAATTCACCCCGCAAGGCTTGGCATGATCACCCCTTGTACTGACATTACTTTGATCAGTTAGAACTTCTCGTCTTTAAAAACTAAATCGTCAAACAATGTCTAACCACGTGTAATTAAACTTTTAAGTGAAAAGCAAAACCAACCGTCATTAAGAAATACTGATTAATTATTCCAAACAACTAGCTATTAGTTTGTTGTTTTAGGTTGTTATAATTTAATATGCATTATTTAAACAAAAGGACATTTTGTGTCTTATTGTTTGTACAGATCACTTCCCTTATTACCAGATCGTGGCCCCACTACTCAATAATATGATACGCATTTCTTTGCTTGTTTGACATATAAAATAAAAATGAAACCCAAACGTACTGATTTGTATTATTTTGACGTAAAACTTGTATTGAATGGCAAAGCAATATATATAATATAATATCAATTAAAAACTGTGTCGCCAAAAACAATACCAGAACAAAACCGAACCAAATGAGTTATCTACAAAATCGTGCTATTCGAAGCGCCCGTCTCAGCTACAAAACTATTCAGTTCAGTCATGCTTTCTTGACCTAGGCAATTACTATCGATAATGAGTCTATCAACGAATACAGAACGCGATAACTTTATTCTATTTATGTTGAAATTGCGGCAAGTTCATGGCCGACCCGACGAAAAGTAGTTGGTACCTATTCATTTTCGTAACATATTTTAAATCATCGAAGAGTTATTTAACCTATTCGATCGATTGATCATTTCAGCGAATAGCAAAATGTACAAAATACCATGTCACCAATAGGGCATTTCTTCTCATATGTTCTAAGGTCAAATTTACGAAACTCAAGGTCAAATTGAAAAACACTGACGTTGTTTGCGTTAAGTTGCGTTCGGAAAAAAGACTAATAAGGTTTACTTATCAGCATACCTACCTACAATGATCCTTTCGCATAAATAGAACAATGTAAGTATTTAAAAACCAAGGAACCCCATAGAATATTTTATAATTTGCGGGCACCATAGCGGATTTTATACCATAAAATGTTACTTATGGCAACTGGGTACCAAGAAGAATGCACTTTTAAAAAGATCAAGCCGTTTAGGCTACAGAAGGTATTACACAGGTCTACATACATTCACCCGAAAAACATTACGCTTCTTCCTGGGGGAATTGGGTAAAAAACAAATGGCATACTTTGTAAATTTAACCTTCGAACATAATGTGGCCCTACAAGAAAATGTACTATCGGCGACTGGGATTTGGTTTCTTTTATGGTTTGTTGGTGGCAGCGTTGTAGAAATAGGCTTCGCTAAAATATCTCTCGAAAGTGACTACGAAAACTAAAATCCACAAACTTAACATATAGGATTTCATCTGGTTGCCAACAAATAGCGGACTGATATGCGCTTCGAGGTGCACCTGTAGGTAGGTAGAATGTTCGCACCGAAGCAGGTAAAATCCTTCATAGGAAGAGAACAACGCAGGTACTAAACGACAGAGGTGGAGGGATCTATTCAAATAACACGAATGTTCCTTCATACCGATAACAATCACGTGCTCAAATCTGTGTCTGTCAAATACAAAGCGGGCGGAAACGCATTTCGGGCGTAATACGTTTTAGTGATTTTAAAGCATCAACGAGAAAATTTGTGTTAAAGTTTGGAGAGCAGTTTTAATGAAAAGTATCACAAAAAGCGCTCAAAACTCATTCGACGCCGGAGCTTGGCATAAAGGCGGATGGATCAAGTTTTTCAACATGGCTCCGAGCAATTAGACGCGGGTGGAGTCTAGAGCTCACAGGGTTACAGACTATCTATTTCCTATCATCTAAATGCCTTCAACGAACAGGAATTTCACAATTCGGGAAAACTTCTCACTCGACTCTGAATGAAGTAATCGACTTTTAACCAATTTTCTCTGTCCTCTGCTTACGGCATACTACGGAATCTTTTGCTTTTATATTTTCATACATATAATGATAGGTACCGATTAGTATAATAAGTAGGTATACTGTATTTCGTAATGTCATCCATTAACCATTCAAGAGCAAATATTTAAAAATCTACTAACACTTAAACTGAAAGATAAGACTAGCCATAAATAAAACTAGGCAAGCCAGTTTGTTTTGCATGACTATAATTAATTACTTTAAGTATGTACCTACTTATAGAATATTTCTTTTCGTCAGCCCTACGTAAGTAATCAATCAGGCCGCCGCCGCTGTAGTAATTAATTTACTATTGGGCCAAACCTGGAGGCCTGGAGTTAGCTGTGGGGCTATATGTCACCTTGTACGCAGATGATCGATCGGTCTCAATTGCCACGTAAGCACAGTTTGTCGATTCATCAATATCGGACGGCTGAGCTGCGTATTTTCGCTCTGTGCGTTGCTGATATCAAATTACGGTAACATTTTTCTTGGGTATCAAGGCGTATTACGCCTCACATTCAATCTTATGATACGTAGCCAAAGCTAGTATTTTTTTTTATTAAAAACTGGTTTCGCGTTTGACTACAATCTCACCTGACGGAAAGTGACGATGTAGCCGAAGATGTATCACGCGCACCCAGTAAATGCCTATTCACTCTAGACTTGAAGATCCCAAGGTTGTAAGTGTCGGGAAAAACCGACGCGGGCAGTGAGTTCCATACCTTAGCAGTCCGCATTATAAATGATGAAGCAAAGCGCTTAGTGCGGATGTTCGGTATGTTGACAACATATGGATGGAAACCCTCACCGCGCCTGGTTGTCCGAAGATGAAAAGGGGACGGTGGAATAAGATCGTGCAATTCCATCGCACACTCACCGAAATGTATGGGTTTAGAATGGATTTTTTATCCACTTCCAAAAAAGGAGGAGGTACTAGAGCTGGTGCAGCAAGAAAGCAGGACTTTGCGCACTTGTCACATCGCCTCAACGAGATTGTAAACCCTCTGCATTGCAAAGGACCTCGTCTTTATAAAGCTTTAATAGTGAAAACAAAACTCGCCCAATAGGATTATGCCTTCGCAACTAAACTCAAAAAGTTTTTATTAAATAAAGCATATTCACGGAGTACCTTGACGAGAAAACACTTACTTACCTACTGAGAAAAATAAATAAATAAATCTCACCTGAGGGAAATATGTAGGTACCAGTAATGTTAATTATTACCATTATTGTTTTTATTTTAATGTACCTACATACAATTGACATGATCTATTAATATTATAATATATTTATACAATAAATAATTATTTTGACGATGTGAATTATACCGAATAAATGAATATGACCATATCAATTCCACTTCAAACTTCATGCATTTATTTCAATGTAAGATACATGATATCATTTGTTGAATGTCAATTTAAATGTACTGGAAATAAAAAAGGTTTATTGTATTTATCTGTCAGTCGGTATGTCCAAGCTATTACCGCTTCGGAAAGGGAAATCATTTGTGGGAAGAGAAGCGGCGCAAGAACCCACAGGATCATTGCCGTCCTTTTTTTTTAATATAAAGTATACAAGTAATACAATTTTATAATTTTGGGGAGGTGGTCGAAGTACGTGCGTCGGTTACAATATATTTTTTATTATTTAACGTTACGTGATTTCTTCGCAAGTTTTGATCTGATTTCAATGATTCTTGTTTTAGTTTGGAAGTGTATAGCAGCCAGGGTGGTACGCTCCGCAGATAGAGAACGCAGCCTCACTGAGGTCAGCTTTTTTGCCAATTTTTGGCGGTTCAATTATTATTCCATGCATTTTAAAATATATATATAATAATATTTAGTAAAATCTCTAATATCAGTGGGTCTCGCTGACATCTCCGATAGCGTCGCGCGGCCATCTTACACTGGTTATTTAACGGTCGTCACGCTGTCGCCTGCACGTACGATGACAATAAATAACAACTATAAATTGAAAATTAAGAAAATCCCCAGAGACCATAATTATATCATCCAGTTAAATAACTGTGCTAAAAACATCGCTGTAAGGACCAAATTGCAAACACCAGCTTTCGATGCCAGTTTCTTTGATTAGTATATAAGTTGATACCATAGCACAGTCAAGAGTAGACGAACGTAACGACATTTCAACATATATACTCGTGTTGAGTAAGCCGCTAGTTATTTTTAATTACGACCGATGTTTCACGGCCAACATCCAGTCGGTTACGCCAGGTGACAAAAGAAATATCTACTAAGTAGCCATTGGCCTTTGTAACACGATGATTTCTAGCCCGCTAACCTGCGAAGCGCTCATTGCCGCGAGCGTGGGCTCTTTACGCCTTTCTACGTGCGTTATTTATGGCATCAGGTCGCCGCTGCGACCACAATATCGTGATTGTCTTGTCAACTGCAGCTATGATGAAACAAAGATATTACATGCCGAGATGAGCGAGTAGATGATGCTTTTACAATAATCCTTTTGCTCATTTACCTATACAGGGTGAAATCTAATTCGTATAATTCCTAATGATTTTCGGCTGAATTCGGGTATGGTTCCTAATGGAAAGTTGTTCGTAATCAGGAGTGGAGTCACCAGCAGAAAATTGTTAGAATTTCATACTAAAGGTGGTTTCAGAATGGTTTACGGGTAAGCGAAAATTTTTTGATCGAATTCGAATATTGTTCCTTGGGGAAAGTTGTTCGTAATCAAGAGTGACGTCACCAGTTAATGGGAATTATACACGAATTCAAATTCAGCCTGTAGACTGTACGATTTTTAGAGCCTTAGTTGGTAATAATACAGGGTCACTTGCAGATTCAGAAAATAATTTCGGATCTGTAGCCGGCAATGTCAAAGGCGACTCGCAGATATTTGCAACATCTATACCAACGTTGTACTTAATTTGTATCTTTTAATTACTGTGAAATAAAGGCACATTTCGAAAACCATAACACCAGGTAGAGTGATTGTGCGGTCAAATATAGTTATTTGTATGTGTTACTGTAATATAGAAATAAACGTTTTATCAATATAGGTATCTAATAGGTTTTAATAAATTCACGGCTAATATTGAAATTGGCAAAGACCTAGACCTGGAGAAGGAGGTTAATTCATCGCGATAAAGTGATGCCACGCGAGTGAAGCCGCTGGCGGAAAGTCAGTTCGCTTATAAAAACAGCTTCACTATGACGAAGCTACGCTATTTAGTCAGCGGCATAAATTATATAGACGTGATATTTTAAAAACTTCGAAAGAAAACCTTATCTCTATTTGCATTCAAGGAGTGTAAGTGGGGAACATAGGACCACGGTCTCGGGTATTAGGGCCCTCGACCGATTGACGCGGTTCGGAATAATCAGGCGCGCCTCCCCTCGTCGCGGTCGTTCACACACAATCGACGCGCCGAGCGCCATGAGGGCCCTACCTACGCACGACGACAAAGCATCCACCCATACCCGACCAAACCACTAACCCCCGCTGTTCCAACGTTGCAACTACACTCACCACCTAGATTCGACCCTAACAACGCAACAAACGGTCGACTTTAACATTACCACGTCTACGCAGGCGCTGCATTCATTTCGATAGAATATTCCAATGGCGAATCAAAATAAGGCTAATGAACACAGTAATAAAGTCGAGAATCGGTCGATTCCGAATGCAATCGCAACGCGCAATGTGCACTCGATTGCGGAAAACATGAATATTGAAAAGCACTCTTATGTCGTTCACGCTGGATCGAAACCACGTCGACGGGTGAAGTAAACACCACGTGTTTACAGAAGGCAGATTAGAGCGGACGCAACTGCCTAACTTTACCGCACATGTTGTAAAGTTTTAGAGTCGTTCTGCTCAGATTTCGTTCGTCATATGAAACTACTAAAAACGGTCCAGATTATGACGCCCCTTGGGCTTCGCAATAAAAAAGATGAGATGTTAAAGAACAAAGGCGTTAAAATGGGTTCAGGGGCTTTCTCTTGCCGTAACGAGCGGCTCGTGTTCGGAGGTTGTAAAGTTGGCCGTTCTATATTCGAAACGGAGTAGCCGCAAAAACCAGCTTAAAATAATAATTACTTCCAAGGCGTTCGATACCGACAAGTACCAATTAGGTGAGTGCTCCAAATGCCAGTTTCTGCGAACAGTCACGACCTTAAATTTTATTTCACAGTGGTTTTGGAACATAAAACAAATTAATTACTGAATTGTACAAGTTAGGTAAACTTTTAACGTGCCTCTTTTGTCTACGCATTTAAAACATTATGATCATTGCAATACGGAACTGTTCCAATTTTAGGTCCGTCTGATTTTGCAAAACAATAATGGTAACCTACCCTGTGACGTAAGTACCAGCTAATTTACATTTTTTGTATTTGGAGCAGTTTGTATCGAGTACTATTCATAATATTTCCGTTCCAAAAATGGATGGAAGTGCGACTTCACTTTTGAGCGCGACTGTACACTGTAGAGTTCATTTCAAACTCAGTGTTAGTGCAAGTGGTTCCAAATGAATTCATGAATTATGGATGCGCACGCGACGGTGGCGTCGTCGTGTGCATTGTACGATACGCGACAATAGACTGTTGTTCTCTTCAGGCCAGCTAGCGCCATCGTCATACCAAATGCCTATTGTACATATGCAGACTGAATCCTCTTACTTCTTACACGAACGTCCAAGTCTGTCAGAATGAAGGTATACTCAATAACTTAAATATGAAAGTCTCTATATTTGCAAAAGTCTCTGAACAACTAAGGCCTATATTATTGAATGTTACTCAAGCCGAGATCTCCGCTTGAGGACAGTTAAAAAGGGACAGCTTTATGTAACTTGTACAGCGGCATCTCTTTCTAACTATACTCAAGCGCAGATCTACGCTTGAGCAACATTCTGAACTAATCTTTACCAGCACTGGAAAGGAGTTCGGTAACAAAGTAGGTATTCCTACAAATAACCTTAACAATATTGTCATAATAAATAAAAAATTAAAATGCACACACTAAAATTATTATACCCATTTTAATGGGAACTGAAATTCTTGGTTAAATAGAGCATAATATACAATTTACCACTCCTAATCAGTTAAAGAACAAAGAACTCATTGTTCCTTGAAGAAATGAATCTGAAGCAATTGCGTTCTGTGCCAAAACATTGCTTGTATTACAATGTATTTCAACGTGTGATTGTAACTGAGGTTCAAATAATAAGATTGCTGACTTTGTGATTATACACTTCAACATTGGCCTACAAATATGGTTAAAAGTATCATAAAGTTATTTTATTCACAAGGAGTGAATGAAATAACTTTATGGTGTTCGCTCACTCCGTCCCCTTACTAAATTAAAAATGTTTCAATTAATCAATTTCTAGCTGTATCATGCCACTGCTAGGTGTATTGTCTTTTTATCACACCAAACTTTCATGGTCCAATGATTTTCAATAGATTTCAGTCACCAGACCATCAGGCTGATGGTCTATGTACCTACTTTTTCTGTTTCATTGCATCGCTGTGAATTTTTAAGTAGACCGTACATAAGTAATCTGTATAATCAACTATAACATTTGTGTGGCACTTTAAAACTATAATAAAAAATAAAACAGAGAATAAAAGGAATGTGTTTAATCAAGAGTTTTTTGGTACGCTTCTACATAGGTACACAGCAGTAACTACTGCTTTGATTATTCTGGGAACTTGATCAAGTAGACACACCCTGTCTTTATAGGTTTGTTGATCTCCAAATCGTCATCATCTTGGCAATTATAATTTAAATTTATGGCCCTGTATGTCCCAACTCAAACTATAAAGTTAGAAGGTTCAGATTTTAAGCTCCAGAGAAATGTCGATGTTAATATTTTATGACTTTGAGGTAGGAATAACCACAAATCCAGTGATGTCAGTAGGTATGTGAATAATGAACCCAACAATGAACTAAGAAATGATTAAAAATAAATTAATTTATTTGTAGCAAATAAATGTTGTGTTATAAAATGATAGTAACAATTATTATAGGTAAGTTAAATGATTTTGAAAAACAAACGTTGAATACCTACCTGAAAATAACATGAGCAAGTTTTATGACTGCCATCCTGTGCTGACAATTAATTTAGAGGTTGAAAATTAGCTTCAAGTGTTTAGCCAACACCAAAACACTAACATAATTTCAAGTTTTTAAACTTTTTATTCTTCTTAGAAAATGTTCAGTAACTCTCCACTTTGAAGACAGGGATAACCTTCAAATTACTTTCATTGAGACAGCCAGTGTTGATGTTTATATTGTCCTTAAAAAAGTTTGCATGAGACTGACTCACCATACGACTCCGAAGGCGCCATAGCCTATGGGGCGGTCAGGCTGCACATCGGTGGGGATGGCCGGCGTCTGGTAGTAGGGCGCCGCCGCCGCCAGGATGGCGCCCTGCGGCGCGCTCTGCGTACCGCCCTGCATCAGCGACATCGACACGCTCATGGACACGCGAGAGTGCCGCGCCGGGCCGCTCACAGCAGCCATCCGACCGTCACCGCTCACTCATCACACGACACCCAACCAGACCTCAATCGACACCGCGCCCGATCACCAGCCCTCTCCCGGTGGACACGCGACGCTATCACCGGCTACTTCTTTATTATTCATGCTCGAACGACAATGCGGGGATCACTCAACACCACACCACGTCTAAACACTTGATTACACAAGTTACTTTTTAAGTGTTCAGTTGGAGTTTGATTGGAAAACTAATAGGCGCGAATAGTTTGTTCTGGACAAAGGATGAGACCGTGATATTATTTGAGAGCGCGCTACACCCAAACGTCCACACGTCACGGAAATCGAGCGAAACTGGTTGGCCGAGGGAAGGGGGCCGGGGAAATAGGGGGAAGAAGCGGCGCAAGAAAGAGACAGATAATAACAATGGCGACGACGCGTTGAACAGCTGCTCAGAGTTTAGCTTGGCTTCACTTGGACTTCCTTTTTTGGTTTACGTACCAAAATTCAAATACGTTTTAGAAATTGTACGGTAATTATTATAATATCTTTCACTGCAAGCCTTTAAATAAAAAAATACTATTTTATCAACCGAAAAAATCTCTCGTCGACTTTCAATCATAAGATATATTTGTAATATATTGCGTGGTTTGGCGTAATTTGGTTATTGTTCCGATGTCTAAATAGAAAAGAAGAGAAAAAATATGCTTCTGATTTCAAACACTGTCTGTGATAAAGATATGAAAAAGTAGACGGACGGTTTCTTTGCTTACAAACAAGGTTTTTTTTGGCGGGTATCTAAGATTGGTGTCCTTACATTTTTTTTAAATTGAAAATTTGTCACTTCGTTATAGGCCCGATTTTCAGAGAAAGTTGTCGTTGTGGGCTTTGGGACGACATAGCTGATTGTTGGTGTCAAAAGACGCGTCTTTCAACGATGTAAAAAAATATGAAAACATCTTTATTTCCTAAAAAATAGCAGCCCTGGTTGCCCTCGCTGTATAATATTTTACCAAAAAATATGGATATTTTTATTTTATTGGAAGTGCGGTCTTCTCTCCGTGGACTTCACAGGTCTGGGGTTGTATTACATAATTTCATCGTTATCGTCATCGGTTACGTTCTGACATGTGATTGGTTGGCTTATCGCTCGTTCGGCTATTTGACGGTTTCTCATTGGTCAACGTAATCGATAACGATACCGATGAAGTTATGTAATCTAAGGGCAGGTCCATTCACTTATACGTAACCCGATGATAATTAAGAAGAGAAGAAAGAAATTCGAAGGCCTTGGATTCCGTTGAATATTGGTACGCGTGTCCCTTCTAGCATCACAAAGTACATAGCGGCGGCACGCCTGGGTCCAGTCACAAAATTGAAAGTTCTACGTACTTTGTGGTTCAGTGTGCACACTCTCTTCGGTAATATATTCAACCCTTCATTAGGATCTATTGAATGTCGTGCTTGACCAAGCTATATTCGCTTGGAGAACTGTGTATCTGGAATAGAATATATCTATAGGTAGGTTATATCTACTTGAAGTGCTTCCTAATCTTTAATAGATTAATTGAATACTTTTTTGTTCTGTGGCGCCTGAAACTCTATACATAAACTTTACCATGGAAATATTATGCAGGGGTCTGTGATACTAAGTATAAGCGCCGTAAAATCAGAACTAGAAATAAATTATCAACATCATATCAGCCGAAAGACGTCCACTGCTGGGCAAAGGCCTTCCCTAAAGATCTCCATAATGATCTGCACTGCCCGCATCCAGCGGCTTCCCGGGATCTTTACTAAATCGACGGTCCACCTCGTGGGGGGCCTGCCCACACAGCGTCTTGCGGTGCGTGGTCGCCGCTCGAGAACCTTTCGGCCCCAACGGCCGTCAGTCCTACGAGCAAGTGCCCACTGCCACTTAAGTTTGACAATTCTTCGGGCTATAGCGATCATCTTAGTCCTCTTGCTGATCTTCTCATTCTGATTAGATCCCGCAACGAGACTTCGAGCATAGTTCTCTCCATTGCCTTTTGGGTGACCTTGAGCCTTCTTATGAGGCCCATAGTGAGCGATCACGTTTCAGTTTCATATATCATCACTAGCAACACACACTGTTCAAAGACTTTCGTCTTGAGACATTGCGGTATTTGGGACTAGAACATGTTACATTGCTTCCCAAACGATGCCCAGCAGAGTTGGATTCGACGATTGACCTCCTTTTTGAAGTTGAAATAATTGTAAAACCAAAATAATTAGGCTTTGTTAAATAGAATGAATAACAAAAACAGTAAAAGCTTTTCATTCACCACATTCTCCACAGCCTAAAAACCAGTAGGTATAGTCGTAGTATAGTAGTCTTGAAGATCAACAGGTGAACGATGAGGACTGCACTTTAAACTTATGTAAACAAACCGCCATATTGAATTTGTCTCTGAATGGTGAATTTACTAGTGATGGGCAACTTACTTACTCCTTTACTTTGTCAAACAATGATGTCGATTCGAATGTACACCAACTAAACTAAAACCAGTTTTAGAGTAGTACTGTCTCTTTCTTCCTGGAACAGTACGATGCGACGGCACCACTCCAAAACTGGTTTTAGTTTAGTTGGTGTACATCCGAATCGACACCAATATCGAATAATAAAATACCGAAAGTAAAAACAAGTAGGTACTAGACAGATCTGAGATCTTCTTTACCGATTCCAGGAACTGATGGGAAGATTAAACGGTTTTAGACAACGGTTTTATTTTTCATATTATTCTGTTAAATCTTTCGCTTTGGTCGTTACTTCATGTATCATATTAAGTTCAGTCGAAACTAATGAAGTGCCTCGATCGAAAATGAATGTAAATCCCAACAAAAACTTTATGTAAAAGTGTGTAGCTAAGACGCATTGTTTCACTCATAAAAAGTTGGCATTTGAGGCCGCGAAAAGGCAATTAAACGTCGTCAAAGTAGGTAAGCACGCCTGTAGCCCCACATTCTTCGATTTCGATAATTTGGAATAATTAGTTCCCCGAATCGGCTAAGTCTTATAACTTCCTGTGGCCAAGATAGGTAGACTTATTCAGGTCGTTTGGGTAGATATTACAATTTTTCAGGAGTGAAAGGATTTCGCATATTGGCTACACATTTTTACGTGAAATGTTTTGTGATAGGATTTCAATTTTCATTTTAGTTGCTGTACTTATTTTAGGGCCCATTTCTAGAACTTTAGCAGGTCATTCATTGAAAGCCCATTCTCAGAATTTCTCTAACTACACCAGGATTGCACAAAGAATGGTTTTAAGAAATCCCATCTCTAAACGGATTGGTACAGTTTATATGAAGAAACATTTTTATAGTGTCCTAGACGTATGTTATGGTAGGTAGGTACTACTGAACATATTTAAAAATTGTTATCATCATTCAAACCGATAGGTACCTAAGTACTTACGTAGTTTTATTGCGAGGTAGGTACACGGGGGTAAAGCGGGTAACCCAGGTCGCAGAATCTCTGTTATTTCAATTACTAAGTGTGAAATGTACTTTTTCCTCAATGACTGTAATTGCTGACTTGGCTATTCGGGTTTTAAAGTTTCAAAAGAATGTATTGCTCCAGTCAATAGAGAAAAAATCTCGCGAGAAAGCTTGAATTTTTGTTGAAAATTTAGGTATCCATTTTTCAGGTATTGTACCGACTGCTTTCTGTTTTATTAAATTCGCTATTTTATAAATTGAGCCTCAGATTATGATATCGTCCAAATACACGAATGCACTACTCCTTCTCGTTTCTCGAATTATTTATGCTATTAATTGCACACTGAAAAGCTGCAACTCCGTTCATCACTCCGAATAGCATACGACGAAATGCTAAAGATTTCCACACTCTTCGAAAGCCATAAAATGTTTTTCACTCGCTTATATTGAGATTTGGTACTACCTAATAATATAATAATACCATTTCAGGAACTAGACTTAATAGTGTAATTTTCAAAACATAGGACCAGTCACTCTTGCTTTGTTAATTTTTTGACACCGCAGTAATGGGTCAAAGTCTTTTATAAATTAGCGCAGCGATTTGAATTTAGAAAATCGTGAGTGCGCATCGTTCTAGCAGCGCCTCGGTCTCAGATTAGCACGTAAATTAGTCCACATTTAGTCATTTTGTCAATTCGCAGGCTTCGAAAATAAGAGGGGTTTGGTGCTATATCTCATAATTTGTAATAGTCGTAAATCTGATACCATCACAAACATTACCAATCTATCTATCTACTTTAAAATAACAATATACGTTTAAAAACCAAAAACCCGACAGCATATTTCGCATTTCGCAGGCGCCACGTTGAATTTTTTAGCATAAAATGTATCATAGTGATCAAGACGAATCTAACGACACCATGCCCTTCGAAATCAGTCAACCCGTTTGAACTATAGGAGGTAACATAGAAATCTATATACATACACTCGAAAAACATTACCGTTCTTCCTTGGCCAGTCGGGTAGAGGCCAACCTCTCATCCAGTCATTTAGACCTAAAAAAGAGTTGAAATCTACATCTAATGACAAGTTTCTAGACTTCCATGTTTAAATCAAACCAAAGTACATTGTCTCCCTTCAAGTCTTATTATAAGAGTTTCGAATAAATAACGTCTCGTTTATTTGCCAAGTTTATTATAACAAGCACCTGCTCACCTGGCATTAGATATAGATTTCATTTTTTTTAGGTGTAAATGACTACTGAATGAAAAGTTGCGGTCTTTTTTGTTTTTGGTGAGTGCTAAGTCTGGTCGAAGGTTTTACGATGAACTGTCACCATAATATTAACATTTTGTTTTTACAAACCTTCATCAATATCTAGGAATATTTTTAGTCTATGGTTTCTATTTTAAATAAAAGATGGAATTAATAAATATCAATTATATTATCACAGAGAATCACATTGTGTTATACAACATATTTACGTGGCTAGTACAAAATATTACGATGATCCATGTTTATATGTATATAATTAGAAAATACCTTAAAGTTATCATATCAATCGAAACGGAACACCACTACAAAATACTATTCTTTGTTCGGAGTAGGTACAGTTCACATAATGAAACTACAGGTATGAAAGAAATTGCAATATAAAAATAACAAAATACTAATTGTCCTCTTTAAAATTTTCAAATAAACTATAGAAAATAAGAAATAATTAAAACCATGAGAACAAAAAACCTATATTAAAATAGTGGCAACTTTCGGAATACCCAATCGTTGGCAAACTCACGCCGCGTTAATAAACAAATATGGCGGATATACAGGTTGGATAAAAAAAATAGATTGATGCAGGAAAGAGTATAGCAAATTGTAGACAAAGGAAACATTATTTTGCTGTTGAACATAAGTAAAACTGCATATTTTTTTTATTTGACTGTGCCGTATATCGGACTGGCCAATTGTGATAAAGGAATTTGTAAACATTAATCAAACATATATTTATTAGATATTAAGTTATGTTGAGTGTCATCAGAGGAGACACATTGTGTTTTTTTTTTTTAAGGAAGATCCTTGAAATATGACATTTATAGAATTTGCTGTCTTTAATGGTAATTATCCTTCAATTTGTTCTAGTGCAGGGTTTCTCAAAGATGAACCCTTAGGGGATCGGCAATTTGACCCCTACCTAAGTTCACGACAAGATTTATGTAATGGCGGCTGGTTAGAATTAAGATTAAAATTGACCAAAAATCGACTCAATATGCGACATGAAACATTAACATTAAGTGACACTGTATTTTATTTTAAAGTAAAAGTTAATAAAGTAAAAAACCTTATTTTCTTCTACAGCTAGATTTTCTTTTCTTTTGAAGTTAGGGCTTCGCTGTCGTCTGGAAAATTCAACAGGGATATGTGGGGCCATAACTTTGAAGAACCCGGTTCTAGTGAACTGATGTAAATGTAATATTTTATGGGTCGCCCTTAGAGAAATACTATATGTATTATTATATTACTAATCCTTGTACCTTAACAAATGTTTGAGTGCATATTTTTGAAAACAAAAGAATGTTTCTTATCAGCAATATGTGCAGCTTAATGTTTTAAGTACTTTCCCTCCACCGACCGTCTCTTTTCCACCCTGTATGTAAGTAGTATGTTGACCGTAGTCTGCAGGAAGAGGGGTACCTACTAACCACAGAAAAAGTTTCAGGAGTGTTGTATCTATTTTGTAAATATGCTTCTTTGAATAATACTAGGGCTGTAACAAGGAAATTAATTTATAAATTGAACATAAAATGTTCGTTTGCCAAAGTGTAGAATACGTCAGTGGCACCCAACATCTCAAGTAGTTATAACGTGAATATAATAAATAATATTGCAAACAATAACTAGAAAACATAGTCTACTGCTATTTAAAATATTTTAAATCTGATAAAATATTTAATCACTTTTAAAATTAGATATAAATGAATAGCTACGTTATTTAACATAGACATATAACTATTTTATATATCAAAAACTTTGCATATTCTACCCAAAACATCTATTTATCTTAAACAGGAGTCAAGGATTTGTACTGTACATAAATTGTTAAAGAAATAATACAAATTCAATATATAGATAGGCTAACACGTTATTGTCTATATACACATAGGTTACACTGCAATATTAAAAATTCATCTTGCAATTTATTTGGCAAGGCCGATGAAAATTTTCTAAAGCAACGATACACATCATACATATAGAAAATTTCCGAGATTTTCGAATAAAGCATTTATTTCAGTGCGATCATAATTCATACATAGAGATAATCTCTTAAATTAAACAAAACGGATCCAATTTGTTTTCTTTACTCAAACGTACGTACACAAGCAGTCATCTAGTTTAGTTCTACTAAGTTTCGTAGTGAACTTACATGTTACCGAATGTGTATGTACGAGTACACCGGACAGTCGATCTTTTGAAACCGCGGTGTAAAACACCAACCGGGAGACTGTCTAAGGTGCTAACTGCACACGGAACTACATGATAATGCTCATCCAAAAACTGCACTAGTAGCATGACAGGCGCTATAAAAGTTTATGTCGCGCAAGATATTTGTCCTGCTCATTCTTGGACGAAATATATCACTATCCCACTCTCACTCCTACGTCGCGCGCGAATAACGATGTCATGCTACGGGGGCTGGAGCCCATTTATCGCACTCAACATTTTAATGTTAATTCATAGACATGAATAGGTTTGTCACTTTTGCACACGTATATAAGTGTGAAAGAGATAGACAAGCCAATGTATATCGATAGTGAAGTTTCGAGTACGCGAGAATCGAGCTCCAGACCCTGAAACCTGTCAACGTCGTAATTCCTATAATTTCCATCTTTTACGAAATGAAACAGTAGTATTAATTGATCTGCTTTTACCTGATTGTTGTCACTTCAAGTAAATGTTCGACAATATCCGTAATTTTAAAATGCGCTGTTTTAAAGATATCGCGACGGTCGCAAATTCGTAATTAGCAAAAAAAAAATATAATTACCATTTCGAAAAAAGTGGAGAAATTACAGAAATGACGACGTTGCCGATAACATTCAGGAATGCGACTGCGTCACGAGTGCCTCCCAAGTTTGTCCCAGCAGCATAGACGCACAGCTTGACCAAAGACAGTAGAAAATGGAAATGAAAAATACTACATTTATTTTATATATAAATATCAGTGTTGTTTTTTTTTTCTTTTTATGGCAACTGTTTAAACATTACTGTCAGCGTTAGTCATTAAACGGAGCATTCCAATAGGTAAATCTGATTTAAGTGTAGACGGATAATTCTAAAAAGGTATTCCTGAATCTTGGATCCCTTCTTACTCTGTAAATTTAATGGAAAACACAATGAAATACATACCTGCATAAGGTAAACATGCGGTATAGATAAATATCTTATTGTTTATATGTAGATAGTAGATTCTGTTATTTGTTTCTTTAAACTAAACCATAACCAGTTATGAAGCGGTGCTATTTCTTTCTTCCTAGAATAATAAGATGGGATAGTACTACTCTAAGGGTGTGTCCCACTCAAGAGGAAAATTAACCAATAAGATCACTAGTATTTCGCAATGAGCGAAAAATTTGACATTTTTATGAGCTGATTCTTCTCCGCTTCGCTTGGGTGGAAACGTACCGTAAAACTGGTATTAGTTCAGTCACGTGGACATCAGTGTCCATTATGTATGTCTTGCTATTATTATAAAATGTGCACGTTTTGCGAACTGCATGTATTCTTAGATAGTCGATGGCAAAAACATTAAATTCTTGAGCACCATATACCATCATAGCGGTCCTGTAGCGTACGACACGCAGGACAGCATAGAAGATGCATGCATGCATGTATTAGAACGTGCCCGATATGAGAAGTGCTCATTTTGAGAAGGGCCCATTATGGGAAATGCATATATTGCGAAATGCCCATTTTGCGTCAGAACATATTACGAAGTGCATATTCAATCAATCAATAAAGTACACTTTATTGCACAAAAATTTAACTTCATAAATATAGCTTCAAAAAAATTGTACAACAGGCGGTCTTATCGCTATTAAGCGATTTCTACTAGACAACCTTTGGGTAGAGAAAAAAGTAGAACGGAATAAAAGCGCGTAGATTAAGCACCAATTATTAAAAAAATATATATAATATTCTGCGTCAATTCAGATTGGCTCTAAAGGTTGTGTTGCCAATTAAGGTACACGCGGCCGCATGACGACGTCAATACTTCGTGGGTCTCGTGGCGTCCTCTTATACAGGTTGTGTTATGATGGTTTTGTTTATATAATCGAGAAAATTGTATAAACAAAACCCTCATTAACATTTCTACTGTTTTTGGTCAAGGCTGGATGATGTTACAATAATTATAAATAGCCTATTGTATCGAGATTACTAATGTCCAGAGTAAATTCTATATACAATAATAAATAACACACTGTAAATAATAAGATAATTCGTATCACTAATTTTAGGCATCGAATTTATTCAACCGTTTTAATCAATCATTGAGCCACCATAATGTTATGAAATGAAGCAATATGTTAGAATTGCACATGTATCCAATTTCAAATGGAATTCTATGGAACAAGAATGGAAATTAGCTTAAATTTGTAAATTAAAATATTTAAAATAGATGACCATCCATGATGGATTAAACGATCGTATTGACCGTACCAAGAATTCGGTTTTGAGGGATTCGAATTCGCAAACGTTTGGGAGGCAGGGTCACTAGCCACTAGCACAATCAGGTCTGTGTATACTGTTGACATCTAAGGAGTTATATGTCGACCACGCAGACGCCCATCAACGCAACTGTCAAATAGATCAGATGTAAACGCCCCGCCCAAAAACTTCGCATCAGTTCAGATTAGTTTCGTGAATCGTAAACATTTCAGTTTGTGAGAAAAATTGTGGGCACCTTGCACTATAAAGATCGTCAAGTTTCCAAAAAGATATGGAGTCAGCGCGTACTTGTGATTTTTAATCGTGCGATAGTTTGATCGTTCTGGGATTCAGTATGGAGTTATGGCAGTGCGCACATTTGACGAACCGATAGAACTATCGAAAATGACAGCGACTAAAATATCGGTCGACTATCGCCCGATTAAAAATCATAAATGCGTGTGGCTTTGATGAGTTTTTTTTAACCGTAAGGAAAGAATAGGGCATTTTAGGTAAGTAAAATATAAGGTATTGGCATAGGTAGTTTAACATATTTTTTTATCAAAATCATCATCAAATAAAGCTTTGTGTCATTTGACGGTCGCGTTTGTAGCCTATTCCACATA
This sequence comes from Oegoconia quadripuncta, assembly GCA_949316235.1. NCBI lineage: Eukaryota > Metazoa > Arthropoda > Insecta > Lepidoptera > Autostichidae > Oegoconia > Oegoconia quadripuncta. Next base: position 20,090,875 of record OX438752.1, on the reverse strand, counting down.
ATTACATCATTAAATTAAATAAATTAAAAAAACTTGGAGAAAATATGAGATCCAAATAAATTACGCATGATAGGAACCCTACGAATTCCGTCAGTCGCATATTAATCTCCGGAAGGCGTGTGCGTCGATAATGTTTAAAAAAAAAATAAACTGCCTATGCCAATAACTTCTATTTCACTTACCTAATAAGCCCTATTTTTTTCCTTACGGTAAAGAAAACTGATACGCATAAAATCACACTTAAATTTAATCATAGCAGAATTCAAAAAACAGTTAACGTTGATGTTGCTTAGTCCTGTCAGCTTATCGCACTGTGATTAGCTGTCAAGGACACGTAAATTATGACCTTGGTAGAACCAGTCGGAGTGTGGTACCCTGTCTCCCTCTTACTTCAGCTAGTTGATACAGTAAATCAATAGGCGTCTATTGGACTATGTGGTCGATTCTATAATATTAAACCTAATGTGCATTAAGTTACTGGCCACTGTACTGTTGCTTAATTATAAATCGTATAAAACACTTTATAAAAATTTTATGTAAAAATAATACCGACGAGCCTCTTTTATAGATTTCACGTTGAGTACAAATTATATATTAGTAAATTTTTGCCATACATTCCGAAATGCGCGTGAGATCTAATGTTTAAAAAAATACGATGAATTTCAACCAATGAATTATTGAAATTATTAAAACCTTATTCACATCGCACTATAAATTTCTTATTTCATTTGAACACACAATTTATGTCGGTAGCGATTTTCTAGTGAAAATGTATAATACCTCTATGCCGCAGCTATATCTATACAATATGACATTCCCCAGTATGATTCCAATATGTGAATAGATAACTGATTAGTCTCACTTTAAAATTTACCTTAAGACATAAGCATATGGACACTAGGGCCCGTATTACTGATGTTACTCAAGCAGAGACCTCCGCTTGAGGACAATTAAAAAGGGACAGCTTTATGTAACTGGTATAGCGGCATCTCTTTTTAACTATTCATTCTGAAATACGGGCCTAAATCCAGGAATATAAAAGAACTTCTATATATTGTTGGCCAGTCTGAGTATCATCTTTTAAGTTTATTCTAAGCTCGGGCCACTTTTCATAATTTATTCGTACCTAAACACACATACCTGTGATGTATGACAGAGAATCTTGTTCTCCACCGAAGCAAATTCGTATGCCCTTTATCATTTTTTTTTTCGGCGCCGACCTGCTTTGATTTTTAATATTTCAGATGAAAGTGGATTCGGATTTATAGCCAATATATAAATACTCCTGTTTCAGGTTGAGCCTCTGTTTATGCTTCTGATGCTGTAGTAATAATATTTAAGATAAAACTGGAAAATAATTCGGACTTTTCGCCATTTCAAATATCCCTGTTTCAGGTTGAGCCCGGCGATCTGAATAGGTGTTCCCGTGTTAACGTTGTCACTGGCTTTATCAGACATTACAGATTCGCGCGAAATTCTAGCTTGCTCATTATGTTGTTTTTGAAGATGTTCCATCCTAAATGATGCCACACTAAGTGTCAATGACCTTCGTGTTGATCGTAGATGTTTCTTTATCAAAATGCATAATATACACTACCAACGTAAAAACTCAGATAATGCAGAAAATAATATTTTTCTCTCTTGAGTCAACAGCAAGAATTCGAAGGCAACACTTTAGTATCACCTCATTTGGCATAGGCAATCAGGCTAGCAACCTACCGGCCACGCGTGTAAGGGCTAAGGAACGTTCTGGGTCATATAATATCGCCAGACCTTGACGTCATCGCCACCGTTGTGGGAATCTGAGAATTTGCGACCATAAACCCGCTTTAGTACGGTACCTGCACGGCGTCGTGCAATTGTAAATGCTATATATCTCCGCTTATGGATGCATTTAGAGTGCATGCTTGCAACGTTGCAATTTTACGTTTATTTTGCTATTATATCATTAATACACATGGCTTGGTATGGACATGTTATGAGGAGAGATGAAACGCATGTTACTAAGAGAGTGATGAATATGGATGTCGATGGTTGGAAAGCAAGAGTAAGACCACGGAACAGATGGGTGGATTGTGTGAGGGGTGTTACGAACGAAAAGGGCGTGAATGATGAGGTAACGGCTGACAGAGGACATTAGAAGAAAAAGATGTACTGCGCCGACCTCAAATAAATTGGGACCAGGGAAAGAAGATAATGATTATCAATATGCTACGAAAACTACATTGTAGTCAATACGGGTACTAAGTTGCTCTTAACATGTTTTGATGGTATTACTTAGGATCACAGTGGCTTAGATTTCACGCAATTTTCTTCTTCAATTTAAGAGCTATGCTCTTGTCGGTGGAGTAATGACCAGTTCCAGTTTTTTTTTCACTTGGTCAAAGTAATATAGATTTAAATTTCTTTTTTTTATCTAACAATTCGTAATGAGCTCTGGATATCTATGAGGATTGATATGACAATCAAGCTGCTGGGATCGTAAGTACAGTCGGCACCATAAATAACTATATAGGGGTATTTTATAAGATAAGTGGTTGCATGCTGGTAATTTAAGCTGCACCATGAGAAGTTCTCTAAAATTATAGTCTCGACAAGAAGAGAGAACCATTCGGAGTTTAGAGAGAACTGGGATTGGCATACCTAACATTATGTAATTTATGCGCATTAATCATATAATCGAAAACTACACTTAAAAATGCGACGTAATCAGTTCGTCCTGTGAATACACCTTTAAACACACCTTATGGAAACGGATTTAAAAGCCCACATTTGCCTGTTCGTAGGCGAGTTGTAGTGACGTCGGAAGTCATAAATAGCTATAAATGTATACAAAGCGAGTTTTGGGACATGCCTACATACAATGGACTAGTATAGGCTGGTTCCATAAACGTCAAATACAATATGAGGTTGTATTAGTAACTTAATATTTAATCTGTGGTATAATTATGACAGTTCGAAACCGGTGTTGCTGTTTACCGCGTACCGTAGTTTGTCGCGTAACGTGCTTCGCTTCTGGTAGTTTGGCAGCTTGAGCAGATTGAAACATGTGGACGAGGTTGGTAGGCGGTTGAGCGGATCCTTCTTCCGGATCGTGAAGAAGCCGCGGATTACGCTACCTGTAAGGAATTGCAAAAATGAATTGAAAGAAGCGCCCAGCAGCTGCCGCCTTCGTGGCTAAATTCGTGGATTCGTCAACCCTATGTTGTTCACATAGGGTTTACGGATCGGAGGTCGCGGATTTGATCACCGGCAGGGTACATGTTTAGTACTCGGTTTGGTTAGTGGTAGGGTATTTTAAATGTCCACCGGACTAGCTATCACGATCTTATCTAAGTCTACCGCCAAACAGCAATGTTAATAGAATTGTGTTCCGGCCGTTAGAGATAAGACAGCCAGTACCCTAAATAATCTAGTATCGTAATTTAATCAAAAATCCTCTGAAATTTCAGAAATTGCATCCAAGTCTTATGTTAATTTTATTACAGGTATTTCATTATACCATTATTTTAGTGGTATTTGCACTGCTCTTTGATACTCAAGGGTACCAGGCTTACAGAAGCTACTAAGGCATAGAAGGCACGGGTGACTCTTGTCACGGCGATATTTGACGATTGTTTGATCATTAACCGTTTGAATATACACCGTGATTTATTGCTTTTTGATAAAGAATTATTATTTTTAGAAAAAATTACCCGTCCGCGTTTGCCTAAGAGGTTGGATGGAGACTTCGCATCCGGTCGGTCTCGGTGACGAGCCACATATACGTAACGCCATTATCAACCTGTTTTGTTGTTTTACATTTACATACATGTAACCATGTACATAACTTATTGGCCGTTCAAAGTAAAGAAACATGCCTTTTGCAAAAGTATAGTTTGTTTAAGTAACAGTTGCCATGTCCATTATTCTTCGGTTGTGTTATAGCCTTATTTTAAGTACGGTATTGTATGGTCGTTAAAAAAACGTATGGACTCCACAAACCGGCATTATAAAACTCGTGCTTGTCTATTATAAAACTCGCATGCGGCTCTTTTCATAAACTAGCATACGTGTGATAATGACCCACTTTACGAGTACACTTGTTGCATTAACTATAGCTAATTACGGGCATTCGTGTGCGATTTTTCTTCGCGCTTTCTTCCTAATGGAAGTCTTTATTTCTTTATATAAATATTACGCTTGTAGACCACACGTTTTATTCGGTTTTAGTACAAATAAAAAGGTACCTTAAATTTTTTTACATTTTGTTTTAATTTATTACCTATAGTGTCTCCGGTGTCTTCGTCGTCGCCAACTTCCACGCAGCGGATCGAGAACGGAGGCTTTAGGTGTGCAAAGCCCAGTACAGGTGGCTTGGAGCATGACGTCACGAACTAAAATATATAAATATAATATTAGGTACTTATTACTTAAAGGATAATTTATATTAATAAATTACACTGGCAGTATGGGAGTCAAGAAGTTGGTAATATAGAATTTTCTCAATAACAGATTTCTTTATTTTCATGGGTAAAATTTATATTTGAAATTGTATTTGAGAAGGCCTACGTCCTTGCTTTGTTTATCATCAAAATAGCCAGAAAGTTTATAAAAGCGGTTGGTACATAATTTCTCTTTTATTATGGTTTTGAATGTCCAAGTAGAATGTAATATAATTGTAAGTACACATTTCATATACATACATAAAGCCACGCCTGTTTCCCGCAGGGGAGACGGAGACCACAGACTTCCACTTGCTACGATCCTAACTTGCTTCATTCACTCTCATAAGGTTGGTGATACATGCTCGTCGGTTTAGGGTACTCTTGTTTTGGCCTTTCTCTAAGACGTCCCCGATTTGATCATGGTACGTTCGCCATCCAACACTACCATCTACATTCGCTTCGTATATCTCTTTCGGTAGTCTTCTTTCTTTCATTCTTCCTCTCCACATGCCCGAACCATCTCGGCATACCTTTTTCAATATTAGTCACTACGTCTTCTTTCACTACACTATTCCTGATTCTATATTTCAAAGTACCCCAATCACATTTTTTTTTAATATGAGAGGGCGGCAAACGAGCGCGCGGGTCACCTGAGGGAAAGCAATCACCGCCGCCCATGGACACCAGCAACATCAAGAGAAGGGTCACAGATGCGTTGTCGGCCTTTGAGGTTTGAGGTGTAGGCTCGTTTCTTGAAGGTTCCAATGTCGTACTCGTTCGGGAACACCACTGCAGGAAGTCCGTTCCACAGACTGGTCGTACGTAGCAGGAAGTTTCTTGAGAAACGGACAGTGGTAGACTTCCACTCATCCAGGTGATGTGGATGGAATTTTACTTACTTCTCAATGATCTAATTTCCACTGCATTAATTCTAATTTCACTTCTTCTACCATATCCAGCATTCACTCCCGTAAATCAGTGTTGGAACCAGCACCCCGCCATGAACAGCCAGACGAGCTTTTTGAAAGGCACAGAGTGCTCCATTTCAAGAAGATACATGCATAATATTCTGGTGTAGTCTTACCTTGAGGAACATGGCCCGTTCGTGTTCGCTGAAGTCCCTTTGCAGTACGTCCCACAGCCAGCACACGACGCGATGGGAATCGTGAAACCCGCCGTAGTACTGTGTATGGCGACGTAGGTCGCGTAAATCTAGTGGCACGTTATCGCCACTTATTAGCCGTTGGAGCTGCAGACAAAGTTTTTCATTGTGACGTACTTGTAATGAACGGATCAACTATTGTAACTAAACTAACTTCTAATCTTAGTCAAATATTATACTTGCGAAAGTTTAGAAGTTAGTTTGTATGTTGGCGAAACAGATGAATGGAGTTGGATGAAATTCGGTATATAGGTAGAACATACCCTGTATTAAGACATAGGAAATTTTATATTCCGATAAAGTGTTCCCGCGTATTATTTCACGCAGGCGAAAACGCGGGCGGAAAGCTAGTTAGTTATTCATGTACATAAAGTGACGATCTTCATCCCAAATAGCTTCTATTTTGTGCTGCTGTAGAAACGGCGATTGCTTCTGTCCTTTTCAATGGTTCACATCATTACCCATTGCACATCACATTAACAACCTATAGAATTCTAATGGTGGGCATAGGCTAAAAGTCTCTCCCATACCGCAGTTTTACTTTCCATGGGACAATTACCATGGACCATGCAGACCATGGGGCGCACTAAAGGAGCCGAAAATCAGTGATACTGCTGTCCATCCATCACTGGTTATAAGATATTATGCTCACGAATGCCTTGGTCGCCTTTTACGACCTAGGGAATAGATTCTTATTTCTATTAAAAATAAATGGAAAAGTTCTATAAATAGGACACGAATGATCACTTTAAAACGTCGCAATTTAAAGTGATCATTCGTAAACTCACCGCCCATTCAAATGGAGATTATAACACCTCCAACCCCCGTAGCATGACATCGTATATCGCGCGCGACGCGACGATAGTTGTATATTTCGTCCAAACGAATGAGCAGGACAAATATTATCTCGAAAGACATATATGTTTATCGCGCTAGTTATGCTACTAGTACAGAATACTCTGCAGGGAACCATAATTTGATGACAATTTTGATATTAAGGTATCAAAGGAATTTTTTGAAGTTACCTCAGGAGTAGAAAACAAAGACAGCCATTCAGGGTTGATTATCGTTCTGAACCCTTTGATGAAAGCGTTTGTCTGGTCCTTGATTTGCGTATGCATCCGGAAATGGGCCATCTGATGTATGTAATTTATTCTGAAAAATATTAACACGAGGTAAGTAACGTTTTAAAACAAATCACAATAAGCCTACCTCGATGCGATTTTCGAAATATAATATGGCTAGTATTTAACTGCAAATCAAAAAAATTTCGTTTCGTATAAAAAATAATTCCCAATCCTAAGCAAAAATACTTGTTGCATAGCAAAATAGTTACCAATATGTTATATTAGTAACAGTAGCAGTTCGGGACGCTTCGCTATTTATTTAAAACTGAAGCTTTTTTAAGAATGCATATCTAATAATAATTAGGTCACAACAAATCTATACCATCATTTTTTTTTAAAACAATGCTGCTATATTTTTATTTCATACAGTCATCCACTTACATATTGTGATATGAGAAAAGTTACATGTTACATGTCCAATAGATCAATTGACCATTATATTAAAATGCCAAATTTCTTTCTCCATCCATACATGTCAACCTAACAGAAGGGCATGGCGGGCGAAGTGGGCTCGCTTTGTTCGCCCAACTCGTTTCCGCCACACCCTTCCAACTTAACCTACAGATGTCGGGGTTCCCCGAACTTCAGTGCTCGCTTCGCTCGCACTCGCCATTTAAATCAATACGTTAGGTTTTTTAATTTTAGCCATTCAAATACGTACCCGTGAGTATAACGTTTGTACACTCGGGTTAATTTGATGTGCAATCAGTATATTTTATATCAAAACAATATTTAATTGATGTAAATAAATAAAGTCTTTGATGTGCATTTAAAAATAAGTTATACATATATATAATATATGGAGTTCGGAATAAGAAAATATATTTTGTTGCAGTGATAACGGGGTTCATATGTAAAAAATATTTTACCATATTTTGTAACCATATCAGGCACTAAATTATATTATAATTATCACACAATTTATCGCGGTTATCTGTCAAAATGAGCGACATAGACATAACAGTCGTACAGCAGCATTTTGACAGATGCAGGCGATATTACTTGTGATAAACTATATCGCGTGTGGTCATGCTACTCTTGCGGAATAATATAGCATTTAAGGTGATACGTACTTGTTTTCATTAGTAACAGGTATGACTTTACCGCCGGGTACCAGTTCGTGCGTGACGATCTCCCCCAACCTCTCCTCGTCTACAGAAAATGTAAGCTCTAAAGTTGAGATATCACCCTGAAAAAGATATTAAGAAAACACATTAGATTTATGTATGAGTACGAAATAATTTGGAATTGCTTAAGTAAAATAGTGACATATGCAAAGTAAATACAAGATATAAAAATAAAATTTCTGTTCATGTCAATCGTTTACCCAAAGTATACCCTAAGAACAATACAAAAATGTATACGCTATTTATAATAAGCTTCAAGTAGACATGCAAAATTTGTCTTTAAATAAATCCAACAGTACCATAAAACAGAAACTGCGCACAAACGGCGAATATAAAATTTCTGAATATTTAGTTGATATGTTTTCTTTTCTGTTGTGCCATAAAGTGTATTTGCATTGTATTGTATTGATATAAGGTATGCCTCATGAACCTCTCGGCGATTCCGTCTAATTATTTTTATTTTTTTGTTCTTTTCGAATCATAAGTTCTGTTATAATTATAATCTATTATACAGGGCGTCCCAAAGTTATGGGACATGAAGGGGAAGTACCTTAAATATTGTAGATAGTGAATTTTGCTCAAAGAAGACTTTATGTTATTTTTAAAAGTTAGTAATTCTGCATTCATAGATTTTCTAAAAATTACTTGCTTCGGCTGGGAATCGAACCGACTTAAATGTGAAAAAAAAAACACCCTACTTTTATGATGCCAATCGAAAGAATAGCTAAAAAATAATAACTCTGCCTAAGTAACATAGTATTTTAAAAGAAAGGAACAACCTAAAATGATTGAGTCAAATTTCAAGAAAGTTATTTATTGCCGACGACGTTCGAAAAGTAGCGATATTATCATTCCAAAGATAGCATTGATTATTCGTAAATAAGTACCCACTTCATAAAATAGGTACTAACATAGTACATAGATTTCTTCTTTTGGGGATACGTGAAAGATATGCTATACAAAAAGCGATACGAGAACGTAGGCGAGTTGCAAACAGAATTGTGCCATATCACATCGAGTGTTCACCATAAAATGATTAGAAAATCAACAGGCAGCGGGCTCATTAAAAGATTGGCGATTTGCGTAAGACAAGAGGGATCACATTTTGAGCATTTAATTAATTAATTTACAAAAAAATACCTACTTAATTGACTACGGCAGTTTCATGTATGTTTTTTATTTGATTAAAATGATTAATTTCACGTTGTTCCTTTCTTTTAAAATACTATGTTACTTAGGCAGAGTTATTATTTTTTAGCTATTCTTTCGATTGGCATCATAAAAGTAGGGTGTTTTTTTTTCACATTTGAGTCGGTTCGATTCCCAGCCGAAGCAAATAATTTTTAGAAAATCTATGAATGCAGAATTACTAACTTTTAAAAATAACATAAAGTCTTCTTTGAGCAAAATTCACTATCTACGATATTTAAGGTACTTCCCCTTCATGTCCCATAACTTTGGGACGCCCTGTATATATAAATAATAAAAATAAATTGGAATGGGTAGATCGATTTTCCGCATAAACTAAATTCCACCGTGTTTCTCGTGTGATAACTATGAAAGTTAATAAACAAAATATACGACTATCCTTTTCAAAACCCAACGCCAATGGTGCATTTCCCTTACTTACTCAAAAACAAAGTTAAGTCGCATTAACATTTTGATTAACTGATCTTCACTACATAATAAATACGGCTGAATTTAGCATGTAAGAAAAAATGATCTACCTACTTCGATCTACAGTGATAATTCTTTTTGTTTTTACATGGGGAAATGCTCATGCTTTCTCGTCCTCCATGGGGGTGGAAGGGAGAGATATGTTGGAATCCTGCTTGAAGAGCCGACCTACCAACTAAAATCCCATGGTCTTCCTCCACTCTCACCATAGCGACGTGACCACGGGTACCCCACGGTATTCGTCCGCGGCCAATATTCAACGGTGATAATCTTAGATTAACCTATTGACCCCTGTGTGTGTGCAGTACAATTGAAAGTTACCTGAAAGTGTTTAATGTAGGTAAGACTGCGGTACAGATCCCGATCTAAGGAAGGCAGCTCGTCTATCCAGCTGTAGAGTGCCTGCTGCGTCTGACCCAACACCTGGCTCAAGAAGAACGAGGCGAACGGCACGTCCACCACTATACCCTGTGGAAAATCATTGTATTTAAGAGGGTTCATTGGATAAATTAAGATTTCTTTTTATATACAGAATAAATAAAAAAAAATCGCTCTGACCTGCTTCGAGAAGCCTAAAAGTTAATTAAAATAATACTTATAATAGCTTTAATAAGTAATTTAATACTCTAATGAAATTAAGCTGAATAAGTAATTTAATTGTTATAGTTTTCATGTACGTTTCTCTCGTGTTTGTTAATAATGTGTTGTATAATAATGTGTTTCTTGTATGTGTTGTGTGCCAATTGATGCAATAAACTTTTTATCTATCTTTAATTACGGTTATTTTCGAGAATTTGACATTGTTGATACACGTATACGTATAACGGCCGCTTTTTTATAATCGTTCTGAAAAATTACTGAATTTTGGTCAAACGCGTACCTATTCAGTTAATTATAAAAAATGACCCTCAACAAAGCTATTTATGAAGAATTAGCTTTTAGGCATCTCGAGTGCAGGTCAGAGCGATTTTTTAGATTTATTCTGTATGTAAAAAGGGCTCCAGAAATTTCGAACTCGAGTGTAGCACGTGTTTCTTTTCTATATTATTTAACGTTTATCAGTGGATGCTTTAGGACGCGAATTCTCAAACGCTTCTTAATTTTAAGAGCCCTTTAAATAGTATGCTATCACTTTCATGTCGTTGATATTCAAAACGAATGGGAGCGTTTGAGTATTAAATCATTTATAATCCAGAAGTAAACAAATAACTGCAAAACTATTAGTAGATTTTGTAATCTTTAATTATACTTTAGTAATACGAAGAGAAAGCGTGGAAAGGTCACGGGGAACTTTGCCACGATAATATCTGATTACTACGTTGTTTACTCGTTACTCACCTCATACACCGCCTTGCCGAGCATGCGGCCGATGAATTCGAACAGCTGAAGATGGTTCTCTTGCAGACACGAGGTGGGGGAAGGGTACAGTCGCTCCTCGCTCGTCACACGGAACAGGTTCAATGAGGGGTCAAACACTCGCTTTATTGTTTCCTCTAGGAATTCTGTGAAATGAAATAATTTATTTAGTACCGGTTGGAGTCGAGACGATGGGACAAAACGCCTGGTCCAAGACCTGTCGGCGCGTCTCATCGAGGCTTCTGGTGACCGCAGAGCGGGCGGCTTTCTAGCTCACAGAATAAGTGTCGCTATTCAACGCGGGAACGCCGCTTGCCTGTTGGGCACAATGCCGCCTCGAGGAGATGCGCTAGATGGGTTTTTTTTACCTGTGAATATTTGTGTAAAAAAAATACTATTTATTAATGTGAATAAAAAAAAAAAAAAATTACATTTATTTAGTTCGAAATATGATAATAAGGTCCGTATATGACACGTGCGAATATCTTGTACTCGAATTCCCACGGAAGCAGGGTAATGTTTTTCGAGCGTATGTATGTATGTACATTTTTTGTTACCTCCTGTAACCCAAAAGCTTGGCCGATTTTCTAGTACAGGGTGTCGTTCAATTCGCCTTTATTTCTGGAGTCATAGGATACATTTTATGATAAAAAATCCAACATGGCTCCCGCCAAGGCGCAACAATCCAAAATACAAAATATGCTGTCGTGTTTTTTTGTTGTTTTTTAGCGCAGTTTCAAATAATGTAGGAAATATTCGCCTATTAATGGAATGGCTAATTGAACGATCTGCCTGGAATCTATAAAAAACGTGAGAGTTTAGTAAATACTTTGAAGACTCCATCCTGGTCAATCCCCGCCTCATCGAGCCCCTGTTCTTTAGATGAAGCGTACGTGAACCACGACCTTGAGCGCGCGAATGGGTAGTGCCGCGAGCTGCCGGTACTCATCCAGGGTGCGAAATGCGAATTTCGCTTCGTTTTTAACTTTACCATCGCGTTCGCTCTTACGTAAAAAGTACATATGAAAAAATAGTTTTGGAAACTATCCGCTAGAGGCGCTGTACATTTCTTCATACAAATTGCCACGTAAACGCGGTAGTAAAGTCGAAACAAAACTCACACTTACAACAATTTTTCATAACGCGATGTCTGAATACCCTTGATTTGCGTGGATGGGATTACTCTTGGCTTCCGAGCTTACATATCGCCGCAAGCTTCGAAGAGTGACCCCGGATTTCCGAGAGGAACAGCCAAACGCATTCCAGAAGCACATTGGCAGATGTTTCTTCGGTTATGACTGTATATACAAAATCGAGTTAGTAAATACCTTTGAAAACTCCATCCTGGTCAATCCCCGCCTCATCGAGTCCTTGTTCGTTGATGAAGCGTACGCGAACCACGCCCTTGAGCGCGCGACTGGGCAACGCCGCCAGTTGCCGGTACCCATCCTCGACGAGGCGAGCTCGCCTCACAGTCACCAAGGTAGACCGGCCGCCGCAAGCGCGCTCCGTTAGACCTAGTACCACCTGGATGGAACATTTCTTATTACAACATGACCAATATGGCTTTTGGACGCCATCAAAATCTATGCTTGTCTATGCAACTTGATTGGATTGTAACTCTTGTATAATAAGGTACAGATACCGCCTCCGCTCTTCTTCTACTGCAACTCCTGTAAGCCAGTTTCAACTGTGGTATTCTGCACGCCGTATCCAAACTAATAAAGATTTCAATTATACCGGATGAGTTTTTTTAAAGTAAGGAAAAATATAGGGCATTTTAGGTAAGAGAAAAAGAAGTTATTGGCATAGGTAGTCTTGTTTTTCAAAACTATGTTAGACGCACGCGTCGGCCGGTCGCAAGGTCATAATTTACGTGTCCTTGACAATTAATCACAGTGCGATAAGCTGACAGGACTAAGCAACATCAACGTTAACTGTTTTTGAATTCTGCTTTGATTAAATTTAAGTAAGATTTTATGCGTATGATTTTTCTTTACCATAAGGAAAAAATAGGGCTTATTAGGTAAGTGAAATAGAAGTTATTGGCATAGGTAGATTAATTTATATTTTTCAAAACCATTATCGATGCACACGCCTTCCGGAGATTGATATGCGACTGGCGGGATTCGTAGGGTTCCTATCATGCGATATTTACTTTGAACTCAAATTTACTCATTTTTTAAATTTATTTAATTTAATGATGTAATTATGTGGAATAGACTACCAACTTGACCGTCAAATGACACAAAGCTTTATACGATGATGGCTATGAAAAAATAATTAAACTATCTATGCCAAATACCTTCTATTTCACTTACCTAATATGCCCTATTTTTTTCTTTACAGTAAAAATCCCAACCTATAAATAAATCATGAAAAATTTCTAGAAGCTCGTAACTAAGGATAATCAATTTGTTACCTTCTCATCAGCTACAGCGCGTCTGAATAGTCTGACTCGTTCACTGTGAGCGATCATGTGAGGAGCCTTCTGTAGCAGCACCTGGAGAGTATAAAACATAATTAAAATAATTGATGCTCCAAACAAAACGACCTATTTCAGTATCACCGGAGTCGGGATCTTCAACTTACTATCTCTTAAACTTATCCTACTGTTATACAAAAAATCGCATTTAATTTCATAATCAGTAAAATTAACAAAGTAACACTTTTATCGCTGCTGATTCAGACATTGATAGACATTTTTTTTTATGCACAATGGGTTGGTACTTGACCTCAATCACACCTGATGTTAAGTGAAGATGAGGTCGAAGGTGGAAGCGTACTGCCCTGGAAACGCCAACACATTTGGGGGACTGGCTATCTTATCTCTGACAACCGGAACACAACAATGCTATTAACATTGCTGCTTGGCGGCAGATTTAAATAAGAAGGTAGCCAGGTGGACATTTAAAATGCCCTACCACCAACCAAACCGAGTACTTAAACATGTACCCCGCTGGGGATCGAACCCACGACCTCCGAATCGTAAACCCAATGTTGTTTACATTGAGCCACAGAGGCGGTTAAACATGGATTGCTGTTTAACTTATATTGATTAACAAGCCGATAAACTTTCACATATAATATTAAGCAGGATACACATACCTGCTGCGGCTTCTTCCCCTTGTCCAGGTCGCACATGAATTGCGCGTCGCGAATGTCACGTACGAGCCAGTGATTCGCCGGGGTGTACGGGCGGCGGCAGTCGCGTCTGTACAACACTAGTAGCAGAGTGTGGAGGGATGTGAATAGTTCATTGCTATGGATATTCTTGAGATCTGCAACGACAAGGTTTGCTTGTTTGTAAAAGCTTGCAACTACAAAAAGGCTTTGAGTCCTAACTGAGACAACATATGAAGTTTGCAAATGCGGCCTAACATAATGTGAACTTAGTTTGACTTGCCACGGCAATATCTTGAACGTATGGTTGATGTCCCATGGTAGAAATTAGATCCGAAGCAGTAGTAAATAGCGTTTTGTAGAGAAGTTCGATAAAATAAATGAAGTAGTTATATGGTTACAACTGGAAAAGATAAAACTTATGATTTTTTTCATCAGTTATGTTAATAAAAATAGAATTAAAAAAAATACTCATATCTTGTGGATAACTACGTATACTTATTACTCTTCAGTCAAAAAAAAATTTCATAGTTAACCTCAAAAGTGATTACAAGTTGACTTAGATTCAAGGTATTCGCCTTTATTTCATAAAAAATAAAATTAATTAATTAATTAAGATTTCTTTTCAAACACGACACAAATGCAAATTGCACTCGAAAAGCCTAAAAGCTAATTATAAATAATACTTAAATATCTTAGTTTCTGCTATTTTTTCGAGAATTTAAAATAATTTTCAACCTCCACTTTTACTTATAATTCTCAATTCTCGAAAATAACATCAATCAACATATATATCTTTAAAAAAGTTTTTTAAAAATAATCCATATAGATGAATCAGTATTACTCACCAAATAGTTGTCCCATAATGGACTTATAAACAAATATGTTGAGAAATTGTGACATATTAATAAAGTCTTGCAGCTTGAATGGATTCTGTTGTTCATACATCTCCATGTCGTCCAATATTCTGAAAATTAAATCTGAATAAGGACACATACTCACAGGCATACAAAACGCCGTCAAACACATAACACTTGAGGCTGTATTAATAAATTGAGATCGCATATCTGACTCAATATTTTTTTTTATACTTATTGTTTTAATATGCAACAGATTCTCAAGTTTCAACTTAAAGTTATCTCTATTTTGAGAACCGTCTTCTTCCATCGATTGTTTAAAATAAGCAGATTAATCCACGAAGACAATTACACTGCCAGCCCGAGGAACCCAACAGATTTTAACCAGGTCCTGCTGGTGGTGTCTGATCTCTCTGATCAAATGAAATCAATGAAATCAATCTGAAAATCTGAGAGCACGTTTTGCAGGCGCTAAGTTGGATTTTTTACCTTAAAAAGTATCCTATGACACTATGGGGACCAAGACGAATGTAACCTTTTAACACCTGGCATTTCAAAATCGACCACGCCGTTTAGGCTACAGGAGGTAACATAGAAATCTAAACATACAAAACCTCCTCCTATCCTCCTTCCTGGGGCAGAAGGGTAAAACGTTTTAAAGAATGTTTTTCCATTAAAAATTCTTCTTCGTTTCGAGTCGAAGCAAGTTTTAAAATTTATTGGACAAAAACTTAGCCACTAACAGCGGCGTTAAGGAGGTCATCAAAGGTGTAGCTGTCACGACACGCGGAGCAACATAATAGGTGCTCATTGACGACGAAGTTTTTGGTTTTAAAACGTACTTAAACATTGAAAGGAATCTATGATTAAAACCGTATGACTTCCTCGGGCCACGGTATAATAATGACTTACGTAACATAGTGCGTCATACAGTCGGCGAACAGAATCAACATTTGAAACTCCGGCGCAGACGTCTTCGTGTTTACAGCTAGGAGATCAAGAAATGACTTCAACCCACAGTTTGGTCCCAACGTGCATAGGAACTGCCACAAGGAGTATAATATTTCGTCTTGATTGCACAAACCTGCAAAAAAATAATGTACAGGTTCCTCCTCCGTCGCCCAATGTAAACAACATAGGGATTACAAAACGAAGATTGCATTTACCTGTTAAAATGTCAAGTTTCACTTGGGTCATCGTTTGCAGAGCGGTGTGGTATACTGAGCATATCAACGCTGCTTTCGTGCAATCCGGAGATCCTAATTTCCTATAGTTCTTATGTGAATTTGCTCTGAAAAAATATTTTTAACAAATTATATTCCGTACAATATATAATAATAATAATTTTATTGCAGCAGTATCTATGGAGATTACATATCACATTTACCATAAAGAGATACTTTTATACTTATTATCAGTTACATAACAAAAGGGAACTCTGATTTCTAAGCTAGTCAGAAACCTGTATCATAGAAATCAGCGTTCTTCACAGTATATAGTGTAATGTATTAGTTACATAAGGTTAATCAAATTATGTATAGATATTGATTTTTATAATTCATAGAAGTTTTTTTTAATTCGTATGTGACTTGTATGTGATTGTGGAATGAATGAGTACTTGCCTGTCACAACCCTATGCACAATGCTTGGGATCAGTTTACCGGGTAAATAATAATAATATAATTTACAAAAAGATTATTAATGTTTGTTCATACCTGAGAAGCGACACGTCGCGGCCGACGTTATATGCTTTAAAAATAATCAATAGAAATTGTTGTTGGTTGAAATAATTATGGACTAAAGATCTATTCAGGATCTCTTTGCCAGGAATTGCGGTGCGTGTATTTGATGTTCCACGCTTTTGAATTTATTTTGCCGATTTTACAATTAGGTAAAAACTTAATGGGTATTATGTATAGTTGCATGTAAATATTTGAATGTATTTATAGTAGTATAGATCATAACTTCCAGCCAATAATTGCAATTTGTACGCAAATTGTGAAAATTGATTTCCTTTGTGTAGGCCCAGTCAATCTGTTGTTTTGGGCGACTGGCAGAGATCCCTTTATGGTAAGCCGGCTTTGTAATTAATTTTTTAGTTAAAGTTATTGTAATTATGAAAAGTTTATTAAGTACAATAAAGCTTTAACGAACAAACTTACCTATTAGTTCTAGCCTCTATCGCTCTCCGTATAATAGCTGCGGGGTTATTACTCTGAACCGGCGTGGAGGGTTGAGAGGGACCCGCCCCCTCCTCTCCTGTTACTCCCGCTTCGATCATCTCCCTCAGCGGCTGTGCCAGCACTCGCTTCAACAACGGTGTACCCCACAGCAATGCCAATTGAGTACGAAGATTCGACATAGCTGGAGGCAGATAAACGTCGAAGCTCTGGGAGAACCAGCCCAGAACTGGGTGCCAGTTGCTGAGATTGCCTTTTTTACAGACCACGTACTGTTGGCAGGAGTCTAGGAAACGGGTGACAACCAGCTGTTGGAACAAATTATAGGGTAGTTAGTACTGTAATGCTTTTCAAAAAATAATAAATAAAATTAAAAATTATATCCAGTATTGGGGTTACTTCTAAGTAAAGTTTATTTGTGTTCGATATTACATTTATATCAATAAATAAAAAGTATATAAACAAAAGAGCTCGCTCGCATGTGTGTTTATGTGTACATGTGAATGAATGTGTGTTTGTGTGTGTGTGGGTGGGTGTGTATATAATAATAGTGCGAGATTGAGATGGCTAAATGGTTCGTGCCAGGTGGCATAGGCGATAACATATTTACTGATCGTGAAATTACTCAGCTCATTATAATATAACATTTTACACTTGAAAATAGTTACTTTTTCATTATTGTCATTGTATTTTTCGTTTTTGTTTTCATCAAGTTAATTAATCATTTGGAAAATAAACTTACCACAAAAGTAGGGTAGTATGTGTCTGGCATTGCATTCTCTCTCTCCAAATGTGCCAACTGAATGAGATTCGCTAGGAGACACAGCGCGTAGTTACCCTCCAGGGTGTTAAACACTATGCGCATATTCTGATCGGTGCTGAGGAACTCCACGCATTTGTCGAACATCGAATACGATCGGAACGACGCTATAGACTGGAAAAGTATATATGACATTCAGATTTGAAAAGTTCTTTTTACTACACCTATCTGGAAAGTGCATTTTTATTTCTTCAATAACATGGTCGAAAATAGCTCAATACAATCCGTCAGGAGGAGATAAAAGTTGAATGAAAGCCTATTACTGCTTTGTTTATTAACCTTAATATGAATTTCACAAAGTAACTGTAAATAAAATTGAAAATTCTAAGACGCCCACTGCAACACTTGACCATATATGGCATAATTAAAGTTCTGTATTAAGCTGATATAAGTATTATGCTTCAAATTTCGTCAAAGAAAAATACAAAACAAACCAAACCCTACAAAACAATCATTTATCTTTTCCATTTCTTTTTTATAACTTTATAAATATGCAATGCAGCTCAGCGGTTAAGATGCGGTCTCCCAATTCAGGAGGTCCGGGTTGGATTCCCAGGCAGGATGTACCAATGACTGTTTAAATTTAACTTAATTACTTATGTGCATCCGCCTGCACTTAAACGGTGAAGGAAAATATCGTGAGGAACCTGCATGCCGGAGAAATAAAAATTCTAAGGCATGTGAAGTCCCCAACCAGCACTGGGCCAGCGTGGTGGAGTATGGCCCATCATACCTCATTATACGAGGGAAGGCCTATATCTCTGCTGTTGGATGTTTACGGCCTGAGATGATGATGATGAAATATGCAATTGCCTCATTTTTTTCTGGATAAATTCCGCCACCAGTGTGCATCAACCAAAAAGTCCTCAAAATATTAAGTAGTTTGTCCACGCTTTTCTATCATTAATGGTGTAACAATAGATACTTACTTCAGGTGATATTAACTGCATATGGTGAATCAGTGTGGGCACAGAGAGGATCTGTATGATGTACATGGTTAGGAGTTTCTCTGAAAACTGCGCCGATACGAGCGGTCGGAGAGACAGCGTTATTATTGCAGTGAGGGCCACGTTCTTCAAGCTCACCTTCTCGCGGCAAAGACCGCGGAGTAGGAGGGACTGGAAAAATAATTTTTATTATGTAAAAATAATTGGGGGAAATAATTGGAGTTATATTAGGGCACCAGTGCTGTGTGGTTTCGGCGCGTAAAAATAATAGAAGTGTCGTAAAAGGCGACTAAAACAACATCTATACACTGGCATGTTTTAACAACGACGGTCTCATCCTCTGTCACGTGTGCGTTTCTGTATATTTCGAAAGGTGAACCGTGGATGTTGTTACAAGCATTAAACTTTATATTTGGAATCCCAAAAGCTATTTTTGGGATATCTCTGGCCACCACATTTAATACATTATATGATTATGTGTGTGTGTACTTTCAGCATCAAATACATATCAGACAGCCAAACAATACGTCGATTCTACTTTACTATTATATTGTATTGACAAAGTTTTCTCAAGTATGCATGTTGTAGACGGCAGAAAAGTAAACAAGGGGAGAGGTCGAGGGTTCAAACGAATACTATCAAAGTAGGTAAAACAATTTGGAGATACGAAGTAAAATTCATACGAACTATTATTATCGCGTGAGCTACCAATTTTCTATCCGTTGAAAATTCAAAAAGCGCGAATCTGTTGTTTAGTTATAGTTAGCGATCATCAAGACATTAAATTTATTAGTTCACTGTGTGCAGTCTTTATTAAAATGCAGCTGATTCCTGAATTCAATACGTTCCGCATCTGGTTCAATCCTCACAAATTATAGTCCTTTTTACGGCCATGCTAGGCAGATGTAGAAACATTAAACACATTAAGCAACATTAAGGATTTCATTCAATGCTTTTAACAAAGTTCTATCCATTGCACAGTAGTCTGATTGCAACAAAGTATGTTCCACGAGGTCATGGACCCTTGTTGCTGCTCAAACTTGTGAAAAAAATTCATACCTCCAAAAAAGCTGTAGGTAAGTATTACCTAAGATTTTATACTAATGTGTATCATTATAATAATAAGTGGGTCACCATTAACATGAAAATAACATTAATGTTAAATAAAAGTCTATCACTGGCAGGAAACTAGTTTGTTATCTCTTCATTGTAGCGAACATGCAATATGTGATAATCATTAATGAATTGTAATAGCCGAATATATTAGGTAGACTTGGGAGTTGAACAGATGGTGAACTTTTTGATTAAATCTGCCTGCGGACATCATGGAAATAAAAAGGACTTGGAGTCTTTGTAGGGCATAATACAATTGCTTTTTAATCATAAAGAGTTCTGTTGATGATCAAAGAAGGATCTTATTACAGACACTAGTAATAACATTTCAAGCAAAATTAACGTCATTTTAGAGTTCCGTAACTCATGAGGAAAAAACAACCCTATCTTTCAGTCTGTCAAGATCCCTTTCCTCAGGAAAGCGTAGAGGTATTAAGTTGAAATTAATATCAAATACTCAGGTCTATGGTCCCTTGGAAGTGTAAAAGATCTGGCTTCTAAGGCAACGCAATCAAAAGTATGATCATTTATTTTGACATTCACAAATAAATCAAAATCTCTAGAGCACCTTCTTCCCGTTTTGCTTAGAATCATGAAATTTGGCAAGAACCAAGGTCTCACAGCAAAGTAAAGGAAAAAAAAGCAAAGCAAGCAAGCAAAGCTTGCATTGTCTATGGGACTTAAGAATAAGAATAGTTTATTATGAACGCCTCAACACGATACAAAAACAAAGAAGTAGTAAATTATAGCTAAAATAGAAATACAATTATAAAGAAGATCCTGACAATGCTGTCACGTGTTGCGGCGTGCACAAATGGGTTAGTTAGCACTCAGCTCATGCTGCGACGAATCACAGAGTTCTAGCACACAGGCGACGTTTGAGCATAGGCGATATCGCCGAGACAAAGATCCATAATATGTAAAAAAATCGCGGCGATAGTTCAGCCACTACGTACTGTGGTTTTTGTCATATTGTTATTTCACGCGGCGATATAGTCTACGCTCAGAAATCGTTCATGTAATAAGGCTCCAATAGTAAGAAGAATCTAGCAACCATATTTATAAATGGAATGCAAATTAATATGCTCATGTAATTTAAAGTGTGTGGTGTGTCAGGATCGTAGCAAGTGGAAGTCTGTGGTCTCTGCCTACCCCAACGGGAAACAGGCGTGACATTATGTATGTATGTATGTAATTTAAATAAATCATCTCCATTTAATAATTCCTGCCGTAATATATATACCAAAACGTCGCGGGTTCGAATCCCGCTTGAGGCATAATGTTTGTACGACGTATACACACAGATTTACAAAAAAAAAATATTTGTGTAGTTTATCAACCATCTGGTATCCATAACACAAGCCTGGATACTTACTGTGGATCTAGATGGCGCTGTGTGTATGTGCAAAGATATTTATTTAATATAAACTGTGGTCTCTGCCCAACCCTACGGGAAACAGGCGTAACTTTATAATATGTAATATAAACCTTTAGCTGGGTATTAGGTACAGATAATATCCCTTATGGAAGGGCAAACCCCATGACATTTACACATATCTGTCATATAACCCTTAGCTTGACAATCTTCTTCAGCTTTGTCAGAGTGCAGGTGTTGTGTTTGTAATATAACCAATCATCATTTATTTTCTTAGTAGTTACAAACCTTTATCTAAGGTAAGCTTACCTTCAATGTTAAATAATATCCCTTATGGAAGAGTGAGCCCATCACATTTGCACACAGCTGTGTCATGCCGCCCCTCAGCTTGTCAAAGTTCTTCAGCTTTGTCAGAGCCCAGGTGTTGGTGGCGGTGAATGCCACCAGGGTGTGGAGGTGGATAAGGATACTCTGCATGTCGAGGGGGGATTCTGGCTTTAGTTCCTCGAGGTAGAGGCAGCATTTGTATAGCAGGTCCTTTATGTGGGCTATCCAGCGGAGACTGTAGGGAAAAATAATTTGATGATTTAGGGGATGTTAATAAATGTAATAAAACTGTTATCTTAAGGCTTCCAGTACAAGACACAATTGCTCCATCAGGCGTCTTTCTTCTACATACGTGACCCAGGCTCAATTAAAGTTATTGATAAGATACTTATGGTCAATCCGAAAATTAGGCCTTGAACATAAACAAACCTTGTTTCGCAACAACTTCAAAATCCTTCCTTCTTCTTATACTTAGTCAACTCTTGAGCTTCGAATGGTAACCATGCACATGGGTACGGGATTCAGGTTGCGGGGTCAGATGTGTATCTAAGTGGGTGGAGCTTCAGTGCATGCTACTATACTGCAGATCCTTCATCAGTCAACCTAACTACTCCTGCATTATTACAATAACGATTCATGTGAAATTTGACGACCCTAGATGCTCAGACAGCTGACGGCAATCCAAAACTTATGTATGAAGTCTTCCCGCTATAAGGATAATATAAAATGCCGTGGTTTCGCTTTAATTTATTTATAGAAAGTTTCGGAGGTTAGCCCATGTGTGTTTGTTAATTAAAAATACATCAATAAAACACATGCAATTACCTGTATTCCTTATTCAAGAAAACCCCAACATATGACAGCTTCACAGACTCCGAATGGAGACTCTGTACAATGTACTTGCAAAGCTTCTCAAACCTCTTGCGGTCTCGCTGCTGCTTGAAGATAAGAAAAAGTTGGCATGTCACTCGGTATACGTCCAGAGCAGGGATCAGTTCTACAGCTGGCTCCTCTGCGGTACTCTGTGGTGAGTGTTGTGTGGATTCCGGAAGGAGACTGTCGAATTCATCTCTGTGGAAAATTATTTTACAAATTAGGTAATGTAATCAAACTAATATTATTTTGGTACATTTCAGTGAGTGTGCGTTGGAATTGCATATTTAGCACAATTTAATAGGTACATTAAAAAATCTTCAAATTCAAATTATTTATTTTGCCAGAATATAGGTACACTAGGGTGTTTTAATATTAAAAGTTTATTCTTTAATTTATTTATTTAAATTACATCTATTTATTAATTAATAATTACCTATTATTAATTAATTATACAATTTTAAGTAACCCCGCTTGAAAGAAATGTTCAAAAATCGCCAATATTACAAAATGAATGTCAAATCTTCAAATGAATGTCAAAATTATAGAGAATTAGAAAGAATGTCAAGAGCCATTCATGTGAATTTCATTAATTCATGGCCAACTATGTATTTTTGTGAAATACAATGACATTCAGGTTAACATAATGATCTTTTTTATTCAATGTTAATGTAAAATGTATTGTCCCTTCACTCACCAAGTTGCACACTGGTGGCAGATAACAATAGAAATTCTATTTTGTCTTGTGTGATGTGCTGTATGATTATATGATTAATATAACTTCAGTATCAACAACAATAAATTGTAAACCCTCAGAGACCGAATGATATTTATCTGATAAATATAAACCAACTGTGTTACAAGCAAATTATTTTCAAAGCAGCTCACCCAAAGTGGAAACATGGCTAACAACCACCTCTCAATCACAAGCCTCAAGAATAAACAAGCATATTTTAAATTGTTGTAAGCGTTTTTGTTGCAATAATGCCTCAAACAGACATAGGCTTCAGACTTGTAACAACCCTCTTAATGCATAAATACATTGAAAGACATACTAAGGTAGACCTATTTACATTAGATTCTAATCGGTCTATAAAATTAGACTGGAAATATACCAATGCCATTTTCAAAAGTCAAATTCATCTTTAGAAAACATTTCTGATATTTGCTCTACTTCATAATAGGTCACTGAAGCTATGTTATTCACATTTTTGATGTAGGTTTGGGTGGGATGGCTAAGAAGTTTAAAATGTTAAGCTCAAGGTGTAGAGTCAAGTAGTTTCGGAGATATTAAATACACTTACTTACATTTGTGAATTTATCATTATCTCGCTAGAATGAATAGTTATAATTATTAGTAAACGGTATGAGGAGACTGGGGATCTTTGTATACAAGTCATTTAAAGAAGAAAATGTTCAAACTTCAGGATATCCGCAACTTAGACAAGTTACTGTGGAGGCCAAAGGAAGCTATAGTAAAATTTACGTTATTGTAAACTCCTAAGAACTCTCAATCCACTCGCCCGGTGTGGCAGTTAGGTCAAATGGTCCCAAGAAAAGTGCTAAAAATCGTCTAATTCGGTCGGCTAATACTTACAGCAAGAGCTTGATGAATCTCCGTCGTGCGAGCCAACCCCTTATAAGTGCTTGTATCTTCACCGCCGACTGTTCTCGCTTCTTCTCTAAAGCTCTTTCCTCACGTGCAGCCTTCGTCTGCTCAAGGAACGTGTCCTTACTTGTCAAAGTCTTGGAAAACATCTTCAAGCCGCACTATTGCACTAAACACTCACTATTATCAGCTTTGTTTTTTCAGCCCAGCTGTCAAGATGTAAAGTCGTCCCGATACATGGTAAAAGGTATGAGTTTAACGCGGTAATAGTATCATTTTCACTGATCAGATCACGGATACTGTATGAAATATGGAAACAGTTCTACACCATGTTTTTATCACGATTTTATTCAATAATTTTTATAAAAATCTGGATTTACTCTACAGACAAAATTACTACCATACTACCATTTTTTGACGTTAGCCAGTTGGTGTTGCTATTGTAAATTTGTGTGTATGTACCAAAACCAAATCAATTTTGGATCATTTTTTCTGGTTGTGTGGCATGGACGTAGATTGTTACGTCCATGTTGTGTGGTATGAAAGTTAATAAAAATATATCCTTGGACACACACATCGCGTCATCTAGTTCCACACTAAACAACTAGGCTTCTATTATGGATACCAGCCTTCGTAACATGACATCGTTTGTCGCGCACGACGTAGGCGTGAGAGCGGGATAGTTGTATATTTCGTCCAAGCGAATGCGCAGGACAACTTATTATCTCGCGCGACATAAACCTTATCGCGACTGTCATGCTACGGGGGCTGCATGTGTAGCATGACAACATGCAATATAGTTTAGTACACATTTTATCGCGGTCAGCTGTCAAAATGAGCGACATAACATATAGGTACCTACAGCAGCATTTTGACATACCCATGCAGATGGTTTGTAGTACAATTACATTTTTTTTGTAAATATATACACAGTATCCTTTTTTAACTGGGACAGTATGGGGACATCCGAAACCATAGAATCTATAGGGAAACTGTTTTAGTAGGTAACCATTAGGTCTTTTTTTTGTGAAAAACAATTTTGACATAGTAAAATTTTTAGTCAGGCACGAGTTCTTAAAAATTAGTGATTTTGGTAAAAAAAAAATTAATGCGGACGACTCAGTTTCATGTAAGGATTATTTCATTGTATTGGACGAAAAAAATGGGAGCAGCAGAAGTAATAAAATGTTTGCTCATACAATTTCAAAGGAATCTGATAACACCTATGAGTACTTCAATAAAACGAACAATGAATGTTGAATGTGGCCTTCCTCTTGCTTTAAGCAGGTAGGTACGTTAAGGACACCTCTAGTGGCTTTAGACAAAGATGTTTGGTGAATATTTTGGTGATAAAGGACTGCGTCTTTTAATTCTTGTATGGTATTGTATCGAAATTCATACACCAGTAGCATGACAGGCGCAATAAACGTTTATGTCGCGCGAGATAATATTTGTCCTGCTCATTCGCTTGGACGAAATATACAACTATCCCACTCTCACTCCCACGTCGCGCGCGACAAATGATGTCATGCTATGACCCCATATAAAAAAAATCATCCATAATACCGTATGTACCCAACAAACTGTCGGGAACGTATTCATCTAAAAACCGTTTACTTGCTGTGCTATTGTGTGGAGGTAAACTATCTTGCTGGTAGATGATATTATTTAAATTGCTCCAAGGAAATTGTATCGTCCACTTATACTGATAGTGACCATGTCAGCGAAACCAACGGTTGCGGGTTCGAATCCCATGAAGGGTAAATGTATGTGTGATGAATACGAACGTTATTCCCTCTCTCTCTCTCTTTCTATAATTATTTATGTATGTTTATCAGTTTATCTAATGTCCTTATTACAAGCTTTGCTTAGTTTGGGACTAGATAATATATATTCTTTATTGCACCAAAATATTACAATAACAGAGTACAAACAATAGGTCACGTACAAAGGTGGACTTATCTCTTTAAGAGATCTCTTCCAGTCAACCTGAGCATTAATATGAGCATATAATGGTAGATAGATAGATAATGGTGTAAATGTCCCAAATATTTATTTATTTATTTATTATACATTCAATATCTCTTAATATTTTTTCTTATTTAACATTCCGATTTTTTTATAAAAAACTCAAACATGTAGGTCCTGTTAAATCTTTAAATAAATAAAATTTTGTTCTTCGATCCCCTGCGGGGTATATGTTTTAGTACTCGGTTTGGTTGGTGGTAGGTATAGGGCATTTTAAATGACCGCCTGGCTAACTACCACCATCTTATCTAAATCTGCCGCCAAACAGCAATGTTAATAGCATTGTTGTGTTCCGGTTGTCACGTTATATTGTTCCAGAGAGAAAAAGACAGGCAAACTTTAAAATTGGTTTTAGTTTAGTTTGCGTACAACCGAATCGACAGCACTGACTAGAAGGCTGGATCCGCCCTTGTATCTAAGTATATTGAAGGACTTATCGCGAACCGAAATTGTGTATCCAACGAAACTACTTGATGTAGACTGATTTTGCCACATTTGGCTCAACCTCCCCGAACTGAAGGTTACCTAACCCTGGTTAATTACTAACATGAACACCCATCTAATTTCAATTAGTCTACTAATATACATAGTACATAATGGATTATTTGGATATATGTTTGTTACTCTATCACAGCAAAACTTATATACGAATTACTAAATTCCTGTCCTTATTCAATGTACAATATAATACAAAATATACTTTACTTCTTATCTCGATAATGTAAGTAGTTCCCGCAGGATAAACAAATTACATAATACGTAATAAAATAATTCCACGCTTGTGAAGCCGCGCGTAACACTATATATTCATAGTACACCTGTACCTAAAATAGTGACTTTTGTTAATGAGTTTAGTACGTAACGTGGCAAAGATATTCCAAACCAGACAACTCTCATTTTTATAGCACCTCCATACGCATACAACTCATTATTCAGACATCCCAAAACTGCGATATCTACAACGCTAAAGTGTCTTACTTCCGGCGATTAACTCAACTTGTTTGAGTAATGAATGAGTAAGCGAATACCTAGGCTACGATCACAATAAATAGTTGGAAGACTTGCGATTACTAATTGCTGATAATATTCCACACTTTCTGATAACTGTCATAGTCACTTTTCGCTTTTGATACCGATGGTATACGAATATACGTAACAGTCTGCCGCAAACCAGCAATTGCATTGTTGTGTACCGGCTGTTTGTGATCAGATAGCCATAAATAAGTTAAGGGCCCGGGTAAGCGCGCTTCCCCCTTCAGCTTCATCTTCATTTAAAATGGTGTGATTGAGATTAAGCGGCGACCCATAAAGTTTAAAATTACTTTTTTAACGGGTGTTCAAAATAGGAGGAGTTTCCCAACTCGTCACTATTTTGTTTTTGGACACACAGATTCTATGTCCGATTTGTGTGATTGTTTTTTATTTAAGTTTATAAAAGAAGCTCAATGTTGGTCAATTTAATGTTTTGGCCTCGTAATTGGGTTACTACATCCATAACAACTTACCGGGTGTCGAGTGAGAATGAAAGAAATCGAATCAAAAATAAAAGAACATATGCATATCACTGTTGAGATAGCCATATTACCTTTACTAATTCTAAGTTTCTCCAATTTGTCAAGTTGTGACAATATTGGAGACACGGAAACTTAGGCGAGTCGCTATACCTGCAGGTGGCTTTGTATGATGCGATGGAGCTGATCATTTAGTCTGGTTGTATTTGACGATACTCGGGAAGTAAGGAAATAGAGAGAGAACAGAATCGAATTGGAGTTTTTTTGACTGTTCAATCCCGAGTACAATCGTTTACATTGCGTATCTCATTCAAATTATCATTGCGGTTAATCAGTCCACTTAAACATATGGCTATTGGTTTCCGAATATTTTTTCGTTTTGGTCTTATAAAATAGTCCTATAATCAAACCATTATTGCTATAAATCTTAATGTTTTGTCTTTTGTCAATTGTGTTCCTAAAACAGTGATGTTTTGTTAATGTATTGTTCTATATTTTAAGTGTCGCTCTTTGTCTGCAATAAAAAACTTTAAATTCGTTTTTCCTTCCGAGGGTTTGCTGGAAATCTATTACAGAGATAAGCTCGCCTTTTGTGTATTGTAATTTCTGTCCCATGTTTGTTCAATGTATGTTTGTATACTTATATATGCATTAAAGTGTTAAATAAATAAATAAATAAACGAGGAACAAATGCGAAAGTTTGGATGTTTGTTTTGTTTGTTGTTTAATCACGGCGAAACTAATGAACGGACTTGGATGAAATTTGGTACTAGAACATACCCTGGAATGAAACATATCAACGCTAAAGTTATACAACGCAGGCGAAGGCGCGGACGGAAAGCTAGTACCTCATTCTTGTGAAAATAACTATTCCCGCTAGATCTCTGTCGTGGATAAGCAAAGCAAGCCAGGTTTTAAATCTATGGGTCGATCAAAATGCTCGCTGTCCCGATGCTCTGGTGGAAGATTTGCAAGAGCAATATAGATGCATTTTTTTTATGATTGAAGAGCATTAGGTGGTTAAACTACAAGCATAATGACAAAGTGTATTTAAGGTTTAAATATATTTAAAAAAGCACGCAAGATGTAGTGAAACCATTATACAATTATTATGTGTATAGTATGTAAGTAAAAGCATAAATTTTTATGAAATAAACACAATGTTTATTTAAAGGCAATACACAATAGGTGTCATTCTTGCTATGAATTAAGCCTATGTAGGCATTAGATAATGACTTCTCTGAAATCGATCTCAGAGTCAGTGTTATTTTTTTATTTCAAATTTCAGAGCATTCACTGGTTTCACTCGAGTGGAATTATGACTTTATCGTAGACATTTTCTTGGTATAAAGTCACCGATGCTCTTCTCTAGGCTCCAAGCTAACGCTTTACCAAATTTCGATACGATCTGTTTAGAGTCGTGATAAGGAACCAAACATACTTACCTTCACATGTATTTATTAGTGTGGATGTGGACTTGTGTCAATTATTGTGCTATTTGTTAGATAGAATTTTATGAATAATACCTATAATATCAATAATGATAATTTAACGGTACATTATTTCTACCTGATCTTAATGAAATCATATGTTTCTTGCAATAATAATTTTGCGCCTACGTTACCTATAAGCATCGGATTCTAATTTCAATGCCTATCATAACCGTAACACAATTGTCCGATCACCTGTCATGTGAGGGCGGGCGGAAAGCTCCGGGAAAGCGACACAAAGCTATTGAGGCTTCGCCGCCCGCCGCCATTAGTCACCGCCTAACCAATCAGAGGCGAGGGGTGTGGTCATGCGCACGCGCCGCCTGCTCGTCGCTCCCACTGGCTCAGTGTATACGCAGCTGTCATTTCGATGCGACGTTTTCTTCCCTCTTTCGTTTGTTTTCAAAATTATGAACTTTTTGTAAACTTCGTGTGTGTATGTGTTGCTCTACTTTGGACTTTTCTTACTTAAACCATCGGTGTATATTGGATAAATTTGATTTGGACTGCTTTTGTGTTCAACATGTTTCTGTGAGGTGACTGTATTGTGACTGCTTGTTTGTAACAATAAATCAAAATGATGATGGATCAAGCACATTTCGGAGAATATTTGTTGAGACAGCAAATGCTGCACGCTGCGTCGCTTAGCGGTCTGCGTAAGTTTCATAAAATTTATTTTCATGAAATATATAATAGATTACATAGGTGTTATTATTCAGCTTTCCGCCCACGTATTTTGTAGTGTCGCGGGATTTTTTTTGACACTTCGGTTTAAAAATACTACTACCCTTTATGCCTTTAAATATCTGTACTAGACTTTGAACTCCGTTCAGATATTTTAGAGCCATTCTGGACAAACATCTAGGCAGACAAAAATTCCAAACACAATTGGTTGTTTTTTTAATTGGTACCTACTACCTAATAGCACTGAATATATACTAGTACATAATGTCTATATATCTTAGATAATTAAAAAGTTTCGTCCTTTTCCTACATACCTATGTTTATTTCTATATTTTAAAACATAGTATGTAGGTATACTTAAATTCGATAACAAAACTTAATAAATAAAAATAGGTTTATGTACTTATAATCATTCCGTCGATTCTGTGATGACGTTTTGTTCCACACGGCATTCCTTACAAACTTAATGTTCAACATCTTCAACAATGAATAAACGAAACTTTATTGGCTACGTCCTACCTAAGGTATCTAAATATTATAAAAAAATAGAGCGATTTTAATTTAGAGAAATTAAAGAGACGTAATTATATATATTTTTTTAATAGTTGGCTGTACAATGACCAGCATCGGTATTTTAATAACATTTAGTAATTATGTTTAATTGGAACTACAATATCTACATAATTATTATGAGAAACAATCACAGGTTTTTATGTTCGATCAGAACCTATACCTTTGGAGTTTATTTATGTGACATCATAAATGGCAGTAAGTAATCATATCACTTTCTATCAGGTTCTCACCGCGTGCTCGTTTATTATATTATGATATAGGAAAGCTTATTTTGTTGTTATATAGTATTACTGCCAATCCCTAATTAAAAGTTTTATAATATCTTCACTGGCGTACATTCATTTACAGTAATTACTAAAATAAAGTAGTCCGGTTCATTTCCATTCATTTATTTTAAATCGAACAGGGACTACAAGATCTTGTAAAGCCATAACTTTTATAAATTCTTTTTAATAATTTAAACATAAAAAATCTACTGCACATTTTTATGTGTATTTTGCGATAATCTTACAATTTCCCAATTTTTACACATGTTTATCCTGTCAGTGATTTTATAATGGCTTGTAACAAATCAGAAGCGTGCTCTGTGGGTATTTCTTTATAAAATATTTATATAAAGTTAATACTATAAACTACATTGCACTGTAAACAGATACGAACCTTTGAAACTATTTCCTAAAAAATTAATCAATAGAGCAAAATGTTTATCAAATTGATCCGCCTTTAAGTTACAGGTGGTAAATATAAAATTTTTATTTCTGACGTCAGCCTCGAGTTTATTTAGTTCACTAACACTCAAGATACTCTAAGGCCCGTATTACAGAATGTTACTCAGACAGATCTCCGCTTGAGGATAGTTAAAAAGGGATAGCTTTATGTAACTTGTATAGCGGCATCTCTTTCCAACTCTTAAATCATTTCGATCTACGTTTCGACTTCGACCAAGCCATATAAGTAAAATCTAAATCATCACACTTCACCTCGACTTCCAGATATCTGTTCGAAGTTAAGCATTGTTTATTGTTCACTTCAACTCATTCCCACCGTTCAGAACACAGACCGATACAAATGTCATTTATGTACTCCAACAGTAGTTACAGAACAGCACAGAAGTAATACTTTATTTTTAAAATGAATTTGTGTCGATGATTCTCTACTATTCTATTCTTCAACAAAAAATATTTTCGAGGGAAATCGATATGAGTTCTAACTACACTAGAAGGGCCTGTAGGGCCCGATAGACCCGAGGAAGTTCTTTGTTCGTGCTAGAACCACATAAATAACTAACTTTATTATTGTACTTATTTATATGGTTTGTTTATTTTAGTAAATGTTTATCTTTGTATGTATTCCACTATACCTACCTATGTATTTTCTATGTATCGTCTATGTACCTACTGATATTTAAGTTATTCAGCTTTTACTTTGCACTATCCAACTACTTATTAAAAAAAGCTTCTTTAACTGAGGTTGTCTGGAAGAAATCGCTATCAGCGATAAGACCGCCTTTGTACACTTCACCATCTATGTTAAATGTTCTTTGTATTTTATTTTTGTGTGCAATAAAGAATTTAATAATAATAATAATAATAACTTTGGAAACCTGTCATTTTTCTGCTTAAATACCACAGGTCTTTTATATCCAAATGGAATATGATTAATAATTTCTTATTTATAATTGTATTCTTCTGAACATTTACGCATGCATTTATTAAGCATGCGTTTACGTTAAATAATCACCTAATTATTAAATGAGATAGGTAAATCTAACAGGTAGGTATCGAAGTTAACACATATTTAAAATTTCTTACAAAACGGTTATTTAATTTTTCAATTAGTATAATATGGAGCGCGAGTGCGTGTGGATGCGCGCGTTGAAATCTTTTATATGGTTGAATCTTCCGACACGCTCAACTATGGCGGCCGTATGGTATTGCGCTAGCATGCTTTCTATTTGGTACTGTTTAAAAATATTATGTTTATTGTATTCTTCTTCTAAAGGTCTTAATGAACGAATTATACAAATTTTGTGCATGGGGTAGGCATAACAAAATCTTTTTTACCTGGATAGTTTCTTGGCACTAATGCAGAAAAAGTAAAAAGCTCTCGAGCGTACCAAATATTAGTTATTTTTGACCGTAATATAAATTACAGATTAAAAATTGATATTTGATTTTCATAATACTTCATCTACATAAGTTTGTAGATATTAATTGGGGTGAAGCTTATTGTTTTTTTTTTCCTTGGACATACAGCGCCATTTACTCCCATACTAAGCAACTAGGCTTGTATTATGGATACGAAATGGTTGATATACAACACAAATACATTTTTTTTTGTAAATAAATACATATATAAATGAAAAACATCCATACTCGGGCACACATGTCCGTATTCATCATACAAACATGTGCTCCCAGCGGGATTGGAACCCGCGACCTTTTGGAATAGAAATCAGCGTTTCTAACCGCGACAGCAAACAGGTCGCCTTAACGATAGTAAACTATCATGGACCATGTACCTAAAGTGTTTCAAAGGTCAAAGTTATCAGTACACAGGATGTCGAAGATTTATAAGATTCCTAATATTTCTATTCAACAACCCAGTTTGAATGTTACCGTTACACCTAATATAAGTTTAGACAAATCGCGAATCGGTTCTTTTGATGTCGGTCGTTTCAAATTTCGATACGAAGGAAGCAATAAAATATCTATATTAAACATGTATATTAATGTTCAAAGCGACGAGCGTTCCGAGCGAATGCTATCACATTTACATAAGCGTCTCTTTTTCTATGCCGAAATTGACACTGAATTTAATGTACTTCGAAATACATCTGTTCAGCATGAGCATGAATTATAATGTAATCTTAGCTCTAAACAACACTATGGTGATAGTAATAAAATAATCATTTTTTTGTTTTTTTTTATTTCATTTAATAGGTTTACACAATTAGAAATAAAAAGCTTTGAATTAAACAATTTAGACAATGCTGCTGTATTCAAGAGTGAAACCCAAAACGTGTGTATAAACGTTGCTTCTCGCCCGATAAAAAATATTCTATATTTTAATTATGTTCTACCTATATACCGATTTTATCCAAATTCGTTCATCTGTTTCGCGGTCATTAAGCAACAAACAAACATTCAAACTTTCGCATTTATAATGTTACCAGCTTTCCGCCCGTGTCGCCTGCGTGAACTTTATCGCGGATATGTTTATCCCGCGGGAACTACTCACTTTGTCGGGATAAAAAATATCCAATGTTATCCTGGGTATGTTCTACCCATATATAAAATTTCATACGTTCATTAATTTCGCCGTGATTGAGCTACAAACAAACATTCGTATCCTACTAATATTATATACTTCTAATCCTACTTCCTACTAATATTATAAATGCGAAATGAGTTTGGATGTTTGTTTATTTGTTTGTTGTTCAATCAAGCGAAACGGATGAACGGATTTAGATGAATTTGGTATATAGGTAGAATATACCCTGGATTAAGAGATAGGATAGTTTTTATCACCATAAAGTGAGTAGTTTCCACGGGATAAACAAATTTCCGCGCTAAAGTTATTCCACGCAGGCGAAGCCGCGGGCGGAAAGCTAGTTTATAATATTTGTTAGATTAGAAGTTAGATAGTAATGGACTGCGATCATGGAGGTCTAAGATAGGTTTACTGCCTGAAAGTTTAACGTAAATATAGATAGGTACAGTATTTTCCTTCTATTGGATTATGGAGGTGTTATTGTTATTGTTGAGTAGGAAGATCTTGTGCACTACACAAAATATCCAAAAATTAGAAACTATTCTTCCAAAACGATTACATGATTCAATGCGAAATAAGACAATTAAAATAAACTTTAGGTATTTGTACATGAAAAATATAATATTCTTTTACACAATTCAAAAGCGTTATTGGTGTTACTTATGCCATTAAATGCCCGTCGGGTCGGCCGGACGGGTCATGTCCACTTGTGAAAGTCGCACTATAATGTTCAGTTACAAAATTATCAAGTAGGGGTTAAATTGAGTATTGATTGTGGTTTATTATTTTAGTACCTGAGCTTAATGTCCAATGGTGAGTATTTACCTCGGAGCTAAGCCGCGGGCAGACAGACAGACGGACTTATAATTATAATGGTTCTTTGTTGATTACGGAACCTTAAACGACAACAATGATCCTGTACTTCCGCGCCACTACTTGTACCACAGATATTTTGTCTTTCCGAAGCGGTAGTAGGTAGCTTGGACATACTTGAACTGACTGACAGATAAACGCAATAATATGCCCTATTATTATTGCCAGTAATAGGTACAGGTACGCTAATATTTGTGATATCATGACCACCCCATTTGGGATAAAGTTTATGACGCTATATATTCGCGAAAATAAACACAATATTTATACTAAGTTAAGCGTTTTAAAATTAGCTTGGATATTTAACAATAAATAAATGCAACTTTTATTTGGCCCGAGAACTAAGACTTACATATACTGTAAAAATTATTATTCATTGATGGAAAAATGTTCAGTTTCAATAACTAATTTTTTCTAAACAGGTGAAGTCTGAGATACATAATTTAATGTACAATTATTTCAACTCACTTTCTCTATTATCTCTTATCTATCGTTCCTAATTTGTATTAACAAATTATGTACTTGTTATACATATAGGAACGACTAATTAATTTTTAAAAGACTAACTAATTTGGTTTATAAGTAATCTTACAAACCGAATTGAACTACAATTAATTAGTCGGGCCATATAACGTGGCACAAAAATTTCGCGTGACACAAGTTTCCTGCTATCTTAACTATTTCTTGTTATTTCTTTTTCATTAGAAATATGTCTATGAATGAAAATTTCTGCTTCAAATTACGAGTTTTGCCGTTAAGAAACATTCCGATACCGAATGTTTTTATTCGTACTTAAAAGTCAGCGTTATAAACATTTACTATTACATACTATTAAAACATTTGTTACCAAAAATACGAAACATTATGAGTAAGTAACGTCTTATGTAGTTATGTATTATTATATAAGTTATGAAGTTAATTGATGACTGAAAACTAGAATCACTTTTACTGCAACCGTCTCTGTTGGTGTAATCCAATGAATAATAATAATATAATAATAATAAATATTCCGACACTTACACCAATCATCTAGTCCCAAATCTAATAACAAAATGGATAAAAAAATATACTGCCTGGCCGCCATACAGTTCATACTAGTACGGGGGCATTCGATATATTAAAATCGCAGTAAGGAGATATATGGACTATACACGATATTCAGTAATAATATGTTACTAGCCTTGACAGGTGTTTGTTTCCAATACTTTTTGTTTGATTATTCTTAGTGCACCTAAGTGCTACAGTCAGATTTATATTCTAAAGCCAACTAAATATAATGTTTCGTAAGAAATATTTGTAAATCTTTTGAAATAAAGATACTATTACTTACCTACATCCTACATAAAAAAACCCTCTCCTTGCCTGATAGTCGAAAGATGATACCGTGGAATAATGTCATGTAATTCCAACGCACATAAGCATGCGACCTTCCGTCGGTGCTCAAACCTAAAGGTATAATGAGGTTTTGTGATATTGCAGAGCACCGTATCGGGCCCGACGCAGAGCCGCCGGCGTGTGAGGCACGTCTCCTCAACGGCGACCTCTGGCGGCGGTTCCACGACATCGGTACGGAGATGATCATCACCAAAGGAGGACGGTGAGTTCTATACCAAATGCCTTTTGTTTAAGTTAAAATACAATCATATCCAATACGATAATAATCTCAAAATAAAAATAAGTTCGATATTAAAAATACTTTAAAAACAAGCTTAAAAGCTTAAATTAAAATACCCCATAATGATTATCATATATTATTCTAGTACAAAGACGAGTAACATGAAGTCCATTAAGGAAGTAGCGATCTTTTGGCTCCATCTTCAGACTCTCGTCATCGTGTGTAATGGAAAGTGTTCATGGCAACAAACTCGTCCTTAGGGGTCTCTTCGACGGCCTTATTAAACGCAGCCACTGCTTCCTCGGCCTCCATAAAACGATTTCCTGGAAGTTTTTCTTTTGTTTTCGGGAATAAATAAAAATCGCAAGGTGCGAGGTCCGGGCTATATGGCGGGTGACCCATTAATTCCACGTTTGAGGTCGCCAAATAGTGGATCGCTTGCTTAGCGGTGTGCGACGAGGCGTTGTGAAGGATGATCCTACTGCGAGGTCGTTTCTCCCGAACTTTTTCCAAGACAAGTGGCAAACAATTGTTGTGTAACACTCTGCAGTAACTGTTTTTCGATCCTCTAAAACAATTGTTGCGTAATGACCTGTCCTTCCGTAGAACGAGCCCACCATCCTTTTTCCCACGTTTAGACCTCTCTTCACTTTAGTTGGCAACTCCTCGGAAGGAAACACCCACTCAGCAGACTGTCTTTTAGTTTCAGGATCATAACAATCCAGCTTTCGTCACCCTACCATAAGTATGTCGAACACAACATTTGAGTAAGCAAGAGAAGTTAAATCTTTGAACCATTTCACGGTTTTTTAGTGTCGCCCTCGTACATACACACACATATACACACACACACACACACACACACACACACACACACACACACACACACACACTTTCGCAATTATAATATTAAGTGGGATGGGATTAAATACAGTATGCAGCAGCATGAAAAGTCTATGATGTACCAGTATTTCCATTGCACATTACCAAAGCACCTGCACGCAGTCGGATATAAGCAAGGTTTAGCGCGGCCAGTCCTTGGGTGACCACTAGTGGCACTTTCATACGAGTGTGTCCGTAATTCACAATAGAAGTTTTATTGTTATTTCGTCTATAGGCGTTCAGTATCCGAAAAAGTGTCATGTCTTTTTGAATGTCTATTGCAACTTTATTATAAAAGCCCTTATTTATGATTTAGTGACTTCGGTATAAAAAAATATAACGATATATTAATAATAAATATTTCGGACACTTACACCAAATATCTAGCTCCAAACTAAGGCTTGTACTATAGGTACTAGATAACGGATAAACATACATACTTAAATATCAATATAAACACCCAATGACTCGGGAATAAATGTACGTTTTCATTATACAAACATTTATCCCTCGCGGGATTCGAACCGTTAGTTTCGCTAGCAGGATCACTATCCACTACACCAGTCGGTTGTCATGTACAGTAACTTTATTTTTATGTCTAGTGATTCTAACTTTGATGCAGAGATGAGTATTGGAGAGGAGTTCATTTTCCTAATCGTTGTGTTCTGAACAGTTCTCGGGCAGCGAGCTGTCCTCGAGATTAAAAGTAAAAAACGTAAAAGAATAAAAAAATTGATTAAATTATAAAAATCTAGCAAATATAAAATTTTTGACGTTTTTGATGTTTATCCGTTATCTGTAGATATCCATAGTACAAGCTTTGCTTAATCTGGGACTAGATGTCCGAAATATTTATTTTGTAATATTTATTATACATAAGTTTCAAAAATATTGACATTATTTTAGGAAGCATTACCATCGTCAATGTACAATGTACAATCCGTCTCAATACCATTTTTTTTTCAAACTGTTTAACTACACAACAGAATCTCATGTATCAACTTAAGTTTATCTCAATCTTAAAATCAGTTTATTAATACGAGCCTATATGAATTGCTATGTATCGTCCTCTCCCAAGACGTGGCACAGGGCTCTAATGAGATTTGCGCACGTCCCGTGCCTACTTGCTACTTGTATAAAGTTTATGAATACTAACATAAATATTTCAAACAATGAAATATGACTATTTAACTCATATTTTCCAAGAAGCGGTAGAGACCTACATAAATTATAAAAATGAACGAAAAAAGCCTCTTCGCCAAACATCCAGTCAATTAAATGATGCAGCTGTCGCAATCCCAGAATCCTATTTAAGAAAACACATTACTCGTCATAAATTTCAAAATAATAACAAAAACTTAACGAAAACCCATTAGGGCTGCCGAATCTGACGCGGGGCTTGTTAACGGACAATTTGGGAGCCCGTCTGGACCTCCGTCATAGACAAAACAAACAGCTGCCTCGACGGCAATTTGTGCATTTCTCTAAATGGCCGAACACAAATTACAGCTTATTATAAGCTTGTTTGCTTTACGACGGTACCCCTTCAATTATTTTTTTTCGTGATCAATAATGTGGAGCGAGTGAAGAAATTACACAGCGCTGAGGCCTGCGACGACGTGGCCGCCTCCGCCCCTCGTGCGCCTGCGCCTGCGCGGGCGGTCCGCTCTCGCGGCTCGTAATTACGTATTCACAGCTCATTTTGTCATTAGCAGCTGCCAACCCTGCTCGCGGTCACCGAAAGAAAGCACAACCGATAACAGCAGCGCGCGATCGTATCGAAATGAAAATATTCATTAATGGCGTGTAATTACTGATCGGGGGCGAGTGCCGCGTCCCACATGGTTATTAAATGCGTTCGACAAAAACGCGACGGTTCTCGCAAACGAATAGCTGGAGTGCGCGGGCGCTGTCGCGGCGCGTTTTGCAGTTGTTGCGCGGCCGGCCGCCGCTTTTTGCGCGTGCGGTAATTAGCCGCGCTCATCCGTGCCCCTGTCATCTCTTTACACGTTTTTTTCGTGCGCCCCCGGCGCGGACCACCGCGGCCTCCGTCCGGTTAACATTCCAATAATTTACCGCTTTATCCGGCGGTTGGTGAATCTCGTTAACTGCCCGCGCCCGTCTAGAGGTCAATTTTGTTTGTTTTGTATTAATGATGCCGCGTGAGAGAGGCCAGGGGCGCGCCGGCGCCGGCCCTGGCGCCATCAGAATCGAAATGGGTCAAAAATATTTCATTTATTTCTCATATTGAATACTAGACGAGAGGTGCGTGTGCGCGGTAATTGAGTTATTCCACTCGAACGCCTCGCGGACGTAAGAGTTGCATCTAAACGCCTTAATAGTCAAATTGTAGAGAGAAGTACAATGCTTTTAGTCCCTGTCTAAACAGCGGTTAAAAACGGCTCTCATTAGGTTCTTTATCCGGAGTGTAGGTGGGGTGGGGGTGGGGGGTTGATTGGAAGCACAAACAGCGGGATTTGGGCGGTTCGTTTGTTCAGACGGGACCGGGAGGCGAGGGCGCGGGCGCGAGCTGAAGTTAACACCTGCCACGGCCGCCATCGCTTGCTCTATGTGTTAGACTCTGGATTTGTTCCAACAGTCTTCCCAATTTTCCCACCTGTACGTCCGTGTAAATTGGATCTGTATATAACACATTCTTTCCGCATCGCCGTACATACCTGTCCGTGTGCGCTGAATACCTGCTTGGTTGGACAGGTTTTGAAATAACTTAATTTGTATGCTTTTGCGTTCTTATCGTAGTCGATAGCAATCTCTGATAAATTCAGTAATGATTATTCATGTCTCACTTTGATCAAATATCTAATGAGATTGTTGCTCTACATTATTAGATAAATAAAC
The DNA here is from genome assembly GCA_949316235.1 of Oegoconia quadripuncta. Taxonomy (NCBI): domain Eukaryota; kingdom Metazoa; phylum Arthropoda; class Insecta; order Lepidoptera; family Autostichidae; genus Oegoconia; species Oegoconia quadripuncta. The sequence continues at coordinate 20,050,987 of OX438752.1, read as the reverse complement.
TATAAAAGTTACAAAACATGACATGTTCCATCTGTTCGTGTTGGGAGATAATAGTTAACCCTCAATAATCGCCGTACAAACAAACACTGGTTAGAATAGAGTGGAGTTATTTATTTTTTCTCAAAGCCGAAATATGACAAATGGGCGAGGCGCGCCGGCCGGCGGCGCGGGCGCAGCTCGCGTGTCGTCGCGCGGACCTCCCGCCATTTTAAAAACAAACACACAGCACAAAAACTCGTTATTTATTCTCGAGTTATTCGAAGGGAAGGGCGCGCCCGAATTCGCTCGAAAAAATCATAAGTTATAATTAAAAACGTTTGAGGTTGTACGCATGCTCTTCTTTCAAGTGAGAACTCTCTCGGTGACAGGTTTTCATTAGACCGTGGTGAGGATGAAAGCCTGAGTCTTTTTTCAAATCCGTTTCCGATACAGACAGTGACAAAAATATTACATTTTTACTTAGTATAGTTAAATGTATTTGACACTGTCACACTACGGAAATACCTTTTCTGCTTTTCAAAACTCGAAAGGATTAATTCATTAATGTTATTGAAATAAAATCCTTTGTAATATTGTGTATAAAGAATATACTTTGTTAAATAGGATCAATTAGGCTTTGCCTAGTTTGGGGTAGACAGTTAATGTGTCAAAAATTTACCGAACAGTAACAAGAAAGTTTCAAACGTCGGCTCTACAGAAGATTTGTCACAATCCCACTTTATAATATCGAGTCAATTTGTTACATATTGGGACTGCTGTTCATGTACTTCATCATCAACGATGTTGTCCCTGCTGTTACTCACGGGCTCAGTGCTAATTGGGGAATTTATGTCAAACTACTGCGAAGTTTGACGATCAATGTTTTAAGCCGCCCGTAGATCATCGGTTTGGTTCAACGACTGCCTTCAATTGTAAAGAACCGGGACCGAGTATTTAACGCGCTCTCCGAAGCACGGAAACACTCGTGTTGAAATGCCGCCAGCGTTAACCTATCCAACGATTGCCGCGCCAGACATTGCTTAACTTTGTTAATCGAAAGCGAATACCGAATGCGACTTCGCCACGAGTACTACTTGTAGTCTACAGTTTTTAAGAAAATCAACTAAATAATTTAAGCTCGTATCACCGAAACAAATCTCAAGTCTGATTATTTATTATTAATATCATTTTGCTCTCCGCGCAACTATAAATTTATCTATCTTTTCCGAGTCAAGATTCATGACTTACAGAGTTGTTGTTTAAAATTCCAGAGCAGCATACAAAATTACTTCTTACACTTATTCTAATGGGCGAGTTTAGTGGAGTCGTGACGTCGTGACAGCATTTTAAGAAATGCCCACCTCTATGCAAAGCTCTTATTAGTGAGATGAAGTCATAACATGGCTACTATCGAGGCAATGAGACTATAAAGCGAACTGCTGTTACTCTTAATATGAGACAAGCGGATAAGGCCATCGTTGCCCAATCAATGAAAATATAAGTAGAAGTTACGAGATATTCGTCGGTAATCACGTCTCGCATCTCGCGCCGAGAGTTATCATAAACGAACGCTAAGCTCATCCCGGCGCTTGTTTTAACAGAAATGCCGATTAATTGATTCGATCTGTGTCGTAATTAAAATGGGTGATTAGGGCGCGGGGACCGGCGCCGGCGCCTCAAAGCGTCGCCGGCAACATTCCTTTTGTTTTACCACGGGTCGTTTGTCGCCTGCGTGCTGCGTGGGTTATCGTCCGTCCTTCTCATACGAGGGTACGAGCCGGTGGGTGGGAGCGAGAGCTGCGCGGGCGCCGACCTCCTGCAGCGCCGCCGGTCGCCCGCCGCGCGCCCCGCCCAGCGCAACCAGCACTAATAATCAGATTATGACAGTCCGCCGTCTCTCAAACCGCCTGTATGGGCTCCACTCGTCACTCTTCAATGTCTCGTGAAAATTTGACATTAGAATTTCATTTCACTAGAACCGAGATCTTAGATATAGCTATCGCAATGCAGAGCGATAGGTACTCTTTAACAATCTGACATAATGCCTTTCATGTTTATTTCAACATATTTCAAGTATTGGAAATCAATTAACGAAATTCTTATAAAGTTCATACTTACAATCAAACCAGTAAAAAACCAATTGCAATAGTCAACTGCGTTGTTCTATTAAAGATACCGACCCGGTGACAGAGAAGTGGTTTTCTCTACAAATTGTTATAAAACCGTAAACAAGATTGTTTGTTACAATCTAAACTTAATAGAAAACATTTACAGTAATGAAGGCTTAGATGAAATCGTAAGAGAAATTGTCGTTCGATAAAAAGCGTAACGTCATTGAATGTAATGGGTAATTCCCGGACAAGGGGCGATGAAGCCGGAATCCGAAGCACGCGCTCGCGACCGTGATCCCAATCGCTATCTCCAGGGAACACGCCACCACACCTATTCTTAGGCGATATGTCACACGATTGAGGACAACGCCTTCCATCACACTCATCAATCGCGCTGACTTAACAACATTGTCAAGACAGCCAGCAATGTGAATCACTCGCCGATAGATATCCATCAATCTCAAGTTGAGCGGTCACCAGAATCGCGCAGTCACCGGCTCCCGCTCTTTTTTGCCTCCACTAAAACAATCGTTCACCAAAAAAAAAACAAACACGAAACAAATTCGAATTTAGAACGTAAAAAATACGCGTTCCATCCAGCATCGCAGGAACAAGCATATCGTGGTTCATATTAATTTTTTGCTGCGACTGATGATAATTTCTCATTAGGATATAACATTTTAGTCTGTGGAATCGTCGTAAATTCCTCGAATAATTTTGGGAAGAAAGTGGTCGTGTGTTTTGTTTTTATGGCGCCAACGGTGAGCTCGGGTTAGATCGGTATCGGCCGATACAAGCGTTTAACCCATGTTACGTGGAACGGGGGATATTCTCACGGGCCCCGTCAGCTCGCCTCGGTTACAAATCGTAATGCAGTCCAGTGGACATCGTTGAATGTTTTCCGTGCTTAAAATGCAAAAAAAAACGGTGATTTACACCTTTTTATTGATGTAAGTTATCCGTATAAAACATGGTCATTTGGATAATTTTAGCAATGACAAAATGTTGAGATTAACAGACTTTAGACCGATAAGATGTGTAGCTTAGCTCGTAGTGTGAGAATAGGGAATAGTAAAATCGCTCCGTCGTCGCGCGAATTTGTGTAGTTTGATCGTTTCTTTGTAAACGCTATATTGTATACCTAAAGTAAAAATATATACATTTTAATTGGAATAACGTTTGGTTGTTTTGATGATAAATGTTTATATTTCAATACGTATGCTCCCATTTTCTCATAAACGACACATTAACACTCCAATATAACATCCTCTCTATGGTTAGAGTTCAGCACGTAATTTATTCTATTTGGCTAGATACGCCCTTTGAACAATTTAAATTAAGTTATATTTTATGTGTTATGTATGAAGTAAACGCGGTCGCACATCGACTGCAACATTTCCAATATAGGCAAGTCTTGATGCATCCACATTTGTGGTAGAGTCGCTTTGCCAGCTTACATGCACTGGTAGTTACTACGACCGTACTAGTTTACGCCCGCGGCCTCACCCGCCAAGCTTTTTCAATTTTATTTTCCTGGTATAAAATGTAGTATAAAATTTATCCTACTGCAACCCTTCAATTATCTTTGTGCAAGAAATTAAGTCAATGTACTATTTGAAGAGTGTCTATTATGGAAGAGCAAACAAACAAATAAACATACTTTTGCATTTTTAATATTATAAATAAATAAATATTTGGGACAATATATAACTAGTCCCAAACTAAGCAAAGCTTGTATTGTGATAAACATCCATAGCTCGCGAAATGTTCGTATTCATCACACAAACATTGCCGCTAGCGGAATTCGAACCAGCAACCGGCGTTGGTTTGAAACCAGGGAGTCACTACACCCATTGGACGTCCGATTAGTTAGAATTTTAAATTATGAAAAGGAGCAAAAACTGCTTATAATTATTCTGTGCGAAACAGTCTAGCCTACTTTCATTTCCAATTTTTTTATTTGACTTCGAGGTACAATCCGTAGCACGCTGCACGACGAAGTGTTGCGGTCGTCGTGTAGCTGCGTATAAAAGTACATAAGATTCGTGTTTTTAATCTTTCTAAAACATCACTTTGGTAACACGAGTAGGAGTATAAACATGAAATAATTTAGTGAATAACTTGGCCATTTAAACAGGCATTCACAAATTATAAGTAAGTATAGCATCAGCACCCGAAACTCGATCCGGAGTAGCTACCTAGTGACACCAACACAACACAGTAGGAGACAGATCTCATCTTCCACTCGAAGTCGTCAAGTACGTGCTTATATTTCTCGCTATTAAACATGCGGCTGACAAATAAAGAGCATTTTTAACAACTATTACAACGTAATAAGGTTCAAATGTGGGTCTGTGTACGCGAGTATCCGTGGGGTTATGTGTATGGTGACCCGAGCAGGGCTGGGTGCGTCGTCAATCATAAATATCGTAAAACCCGAGCACGTTTTGTAAAAAAATCTGGTTAGCTCTGTGAATTTGTTACATTTCACGGGAAGTTTAGTGTGAAGAGAAAAAATGAGCACATTATCGCTCATTTTGTCTCTTTAATTAGTTATTTCAGTTTGGAGGTACTATTTCTATATATATATATATAGTGAAATTATGTTTAATTTATTAAACATAATTAGGTATAAAAAGTAACGTTACCTATTCCTTTAAAGAAGTTCCACGGATACAAAAAAAATTGTGATTTCTACAAATTATTCAAATTTATCGCAGAATAGTTAACATGATCACTGTCCAGTGATCTCTGCTTGGTGGATTATGGCCCTAGTAAAAGGACTCTGTGCCCCAAAGATTAAGTGTAAGTTGGGAGGTAAGGCTGTTAATATGTATTTAGAAGATTAAAATAAAAGCAAAATAAGTTTTTCATAGTAAATCATAAAAGAAATTACTTCACCTAGGTGGAATGGTACTGACAGCTTTGCCACATTGATTGGCGCAAGGCTCCATAACTCCCCAAATAACCGGCCAAGCGCGAATAGGCATTTACTTACGTATAAACTTGACATTTATATTAAATTGTAATTGCATACTACTTAAATAACATACCTTATCTGTTAAGTAATCATTATTATTTCTGCCTAACTTTGGTTTTTCAGCAAATTTACTTAAATGTCACAACAAAAGCTATACCGTTTTTAGAAATAAGTTTAGGGACTATGCGCAGCGCTTTGAAAGATCATTGCATATTATAATTAAAAAGAAAGGTCAAATTTTAGATTTTGTTCAGTCTATAATTAGTAGGTACCTACTGTACACAAGGCAGGTATATATTCCAGATTTCCGTCTAACCATTTTCCCATACTATCAGACTTCTTTAAACTTTATGTGTCACGCATATCTTATAGTATGTTATATCGTAAGTATAAAGAGGCAGCAGTGGGAGTACGGAGGACGCGCTCCCTCAGGACCGCACGATAAAGATCATGTGCGCACTGAGCACGTCTCGTCCCTCGTCGTTACAATGCCATGTAAATGTGCGCCGGCGCCGCTCTATCGGGTCCCGATCAATCGCCCTGAAATACGTACCTTTGACTTCTGAAACTGGCAAGACTTATTTATGATAATTCCTCATTACCTATTACACTAATGGTATAAAACATACAATATTATTTTAAACAATACGAAAAACAAATATTAATAGCAGTTCAAGAACCAACAAACAGGACAGCATATTTTCGTAACATCGACTACATACCTTCTGAAAACTAGCGTTGCGCCGCTATGGATGTTCTGATGTCCCTTGTTGCAGCGTCCATTTTTGCCGAAAGTTGTTATTATTAGTGTCATAAACAACATTGTTATTTAGAATACTTTCAATCTACAGAATCATTCAATTAATCACTATGTAGCAGAACTCAAAGTCGACATTTCACATGCTTGTGGAAGCAAACACCTGTTTCTCCGAAGTCCCGTGATCTCAAAACATAGAACAGCAGTCGCAGTAGCAGTCGCATCGTGTTCCATAGCGCCTTTTCTTGCGCATAAAATAGGGTGCGTCGAAGAAGCTCAACCACGTCCGCGCCACATGGCCTGTCGTCTATGTAACTCGCGATGGCTTGACATTATGACGTGACCAACAGCGTGGGTGTAGGGCAGGGCGAGCGCGCAGGGTGGCTCGTCGTGCGACAGATAACATCGCGTCGATCGGCGACATCGGGTCGTCACGACGATGCATATCGCTCACGGACCGCGCGCCGTGCTACCGAAACTGAGATAAGAGCGCCTACCATGAGTTCACGAAAACTGCTTTCGTAGTAAGCTCTCAGCCACTTTTACCTAGGTGGGAGGTAACTTTCTTCCTACTTCACACCATTAACCTCTTCTTTAATTAGTCTGGTGCTCAAGGTAGCAATAGAGATACGTAAGGCACCGTCTACCTTCGCACCGTACAGTGAAACACTATTGATCCTGGCTTTCAGGAGTTGCAATGGTAGGAGTGTGGAGGCGGGTAATGTCACTGACACTCAGTAGTAGTTCTACGACAACCTGACGAACCGACATAATTTCAAAGCTTTCAAGCGTTTTCGTCACGCTTGTTACTAGACTTTTACTCGTGAGAGTCTTCTGCTACTGCCCCGCTTACTGCATCTAGGCGCATTCTGTGATGTATATGTAAAAACAGGGGGTCGAGCTTTTCCTACCTACACACCCAATTCCGTTCTTAATAAGTATGGGGTGTCCAAGGTAGCAATAGTGTTACGTAGGGCACCGTCTACTTTCAGTAGACTCCGTGTCGAGCACCATTGTTGGTCCTAACTTATAGGAGTTATAGTCGGAGGAGTATGGAGACGGAATTGTCACTGACATTGACGATGGAAAAGTTTGCATACACCCATGATGGTTACAAAAGATGTATATGACGCTCCGTAGCCTGTGACAATTCTATACAGCTATGTTATTATGTAATCCCGCAGGCACAATTGACATCTGAATCCACGGTGAGACCCCAACCACTACGGACTTTACAGTCATAGCTTAAAATCCATGGCCACTGGAAATCTTACTGCGGATTCAGACGCGAGCCACACAAACAATTTTGTAGAAACACCACGCAGGTGAGAAATATGAGTTCATCTTCAACGTGGATGGCAGCGCTAATACTGCTTAGCATTATAATACATGTAAACCAATCTTGTGAAGTTGAATGTTCACCCATATAAATAGTGTACCGATTTGAAACTTTACAAAAATGTATGCAATTTTCTACCAATCTGCTCAAATTTCCGGTTCCTTACTTCAGAACGACGGCAATATTGACCAGGACCTGAAGAACAGCATAAATACAGGATGGATGAAATAGGGACGGGTCTCGGGGACTACGTGTGACCCACGCATGCTTTTAAAACTGAAGGGGAAACTTTACAAGACCATTTTATGGCCTGTCACCATGTATGGATCTGAGTGTTGGGCAATGAAAGAGACGGATGAAAGTACAATGCTGGTGGCAGAGATGAGAATGCTAAGGTCGATGTGTGGCGTGACTAGAATGTATAAGATCAGGTGTGAGTATAACAAAGGCAGTCTCAAAAGGGGCACCAGTAACAGAAACATTGAGGTTAGTATGGTTTGGGCACATTATGAGGAGGGATGAAAGTCACGTAACGAGACGAGTGCCAAGTTTGAATTGGAGGGATTAGAGGTTGAGGAAGACCGAAGAAGGTGTGGGTGGACTGCGTGAGGATTTATATGTGTGTGAAAGGGGTAAATACGGAGATGACGGCTGATAGAGGAGAGTGGAAGAGGAAGACATGTGCGGATCCCACTTAGAGTGGGAGAAAGGCAGGAAAATGGTTATCACATGCAATTTTTGATAAAATACATATTTTATCTCCCATCGAGCTGAACTTATGCGCGCACTCGTGGTTCTGATGCATTTGTTTTCGATTAGCGGACAGTGCTCGGCTCACGTCACTATTGCTATTTTCATAAGAGCATTTGCGTGCTTCGGAGGGCACGTTAAATAGTTGATCTCGGTTCTTTTCAGTTGAAGACAGTCGTTTAGCTAACTCGGTGGATAACAGTTACTTTTAAAAAAATCTAGCTAAATTTACCTACTATGCACATCGCGTTTAACGTTAATTTAATGACTATGATAATTCTCGTTATGCCAACACTACACCTCCATCATTGTCATTATAAACTAAACACATCTCAAACATAAAAGACATATATGTTAGCTGTAGGTGTCATCTCTTACGACATCAACATCATCCGAATCAACTGTACAAATTAGCGGTGACATTTCACAACGCGCGAGACATGGGAGCGCATCAAACGATTTCTGTGAAATAAAGCGGGTAGGTTCAATGTCAATAGCGTTGTGTCGCAAGCGCTGCCCGCCCTCTAATTGCGGCGGTGACGCGACGCGGCGCGTTTGAACTCGACACATTACGCACGGCCTTGGCGCGATTCCTAGTATGATCGTCATGGGGCATGTAGGGTAAGCGATGAGCGGAGGGTTGAAAGGTTCTACATATGATCAAGTAAACCCAATCAGCAAGAATTTTCTTTGAATGGCGACTCGAATTCTTCTATCGCTAAAACTTTTCTGATAAAGGATAGGTGACGATAGACAAATAATCCAATGGTAAAATTAAATTCTAGATTTTTATTTATATATTTAAGAAAGTTACAAATAATAAAATTAGCCCCAAATCCCTGCTTGGTGGAATCGTACCCAGACGGCTGGCTGCATTGCCTCGCTACATAGCAATAGACTGATTCTTTGACCAAAGTATTGACCAGCCCTCCGCCCGTGCGATGCATCAATCAGACGCTCAGATAACTCTCTAAAAAGGGCGTGAGCACCTGGTCACCACTGTTAGATTTTTGATTATTGGTCTATCGTAATCAACACTACTTGATCGAATCAGGAATGAAGAAAGAAAGTGGTTGACATAGCCCAGTGGATTTTTAAATTGAAATCGCAGTAGGCAGGCCTCATAACATAAAGTGCAGATGGCCTGTTAAGTTCTGTACAGTGGAGACCTCGCACAGAAAAGCGCACCCACAAGGTAAACGGACGTCTTAATGAATATCGCGGGAAACCGGCCCTCTGGTAATCTGCAGGCCTATGTTCATCCTGTGGCTGATGTGGTGCTGAATGTGAATCAATAATTTATTAAACTACAAAGTTTTAATGACAGAGGAATTAATATATACCTCCAGATCCTTGTTGATTGTACTATTTATATAACAGGAACATTATGCTCCTAACGACGTGCTACAGAGAATCAGCGCTGCGCTTCATTTTACTCAGCAATATACTGAGTTGTTTTCCTTTCTGTAAATAACAGAAATTTTTGTCTCGATACTCGTATTTTATTAGCAAACAAACAGTGCTTCGGAGGGCACTGGTTGTTTACAATTGAAAGTCAGTAGCTTACTGCGGCGGCTTAAAAACACTGACTGTCAGGTGGCCACTGGTCTGACACAAATCCGCATTGGGCCACGTAGTGGATTAAAGCATATACCCTCTCCCAGTGAGTGGAGGCTGTGCCCCAAAAGTGGGGACATATAAGGCTATTGATGATGAATAAACTGTTTATGTAAGGAAAGGTGCAAATATTTCTCAAAGTGTAACTCTACTGATACCTATAAAGAGTTCAAGAGGAAGGTTGAATTGAAACAAATTTCCCAAAAAATATATTTGAACTTTAAAGTAAGAGTACGAGTATATTATACTCTAATTATAAAAGGATCATTTTGACCTCAAAAGCTTTCCACTTAAACCACAGACGGAAAATTAATATCAATTAACACACACTGGCTTAATTGTGAATCGAGCGCTGCTCGCGTGCGGCGGCGGCGGCCCCTTTGTCGGCGCTATGAGCCTGCGCGCGCGCACTTATTCGCAACATCTTTCCTCGAAGCTTCCTAAAATACTAGCGCCATATTGCGATATACTGGCCAGTATGCAGTCGGTATAAGGTTGCTGTTATTCAGGCGATCACAACAGTTCTAGGTATCGCGGCATCACGGTAGGACGAGCGAAGATCCTGTGCGTTATTGATTGATGCTTGTTTGTATGCTCTCTGTTAGGTTCACTTGTTCTGTCTTTCGGGCCATTACCTGCAAATGTTATTATGAGTACGGCTACTGTATGTTTTTCCGGTGCTTTGTGTGCTCTAAGATGTACACTATGAACTGTGTTTGCTTTGCAGTTACTTCATGTTACTGAAAATATTTTTATTGATTGAGGAATCATATATGCCAAAGTTCAGACCCTTTGAAAGATCCCTTTAGTAGGCATCCAATATTTCTTGACATAATATGTTCTAACAACCGTGGACACAAATTTGAACAATTACACTTACAAAGACTTGACAGTTGATTGCTCAGACTGCAAACTATTAAGTAAGGAATTCTCTTTGAGGTAAGAGAGAAACATTGAAGAAACCCGCAAGTTTAAGAACTGCACCTCTATACGGTACTTATCAATATTTATGGGGTAACTACGTTGCAGTTATGAGTGATAATAATAATAGAGCTTAGTTATCTGTTACCGGAACTGCTAGACGAGTGGTGCGGTTTCTTTAACGACAGACACTTTCGATTCATTTCTCGCTGTTGATTGGCGGTCTATATTCCGCGAATAGTCAGCCAATCAGTTGCGAGAGTCGAAGCGTTAGCTTTTGTTGGTATAGAAACGTATATTGACTAGAGGTACTGAACACATTTTGTAAACTTCTCCAATTCGCAGTCCATATCTGTATAGAGTGCGGTTCGTGGCATTGTCAAACCTCTCTCAGGTCATTAATTAAAAATACATTTCCTTTCTGCACCTGCCATGGAAAAGGCTGGTTGGTCCTACTGAAGTCGGGAACTACACAGTGTCCAATAAAAAACAATAAAAACATGTTAAATTAAAATTCAACAGCTACTATCTAAGCGATCTTAGATAAAAATCACCGCTTTCGAGGCGACCATCAATTCTTTCCTTATATCGCAGCTTTGACAGGATTATAATTAGAAACTGTCCGTCTGTATGGTTTGTCATTTTTAACGTCGCTATAGTTGGTCCCATACGGCGCTCGCATTTCATTACCTCCATCATCTCCGAATGACTATAATGTTAAAAAATCGGGATGCTCGTAAAGGGACCTGATTTATGCCGAGGTCGGGAGCTAACGAGGAGTCGCCACTGGACCCGTACGAAGCTCATAATATACAAAACGATTATTAATTCTTCGAGATGTATTGTTTAGAGTCATAAACTTATAACATTTTTAACTAGGTACATACGTGTCGTACAGAAGAGTCTTTAACTTTTAACATTTTATTTCGGTCTTTTGTAAGAGTACCAACATGTAGGTGGGTATTTAAATGTCTTATGTCTATTATTGAGAATCTACTAAAATAATGCTAAACCAATTCAGATGAAGGCACAACAATAAGTTATTTAAAATGAAAACAACTACACAAAAGAGGCAACCGCTTCCGTGACTCAATGTAAAGAACAAACCCATGGTTGAGGTCGCGGCTTTGATTCCCAGCGTTGTATATTATGTTTGGTTTGGTTGGTGGTAGGGAATTTTCAAATGTCTGAGTCCACCTGGTTAGCTACCATCATCTTAAGTCTGTCGCCAAGCACCAATGTTATGTTCCTGTTGTTCGAGGTAATATTCTGTTATCTTTTCTATAACAACTTTGGGATTCTGGGTAAATGCGTTTCTACCATCGGCCTCATCTACACTTGACATTAGATTGAGGTTCACTGTTGAACATAGGGTTGGGTCTAGTGGCATTTTGCATTTCATTGGTTATACTCGCCGAAGGGTGAAGTGGGAAACTTTTTTAGATATTTATAACCCTATTTCTTTCATTATTTAGCGTGGGATCTAAGTATCAATAGAATATGAATAAGTAGTTGATCATAGGAGTTACAATGAGAGGAGTGTGGAGGCGAGAATGCAGAGTATAGGCCTCCTCCAAGGATTTCCAGAACAACTTGTTGGTTGCGGCTTGCATTCACCCTATGCGTGCATTCCACCGTGTTGGCTGGTTGGTATTCGACAATTGGTATTCTACATAAACAAATCTGTTAATGTAGATAGAGCATTTGTTTTGCAAAAAAAGTGTATGCGGGCCATTTGTGGTGCTTGGGTCTTAGACTCATGCAGGCCATTGTTTAAACAGCTATGTATCTTACCATTACCCTGCATGTACGCGAAAGACATTTGCCTATTTGTTAAACTTAATCCGGAACATTTTAAGAATCGTCAGGAAATTTGTATCAGGTCTCAAAGACGACAACATGGTAACCTGTTACATCGCCCGCGCTGCCAGACATATATATATGAAAAAAATGTAATAAATATGAGCATATTAATATATAACAAACTTCCTGATTATTTAATGCTGTTCCAGGGTAATAGATTTAAATCAGAATTAAATAAATTTTTATTGGATAAGTGTTTTTATAGTCTTAAGGAATATTTGGAGTTCAATGAGAACATATAAACTTAGTAGTTAGTGAAATGTGGCTCTTGTAAAAATGACAATGATTATAATTACATAGATTATTATTATTATTAGTTTTTAAATTAATTTTATTTTTTATTATCTTGTGTTATTTTGTAAATATTTGCACACCTACTTGCAGGTTGGATACATTTACTGGAATTCTTAATTTTATATCTTTAAATTGTATGTATTCTTGCAAATAAATGATTGATTGATTGATTAATTGATTGATTGATTGATTGGATTGGATATAATGGGATCTTTTGACCTAAATAAACTTTACTCGTCTTACATAAATACCTACCTAAAAAATTTATAATAATTTTTTAAGCATCATATTATTTGAAATAATAGTATTAATCTTATCTTATTTATCATATTATTTGTATTTATGCCGATGTCGGGGACTAAATAGATGTTTCACTAAACGGTTTTCTATTCTATTTAACATAAATCTTTAAAATTCTAAGTCCGGATAAAATCGTTGCAAATTTATCATTCATTTTTCGGTATTCTTTTAAAAATGCAAGATGCATTTTTTACAACTGAAGTAAAATCGGTCAAATACTTATCTTAACGATCTGTTGTCCACTGTGGATAGCGTCAAAGGGCGCATAATAGGCTGTAGATGCGGCGAGGCGATAAGCCTTTATTGGTCGTACCACCATCCTGAAACTCGATGATACCTGTCCCTATACATCCCTTTTTAACGCAGTTGTCTGTGTATTCGTGTCCTTCTTATCGGAAAGTTTAATGAGTGCAGTAGGGTCCGTGGTAGCGGTGTTTGCGCCGCGACTGATCGCACTAACTGTCAACTAAATTACTGCGCGTTTGTCGGCCCTTCGTCTTGCAATTTACGATCTACATCGGCTTTGAGCCGCGCAGACTCGCCGCGGCAATGGCGCCGGCGCTTGCGCCGAAATGAGGTGCAAAATTAATTCTCTTCACCCCAATACCCATAAATTAGAAATCAATATTTTCAAATTAGTTATTCACCTATCACTACAAAAGCTATCAAATATTTCGGCTCGATTGAATGGTGACGTCAACCCTACCATTAGGGCCTCAATTTTACCAAACGATTCCATTTTATTATCTTTAACTCGATATCAATAAAATTTAACATCCGATGCGCGTAAGACCAAAATGTTAATTACCGCTGTAACATTTTAAGACATTTTTACAATCTGCGAAATGTTATTACGAGATGCAATTACTAGCGGTGACTTTGGCTGCGGAATGAGGAGTTAAAAGTAAAGGGGCGCCGACGGGGTGATTAAAAATTTCCAATTTCCGCAAAGCGGCAAGTTTCGGGTCGCCGGCGGCCTGGCTGTAAATTTGGCAAGGAGCATAAACATGTCACTAGAATCGCAGGTGCGTACTCGCTGCGGGCGACCTTTGTCTCCCGCTCTGTCTGACACCCCTGCTGGTTCTCCGCCCAAATTCAACGAGAGATTTACCGTAGAGTCGATTAGACGTGCTACTATTTTGACGAGATTTATGAATGTCGCCATGGGCTATCAAAGAGAAGGTAAGTTATTAATAAAAAAATTATATTTTCAAATCCAAGCAGTTTTTTTTTCAATTTTGGCAAAGAACTACTAGAACTAGCTTAGGCAAAGATATCTATGACTTCTATTATGAATAAGATTGTACTCTGTCTACAATGCACTCTGTACCGAAGCAATGAGAGTGAAGGTAAGATCATCCATGTAATTGAGTGGATATTTGGAATAACCACTATAGCAAATTAATCCATTACTGACATAATTCAGGCGAATTACGGTGTGATCCGTGACCGCATGATGTGCATTTGAAATCTACAATACATTTTACTGTAGATATCGCCTTTTAATATTATAGCTTATATGCTATAGTAACAACGATGATGCTTTTAATAAAAAAACATTCTGCTGCATATTCTATTACGAATGGTTGATCGTAATCGAGTTTTTGTCGATTCTCTTTGTCCATCTAATCTTTGCCACCTGCAGTCATATTCGGCAAAAACTGCTCAATAAAATACACAAGTTTTTGTCGTAATCGTATGATTGAAGGTGGTGTCGCTGGTTTTAAACAAAGGCAAAGATAGCTGCCCATCAATATGCTAATACGTGAGCGAGAGGTACTCTCAGGACGATTCCGGTCGTTTTTTGTGGCCTCGCCCAAAATTGGTTTATTTGTTCTCTTACAAGCATACTTCAAAAGAGTTTGTTTGATTTGCGGAGGCGAAGTTGAGCATATGGAAAGTTTTTTTATTCAAATATGTATTTTGAAAATATTTGTATTTCTTTAATGTCTCTAACAAGGATTCTTTCCGGTCGAAATATTCGACAATAGACTACGATACATATACTTTATATGAACCGCCTTTAATATGTATTAGAGAGCATTGTAATATGTTATTTGCTGATTCACTGGCTTTAGTTCCGGCCCTTAGAGCTGAAACAATAACGATGAGACCGCAATAAAGTCGTAGTACTTTATGAGATCAAATTGTATTGATTTACGCAACACTTTGTGTGTGTGACTGTGCGTGTTTGGCTACTTTTTAAGTCTCCTCAAGTACCTACTTAACTACTATATTAGTTCTTTGTATATAAATAATAATAGGTACACTATAGCAAAAGTATAAAAAGGTTTTGTACTTTAAAACCATTCTACAGAGTAATTTATGTGCTCTTAAATATTATCCAACATTTTCGTTAGTGAACCGCAAAGAAATTTGGCAAAAGGACCGACTTCTATAAGATTCTCTATCTCCGGAGTACATCATCAGATCTTTATCAAACTTATATGAAACCACCCTCTTGACCTTAGCAGGTTGTGTATTGTATTGTATTGTATTGTACCTATGAAATTGGAGTTTTTTTTCTTCGTTAATCATATGTACCAATTCCTGCGATTTTCAAAGCTACATCCAAATTTGTTTTTTATTTGGAAAATGGAATATTATTTCAAGATTTCACATGAAATATTTTTGAATTTCTGGGCTATCACATAATAAAAAAAATTTGAACACAGTTCTTTTTATGTGCTACCCATAATCATTTCTTAGATTCGCTGAAACTTTTGTAAAGCGTTTACTTTTAAAAATTAACGCTGCCAATACTTAACTTAATGTTATTTATCCGATAATACACACAATGTTTAGCTAAATTTGGATTTACCGTTCCCAAAAAAAAAACAAAAATGTTTGTATGGAGAAAACAGTCTTAATGAAATTCTTCATACAAAACGCAATTTCATAGGTAAGTACCTAATATATTCATTTCTGTAAAAGATGAGGGCATCCATAAACATCTTCCGAATTAAGTCGTTTATCAAATGAAAGCTTTCAAATTACAAAAAAATACTTAATACTACTTTAAAAGTCAACTAATATAGAGTAGCCTACGATTTTGATTTTGTATTCATTGAATTGGAACAGGTAGGTACATACTTTTTAAGAATCGCAGGATCGATCGTTGTGGAGTTCTTTTGGGGAGTCCTTTGTTCAGCAGTGGATGTCTTTCGGCTGATATGATGATGATACTTTTTAAAGTGTATGAAAATATATATACTCCTCACTCTCACCACCTCATTTATCTAAATCGGATAGATGGGAGTGAGAGTGGTATATATATATACGCGAAAGCCTATGACATTCGGACAAAAAAATCTGAATCAAGTGACACCTCCAAGGACGGCAACGCGTCTGTGACCCTTTTGTGTTGCGGGGTATCCATGGGCGGCGGTGATTGCTTTCCATCAGGTGACCCGCATGCTCGTTTGCCGCCCTCTCATATAAAAAAAAAACCTATCAAAATCGGTTAGATTGAGTGATGCTGCAGTACAATCCGTAATCCATAAATACATTTCATACTACATAGACTGTTAAAATTATAACCCTTTTTAACTTCGACGTAGTAGTAGGTATACATTTGGAATTATTATATACTTGTTACCATGCCTTACCCTTAAGTGTAACTTTAGTATAGATAATTAAAGCACAATGGCAACGATACCTAATGCTTAAAAATATTAGTCACCTAATTGGTATTAAAAAATTTCTTAATATTTTCTTTAAAAATTATCAAACCCTTGAGACGTGTTTCGTATAGTGCTGCTATTCACACAGACCGCTCTCACAGACCGAGTGAACATTCACACATCCAGGTGTTTGGTTTTTTATCCTCCCGGACAATGGAGGAGGAGTGTTTACCCGAAACACATCTGGGCGGACGAAAAAAATGCATCGGACCTCTCGTAGGAGCGCTAATGAGGGAGTTAGACGAAACTGTCTATACATACGCGTAAGCAAAGAGGCATAAGTCCGGAGACACACAGGTTTAATGTCGCAATAGAATATTGAACACAATATCTAACCGAATGGTATGGTTTTAATACTAGAAAAACTTTAGTTGACTGAAGTTTGTTGAAAGCTTAGAGTTAGAATGAAATATTATAATATAAAATAATAATGAATAATTTTGTAACATAAAAACCTTTTTTAAAAAAAGAGCTACCTCTCGAGTTTCCTGCTTGTTCTTCTCAGGGGAAAATTGGCTTTTGAACAAGCAGTAGCTTAAAAAATGTGAAATCTGACTATTTTAAGTGTACCCTGTGTACCTACAAAATAAAAAATTTTTTGGTTTGATTTGATTTGATTTGATAATAAAATTAATTTCTGAAAATATTAAAATGATGACATTACTAATGAACAATCTTTTACAACGTTTAGTCGCTGAAAAGGCAGCGGAAGATTAGGTACGACCACAAATTAAGGTTCTTTACTTTCGCCAATTAAAATAATCAGGCATTTTACTGCAGATTTTTCAAAGCTTCGTTCTTTTTGTTTTACCTATTGAAGATTACAATGCACATAAGACAATTTTCCATTTACCATTTTCTACATTTATCATGGTAATGAATTCACTACCTTGCGGCCATGCACTATCAATTTATTACGATTTTTTATATTGTTGATGGTAGGTATGTACCTACTTGTTCGTCATATGGGCAGCATTCATGTATTTGTATAGGTATATAACACTTGATGGTCTCACTCGAGTTAGAAAGGTTGTTTATCATACGCGTTAGTATTCCCCAGATGTAGACAGGGGGAGTCTGTTTAGCGACGGCTTTTAACATTGAACTTGACGATAAAAAACCCATGAAATTAGCAGTAAAGATAACTGTGGGGTAGGTTACGGTGGCTGGGACATTAAATAGTGATGACTGATGAGATGAATACGCCTTTCTTTAATGTCTTTGAGCTTTCGAAGACGTGGTACCATTGAATCTTAATGTGAGAACGGTGATGTAAAAATAATAACAGATAAAATAAAACGTAGTAATGTGTTTAAAAAAAGTCTAGATCTAAAACGTATAGGTTTTATTGAGACATTTTGCACGAATAACCACCTAATGAAAAAAAACCCCGACTGTCAGCCATCTAAAAAGATGGAAACACTTATGTGATTTAGAAGCTTGATGTGATTTGGTTGATAGTAGGACGTTTTAAATGTCCGCCTGGCTAGCACCACCATCTTATCTAAATTTGTCGCCAAGCAGCAATGTTAATAGCATTGTTGCGTTTCAGTTGTCCGAGATGAGATAGGCAGTCCCGCAAATATGTCCGGGTCAGTACGCTTCTACCCTCGACCTCATCTGTACTTACAAGTATCGCACTTGTAGTATACGTTTTGAGAATACTCATGATGAGCCCTTTCCTGTGATACCCATATTGCAGTCGCAGAACAATTTTTTTTTCATTTGACGCTGTGGTTTGAATTTAACGTTACTCATTAATTAAAATCCATCCAGGGGCTTGGTTGCTACGAGGGAATAAATAATCCCACATAGATTCCCCCGAAAAACATAACCCACCCTACAGTCGGGTAAAGCGTCAGCTCGTCGGTAATCTTCTTTTGATTTGTGATGTTTTTCTGTTGTAAGATTTCATTTTGTTGTGAGAATTTAATGATTAAAGAAAACATCTTATTTAGAGTAGAGAATCGCATTGGACATTATCATATTACTTAGGGCGTAGCACTCAGTTTCTGATTATGTCTTTTTGTTTGCTATTGATTTTAAGAAACTGTACCGTTGAAAATACCCCGCCCGATTATCCTTCACACTTCTCTCTCTCACACTTGTGTTACGCTTAGGAAATAATTTTATTAGTAAAATTAGTTTGTGGTGGTTAGCCACCACACTGTTAGTCAAGCAGTGTGACAGGCAAGAAATCTGTTTCCTAATCTTCACATTAGTGTGAACTATAGGAAGCAAATTTCCTTATCTTAACACTACTTCCACAATTTACAATTAAAACCTCTTTACTCCATGTAAATAAAATGATATTGAAAAATAAACGATTACATTTTGACAAAAAATTATACGAATCGGTTTGCTTTGGCAATTTAAATGGAAAGTTGAATGTTGGTTCCGATGCCAAATGGTAAAAAGGCTTTAGGTTGAAAGTTCAAGATTACTTTGACTTAGTACATGCTATGGAACTCTAAATTGATGCATGTCGACATGCTTATGATCATTATTAATTTAATAAAATTATATCGGATATTTTTCTTATTGATAGGTGAAAAGGTCACCGTGTTTGGTCTGCACTAGAAAAATTATTGACTGTAAGATAATAATTGTGGACATTGTAGCACCTGTTATTACTAACTCGTTAGCGAGATTGGCTTTATTAACACCAAAACGCTGACAAAACAATTAATGGGGCGGGGGATCTTTGTAACCAGGAAAAAGTAATATGGTATTAGCCTTTTGAACAGGTAAATCAGTGTTGCGTTGCATTCATGAAATCAAAGCGCTAAATTAAAATCAATTTTGTGTCAAATTCAAAGATAATATTGAAAAACCCGAATGTGGGAAACAAATAAAATGAAAACATTCTTTATTTTTTAAGTGCGAGATCCTGTGACGGGTTAGAATTGGCCAATCCGCCGGCACTATAAAACGTACCAAACCGTTTCCAAATTTCGTATGCGGATGCTAGAGCGGATGTACCCGTTTCTGCCTACGCTGTTAGCGCCTCCGTGCGGCAATTGGCGAGTTGTCAGACCTGTTACACTTTTACAACCCACTCTAAAGTTTATACGACGCGATTTTGGTGGTCCTTTTGTGTTCCACTAAGCCGTTCCCACAAAGACCCCTCGACTCGGCATCGACAGCCTTTTACGGCGACCGACTTTATAGGCTCGTTATTTCATTTGCATTTCATATCGTTATATAAGTGTTCGATCAAATATTCTTTGACTTGAATGTTTCTCTCATTTCCATATCGGTTTAAATTTTTGGAAGAAATTTTAAAAAAGGAGTCAATGTAGATAGCATTTTGCATACATTTTGCGTGGAGATCGTCACCTTTCTGTCGGCAGGGCCGCTCAAAGGCTCGATAAGTGGACGGAGTGATAAGAGCCGTCCGAAACGGTAGCCGAGTGGACGGATTTGTCGATGTACAGTCAACATAAAGGCGTCGATAACGCATACAGTTCGATATTTGGTGTACGTATTTGGAGTGCACGTTGTTTGCACTGTGTCGGGACATCTGTAAACATTGTCCTCAAGTAACATGTAGGATATTTTGACAAGGACTTTTAACACAAAAAATGTGTCATGTATAGTAGACAGGTACTTATGTATTACCAATATCAGTATCAGTCTGAGGCACAGCATATTAATTAATAATAATAAATAAATATTTCGGACACTTACACCAATCATCTACCTAGCCCACCACTAAGTAAAGCTTGTACTATGGATACTATAAAATCACGGAAAATTTTACATAAATATATACATAAACATCCATGACTCAGGAAATTTACTCCTCGCGAAAACCGCAACCCTTAGTTTCACTGACAGGGTCACTATCCACTACACCAATTGGTCGACAAATATTGTCAAGCATTCCTAAATAAATACTAATTCAATGTAACTCAGCTTTACCTGACCGTTTAGTGAATAGTGACCCAACCTTCGAAATAAAGGGTTATGGGTATCGAGTCCCGTAAGAGGTACATAGGTGATGATCTCATGATCATCATACAATGGATATGTATGTATATTTATCCTTATGATCCATAACCATGGTATCCTAAATATCCTTTAAGTTCTTGCCAGGTTCTTACATAAAATCATGAGTAGATGAGAAGTACAACTGTACTCTACAACTGTACAACTGTAGATATTATATATTTCTGATGATAATATATTTAAAGATGAGTAGAACAAAAAGACGTCTTAAAATCATTTTTTTTCTTTTTTAAAGAAATATTTGGGACACTTATCCCAATAATCTATTCCCAAACTAAGCAAAGCTTGTGCTATTGATAAACATTATATTTATATAAACATCCATGACTCGGGAATAAATGTTCGTATTCATCACACAAACATTTACCCCTCGCGGGATTCGATCCCGCATCCGTTGGTTTCGCTCACAGGGTCACTATCCACTACACCATCCGGTCGTCACTTTTTGTACCTATTATGAATGCGAATGCGCAAGACCTATAGTTGAGATCTTTGGGGGAGGCCTTTGTCCAGCAGTGGACGTCTTTTAGCTGATATGATATTGATGAATGCGAAACTTTCAATATTTGGATCATTATTGGTGCGGTGCGTCACTACCCTGCCTGCGAAAGCAACATTTATTTCTGAGTCATAATATTATAATTCTTTTTCTTATTAATTTAACTTAAAAAATTTCTGTATATTTCCATATTTTTGTTTTTATATTTTTGTGATATAATTATATTTTTGTGTAAGAAACTTGGGGGTAATAGAAAGAAAGAAAGAAAGAAAGAAAGAAAAAATTCTTTATTGTACACAGCTTAAAAATAGATTTTATAAATATATATTTTTGTTTATCTGTTATCTAGTATCCAAAGCACAAGCTGTGCTTAGTTTTGGACTAGATGATTCGTGTAAGTGACCGAAAAATTTATTATTACGTACAAAAAATTTCAAATAAATATCACTGTACAATAAAATTTATTTTACGCGAACGGAAGGTATACAAATATTATAAAAATGTGTCTAAACATTTGAAGCTCCACCTACCTATGCAGGCGGTGGGTGATAAGTAAAAATTTATTTTAACGAGTTTTACGTTTAATTAGTTAAGTAATTCAAGGCTTTACATTAGTTCTGCCGACTCTACAGCACACGTAAGGCAGTAGCCGGCATCGTAAACTTTAAATGGGGCTAATTTAGTTTGTTGTTAATTGAACTTCTGTCGGCGGCCGCCGTTATCGGGAGGCTGCATTAGCGGCCTCCCCCGGCGGCCTAGGCCTTCGCCCGGCGTCAGCGCCCGATAGCCGCTGTTATGACTGATGGTTGGACGACAGGAATGTGTGGAAACTGACGCGGTATTTGAGCTTCAGCGTTATCGAGAGGTTGCATTAGCAAGCTCTGGAAGCTGATAAAGGGTTGTTAGGATTGATAGCGGTAGGAATGGGGGAATGTAAGGTATGTTGTGAGGTTTTGTGAAGGTATAGTGTACATTTACGACTGTACTTATCTGTGCCACTAAAATTGAGTCACCAACTTAAATATAATTAATCGGAATAATGGCATTTTGTTTTCACGAATATCTATAATGAGAATACAATCTACGATAACAGTGTTGGAGTATAACGGCGGATCCAGGGCCCGCTGGGCTTAGGTCACCACTCATAATTTTTCTAAGTTTTCTGCTTAATTTACAACAAAAATGTATATTCTTTAGTGCTAGATTAGGTAGAAAAATGTTCATTGATATAGCGCCAATTTACATTTATATATTTTATAAAAGTTTGTTTAGTATGATGATGACGACTGACAAAACAAGCCCCCCCCTGACCAGAAGACTGAATCCGCCCTTGTTGTAGTAGTTGATGTAAACGAAAACTCAAGAGCGGGAAGTATCCATGATTGACAGAATAGCAGAATGCGGTAGTTTTTGACTTTGTTGTGTTTAGCGTTTACCTCTTCAATCACCGACGCAGGCAGAAGGGTATTATGTATTTGATAGATGTGTTTGAAGAAATTTGGCTTTAAACACAGTTGGTTGTCTACAAAGATGATATTGAGGATTTGCTAAATATTCAATTTATTAGTTACTAGCTTTCCGCCCGTGACTTCGCATGCGTATAATAACTTTATCGCTGAAATTTGTTTAACCCCCGGGAACTACTCACTTTATGGGGATAAAAATATATTGTCTTAATCCAGGTCTTAATTAATTAATTTCTACCGATATACCACATTTCATCGAAATACGTTCATCCGTTTCGTCCTGATTGAGTAACAAACAAACATCCAAACTTTCGCATTAATAATATTAGTTAGATTGTAATGTAACTATTATTTATAAAAATAACTAGGTAATGTTTCATTTCTTTTTCCTCTACAGCATAGTTTGTGTAGATAGGTAGGCAGATGATGGGATACTCCATCTTCACTGAGACATTTTTATTTAGAAGTACCCCTTCACTAATCTCGGCGAGGCGTTCTTCCATAGCTTTTTTATTTATTTAAATGTCCAATTCGCTAAGTAACTCGATGGCCGCCTGGCCATCCATAGATAACCGCTGGCGCCGCATGCTCCTCACATCCAAGGCACTATCTTTATGACCACAAACGGGTGCCAAAAGCCCTCGTTGGTAGACACTTTTACTTCTACTTTTATATTCACGAGATAAAGTTAAAAGAAACTATTGTCTATGGCATCGACTATTGGAGCTATAATTTTATTATCACCTTCATTGTAGGTTTGTTTTCGAGTTTTTATTGGTGCTTTGTTTGTTTGCGTGTGAAAAAACTTTGTTGTAACCGTTGTAAGGTGATGGATGACACATTTGTCTCGGGCTTGGGTGACGACATGAGTAAAGTCTAAAGTATGAGCGGCCGCGCAACGATATAACACTGCCAGTTTAAGCAGGTTTCGCTGCGTCCACATTTCCTTTAGCATCGGGTGCAGTTTACATTAATAGTGTTACTATCATATTGCAATCAACTGCGCATCATTAACTATTTTTTCCCGTACATTACATAGCGGAACGATGAATTAGCAAACCTTACGTCCCAACCATAGTTGGGATACGGTCGCCTCTAACTAGAAGCCCATAAGCTATGTACAACAGCCCAATAGTGTTATTGCTAAATTTGTGTCACACTAGGCATGATAATGCAATACCTAGTGTTTCCAATCGGTCCACAGGAGTATAGGTCCATTGCCTTTATTTGAAAATTTTATTTCGTGTACTGAAAATTACATCAATGTCACTGAATATAGTGATATGTAGGTATATATGTAGGTAATAATATTTTGATTTCACAGTAGACAAGGAGAAATATTCATTTAAAACATGATTTTCGGTGATTGCGTATACGTTCCGAGTGACTGCCATGTCACCATGCCCATGTTGCACGCCATGTTGCAAATTCAGGCTTGTTCTTTCGAACTTTCGAACCACGATCTTTCGAACCACAGTTCGCACGTTTGTATTTCTATGTTTAGTTACGGACTCGTGCCATGAATAGACACGAAACAGACAAAGGCATCAAACTTAAAGCACCATTCTTTTTGGATCGGAAGTAATTAGACTAAACAATGATACTACGCATAAAAACACCCACATACACATTTATGTACATAATATTACAAAACTCATACAACAATTGTTAAATACATAAGTACATTTTTGTAATATTTCTTTATTTCTTTTTGGTGGTGTTGTTATACTTACATTATTAGTTTTCTTGTTTTACTAATTTCTATTTTGAATTCTATTTTGAGTTAAAAATAGAATTGAGAAGTGGTTTCTCCAATACACATTCTATTCAATTAAAGAATTTTTGGATCATAAGGTGGAAATTTAAATTATCTAATGTATTTAATACTAATTTAACTGACTTAAATTATGTAATGTATTATGTAATGTATGTATTTGATATAATGAATTTAATAGTAATGAATGTTATCGACTTAAATTATGTAAATGAATTTAGTATCCAAACAAATAATTATTACTGTAATAGTTTTAAGATTTATAGATATTTGCATGCTGCTAAAAGTGGCTGAATAGGTGATATAACCAGTACTGAAAAAACCTTATAATGTATCCTATTTAATAGCAAATAAATCATTTGTATTTGTATGCTACAGTTAGCAACTACAGTAGCTATTATCACAATTTTGTACTGTGCATATATTTATTTCTGTGACTAATTTATTTTTATATGACCTTTTGATGACATTGTAGATATGTACAATGACACCAAGAAATAGATTTGGTTACTTAATTATTCGTAAATTATTAATGAATTATGATAGTATATTTGACATATTTTTGAAGGTGTCCTAATTGCAGTAAACAGCTACGTTTATCTACTTATAATTTGTAATTGAGGAAGCAACATTTGGCAATTAATTTGTAATACCAACCATTAACACGTCATAATTATTTCCGTTTCATATAACTTTAAAATACCTACCAATTTGTTTATGTGGAGCGAGACTGGCGGAAGAAGTTATTCTAGTACCTGTTACCCAATATTACTGCTAAATTACTACTTAGCGTTAGTTTGGCTGGACTCGCAGTCTCTGTTCAAACATAGTCAAGCTCCACGAAAACAATGCAAATTATATACGATACGAGCTTTCCGCCCGCGGCTTCGCCTACGGGATCCTTTATCCTGCGGGAACTACTCACTTTATCGGGATAAAAATATCCTATGTCTTAATCTAGGGTATATTCTACCTATATACCAAATTCCGTCCAAATCCGTTAAACCGTTTCGCCGTGATTGAGCAACAAACAAACAAACTAACAAATAAACAAACAAACATCCAGTCTTTCGCATTTTTCATATTAGTGAGGTTAGGTTATAGAGTAATACGACGACGTTTGTTGGTCGCGGGTTTAAATTCCGTATATGATTAGGTCGCGGGTTTAAATTATGAAGATAATTTTTGTATGATGATTATGGGCATGTACACCTGAGTTGCGGATATTTTATTTATATGTTCATATTCACCAAAAAAAAACATGTATTCGTATAGTTTATCAACCATCTGGTATTCATAATACAAGCCTAGTGGAACTAGATGGCGCTGTGTTTATTACTAGCTTTGCCTCCGTGGCTTGCGTGCGTGGAATAACTTTATCGTGTAAATTTGTATAACCTGCAGGAACGACTCATTTTGTCGGGATAAAAAATATGCAAGTTTTAATCGAGGGTATGTTCTATCTATATAGCAAATATCATTCAAATCCGTTAATCAGTTTCGCCGTGCCTGAGCAACAAACAATCTCTTCCCGTGGGTGTCGTCAAAGACGACTAAGGCATTTGTTACTCAAACTTGCACTGTTCAACGTCGATGGGTAAACCTTTGTCGCGTGTGCAATTTCTGTATATTTCGAAAGATGAACTGTGGATGCTGTTTTAAGCATTACTCTTTTAATATTTGGATAAACCAAATGCTTATGTTTGGTATATCTCCAAACCCCCCCATTATAGGATAAAGGTCGTAACGTTATGTATGTATATGTCTCTATCAATAAGTTTTATCATCTTGTTCTAGGCGTATGTTCCCCTCCCTCCGCGTCTCTCTCGCCGGTTTGGACCCCCGTGAAGAATACTGTGTACTCCTGGAGCTCTCGTTGGTGGGTCGCCGACGCTGGCGGTGGGCCGGTGGTGCGTGGGCTGCGGCGGGGGGTGCGGAGCCTCAGTCCCCGCGGCGCCTCATGCTGCACCCCGACTCGCCTGCCCCTGGCCACCACTGGACAGCCAATCCAGTGTCTTTCAGTAAACTAAAACTGACCAATAACACTATGGATTCACAGGGACATGTGAGTAAACTCTTGATTTCTTAATATCTTCATGATCAATATTTACTACCAGTGCTTGGGCGTGCACAACCTCCTATCTCTAATTCACCACGCGCGTTTGGTGCTGATTGGCGAATTTTTCCGCTGGATAATGGAAGCCCGACCACATAACGTTGGACGGTCGATGGAAGGTGCTGATTAGCAGTTTCACATTTAAAATAGAATGCACGTCATGACTCTGTTCGACTCTTTACTATTACTGCGGTGATAAATTTAAAGAACATGTCTTATAGGACTGCCCCCTGTATAGAGTAGCGGGAAAGAATGCTGGTGGAAATTCGTTCTGTAACCTGCAGACCATTAAACCACTTGCGATCTCGAGGGGACTGACAGGAAGTTCGTCAGTTTCAGAAGATACGTCCACACATGGCACCTGAAGTGAATCAGAAAGCGTTTAAGAACATTTTGTAAAAGCTGAGTTTGTAAAAGGACATCCTGGGAAATGAATCGGAAATAAGTGCCTAAGCACTGATGGAGTGATGAGCGGTTAGCCCGTTAATTAGGGCAAATACTCCCACAAAAAGCGAGAATTATTTCTTCCACTAAGTTATTAATGATTCACCTTGCTATTTTGATGTGATTTCAAAAGTCGCCGGTCCCCAGTTTGGGCCCAGTCGGTCCCCAGTGATAATAGTAGCGAGTTATCATGTTATCGCTTTTATTGAGAGACCCGTACACAGAACAATAAGAAACCCAACCTCATTGACACTGTGACTTTTTTCATTTCATTATTCTTTTGTGTGTATAATTAAAACTTATTTTCTTTGACATAATTAGGGCAAGAAGTACATAATTAGACGATGCGTCAATGTCCTGTCTCTCCGCCGTCTCTATCACCCTCAGCCCTGACGATTAGATAGGGCGCAACGATTTGCGACTCCGGCATTTCGGAATGTGCACCTCGTTACACAATTTTATCGTCTGGTAATTGTTCCAGCGATATTTAGTCTGGGAACTTGCTTGAGTCATTTATACTACAAAGCGAAATGAAAGCTCAAATGTACACAGAATTTTGTTGTGTAACAAATGTTATTTTTGTAACTGTTCTATTGCACTTTAGTTACTATCACAAAACAAAAGTACCGTATTGCTTGCTTTAAATTTTTGAATAGAGGAATGCATTTGATTGAATCTTGGCCGACAAAAAACTTATATTAATATCATAATAATGTATAACAAAGAGCGAGACTATTGTAAATCATCTTTTGACAAAAAGTGAAAAATTGATTACGGTTAAATATTTTATTTGTGCCCATGAGCTTGTACCGGAATCGTGCGTGACTCTCGAACCGCCACACAGGTTTAAAAGGAAACGCCTACCACGCCGATACTTCCCACACCTCCGACCTGAACCCAACCAACTCTATTACAACAAAATAAATCACAATTTCGTTTAACAACACCGCGAGTTATAGCGCTTTGATATAACGTTACTTTCCAATAAATGAAGAGAAATCACACTTAATACATGGATATAAAGGTGAGACTACAACAGATGCGGGGTTGTTTAATGCGCGCCGCAGGAGTCTTTGCTCACAAAGACGTCTGTAAGTATTTCGACACTCGAACAAATATACTGAAAGGCATTGTGTGGAGGCTCTGTCGCGGCGTATAACTGTACTGCTTTGTTCGTGGCGTGTTTAGACAGGGCGGTTGACGCCTCGATTAATGATGTCCATGTGTACCCTTGACTTTATGTCAATCTTTACATGTTTGTAGAAAAGCTGCTTCACGAGACTTTGTGACAGTTTTGATACATATTTGGATTAGGTATGATTTTATCTTCTTGCATTTGCAAGTGCTTCTTCCGGCTTTCATCTTTCGAACTATTTTTATTTTTTTTATTAATGACTCCTTATTCAATGCAGAATCAGTGGCTAGGGTTTCAAAATAGGGCAGGCCCGACAATGTATTGTCATTTTTACACAGCTAGTGAAATAAAATAGGTAACCAAACATGACGTTTCAGTTTGAAAAGTGATGTTGTTTAAATCTAAGATTTCCTATAATGTTTAAATAGTTAATAATCCTGATCGAGTATTTAGTAAGGAAAGCCGGGCTTTGGGCTTTTATGAAGGCACCGCCTCTGTGCAGAATAATGTAATTTGATGATTATAAACCGTTGCCTTTGTCTTCAAGTTATTGTTCATTATTGACGTATCCGAAAGCGATGGCTCAAAGACATTCAATTGTGATTTTTTTGTTACCTGTTTTGTTTATATCTTTAGTTATACCTTGTTTATCCTGTTAAGGCTATCACTAGTAGGGTGAATTTTAACGTTTTTATTAACAGATTAACAATTAATTTCAATTTTATTTAATTGACAGGCTTGTATAGAGTCTAACCACGCAGTATAGAAACGATAAATGATTTCAGACGATTACCTTGAAATTACATCACCTAGTTCCCAAAAAAAAAAAATTAAGCATTCCGATAGTAAAGAAATGCCATGAAAAAAGAAGGTCAAGTTTGAGTAGGACTCAAACCCTGAGTGTTCCGTACATAACATGACCATTGCTAAACTTGACACCCTTTTTCTCATGAACGTGTGGAGGGTATCAAGTTGAAATATATTTATTTAAAAACAGTAACAAATAAAGAGATGGAATTTAAATATAAACTAGAACAAATGTAAAAAATTGGGGCCGCGAGGCAAGGTACCCAAAACGCTGGCGGCGCTTCCTCGTTGTATGCAGATACTTAAGCGTTGGGCGAGGAAACAACCAGCTCTCGGGTCACCAGTGACATCGACTAAGCGCTTTGAAATATCAAAGAAAAATTTAAGAGCGCCCGGCCCCCAAGGACCTAAAGTTTCGACTCCGAAAGCTAGGAAAATGAAATTAATTACAAATACTTACTTATTTGCGCCAAAATTTCTGAAAAGGTCATGACAGATATAGGGCCAGCAAGTGATCCTATAAGGGTACCTTTTTTCGTTTTAAAGTATTGAACCCTGAAAATCATCGTTCCTTTTTTCTACCGAAATATTTTTTTTTGCCATAATTTGAGCTAGACATTCTATTAATTCACTTGTCTTTTCCTCGCTGTATAAAAACCAAACGAAGTATCGTAACAATTATTTTTTCTATAAGACCATATTTTACACAATAGATTAATCCGTATAATTTTCTTTAATGTCCACAATTAAGTAAACCCCGATTCCTAAAACATAATTCGCCTAACCTTTCCAACATTATCACGACACACCTCTCCGATCAAAACAAACTTCATTCACGGTTATCAGACACGCTACGGAACATCATAACACGCATATTATGACGAGGGGCAGCAAAAACTCGCGCACGCTTCACTGCTCGACTAAGGCCGAGGGCCAAAGCCAAGCCCGGCCTCAAGCGGCGCCTTTGTACCCCCAGCCTAACAATAGCCGACGCTACCGTAACTTCAGAAGCGATTATTCGCACGGAAAATACTCGCTTCGCTTGCGCACTTGAGAATTTGCCACCTGTGATGAAAAGAAGTCCATTGTATATGTAGGTACCCCTTTTGTCCCGAACAAAATGTATCAGTTTTTAAAGCAT
Source organism: Oegoconia quadripuncta (assembly GCA_949316235.1). Taxonomy (NCBI): domain Eukaryota; kingdom Metazoa; phylum Arthropoda; class Insecta; order Lepidoptera; family Autostichidae; genus Oegoconia; species Oegoconia quadripuncta. The sequence continues at coordinate 20,021,000 of OX438752.1, read as the reverse complement.
CAAAGATTTTCTTTAATGGTCTATGTGAGAATATGGTGTTCCTAATTATATGACGGATTAGGCGGTGTCTAAATGAAAGGCAATTACAGTGAAAGGATTAGGATTTTATCTATTTGTAAGTGAGAACTTAAAGTACCTTAATTGTAAAATTTGTTAAACTTGTTATTTACTTGGAAACTTGTTTCTATAAGTATCTCGTACCAACTGAAGTAACTCTACCTGTCAGCGATTTCGTTAATGGTTTTTAAGTTTGCAGAGAAAAAAATATTAGTAAAAATATTTAGGACTTTAGCTTAAACTCTACTATACCAAACAAAACATATTCCAAATAATTGTCAAAAACAGCTGACTTCAAAGCTCAGCAACAATCATTATATCGTCATAGTACGCAACTAATAACATACAATTTTGGTATATCTCCAGAGTGCAACATCAGATGAGATCTTAACCAAATTTATATGGGACCACCCTTATGATAATCCCTATTAAATAAAAAGATATGATCAAAATGGGTTAACAAGTGACGTAAATACGGGTGAACCTATAAACAATTTTTTTTTTCATCAAATAATTATTTACCAACTGTAATTTGTCATGTTAACAAATGTAATTGTGTTGTCTGTGCCCTAGAGATTTTCGTCACACTTGGTTGCAGACTAGTTTTTTTAATAGGTTGGTTTCTTTAGCCCCCGTAACATGACAGCGTTTGTCACGCGCGACGCGACGTGAGAATGGGATAGTTGTATATTTCGTCCAAACGAATGAGCAGGACTAATTTTAACTCGCGCGACATAAACGTTTATGGCGCCTGTCATGCTACTAGTAATTTGAAAAGACGACATTTCGCGCACACTCATACGAGTATCCTATCAGGCTTGCGTTTTAATAGTATCCATTTTCTCACAGATCCAAATTTATTGTTTCTAACAGTTAATTCGATAATTGACAACTTACAATAGTAGCAATTTACTTTTCTTATTCTTGTTTAAAAAAAAAACTGAGATCGTAGCTAATGGCGACAAAAACACTAGTAGGGAAGTTCCGTCGGTGTTTGTAGTCTTATCATCACAAAAATCGCGTCGGGCGTTTAGGTTCAATCCAGACGACATCACGTGTGGTTTACCAACCCCCTTTTAAATATATCTGTCACGACATCTTGTTACGCTACTGTATCGCCCTTTGGAGGCAAAAAATAAGCTACCCACATGAGGTATTACAAGTATTAAATATAGTTCATAGGTTTTTACATAATACAGCAAATTTAGTGTAGGTACCGTATATGTATTTCATCAGTGAGCAAATAGTGATGATCTTTTTAACCCCCGATGCAAAAAGAAGGGTGTTATAAATTTGACCGCTATGTGTGTGTAAGTCTGTCTGTGTGACTATTCGTGGCACGTAGCTCTACCCGGTTTTCTCGTGGGGTCGTTCATCGACATGTTTTATCAAAATCGGTTCAGCCGTTTTGTTGTAATAGCTTGTTTTTGCGGGGGTTTCCAAAACTTGAAAATTTATCAATTAACCCTTTCGCCGCTTGGATTTTACTGAACAACATGTCTACGGCGACGCCATACATGATGCCAATTCTTACACACATCATGCACACATACGCACCAAAAGGAAGCCGTTCGCTTAGTTCCGTGCACACCGATAATTCATACAAATACACAAATAAAAAAATTTGCTTCAGTCTAAGTACATCACTGGAGGACTTCATCTTTCTTTTTTTTGGCAGTTTTTTGTTTATTCTACGCTATGAAAAATAAAAAGAATCAAGTAGAAATCAGCAAGAGATAATTTTCAAGTAAGCGTATTTAATTGATTGGTTTTGCCACATTGTTCTTAGCCATGTTGATGTCATTTCAAAATCGATGTACTAAAAGTAACTAAAATTACAATGAACACCACAAAAAAACGCTACCACCTTCGGCCTCATCTTCACTTAACATCAGGTGTGATTCAGGTCAAGTACTAACCCGTTGTGCATAAAAAAAAAATAAAAGAAAAAATATACGCGTTGATGTCTTTTATATGCAACCTTTTACGTTTGATCTAAAAATTGTTTCATGTCTCTTAGCGTTCGTTTTCATTAGCAACTGGTTGGACAACTCTCGAGGCCGCCCAATTTAAACATCAAGATCTGATGATGGAGTTTGCACGGGGAGACAGTGTTGTAGTTATGTGTAGTGTAATGAATATCAGGTGACTTTGTGTGATGTCAGAGAATTGATGACGCAGTCTCCCTTGGCTGTTATGATAGAGAACGTAACTGCATTGAAATCCCTTGATTGTCACCTTTTTTGCGGTTCTAATTATATAATCTCTTCCACTCTCCTCTATCAGCCGTCATCTCAGTACTCACCCCTTTCATACACATATCATTCCTCATGCAGTCTACCCACACCTTCGCCCTTCCTCTGCCTCCACATTCATGCGGTTCCAATTACATATTATACAGAATTATTCTTTGTATACTGTAGTCCAACTGTGGTATTACTTTTTATCAATTGAAAATTTAGAAACCCTAGTGAGTCTCGAAAGAGAAATTTTATGCAGATAAACAAATTAATTTATTAAACATAGCTAAGGACTATATCAAAAACACCAGCTTTCGAATATAAAAACCGATTTCCAATCGATTTAGATATACCTACAGACAGACACGTTTTTTAAATTTATAAAACTATAACAGGGATTAAAATAGTCAATGAAATGAGTGTCGAACGTATTTTAAATTATTTATTACTCCTGGATAAAAATGTTCACTTAACAGTGCGATGTATGAGTACTAACCACATTGTTTATGTTTTTAGGGTTCATTATTAAAAAAGGTATAAGAAATTAACCCTAGTTAAAAACATTATGAAATAGTTATATTCTTATTAAAAATCAGGTCATAGAGAATCATATTACATGAAACGGCTTTGTTTACTTGTACGCATATATATGAGAAAGGTATCCCCTCCCTCTTATCTATGTAGCTTGCAAAATAAAAATAATAACTTGTGTTGGTAAACTTTATTTAAATATTCCATGGAAAATGTAACGATATGGTCCAAAAAATTAACTTTACGCAATGTTCAGAACACTTTGGTACATATTATCAGAATATGCGTACTCGAATATGCTGGAATATTATTAGCATATTCTAATGAGTGCCTGGCTCTCCAGGTTCTTGCACAGAAAAGGACCTTTTTTTGGCAAATCAAAGAACCATCGACGTTGTCACTTTTTGGGCCAAACTACTTTAGGTTATTATAATTTTTGAAATTTACTCGAAAAGAAGAATAAGTAGGTATACCAAACATTCACTATCTCAGTATAATGCTATCTTTATATTATGCTATATAAAATTTTAAATGTCCAAATAATTATCTTTGATTTACTCATTTTATTCAGAGTTCGTTTAAAAGTGATTAGATTGGTTTATAATGTTTAAGCACCGGATGCGAGACAACTAGTTCCGGGTTCGATTACCATGCGGAACAGGTTAGATACTGTAAATAACTTAATTATTTATGTAATCTACTTTAAATAGACGATACATAAAAAGATAGTTGGTGTAACATATTCAGCGTACCGGAATTAAGCTCCCTAATCTAACTTCAATCGGTTTTGATCGAACACACATCAGAGTGATCGACGAGCTTCCGAACAGAGCTTAATATTGTCTATCCGTCCGTCTGTCCGTGTTGCACACCTCAGAGACGTGGCGGTTTCATTCAACTGTGAAACCGACAATTATCTGCGATATGATTTTCGATTTATTCAAAAGAAGAAACTCAACGGAAATTGAACTGAATAACAAATTTAATATATGTTACATCTGAATTTTTTAATAACCTACTATAGAATATTTAAGAGTTTGTTTAAATCATCAAACGGAATAAACTTTACTATGAGGCCATTATTTTTTTCACGCACAATGGGTTAGCGCTTGTCTTCAATCACTGATTTTAAGTGAAGATGAGGCCGAATGTGGACTTGGCTTTCGACTTATTCAGAGGACCTTATCTTTTAGCCACGAAGGCGGTTCTTCAAATCGCAAAGATATTTGGCCTCCCCATTAAAAATGGGTCAGCTGATGGAGACATCTTGTATGGGGACCTTAGAAACATAAGATTATTTAGATGATAAACGTACATAACCAGCTCGTTCGCATAACCAGGCTATTTCACAATTAGTAATGAAATACAAAAACCTTCTTTTTTAAAGAGCAACCTCTCGAGTTTCTTCTGAGGAGAAAAATGCCTTTTGAACAAGTAGTAGCTTTAAAAACGTAAAATCTGACTATTTTAAGTGTACCCTGTGTACGTACAAAATAAAGCATTTTTCATTTGATTTGATTTGTATGTAAATTAAAAATGTCACAACATAATTCACGATACCTATATAAACTTTATGAAAGGGAATGAAACAAACGAGTTGTCAGGATCATAGCAAGTGGAAGTCTGTGGTCTCTGCCTACCCCTACGGGAAACAGGCGTGACTTTTTATGTTTATAAACTTCGTCGATATGTTTTAACAGTACAATACAAATATTCTCACACCAACAGTAGTTATAGTATAATTTAAAATTAGGGTAGGTACAATGGCGACCTTATAATCTGATGGTTTTACTGTCTTTCTTGTTTTTTCTTTTTTTACAACCCCTCTCTTTCAACCAAAATGTTTACTGAAACACTGTGCGCGGGCGCCCGCAATCCATCATTAAGTAGAGTACACACTTGTATAACACCGCACCCTAACCGAGGCGCGATAAAACGCAACCTGCAATTGGCGACGTCTAGACATGTTTATCTTATAGACAATCCAGCCATGTGTTTGCACAACTGCTCTGTGATTTTTAATAACATTATTTTTTACTTGAAACGAGCATATCAACAAAGTAATGTTGCTAATTTTCGTATGGGAGGTGTGACTTTTGTTTTGATTTAACTTAACTTTTATTGCGTTCAGGTTTATAAAGTTTTGTTTCTTCTTTCTTTTTAGATAATAAAACCATTTCATTTTTCATATATAGTTTTTAATATAAACTTGTGTTTTTCCTCTAAAAAGTGAAGTAACATAGTATATAATGCGTTTATACGTGCAATTTATTATCTCGCGAGAACAACTCGCTTAATTGGGATAAAAAGGATGTCTTATTCCCAAGGTAAATTCTACGTGATAGGACGCTTATTTGTGAAAACTAAAATATTTCAACAGTAGTAAAAAGTTCATGTTCGCCATCGTGTAAGTAAACAGACTGACAATGTGTCACCAGAGACATTAACCGAATGCGTGTAAAACAATAGTGGTTTTAGCAACTCAAGCGGGTCGAGTGGCGGCGTCCGCGCAGGTAGCCGCGCGCGTCAAGTGCGCGATAAGGGTGCGTGCACACAGGCGCGCCGCCCGCCGCCGGGTGACGCGCCGGCCGCCGGCGACGCCAATCTCTAAGACCTTTAACTTAGAGATAGCAATATTTGCACAGTTTACTTTTCAGATAAATAATGTCACTCTCGCAATAACACAATGTGTGAAAATTAGCAATATTTAGTTACAAATGGACGTAGATAAATATTTGCAATTGTAGGCTAAATTGTTCTAAAAGGTTACATTATTTCAATCGTAGATTTCAAATCAGGTACCCACAGCTACTCTACATATACCTACTCAGCTATATGAATGTTTACAGTTTTGCTTGGGGGTTTCGTATTAACTTTTTGAATGTTGCTCTGAGTTAGTTACATTTTTCTTAGCCTCTCAATTGAAACTTTAAATCCTCAATAAAATAGCACCTGTACAATGTTTTTTTTTTATATGAAAATAGAGTTAGCAGTTTTTTCATTCAACGTTTGAGCATTTGTATACAGCGAAGCAACGCTGCCAGTAACCTGAGCACCTCGCGGGTCTAATTTTTACATTTGATTTTAAATATCCTACATGTTTTTTTAATATTTATTTAAGTTAATTATTTACAATTACTAGTAATTAGTTATTATTATTTTTCATTCAACCAACCCATAGGTCAACCAATAAAAAGCCGCCACAAGGCCATTTGATCCTAGTGCTTGCGGTTGCGGCTTCCAATCCCGTTAGGTTAGGTTAAACATATTATTATTATCCATATTATCTAATGTCCATTATTAGAGAATTTGCCTAGTCTAAGACTATTATCTAGTTTAAAAACACTAGTTCACCAATTGGTAAAGAAGAACAGGTGGAATCTTACCTATTTTCATTGAGCACAAGTTGATCATTTTTATCAATCATTGTCATTATACACCAGGTGAGCTGCTAGCTCCTCTGTATCTTCCTAAAATCGGAATTATCTCCTGTATATTTAATACTAAATTTGTAACCTGGTTGTTGCAGATGGTACTTACTTCGATGCACAAGTATCGACCGCGCGTTTTGGTGGTGCGAGCGCGGGATGCGGCGGCCCTCGCCTGGGGCGCCCCGCACGCCTCCTTTTCCTTCCCCGAGACTGAGTTCATTGCTGTTACTGCTTACCAGGTAATTATTTACATAATCTGCAACTTGACAACAGATTGGTATAGTGAATAGTGGCGCTGCCTGCATCAACAGTTGCGGGTTCGAATCCCGCTAAGAATAAATGGTTGTGTGAATATGAACAATAATTCCTGAGTTATACTAGTTTAGGTTAGTTTCTGTAACTGTATTTTCTTTTCTTTTGTACAATAAAGTGTATTTTTATAGTATTATATTGTTTACTAGCTTTTATTAATCTTCGGCGTCGAAGATTTTATCAAAATCGTTACAGCAAAAAAATTTGCCTATATTTTAATCCAGGACCTAATCTGTCCACCCACCAAATTTAATCCAAATCCGTTCGCCGTGTAGGCTTGAAGAGGTATCAAACATACATACAGACGTACACACAAACTTTCGCATTTATAATATTAGTTGGGATATAAATACTCATAAAATTTTAAATGTTTATGTTAGTAGATAATAAAGTTTTTATTAATAGAACACTGATAATACTTGAATTATCTAAGAACGAAAATAGACCTAATCGGGTATTTCGAATTGATGTTTTTTCGGCTCAGGTTATTTAATTTTCTCCGCTTCTTGAGCATATAATAAATGAATAGGTATTTGTTCACGAGATTTAAGATACTTCAATTTTGCCGCGTAGCGTAATGGCTGAGGGTTTCCCCAACTCTACATAATCATGCCTAACGTCACACCTAATGCCTAACTTGATGCATCGATGCGATCAATATCACACTCGTATCTGCTTCCAAGAAACCGTAGTGCGATTCCCGGAACCTCACCGTTTCGCACTTTTGCATACGCCTGCTTTTTTTTCGCACCACGAGGCGCCGGAGCTTTTACCAAAAGGACCTTTGGTTATATAAAAAAAGAACTTGTGGACTGCGATCGGTGCGCTGGCGGCGTCTGTTGTATATTTGAAAGAAAACAAAAGTTAACTAATTTCAAGTCAAAACTATCAGTGGTTATACTGGGACAGAGTCCCGTATTGTACCGATGCGATCCGTCATCGTCGGCTTCTTCAAATGCGAGAGCCCGTGAATTTGGTACAGTTATTATTCTCTAACAGCCTCTTTGTAAGGTGGTGATAACAGGTCGCTATTTCTTAGAACGTGGAACACCTAATAAGCGTTTAACCGTTATATTGGAACTGGAACATTAAAATAATTGGTTTCGTTGTCCGTATATGTGCACAGACTAAACTATTGACATAATATATTTTAAAGACGCATTTGATGATCATATGACATATGTCGATATTTAGACTTGTCAGGTAGCATGTCTGAAGGCAGCGCGGAATCGATCGTTGTGGAGATCTTTGGGGGAGGCCTTTGTCCAGCAGTGGACGTCTTTCGGTTGATGATTTTTACGCATTATGGCGAATAGGCAGACATGTCTCTTCTACCACTTCCCCCTATCAATCGCTATCGCTATCGCTTTTCTTACCCATTTTCTTCTTTCTCTTCTGTATGGAAGAGATATAAACTAAACCGCCTAGTCCAATTTCTTACCTATTTATCTTCATAGTTGGCTATGAAGTGTGAGGAAAATTCTAGATCGTAAAAGCTAAATTTTCAAATAGATATTTATTGTTGCCAGTGCAGCTTTGCCAACTATAAAACATCTATAAATTGGCAAAATTCAAAAATTACCCAGCGAACATAAGAGTTCTGAAAGTTGAATTTGTAACCGACATTTAAAATTCGAATAATTATTGTAAGTTTTTGTTAACCGCGCTCATACGTCTTTTGGAGGCTCCTTTGAAAACCAGCGTTGTAGTGAACGGCTACAACCAATGGTGAGTTGGAGACCTTTTTGAGTCCACCTTGCGACACCGACAATTAGATGGCTTTTGCCAGATTTCCTTTTTTGGATTTTCTCGAGTGCGTAATACTAAACGTTGTGTAGGTGTGTCACAGCATGAGATAAGTTAAATATTATTTAATACGCACAACTACATGCTACTGTTCATCTTATACTGAAAAAATCTAAGAATTCGTTTCATAAATAATGTATTTAAGTATTTAAAACCCCAAAAACCATTAGCATATCTTGTAATTTTCGGACGCCATGTTGGATTTTTTACCATGAAATTAACCTATGACACTCCGGCTATCAAGACGAATCTAACGACACCATGCACTTCGAAATCGGGCAAGCCGTTTAGGCTACAGAATGCGCCAAAGGAACGGACATACATAGATACATACACTCGAAAATCATTACCCTCCTTCCTTGGGCAATCGGGTTTACAAAACACGGTACTATTTATAGTACCGTGTTTTTAATGATTTTCATCATCACGTTGCATTTTCAACATTTTCAAGTTTTGGATTTATTTTCTTTTATTTTATAATAAAAATAGCTATGAAACTAAGTCAACTAAACTTCTATGTTAGGCCGATCTATTGATGTCAGTTCATTGTCATTGATGGGCTTTATTAAATCTATCCCAATTATAAAAGACCATATAGGTATTAGTTACATAGGCCTCCCGCTGCTTGTTTCAACGGCACCAAAATCGGTCTTTGACGAGCACCGCACCGCACCGTTGCTTGCGTAATCCACCCTCGGCAATTAGAGTGCGGCTTCTTTGCGCCCGCGCCTCTGGCCCACTGCGGCGAGGCGCGAATGATCGCATCCATTACATTTACATACACGCCGGCCGCTTTGTGGGATTATCCCTCGATTGTCCGGCTAACGGGACTGCTGCCTCACAATAGCCTGTATCATTGCACATTATCCACAGACAGGCGACTACCCGACGGCTCCGCTATTGTTGCGAATTACTAGCGAATTAGAAATTTGTCTTTATACCAGCCGCCGCGTCAGCCAGCGTAACTAGGTGGCACATTACTCCAATTATCGACACAGTCTACATAATAACGACGAAAATATTCAATTACAAATTTTTTGTCACTGTTATCGCCTGTCATCGCTGTTTGCCCGGTCACGATAATTTCAACCTATTAGATAAATAAACCGAATTTACGCAGACCCTAATTACATATTCAGAAAAAACTGGCGACAGTCGTCAATATGTGAAATAGTCACGCAAAAAGCAAAAGCGGCTGGAAGTTTGTGGCGTGACGTCATGGGCGACAGGGCGGACCGTGGGCGGCGCCTCGGAGCACCCTGCTCCTAACCGGCTGACTTAAAAAGTGCACTTTAGACAGTTAATAACATGCTTTTAGCACTGCTCGCTATCTCCGGCGGGTGGTCGGTTATCTGGTGGTGCTGAGCAAACGGCACCCGCCGGCGCCGCCTTATCACGTCATGCAAACAGTCATTTACAAGTGACTTCACGATTATTTGCGGTCAGAATTTTGCTAGATAACCGAAGTCTGACTGGAATGTGCGTATTGACGAAATTGTAAACAAGCCTATACAGCTGAGAATAGTTTAGAAAATTTAAATGACATTTTATGCCTTGCTTGCGTTGCTCGAATTTCAACACACACCTCCATCTGACTGAAAATTAATGCATTATTATGGAATACTGATAAAGAAAATTGTTTTCAAAACTTTACTTACTTTCCGGCCAAGTGCAAAACGCGTTCCGGAAACGAGTGATTCGTAGTATTAGGTGTTTTATAGCAATTCTAAAAGTAATCGTAAACAATTACCTACATGTTTGACATTTGCATTAAACTGCAAATAATACAGCTATAAAAGTTATTTGTCATATACTCGGCGTAGTAAGTTATTTGTAATATACTGATTTCAAGCCAATATATCTAAATCACACCTTGTTGTACATCATTATTCATTATTGTCAAAGTCATCAAATCACAAAGAGAAAGAGTTTTCCTAAGTAAAACACTATCCATGATATTGTAAAACTTATTATTTTCGTTCCTACGCTTATACTTTCTGTAAAAAGCGTGACGTAACTCTAGATATGGGAGTCCGAGTCTTACTGAAGACTATTGGAAGTAGGGTCTTAAAAAATCCCAGTAGTTTAACTGGAAAACGAAAAATAAAATAAGCCCAAACAAATTGTTTTGTCTGTCTATATAAAATCATTCTTCCAATTCTCATTTCAAACGACAAGCAACACTGTTCTGTCAATTTATTTTTGAATAAGACTACTTCCAAACGGTTTTCCAGAATTTTAGACAATGAAATAACTAAAGGAATCTACTTTGTGTGACGGCTTGCACTCCGACCGTTGTGTTGCATCGAAAGAACTGTTGTAGAACGTTTGTAATGCTTTGAATTTTTTTCGTATTAAAAAAGAATTTAAACCCTTTAACGACGTTCTTCTTACCCTACAAATGGTTTCAGATTACAGTCACTTGCGCAAAAGAAAATACTAGCACGTAAATCTTTTCAACCGTTTCAAATATCGAATTTCGCGTTACGGTTTGGATGCGACGGCGCCGCGACTAGATGCTGGTTGCGGGCGGGCGACGACACGGCGACATGCATGCCACGCTAATTGGCCTGTCGCCAAGCCACATGTGCGACAATTATCCCTTACAAGCTATTAGCGACACGGGGATGTATGCGGAAACGGATGTTTAAATTGCATCTCGAGGAGATAAGGAGGTTCCGTTCAAGATTTGGATCAGCTAAGGGGACCGTTCGATTCTTGTGTAGGCTTATCTTATCAACTGATGTTGTATTAAATATGAGTAATAAACCCAAGTGGTACTTTATTTTCTCTCTTTCAAAATACCATTATAAAAAAGAATAGCAGATTGATAAAGAATAAAATGCAACAATAAAAATATACGGCAGTAAGCCTGTGGGAATCAAAAAAATATTTAATGGTACCCGATAAAATACGTCATAACCTTAATTAAGTCACGTTTTAACTTCATACCAAAAAGAATTCTTTTTAACAATCACATGACATGAAAACAAAATTAAAAGATAATTGTTGTGGTCCAATCAAATACCTTTCGGCACTATATCATGGAAAAGTTAGCCTTTTCAAGATTCTAAAACGTTTTCTATTAACACTTAGAACAGTATTAATAAATCAATATGATGACCCGTTTGGTGTAGTGGTTAGAAACTCTAACTGCTTTATCAAAAGGTCGCGGGTTCGAATGCCGCTAGGGGCATATGTTTGTATAATGAACATAGACATGTGTTCCCGAGTTAGTTTTTCATTTATATATATACAAACAAAGTATTTGTGTAGTTTATCAACCACTGGTATCCATAATACAAGTCTAGATGCTTACTGTGGAACTAGATGGCGCGGTGTATATGTGCAAAGATATTATTGTTTTTTTGACTCATACTCAATTTTTTTTTTGATGCTGTTTAAATCCGTAAGAGTATCTTAAGTTTCAACTTAAGTTCACGTCAATTTTGAGATCGATTTATTAATACGGGCCTTTTACCAGTGAACGAGGAAGTGGAGGTATACATTAATTCCTCCGACAGTGTTCGTAGTTTGTTAAAGTAGAGAATACAATTGACAAATATTCCAAAAGTAAAGTTATCGACCATTGGATTATTTCGTATCCATCGTAACTTACATAAGATTATAATTAATTCACATACAAGATTTTACCGACGGAGGAGTATGACCATACAAAGAAAATTCTTTCTAGAGCCAGCACACACTAGCGATTTTTAGTCGACCGATATTTAGTCGCTGTCATTTTCGATAGTTCGATCGGTTCGTCAAATGCGCACTTCATGTGAAACTTTGAAAATATATGCCATTTTCCAAATAAAAAACAAATTTGGAAATAGCTTAGAAAATCGTAGGAATTGTTACATATGATTAACGAAGAAAAAAATCTCCAATTTCATTGGTAAAGACCCAATATGTGGGTTATTCCCTCCTCGCACCCAAACAGCTAGATGGATTTTAATTAAAGAGGTAAAGTTAGATTCGTCGTGACAGTCCAAGTGTCATAGGATAGATTACGTCACAAAAAGTAGACCAAACGTTTGTCATATTAAAAAAAAATTGTTCTTTGACTGAAATACCGTCATAGGAAAGGGCTCATCGTGAGGATTCTGGAAATATGTATTACAAATGAGATATACTATGCAGCAGACGTGTGGAAAGCTTCTAAATCATATAGGCATTTCCATTTGTGTGATAATGATTGAATAGAAGTCTTTGGTGATATTTGCTGTTGGAATTAGAAATGAAACGTTTTTAAAGATTACAGTAAACACAACGTACAGTTGCAGATTAGTTATTCATACATGTCTTATATGATAAATGGGAACACTAGCCGCCGTATTCAACCACCACAGTGGCTCAATGTAAATGGCATACGGTTTATAAATCGGAGGTCATGGGTTCGATCCCCAGCAGGCTACATGTTTACTACTCTGTTTGGTTGATGGTAGTGCATTTTAAATGGGCGCCTGGCTAGCTACTACCATCTCATCTAAAGTCTGCAAACAGCAATGTTAATAGCATTCCGGTTATCAGAGATAAGATAGCCAGTTCCACAAATAAGATGGTTTCCGGGTCAGTACACTTCCACCTTCGGCCTCATCTTCACTTAACATCAGGTGTGACTGAGGTACATTAACTAACTCGTTGTGCATAAAAAAAAGATGGTCTTTGGTTAAGTTAATTTGGAAATCAACTTCTCCAAAATGACGGTGTCTTTGATAGAGTCTATCTAAATCTAAATAATCTCCGATGACTAATTGGCAACTTACATTCTTGTCCACAGAACGATCGAATAACGAAGCTGAAGATCGACAACAACCCCTTCGCGAAAGGCTTCAGGGCATGCGGTCAATCGAAATGCAAGAGAAAGAACACCGACTCTACCGACAACCCCGACCCCAGCACGGAGTCCTCGGATCCCAAACGTCCTTGTTCTGAAGCCGCGTCATCCTGCTCCGAAGAAGGAAGCTTGCGGTCCTCATCACCAAGATCGCCTCCTTTAGTTGAGTCTCCGATCGTGACTCCTGCGGAAAATATTACTCCACCACCACAGTTCTATCCACCTGAATTGACGTATTTAGGCCCTCTACATATGTCAATGCCTTTAGGGTTATGGTCGAGTGGTCCCATGCCTATGGCTTGGGGTCCGGCGCTACCCCCGCCCCCTCCCCGCGCGCCGTCACCTCCCCCTGCTGCGCCAGCCCCGTGCCGCCGCCGCGTAAAAGGCTTCACGATTAGTGCTCTGCTCGGGGAAGGTTGATAGGATTAGTATTGGATTAATGAAATCCATTCACTTAAATTGGGTACCAGTTATTGTCATCATCGCCAGCTTATTTGCCACTGATGAATTAATTCCTTTGAAAGCGTTGGGTAGGTGGGTTTCATAGGTACTTATACCACAATAATTCTTGTGCTTATACTATTAGCACCTGTTATGTATGTATAGTATAGATAGATATTCATGTGTATTTTTGTATATATTCGGAAAATTATTGTGAATATTGGTAATTTTCTTATAGCAAAATCATCAACTATAAACTGTAACCTACCCATCTTTGCTGTAAGATAACACACTTTTGAAAACCTTTTCTATCAAATAAATGTCGGCTTACTTATATTGATGTTATACAACAGTGTTCCGCTCTCAATTTGTTGTTGACTAGACCAAATGTACAATCGTGTTCACAAGTGCATATCCATAGTACCTACATTAATCCTGCACAAGAATTTTAAAAATATCATTTTAAAATTTAAAGTTAATAAGCGTTTGAGTAGGGACTGGAAATGCACCTTTAACCTTTCTGTAACACAGGTTGGTAATAATAAACGGGATATGATGAGAAGGTTTCTTATATATATTGAAAATGGCAGATTTGCTCATAACAACCATTAATTTGTTTTTTATATAAAATAAAACTGCATTCACAGATGTTTTACCTGTGCCCTTAAATTTTATACCGTAAGGAAACAAATTCGGCATATTAGGTAATTGAAATAGAAGTTATTGGTATACCAATAACTTTATTCAAAGGAAAAATTATTTTATTTATCAATTCGGTTGTATTTTTTTACTACTATTACTATTTTTTTTAAAACCATGCATCATCGACGCACGACGGCTTATAAATGACGGAGTTCTGAGGTAACCAATATTATAAAAAAACCCACCGGATTGATAACCTCCTCCTTTTTTGAAGACGTTTTTATAAATAAAATAATTTTTCCTTTGAATAAAGTTTGCAATATTCATTGTAATTCCACGTCTCATTTGTTCTTTCCATCCTGTATACGAGTTGGTAAATAAAATTGAAGCGTTGACGGGCGACATAAGCAATAACTACACATAGAATTGTATATAATTATTTAGTTACTATGTTTTACAATTTTATAGACCTACCTCTTAGTTAAGTTAATAGAATTGGAATTTAATTTAATGTGATAACTGTGCCTTAAGTCATATCTATAAATTATTTTTATTTCTTGGTTATCGTACACAAACATGTACACGAGGCTGCACGACGACCGTAATACATACATATGCTCACGCCTGTTTCCCGTTGGGGTAACACAATTGATTTCCACTTGCAACGATCCTGTCAGTCACTTAATTGACGTACGACTTTCTTGGTCGACCTTTAACGACCCTTCCGTATGGTTTTGTTTAACCCTTTCTTCCTTCCTTTACGATCGTAATACTTCCAGTATTTATAAAAAAATGTAGTATATCAACCATCTGGTATCCATAACACAAGCCTATAGTTGCTTACTGTGGAACTATATAGATGACGCTGGGTGTATGTCTAAGGATATTTATTTATATGCGTACTTCCTAATAAATGGTAGCAGACCAGACATGTAAAAAGGCAACGACACGCCTGCCCAATGCCCATGCAACTTAGTTACATATATATTGTATTCCATAATGTAGGTACCTATATACATAGGTACATATATCAATACATAAGTTCTAGTGTTACGTCGGGGTTGTGCCGTCGTCGTACATAGTTGTGTACATGCCAATTTATTACTTTGATATACGCTTGATATACCATCAATAAGTACATTAAAATAATATAAGACAATATTTCTCTATTCGATTCATATGAAAATGTATATTTTGTAAATATTATAATAAGTTTTTAGCGCAATATACTTTTATATTACAAAATTGTGTAGTATTTATTGAACTACTAAAACCAGGCCTCCGCCATTCCATACTAGCGAATAAATGCAAACAGATTTAATATTTCTATACGTGAATAACCAGCCTGCATGTAGAAAATGTATAGGCAAAGATCTTGAAGCGTAGATTTTTATATATAATGAGAGATTAAGAATATGAGAGACTCTGGAAGGATGACCACAAAATTCTTGATGGAGAGACGGACAGCACAGCGATCCTGTTTAAAGTCCCACACATATATAAATAGTAGCAAGCGAGATACATAGTAGTAATATTAATATGCCGATTGAGAGGGTTATGTGTTGGGTGTTCGTTTATCTGGGCGACATATCTAATCTATTTTTTTATGATGGTGATTGATTATTTTGATCACTATTTCACCAAGTAGAAAGTAACGATATAGTTGATAATGAAGCAAGCGATCCTAGTACATTTATTATATGATTAAATATCAATTCAACCTAGACTAGATTGAAGATCCCTAGAAGACAGAGACCAGCAGGGAATCATGTACCTTAGCAGTCCACGTTCGCATTATCAAAGAAGCAACAACGAAGCGTTGGTACCTATAACTCTTCTCCGTGTCTGGTAGTCCGAAGGTGGAATATCGGAATGAGGTGAAAGAATATTCAAAACTGGGGTGACCGCAGTGAGCCACAGCAATCCCTCGTTGTGGAATAAATTGAACAGTGATCGGGTACCGAGAAACGTTGGATATTTTCTTTTCTGTTCAGTAAATACAAACTTAAAATATAATAAATAATAATATCCTTAGACATACACAGCGCCATATAGTTCGACAGTAAGCAACTATAGGCTTGTGTTGTGGATACCAGATGGTTGATATAGGTACTACATAAATATATTTTTTTTTGTAAATACTTATTATAAATGAAAACATCCATAACTCGGGTACACATGTCCGTATTCAAACATATGCCCCTAGCGCGATTCGAACCCGCAACCTTTTAGTAAAGTGGTCAGAGTTGTTAACCACTACACCAAACCGGCCGTCATCAAACAAGTAGGTACTATATGATTGTGAATACTGTTGCTACTGATGTATAATATAATAGAAATTATAAAAGACATCACGTGGCGCCATCTATTGTGAAATAGTGAAAGGTCGTTGTGCAATGTGATTTTCGTTTAGTTTCATTGAATAATTTTACTTAGACATGAAATATAATCGTACTATTCCTACTGGTAGTATTTGAGGATCTCCCACAAACACTTTTACAAGATAAATTACATCACTACATCATTTTGCCGATATTTCCATTGTATTTTTTGTCGATCAGTGTCAATCACAAAGAGACAACCGCACTGTCTAAGCCACGCCCTCTGTAATGTACCGTCCCGAGTCTCATTTGAAATTACGGCACACAATCATATCAACTGTCTCCTCTTACGTGAAAACAAAGCGTAAAGTATAATTTCATGGTATGGGTTAAAGCAACTCGACAGACCCTAAAGAATGACCCACCACCGTCCAGTAGTCCTAACACCTCTGAGTATATGGGCCGGAGCTGCGAGTGGCGTGCGTGGTCCTCTGGCTTTCCCCACGTGTATATCCTGGAGCCTGATTCTCACATACTCGAGATTTCAATGTCGAACGACATCCATAGGTTTGTCACTTTTACACACGTATATAAGTGTGAAAGAGATCGATAGACAAATGTCGAGTGTGCGAGAATAGGGGTCCTGTCCCTTTGTCGTCATTCTCCCTGATCGCTGACACCACACCACAGTACTCCGCTCCCGGGCTGATCCTGTCTTAGTGGGAACAATTAAAAATGAAACAGAATACACGAGAACGTTTTTATTTACTACACAATAACTGTTTTCCACATACCTACGTACATTTTTTATTAATTTGACACATAAACGGTATATACCCGCTAAAATCGCTTTACAATCACCTACTGTCTACTGGTACGTTTTATTATTTTCGTCATAAACATCGAATTTACAGAATACAAGAGAAAATTTTATTAATTGTATAACTGTTTTTCACATAACTACGTAAATTTTTAATGAAATCGACACCTAAACGGTATATACCCGCTAAACTCTGTTTATAATCACCTACTATCTAATAGTTTATTTTATTATTTCTGTCACAAACATTTCACACTATTTTGTCTAATAGCAGGTCCAGCATTGGAACACAGGGGCTGATATGATGAAATGATATAAAATTACTGAAAGAGATTTGAATAATCTGGAAAATAAAAATTTGTAAGTAGGTATTACAATTTTCCATGTACAAGAAGTTATTATTTGAAACGCGTCTCGTTTTGGATGTTTAATTTCAAATGCCTGTAGAAAATGCAATCGAATCTCAACAATTGGTACGTTCATAGGAATGTAATAGAAGCATTTTACTTAAAACCAGTTCAACACTAGAATAATATATAATTATAAATAAAATATAAATGTGAAACAATTACTTTGAATATTAAAATCAGTACCAGTGACGGTTTATTGAGCCATAACGGACATTCTTTTATTAAAAAAAAAAACATATTACATTTAAAGATTTCTTGAAGT
The DNA here is from genome assembly GCA_949316235.1 of Oegoconia quadripuncta. Classification (NCBI taxonomy): domain Eukaryota; kingdom Metazoa; phylum Arthropoda; class Insecta; order Lepidoptera; family Autostichidae; genus Oegoconia; species Oegoconia quadripuncta. The sequence continues at coordinate 20,002,884 of OX438752.1, read as the reverse complement.
CGCTAATAAAAACGTTAAAAAAAAATCTGTAATCTTTATAAGGAATTAATAATGTTTTTTATCAACTTAGAATTGTACGGAAATTATTAAAAAAAAAAAACAATGAATACAGTTTTTCTTATATAAAAATAAAATGATCCCTTTGAGTTAAATTTGCTATCTATTCTTTTTTCCACCCTGTATATTTACCCTTACAATCTGACAAAAGGCCTCTTTTGAGAAGTTACGCTATCGATCTGCGTATTTCACGAAAGGAGTGTGATTACATTACTTTCAAGTACCTGATAAATCGATCCATGTAAACATTACAATCCATAAACAAAAATAATATAATCACAATAGTTGTAAGCGTAACACAAAACAGTGACAGAACGCGAGTACCGACCGCCAAGTATAAGTCTGTTTTAAGGAGAACGCTTTCAATTCAATGCCTGTATAATTTTGCAATAACCACGTTTTCTTTATAAAAATCAGTCAAGAATGCGGGATTGAAAATTATATGGCCAGTGCCGGACTGATGTAATAAAATGCTTCTATCTGTTGTCACCGGTTCTCATTCTTCTATGAATGAAACGTATGAGGTAGAAAATGTTTCTACGAATATGAGAATAAATTATAAAAAACAGTAACACAACAATTAAGGCCTGAATTGTTTAAAGAAATAGTTATTAAACTTAATCAGTTTCTTGCTCATAACAAATATTGCAAAATATAGAACAAAAAACTTGTATTGGTTGGTATTCATTGTATGCGAAGGGCTTAAATAAATCTGTTATACCATACACTTCTATTGAGTAAAATGCAGATTGATGGTTACACAGATAGACACATTATATAACTAACACCTTGAATTAAGATAACAAATATAATTAAAAATAGTTACAATAATATCTTAGGCTAGGTTTAAGCTTTTGAATGCCAGTTTTAACAAAGTATACAGAATAATGGAATCTTATCTAAGTGTCATCTATAGCTTGGTCACTCAGGAGCTATTAATACTTCATATGTAAAGTCATCTACTTCATAGATAAATGTGGAAGACAAGCCTGTGATACATAAAACGTATTTTCAAGAAAAATAATATATTAATATTCATATTAATACATGGATATATTTAACTCTAGCTATAATGAATTTCACAAAGACTACTGATATAGTATTTGGGTTGATAGTTAATATAATAATCCAAAGATAGCTCTTTTCGTTTATACAGGGTTAGTCGGAAAGGGGGTACTAAGCCGAAAGTTGGTTATAGTGTCATCGATAAGTGTTTTATTGCCAATTAGATAAATGGGATAAATGGTGTTAGACAGGGTTGTGTTGCGTCCCCATGGCTGTTTAACTTATTCATGGACAGTTGCCTGCAAATATTGAAAGAGTATGAATGTGGATTGAGAATGAATGGGTTACTTGTCAAATGTCTCCTCTATGCCGATGATCAAGTAATCCTTGCGTCGTCCCAAGAGGAGTTACAAGAGATGGTAACACTTATGAATACGGTTTTGAAAGAAAAAGGAATGAAAGTCAATGTGATTAAAACGAAAGTTATGGTATTTGAGAGAGGGGTATGTATGACGGATTGCAATATTTTGATAGACGGAGAAAAAGTGGAGCAAGTGCGTGAATTTGTGTATTTGGGTTCACTGTTTACAAGGGATGGTAAGTGTGAGAAGGACATCGAAAGAAGAGTGAATGCCGGAAATCAGGTAAATGGAGCACTGCATGCCTTTATGAGGAGCCAGAATGTGTCCAAAAAAGCTCGTCTGGCTGTTCATGGCGGGGTGCTGGTTCCAACACTGACTTACGGGAGTGAATGCTGGGTATGGCAAAAGAAGAATGAAAGTAGAATAAATGCAGTGGAAATGAGATCATTGAGAAGTATGAATGGGGTGACTCTGAAAGATAGAATCAGAAATAGTGTAATTAGGGAGTTAAGCAGTGTGAATGAAGATGTAGTGACAAAGATTGAAAAAGGTATGCTGAGATGGTTTGGACATGTGGAGAGGATGAATGAAAGAAGACTTATGAAAGAGATATACAAAGCGAATGTGGATGGTAGTGTTGGTAGGGGAAGACCACGGCGAACGTACCATGATCAAATCGGGGACGTCTTAAAGAAAGGCCAAGTCAAGAGTACCCTAAACCGACGAGCATGTATGAACAACCTTATGAGAGTGAAGGAAGCAGAAGAGGTGTGTCAGGATCGTAGCAAGTGGAAGTCTGTGGTCTCTGCCTACCCCAACGGGAAACAGGCGTGACATTATGTATGTATGTATGTAGATAAATGGGGAAAACGCATATTTTTGTTTCCATACAAAGTTATTAAATTATTTAATTTAAGAAAATTTGGACAACCCTATAATTCATGAATGAAAAGAGACAAAATAATCGACGCCCAAAATGACGCGGACCCCGCTCATTTTGCCCTGCGTGTGCGTCGGGTCCGTCAAACGCGCCGCCGTCTGTTGACACGGGCCGCCCGCCCTTTGACACGCGCCCCCCGCCCTTTGTCGGGCACCGACATAGCGTGTGCCGTCGGAAGTTACCGAAATGTGGATTACGTGTATGGCGGGATTATGGGTGACCAGAGCCCCATACATTCCATCAAATTTTCATGAAGTTCATAAGTGCATAACCAGTTCCACCTCAAACTATCGAAATTTTGTATTGTCGGCAAAATATTAAATTATTCCAGAAATCCCCACTGAATCATCCAGGTAAACAAATCAACTGTGTTAAATGTTTTCAAACACGTCGGCCCAACAAAGCCACAGGCAGACATAGGCTTCAAGGTTATTACATATTTTTTATGTAACGGGGCTTAAAAACTACTTTTAGTTTGAAATCAAAGTTTACCTACCTAAAGATTTTAATCGTTTGAGCTGTTACTGGATACGCATTTTCTACCACCATCTTATCTAAAACTGCCACCACGCAGTAATGTTTAATAGCATTGTTGTGTTCCGGTTGTCAGAGATAAGATAGCCAGTCCCCCAAATGTGTTGGGGTTTCCGGGTCAGTACGTTTCCACCTTCGACCTCATTTTCACTTAACATCAAGTGTGATTGAGGGCAAGTACAAACCCGTTTTGCATAAAAAAAAATACGCGTTTTCGAACCTTACTGTACCTAGGTACCTAACCTAGGTTTTTAACAAGAATGATGGTTTAATTTTTAATGAAACAACTAACCTTTTCTGATGATGACGTTGTTATTCCGTACGTAACACAAACACGCGCTGCATTTGTGTCCACATAGCCACACTATTACATTAAGCACAAGTTGATGCACTCTTTGTAATCAAGCTTCTCGAGCTTCCGTAAGTACCTACGTGATCACGTCTTCCTACACAATTCATATCGTAGTATTTTTGATTGGTGTACTCCACCGGCATATCGTGAATTATTAACAATAACAACTAATACCTACCAAACAAATACAATTAATAGCGACAACAACTAATAACAAAGAAAATCTCTAACGATAATAAATAACAAATAACGACGAACTAGGACGACTCGCGAAAATAATCGACTGCTTGCACGGAAGTGGTAGAAGCGACTGGCTTTAATTTAGGTATTTTTTATTTCTTCGTATTTTATAGGGATTTCGGCGAATTCGGATTCGAATGCACTTGCCGAAAGGCAGGGCGTGGCTTGCGCATGCGTGTGTGTGTGTGTCAAGTCAAGACTGTAATGTGCGCAAACGCAGAGGGGTTAGTAGGTAGCAATACGTAAACATGTTTCGATTTTTTTAAATTCAGAATGACATTAATTACCAATTAGTTTTAGTAGCATTTCATTGACGTGGACATTTTACATGGATTTCCAGCTGCTTAGTGGTATGTGGAAGTTCCAAAGTATGATTTATTAACCGATTTCCAAAAAGAAGGTTTTAAATTCGACCGTTTGTGACTCGATATCTTCGTAAATTTTTACCCGATTAAAAAAATATTTCTTGGTTGAGAAGGGTAAATCGCCAATGATCCACTCCAGAGTAGAAGATGGAACCTTTCTGAAATCGAATGTTTTGTCAATTTTTTTTCTTACTTTTGCGTTCAAACCTACTTATGGAATCTTAATTTAGGCATTTTAGGCCCAGCATTAATTATGAAATCCTAAAAGAAATACTGAAGGAGTAAGTTTTTTTTTTGGTTACCAGCTTACCAAGCCTCACGGAGGGTGTAGGGCTGTAGGCAAAATATCGTAATAGTGAAAAGTTTCACACTCTATGTTAACCATTTTTATGAATGAAACACAGCTGATTAGGGCTACTTGGTAGTATTTTCTTATGACATGTTTGAAGGGCATTTTCTCGAAATGTATTGAGTTTTGAGGAAAGTTGTAGAACAAACGTTGTTCGTTATAACGGGTACTTTTACAGCCTTTCGGCTTAGTACCCCTTTCCGACTAGCATTGTATAGACACTGAAAATATTGTGATTTCCACCTTCGTCAGCGTTAGTTGTCTTGCATATAATTTGGTAATCTCAAGACTTAACCAGCGACTAGGTTCTCGAGCTCAGAACTCAATTCTTCAACATCAATGTCAGGTTTTTCACCAATGCTTGGAGTTGAAGCACTGGATTCTCTGTTGCATGCTTTTTTGTGCACAAACCAATGAAGGCGCTGGCACTCCCTGTCACAGTACTGCACTGATTTGCATTTGGAGCACTTCTTTGCTGGCTTCTCATCACCGCATGTGACGCAGTATGGTGTAGCATCTACAAACCCTCGCTGGCCATTGATGCTGCAGTAAATAACAGACAGAGCAGGTGGAGGATCCTTATTCGTCAAAGACGACACCATTTGGTGGAACGTCGTACATTCCCTAAATGGGAACTCCCTGATACAATCCTTTAAGAATGTATCCATCATATCTAGTGAAACACCATCTTTACCAGGCTTCAGAAGCTTTTTAGCGAATACCTCAACAACATCAAATTTCTTGTCATCTGCCTCAGTGGATTGGTGCTTGTATCGAATTTTATTAATTTCCGTGAACACACAGGAAAAGTAGTGGTATTTGAATGACATAACTTCATTGCTCTCAGTGCCTCTTGTCATTTCTCTCTTGGCTAATGACTGTAGTACAGAGCTTACTCTTGCGGCATTTTCTAGCAAACCAGGCGAGTGCTGTATGTTCAGAGCTAAACGCACAGGGTGAATGTTGACTCCCAAAATAAATTTATGGAAAGGCTCAACCAAGAATGTTGGTAGGATTGGGTCACTTGTCAATGCACGTGAGGCGGTGTATGAATCAATTTCACTCCTGGGTACATAGTTGTTGATGGTTGCAACAGTGTGGTGGTTGCCTACGAATCCAGCCATTTGCGAGGCGCTTCGACCTACAGAGTTAGTGGTCTGTGGATCAGCACCAGCATCAAGCAGCAACTTGCATACATCAGAGTTGCCAGATAGTGCACCAAAATGCAGTGCAGTGTAGTTGTACTCGTGTCTACCGGAGTGCACGTTTGCACCCTGAAATTGACAATATATGGACCATAAATCTTAAGTTAGTTAAATATAATGTACAATATAGGACAAAATCATTTGGGTGTCAAAAATCAATCAGATAATTGGCCCACCAAAAATTACACCAACAGACTGCAGAGCTGAGCAACAGTCATTATGTTGTCAAACTATACAACTAATTACATACAATTTAAACCAGGAAGGCAGTAAAAAAACCTTTGCCCTAGCTTAATCTTAAACATAAAATACCCCATGCAAACTGGACAAAGACTGAAAACACACACACGCTGCCGTGCCTCTAAGAGATCTGTTTAAAGAAATGATTATTTTAATTCTTATATGTCAATGCATATAATATGCCAATATAATTTACGTTTGTTATAAAAATAAAAAAAACGGAAAAGAAAAAACGATCTCTAGAATCGAAAATTCGGCATGATCAATGTTGAAGCACTTATGGTGCAGTTGGATTCACTATTTGTTTTCGATTAGCGAAGTTAAGTATTGTCTGGCGAGGTCAGTCATTGAATGCTACTATAATAGCCATTTTAATATTAATGTTTCTGTGCTTCGGAGGGTACATTAAATAGTCAGTCCCGATTGTTTTCAACGGTAGGCAGTCATTAAGCAAAGTCGGTGGTCTACAGGGGCTGCTTAAAAACACTGAATGTCAGGTGGCCACTAGTCTGACAAAAATCCACCAATCCGTACTGGGCCAGCATGGTGGTTTATGGCCCAAACCCTCTCCCAACGAGAGAAGGCTGTGTCCTAAAGTGGGGATGTGTAAGGCTATTGATGATGTAAATATAAACATGAATGTATTCTTTATTGCACATAAAAACATGTTGACAATCAGTCGGAAATATTGTACAAAGGTGAGCTTATCTCTAATAGAGATCTCTTCCAGCCAACCTCAGTGGTGGTTAGAGCATTGTGCGGGACGGTGAAGAAAAGTGCAGTTACGGAACGACAAATATACTATACATATAGATATATAATATAAAATGTTATTTACATACATACACTACTAGAATACAGAAATACACTTAGTTATAAAATTACACGTGATTATTAGTAAACTATATAATATAAATAAATAAATATCACATATATAAGTACATAATTATATAAATATATATCTTAAATCATGATAGAATGATAGTGCTCTTTTAGCCTCTTCTTGAAAACTTGGACGGAGGGACTCTCTCGGATCTGTGCAGGAAGCTTGTTCCACAACTGTGCAGCTCGTACTGTGTACGATTTAAAAAAGAAATTGGAATTTGACAAGGGATAGGTTAGGGTTTTAGTTAAGCAAGGACGTCTGGATCGGGAAGGAGGAGGTAACAGGGTGAAACGGGAGCGGAGGTACTCGGGAGCAACAGGATTACTAAGGATCTTGTAAAGAAGGGAGAGGATATGCACATTACGACGGAAACGGATTGGGAGCCACTTCAGTTGCTTGCGAAACTCAGACACGTGGTCATATTTTCGCAGGCCGAAAACGAACGAATGTTATAGGGTAAATTTGTTGGATTGTCCATTACAAAAAGAGAGTGAGGTTTAAAAAGGCGAATGTATCAATGAGGCTGGCATAGTCATCCAGGGTGTACAAAAGCCTCAAATAAAAACAAGATAAAAAAAAAAGAAAAGAATGTTAAAGGGTATCGCAGGCAAGGACAATCACCGACCAAATTAGGTTGTAACTCTTTGTCCTGGATAAGATTCTTTGGAATCTGATAGATTAAAATAGTTACAACCTAATTTGGATGGTGATTGTCAGTAGTAAACCGCTTGTAGTAATTCACAATAACTCCTACATCACAGGTTTTCCTAGTTTAGGAGTCAGGATTTCAATAATTATTATCTATAGCCTATCAAAAAACTAAAGATCATTGTTTGTTGTTTGATTGTTTAGGCTAAAGATCAGAAATATATTTTTATTTACTTATTATTATTTATTATCTCTTGACCTACTTACTCTCTCGACTTTTAAGGTCTTGACCTATATTGTACCTGGATGTGACCTAATTGGCTGCATCTATTGCATTGAATTGTAGGCTGTTGGTAATATATGATTATACTTACTGCAAGCAACCCACACAACATAATTATGAAATAGTACACAAATAAATATTAATTCTTGAGAGCTCATGCATTTCAAATCATATTGACTTACAATATGTGATGTTTTTGTATTGTATCCTACTTTACATTAAAAATTTTTTGAATCTTAAGTGCAATTGGATGGGGTAAGGTTTAAACAACGTTGCCTGCTACGAAATATCTCATAGGAGTCCCTACCAATGGATCACAATATTTATTATAAATTGCAATAATTTTCGATTCTCATGTATGCTTATGTTCTTTGTAATGAATATTTATTCCCTTCATTTATTCGTTTATTTGTTTAGGAAAGGAATGAGTCTGCTTTCTAAGACTTCTGGAGTGTAGCGACCTATAATAAAAATTAGGTCACACATACTTTACATGCTTATGTTCTTTGTAATGAATATTTATTCCCTTCATTTATTTATTTAGAAAAGGAATGAGTCTGCTTTCTAAAAATTCTGGAGTGTAGCGACCCATTAATCAAAATTAGGTCACACATACTTTATATGCTTAAGTCCTTTATGATCAATATTTATTCCCTTCATTTATTCATTTTATTTATTTAGGAACCGAAAAGCCTACATCCTAAGAACTTCTGGAGTGTACCGACCTTTATTCAAAATTAGGTCAGAGGTACTTTATATGCTTAAGTTCTTTGTGATGAATATTGATTCCCCTCATTTATTCATTTTATTTGTTTAGGAACCGAATAAGCCTAAGTCCTAAGAGCTTCCGGAGTGTACCGACCTATATTCAAAATTAGGTCACACATAACCGTATGTCCGTTGTGTTGTGATGAATATTTATTCCCTTCATTTATTCTTTTAGGAACCGAACAAGCCTATATGTTCTTAGAGCTTCCAAAGTGTACTGACCCATATTTAAAATTGGGTCACACATACAATGGCGGACAAGGAGTGGATTTGAATAATAATCGGGCTAAATTAGGAGACAATTGCAAGTAGTAGTAGCCGAGTCGAGCGGTGGTAGAGTTTCGCGGCCACTAGAAATCTTTGTGGAGGTTTGATATCGTATGTTAGGCAAAAAAATTTATATGCTCATGGCACTATGACCTATTTTAATGAATGTGACTTACCATATCGAGAAGTAGTTGCACCATTTCCTTGTTTCCCTTATAAGCGGCGTGTTGTAGGGCAGTCATGCCATTTTCATCAAATAAATCGACGCTGCCTTTGTGCTGTGCAAGAATAATTTTGAATTCGTCCAAGTCACCTTGGGCAATGGCGTCGAAGATATTCTTCAGGACAATGGGAGTCTCTTCTGTTTCAATCTCCATATTGATAGAGGCTTCGATGATTTTAGAGCGCCGAAAACTTAGCACAGGCAAGCACCCCAAGAGGATCTGCCAATTCTCACTCAGGTATTGATCCACAGAACTCTATTACCCCTGCCAGCTGTATTGATCTTTATATCTTTTTTTATAATGGCTTTGACTCCAAATGAGTATTAAGCCAACGGCAGAAAAACGAGCGTACTTAGAAAAGGAATGACAGTTTGGAAGAGGGTAAAGAATATGACAGGTTTGTTTATGAAAACTGGATAAATAGTGGAAAATATAGATATTGTAAAAAATAAAATAAGTAGCAAAGGACAAAATATTTATATATTTAATGGAATAGGTGTGTATTTTTAGGTTTTTACTTTAATATGAAAGGAGCTAGAACTTGCAAAAGAACCATTTACAATACAAAAACAAACTCATAATGATTTTTAACCCGTTTTTAACACACAATATACATAAAACGACCGGATACAAAAGTACTCTGTGGAAGCTAGCGTATGAACAAAAGAGGTGCGAAAGAGATAAAGGGACTGTTTCGGTCGTCGTATCGCACATAATATTTTAATGAGACATGTAGCGACATCTAGTTTCTATGCATTGTCACATTATTGATAACTTGCGATAGGACTAGGACGAACGCATTTTGGACAATCACAAGTGGACAAATTCTGCTATTAAATTTGTTCTTAGTAAGAAGTAGTTAAATTTGAGTAGTTCAGACTATATAAATTTATATTGACGTGCACTAACAGGGTTACCATCCCAAATTTTTTAAATTACGACCGATGTAATCATTGAAAGCCATAAATAGTATAAGTCCAACCCATAATACAATCTCCCAAGCCGAGTGTGTAGGCATCACACAGGCAACGAAGGCGATCGCCAACAGACAGGTGCTGAATTACTCCATCTGAATTCCATCTGAACTGCAATGGCATAACTTCTGGGCTCATCTTAGAATGTCACCAGTCTCTGATGGAGGTGTGCTTACGAAACGACATAACTCTTCAGTGGATTAAGGGGCACAGTGGATCAAGGGGCAACGGCCGCGCTTCGGACGAGTTGGCGAGAAGGGGCTCAGCAATTATGGTGCAGGGTCTTGAGCCAATCGCCCCACTGCCGTTTTGCTAAATCAAATCATGGCTTCGACAGTGGACCAACATCGCTACACAACAATGACTGGACCTCAAGGGTAGACTGCACGGAGTGTGCGCCTAATTCGCCAGCTAATGCGCCTCTCCAAGGGGCAACTGTGTTTGATCACGGGTACACTAACAGGTCACGGTCATTACAACAAACATCTGTTCAATACAGGTGTCACAGACAGCCCCCTGTGCAAAGCGTGCAGGGAGGCCGAAGAATCAGCAACCCACGTGTTTTTGGAGTGCCAGGAAGTGGCCACACATGTTGGAGGACTGAAATCTCTCACCGAAGCCTGTGGCAATATCCCAAAGTTGCTCGGCTTTCTTCAGGAGCTTGGGTGGCAGTATTAAGTATACCCCCGTACGCAAAATAAATAAAAACTTAGACGTCGAGTTGCAGAAACCAGCCCGCCAACGAACACGAATACGAATTCCAGCCACGAGCTCAAGATACGTAGAATTGCCGTTAACCCACGGTTAGCACAAGCATTATGAAATAAATGCAAGTTTTTCTCTAGCCACTCTTTATTGTGGTTTTGCCAGTTTCGGTATAATTAATTGTAATACTTGTGTACGAGTAATCTGTATATAAAAAAGTGGTGTGTATAGGCTCTAATGTCTCACTAACTCCTATGCCTAAATCGAAACAAAAACGGTCATATTATTTTAGAGTAACTGGCACATACCCCCTACCAGTGAGAGACTATGTCCCAGCAGTGGAGACGTGTAAGGCTGTTATGAGAAAACTTACAAAACAAGCTAACCATTTCTTCGATTATGATCAAGAGTGCACAAACGTCCTCAGATAGTGGGAATAGTGAAACTCGCCGTACGTCCAGTCCGTTATCTATGACGCTAATAATGAGAGACTCAAAAGCCTTGCTTCCAGAGCTTAGAATTTTATTTTATAAATGGCGGAAATAGGCACCACAACTCAATACAATGCCTTTTATTATTATGGACAAAATTGTAAGTTTTCTAGCGCAAGAAAAAAAGGATTCGATGTAAGAAAATATTATATTTTTTTGGGATACGTTTCATTTGATATTCGAGCTTAGGCAAATATGTGCAGCCTGGAGCACTCCTTTCAAAACTCCGGGTAGTATTCATTTCACTCCATCATCGATTTTGTCTAATTGACGTCACAAACTACGCAAGTAGTCCGGATCCGGAAATGGGTCAAGGAACATAGACTCACAGTCCGGGTGGTGGTATTCTTAGGTGGAAATCGTAAGTTATTTGAAATTAAAATCCGATTATAGTAGTATAAACGAATTTATTCTAATAATCAATAGTCATAATGGCTGGTATGACTAGTGATTTATCACATGTAACATCAACAGCTAGTAGAATATTTTAAATAAGTACTAATTGTTATCTTTAGATAACTTCAACACTGTTCTAACATCAAGAAATTTGAATAGCAATAGAAAAAATTTTATAGGCACAGTTAGCAGCAAAAATTAATGCACTTGATCGAAAATGGATTCAATATTATTTCCAGCTACTTTTACTGCTAACTGTAATTACAATAATATTAATTAGATAAGTAAATAGATTATGTTTGTGTATTAGCAATATTAGGTTATATTAGAAGCTTTTTCTATGACTACTTTCTATGTAAACTGTGTTGTCGTGCGTGAAGCATACACTCACAACTGAAAATCCATCCCTATCCATAAATAATTTCAAAATATCTCGTACAATTCATCCATCCGTATTGCCCAGGACGGAGGGATGAATAGTAGGTACCAAAAAATATAACAGAAATACAATACCCTCCTGTCCACGATTGGGTAAAAATGGAGCATTTTATGAAGTGCTTACCTACTTATGTTACCTACTCTTTATGATTTTAATGAGTGAAATCTAATCACAACATTCAGAGAGACGAAAAGTTAGTAAATATGGATAATATTACTTTATTATATATTAATAAAAGTATTGTACCACAAAAATTTATGGAGATACATACCTACATGTGGGTATATGAACCTAGATTAAATAGGTATATTAAGGTAAATTACCATCTACTTTTTCTATTATCTACACAGCATTTTGTTTTCTTAAATTTAATTTTTCATTATTACTAATTGTTAGTAGAGTGTAAAATTGCAAAAAAGAATTGTTTCATGCAAATTTGCAAAAAAAAAAGTTTTTGTTGAAATATGTTCTGTTAACAATACTAAACCAATTATATTACTAAAGAAATACAATTGTTATTGCAATTTTACACCCCAAACATCTGTTTTATATCTAAATCTATAATTATATAATAAATATTCTTTAAAAGTGATATTAATAAGGTGGTACTAATAAAAATCTTTATTTATTTAATGCCTCGATACACGCCTAATATACAAATATATTTTTCACCTACTATACCTAATGTGAGAGTAATAGAAAAAATCTCATAAATGTTACTACAACAAAAAAAATACTTAGATGCTAAAACAAACTTAGAATTTTTAAAGGGATGCATTGTGCTCCTTTAGGAGCCTATACCTAATAAATAAATAATTTAAAGCCTAAACAGTAAGGAATGACTAAACATAACAACGACACTCAAATATATAAAGGGTCTTGTAGCGTAGGTAATAAATACTGTAATTGTTCCAGCGTCAACCGTAGGCTTCTATTTTTATAATCTCTAGTGTATTTTATAAGAACTACTCCTAAGATCATCGACGGTTTACTGAATTCTCCGGATTCTTCATAATAATTATACCTATTTTAACCTAGATACACGATCTTCAATAATACAATTCAACTAAAAACATTGTGCAATGAAAGAACCGATAACTGAAATAATTAGCTCTGGATCTCGTGGTACAAGTTTGACAGTTCTTGGAATTGATAAATAAATCCATTGTTTCGAAAAACGTGATTCAACCAACCAGGAGAAAAAATGAAAATAATGCGCTATTGAGCCACATTGTTATTCCGGAACTCGTATCTTCAGCAAGCCAAGGGATCGATTACTTAGGTTCGGTCTAAACATAGTAAGATATATTCAGCCCATACGTAACACTAACCTACATTAAAATAAAATTGTAAAGCCTGAAGCCTAAAGTGCATTGCACAGAAATAGATTAAAACTTAGTTTACTCCTAAGATATTTATGACTATTAAACATTTTAACATTACAAACTGGGATTTAACTATTTCACATATATATTTCTCCACATATAAATTATTTATTTATACAGGGCGTCCCAAAGTTATGGGACATGAAGGGGAAGTACCTTAAATATTGTAGATAGTGAATTTTGCTCAAAGAAGACTTTATGTTATTTTTAAAAGTTAGTAATTCTGCATTCATAGATTTTCTAAAAATTATTTGCTTCGGCTGGGAATCGAACCGACTCAAATGTGAAAAAAAAAACACCCTACTTTTATGATGCCAATCGAAAGAATAGCTAAAAAATAATAACTCTGCCTAAGTAACATAGTATTTTAAAAGAAAGGAACAACGTGAAATTAATCATTTTAATCAAATAAAAAACATACATGAAACTGCCGTAGTCAATTAAGTAGGTATTTTTTTGTAAATTAATTAATTAAATGCTCAAAATGTGATCCCTCTTGTCTTACGCAAATCGCCAATCTTTTAATGAGCCCGCTGCCTGTTGATTTTCTAATCATTTTATGGTGAACACTCGATGTGATATGGCACAATTCTGTTTGCAACTCGCCTGCAAGTAACATAGTATTTTAAAAGAAAGGAACAACATAAAATGATTGAGTCAAATTTCAAGAAAGTTATTTATTGCCGACGACGTTCGAAAAGTAGCGATATTATCATTCCAAAGATAGCATTGATTATTCGTAAATAAGTACCCACTTCATAAAATAGGTACTAACATAGTTTTCCTTATTATAAGTGCACGTGTAGATGAAAAGATATGCTATACAAAAAGCGATACGAGAACGTAGGCGAGTTGCAAACAGAATTGTGCCATATCACATCGAGTGTTCACCATAAAATGATTAGAAAATCAACAGGCAGCGGGCTCATTAAAAGATTGGCGATTTGCGTAAGACAAGAGGGATCACATTTTGAGCATTTAATTAATTAATTTACAAAAAAATACCTACTTAATTGACTACGGCAGTTTCATGTATGTTTTTTATTTGATTAAAATGATTAATTTCACGTTGTTCCTTTCTTTTAAAATACTATGTTACTTAGGCAGAGTTATTATTTTTTAGCTATTCTTTCGATTGGCATCATAAAAGTAGGGTGTTTTTTTTTTCACATTTGAGTCGGTTCGATTCCCAGCCGAAGCAAATAATTTTTAGAAAATCTATGAATGCAGAATTACTAACTTTTAAAAATAACATAAAGTCTTCTTTGAGCAAAATTCACTATCTACGATATTTAAGGTACTTCCCCTTCATGTCCCATAACTTTGGGACGCCCTGTATATACGGTCTTCCTTCATATGAGTACCTAAACAAACTCCTTCATCCTCGAACAATCACTCCTCCTTAATACCTACATTAAATAGATTAGAAATTGGCGTTAAATATTAGTCGCCTGCGCAAATCAATTCATAATGCATATACATTTAAGGCGCTGAATAGAGCCAATGACCTTGAGCAATGGATACGCCCACTTAATGTTCGATAAAGCAGCGCTGCGTCTGCGACACGGTCAATATGCGTACCGTCAGACGAGTCGACCTTACGGGAAACCTTCTTGCGAACTGAACTTTGAGTTAGAGCTCTCCTAAATGCAACAGGTGGCGCTGTTCGCGAAATAAAAAACAACACAAAATAATAATATAACAAGGATGATTTATTGAAATATAAATGTATAGGTATTCATAGAATGTTTTCAAAAATAAGTTTGGGACCAGAATGTTTCAGACACGGCGAAATAAATAAATAAAAAGTGTTATTTTTAAACGACTTCAAAAAAGGAGTATGTACACCGATATCTCCGAGATTTGGCGGTTGATTCACATGGTTCTTTTTGTAAATGAAAGGGGATACCGTCGAGTTGGTCCCATTGTAATTTCAGCGCAATCGGTCCAGTAGTTTTTGTGTAATCATGGTAAATATCAGAATGGCATTACATATTTAGACGATTGCGTAGTTTTTACACAGGGAAACTAAGTAGATACAGTTTGGGTTTGTATGGAAAAAGTGTAGACTAGATCGGTGTGATTATCAGCAATAAATATGACAAATCGAAGATCATCAGGTCGAGCTGGTACACCCGAACTGCCCATTTAACCTGTAGGAGCGAGAAGGTCGCCATCGCACAAAAATTATCATGGAGATTAGCAACCACGGATAATACTAATAACTTTTTTTAACCGACTTCAAAAAAGGAGGAGGTTCTGTATTATTTATGTATGTACATCGATTAGTCCGAGATTTTTAAGCCGATTTACGTCGGTGTGATTATCAACAATAAATATGACAAATCGAAGATCATCAGGTCGAGCTGGTATACCCCAAGTGCCCACCTAACCTGTAGGAGCGAGAAGGTTCGCCATCGCACAAAAATTATCATGGAGATTAGCAACCACGGATAATACTAATAACTTTTTTTAACCGACTTCAAAAAAGGAGGAGGTTCTGTATTATTTATGTATGTACATCGATTAGTCCGAGATTTTTAAGCCGATTTACGTCGGTGTGATTATCAACAATAAATATGACAAATCGAAGATCATCAGGTCGAGCTGGTATACCCCAAGTGCCCACCTAACCTGTAGGAGCGAGAAGGTTCGCCATCGCACAAAAATTATCATGGAGATTAGCAACCACGGATAATACTAATAACTTTTTTAACCGACTTCAAAAAAGGAGGAGGTTCTGTATTATTTATGTATGTACATCGATTAGTCCGAGATTTTTAAGCCGATTTACGTCGGTGTGATTATCAACAATAAATATGACAAATCGAAGATCATCAGGTCGAGCTGGTATACCCCAAGTGCCCACCTAACCTGTAGGAGCGAGAAGGTTCGCCATCGCACAAAAATTATCATGGAGATTAGCAACCACGGATAATACTAATAACTTTTTTTAACCGACTTCAAAAAAGGAGGAGGTTCTGTATTATTTATGTATGTACATCGATTAGTCCGAGATTTTTAAGCCGATTTACGTCGGTGTGATTATCAACAATAAATATGACAAATCGAAGATCATCAGGTCGAGCTGGTATACCCCAAGTGCCCACCTAACCTGTAGGAGCGAGAAGGTTCGCCATCGCACAAAAATTATCATGGAGATTAGCAACCACGGATAATACTAATAACTTTTTTTAACCGACTTCAAAAAAGGAGGAGGTTCTGTATTATTTATGTATGTACATCGATTAGTCCGAGATTTTTAAGCCGATTTACGTCGGTGTGATTATCAACAATAAATATGACAAATCGAAGATCATCAGGTCGAGCTGGTATACCCCAAGTGCCCACCTAACCTGTAGGAGCGAGAAGGTTCGCCATCGCACAAAAATTATCATGGAGATTAGCAACCACGGATAAATACTAATAACTTTTTTTAACCAACTTCAAAAAAGGAGGAGGTTCTGTAATCTTTATGTATGTACATCGATTAGTCCGACATTTTTAGGCCGATTTACGTGATTATAAGGCCGTGCCTGCGCTCACGCTGCTCAGCGGACTCCTCGGCAAGCCGATCGTGTATAAAACCGAGTCTATGCTCGTTCTGTTCTGGAGTTTCCTGGCGAATACGTGATTTAACGTAATCTTTCATAGCTACTAGACGTACTCGGCGAGCTTCGGGCGTCTCCTGGGAACGCGAAATTGCGTTCCGTGAGGCATTTTTTTCAAGCCGTAGTACCCTTTCAGTTTCGGTTTCTTTTGACCGACAGTTCTTTAAACGAGCAGCACCTTTCGTAAGCCTGCCCATATTGGTCAATTAATATATTTTATTATTTTGTAATGTCTGACCAGACACTAAAAAGAATTAAATAAAAAAGGATTTAAAAAAAACGACTTCAAAAAACCCGGAAAAAATAATTTAATTAAACTACTGCAATATTAATAACTGAAAAGTATGAAATAAAAAACCAGAGCAGAATGTTCTTTAGAGATAAATATACACTATTATATATAATGAGAATACAATACAATTTATATGCTATACAATAATAGTTAGGTATAATGATCATTGAGTTCGTGGGGCACCCATTTGTCAAGCTTTTTTACCTTGCCAATTTGACGCAAATTGACCAATATTGTTTTGACGCTAACGTCGAAAGCTGCTGCTAATTCAGCCGTAAATTGTGTATCATCAGCTTTTTGGAATAGCATCCATCAGCAATCACATCAATTATCGGTATACCGTTTTTCCTAAGGCTTCCTTCTGCTATCGCAAAATTTCTTTCTTTTTCCCCTGCTTTCTTCATAGTTTCTTGAGCAACCCTTTGCCAATTTCTGGACAGAACGTCATGTTGGGTTTGGTATTTTTTATTTGAAATAAGAGGTAGATTTATTGCCGTAGAAAACTCTTTCAAATGTGAATGACCACCACCAATAGATATTATGCCTGCTATGGCACAACTATTGACATCTAAGTAATCATCCTCCGGATAATCATTTTCTATATGAAACTTTAAATTGCACATTCTACACACGAAAGTAAATTTAGAGATGAGCCTATCTTGTTTTTCGTTTATTAAATCGATAGTATTCAGATTACAGCCAAGAGGTCCGTTCAAATTTCTTGCAATTTTTTATAAAAATGCGAGTTGGCTACAAACCGCCGACAGATGCAGATTTCTTATTCCGTATTCTGATCACTTGTAATCTGATAAGTCTGAAACAGAAAACTTTCGTTATTATTTTATTAGTTAATATTATATTTACCGACTACGGCCCATTATTATTATTATTTCGTCTTTGGCCTAAGTGTTTCTCAAAAAACAAGACAATAAGGCGGTCATCACGAACAAAATACTTTTTAGTCATATTTTCCGTAGTCAGGAATTAGTTTTTGTCTTTTATTTCATATATTATATAGCGCATTTGACGTTAGTTTGACATTTAGTTGACCATTCAGGTTACTAAGCCATTAGTTAGTACATACCTCTTCATCTTTTTTTTTTCTGAACACCTTGTGCCTCAATGTCGTACCTGTCATTAAAAGATAATATTATTGAAACACTTCAGGAAAACTTTTTGAATAAAATCTGTTAACTTTAATGTTTTATTTTTTATTTTTTTCGTAATAGGTACATCCTATACATACACTCTGCAACGTTTGTCGGGTTAATTTGGTTAGACCTTATATATTATGATGGCCGAATCTGTGATTTTCGTAAGTCTATGGTAATTCTCAATAGATTATTTTAGCGGTTGAAAGGAATTTATTTGTTTTTTTTTATATAATTTTTATTATATGTCCCATTGGCAATCATTTTATGAAAATCTCAAAGTTATGCTTTTGTTTTATGATGACCTTTACATATTTCTTTCGACAAGGTTTGTTTTTGGTCAAAAATAACAATATTGCCTATTATCTATTTCAGAAATCCTAGATACTGGTAAAAATAATAATTTTACTCACTCTTGCAAAACAAGTCCGGTTGATGACTCTTCAGGGCCCAAATGATTTTTAGAACTGAAAATCAAAGAATTGTAGTACGTCAGCACCTAGGAATATATAATGAGTACACAGCCATGCACAAAAATGAAATTTTTGATAAATATCACTTAGACATGTAAAAAAAGATTACAGGATTTATTTAGACATACAATAAATAAAAGCAAATAAAATAAAAAAGACAAGAAAAGTACTGGGATCGATCCAGCACGACGAAATTCAAGCGACAAGCCCAAGTCGACTGAGCCAAACGTCTTACATAAGCGGTGACGAAAAAAGGTACCTATACTATACATCCCGTATCAGTAGACGCAACTACAAAATAGTGAAAACATAATTATGGTTGCGTTTTATAAATTTGGTGTTTCATGTACATACTTAATTAATTAAAAAGAGATATAATATTTTATTATACTTACTTTACAACCTCCATCATGTGTTTCTGATTTCTTTTATATTGCCGTTTCTTCGGTTTTGTTTTTTTTTCGAGTCCATTTTCTATTATTAACTTTACCAACTTATTTATTTACAACTGTGATTACCTACCTAATAAATAAAATTATTTACACACATACAAAATTTTACCCTAATTAAATAAACAAAACAAGAAAAAGAAAGTCCTGAATATGAATATGAAAAAAAGTTCGAATATTTGGGAGAGCGTCTCAGCGCACAACACAGGTCCATCCAGCAACGCGCCTAAGCGATCACTGTCGCATTGAGTACGAGTAACAGAGAAAGCGTTACTTAGAATTATAGGGCGTAAGTGCAAATCACAAAATTAATTATTTCAATTAAAATAGACGCATTATTGAAAATCTAAAACATGAATTTGTTTTAGTAACATATACGACACAATATTGTACAAAATATCATTTATGTTAGTGAATGCATATCTGAGAAAAATAAGATTTCATGCATTTTTAGATGCTACTTTGCAATTAAATTCTATCGAGAGAAGATTGTGTAATTATGTTTTGAAAACATGAATCATGTCAGAAATATGATCAATTTTACCTATAACTTTTTTTATAATGATACGAGCTATATGCTTTACAAAAAATGATAATCTTTCAACGCAATTGGCTGCTGTCAGCCTCTTAATCTAGCATTATACTCGTAATATCTTTATAATTACTTGGAATATATTTTATTAATAATACTGAGTCAATACATAACTATGAATATGAGAATAATACGCATAATGATAAATAATGACTTATATAAATAGGTTGGGAGTGGTGACTATTATACGATATTATTTGCTATAAATAATAGATTATAAAAACCGTCATTTGTCATTGTAACTTATGGTATGTACCCAGTAGATAACTACACGTCATGGCTGATTTTAGCATATAATTATCGCACGTGTAAACTCTACCTTACGCGCCATCTCTAGGGTAGGTATTGCAATCGATGCTCCAATTACAAATGGCAATTTGTATAATTAATTTTTAAATTTAGCTAAACACTTTAGAAACTCTTAGTGAATTTATAAAATCTAGACCAAACTTTCCACTTTAATCTTCCACTAATGTCCAGTTTGTTTATAATCCAGATGTTACTTTACTGTATATCCAACGACTTCCTTGCGGATATAAACGTTGGGAATTTGCGACGTTACACATAATAGACGTCGAAGGAGAGTTGAGCTCAGACGAGTGCGGGGGCTGCGGAGAGGGGCGGCGGCTGGGTAGGAGTTGTCGGAGTATTAACAGCTGAGGACAGCCTCACGCCACCGCTCTCAGACACTACGACGCCGTTGTGGACAGTGCTACTGGCTTCAGAGTCCGCGTATGGTGTAGTCAGGATTCGTAGTCGCTGAAACATATACAAGTAATAAAAATCAATGGTAATTTTTGTAAATGGTTCTTAGAAATCTATTGCTGGACATTTTCTTTTTTTTTTCAAGAGACTTTCTCCCATGGCGCTTGATACAGCCACCCATTTGATGGCTCTATGCAATGAAATCAGAATTAGTCACAAGAGATTAAGTGAAAAAAATAGCTTGCTTACACACACACACACACACACACACACACACACACACACACACACACACACACACATTAATTCTCTCTCTATAGATAGAGATCTCTTATAAAGATACCTAAGTTCGCCTTTTGTATATTGTTTGTTTGTATGTTTTTTACGCTTTATTGTACAAAAATTGTACAAATGTAAAAAAATATTTTTAATATTGTCCTGGTTTTTTGTTTTGTTTAACGTGTTTGCTGATATGCAATAAAGTGTTAAATAAATAAATAAAATACTTTTAACGTTTGATCACCGAAACGCTCATGTTTGAGTCCTTCCCTGTTCACCTTTCGACGTATACATAAATGCACACGGGGGATGAACCCATAGCCGTTAAAATGTGCAAATCAAGAGCAGAGTGAATATCATTTACTGGGATCGCGTGCTTCATCTTCGACCACATCGTCACTTTCCCTCAGGTGAGATTGAGGTCAAAGGCGAATCAAGAAATTGTAGACGTTTTTGGTGAAAAATCTCATAGCCGCCTTTTACAACACCCACGGGAAGAGAAGGGTTGCTTTTATTGTTAGGTGTGCCGAAACCACACAGTACTCGATTATAACTTATAACTTACCTCGAAAAAGGTGCCCTTAGTCGTGATGATTTTGTAAATAGCGACAGTTGGAATACACATCACACTGGAGCCAGCTATTGCCCAACCTAGCACGTTAGCCCACGCAGGGTAGATATATCCCTCGTACTGAAGCGGTTCGTAGTCCAGAAGCCCATAAACCGTGATGAAGAGGAGGAAGATTGGGGCAGCGAAACGCCAACAGACTCTCCAATATAAGCCAGGTCGAAAGCCAATCATGTCCCGGATATCTTCACAGAAACGCTCCGTACCTTTGGGAAATATAATTTTATTCTCCACTTTCAATACACAAAATATAAAAATAAACGAAAATATCAACTCTATCTACTGTTTCATATCAAAAAATTCAAGAAACTTTATGAGAATTAGTAATATTGGGTCTTTACTTAAGAAATTAGAGTTTTTTTTTCTTCGTTAATCATATGTACCAAGTCCTGCGATTTTCAAAGGTATATCCAAATTTGTTTTTTATTTGGAAAATGGAATATTATTTCAAGGTTTCACATGAAATATTTTTTAATTTGTGGGCTAAATCACATAATAAAAAAAATTTGAACAGAGCTCTTTTCATGTGCTTCCCATAATCATTTCTTAGATTCCCTGAAACTTTTATAAAGCGGTTACTTTTAAAAATTAACGCTGCCTATACTTAAATTAATGTTATCCGATAATACAACACAAAGTTTAGCTAAATTTGGATTTACCGTTCCCAAAAAAAAATCAAAAATGTTTGTATGGAGAAAACATTCTTAATGAAATTCTTCATACAAAACGCCAGTTTCATAAGTGAGGACTAATATATTGATATTTACTATTGGGAGAGTAGTGTAGAGTTCGATCAGCTTACCATAGATCCAAGAAACAGCAATAGCTTCAAAGAACACCGCAATCAGTATGGAATACCCAGCGGCATAACGATCAAGGAGTTGAAAGAAGTAGAACCCTCCCTTGGTGCAGGAAGCCAGGCCGACGAAGAAGTAAAGAGTGAATAGACAAGCCACAAAGATCTCGCGGTGACGTCCGATAGGGGGAAACTCATCGCTGAGAGCGGTGATAATGGCTTCTGAACCGCCAAACTGAAAATATGGTTTTTAAAAAGCATTTTACACAAAATTATTAAATCTTCTTTGTTGTGTTAGTGCAAATGTGTATATGAAGATAAATGTTCTACTTACAGAACTATCCAATCCAAGAGTAAGCAACATCATAAAGAATATCAACGCCCAGAACGTGGATCCTGGCATGGTAGCGATGGCCGCCGGGTACACCACGAAGACCAGCCCGGGGCCTTCGGTGGCCACGTCTTGTACTTGCCGGCCCGATGCGTGGGCCATATAACCAAGCACGCTGAAGATCACGAAACCCGCTATGAACGATGTGGCCGAATTGATTAAACTGGTCAGAAGAGCGTCCCTGAAATTGTGATAATCGTTCAGTAGATTTTTGTTTAGCGATGAAACAATCTAAAACTCATATATGAGCGACTTACTTGTACACGTTGTTATGATATTTATTGTATGAAGCATAGGCTAAAAGTACACCAAAGCCGGGACCCAGAGAGAAGAATACTTGAGTGGCTGCATCTACCCAGACCTGAAACAGAATTTTTTTACATGACTATAAAATACATATATTGACAATTGGTGAAGTCCAGTCCATTACATCCCGAAAGGTGAGCGATATTGTAGGGTTATTTGAACGTGAGAAGGGATGTGTAGTTATTTCTAATTCTCTGTAGCACCTCAGCATGTGTAAATTAATGTGGAACAAACTGAGGCGCCCAATCCGGGGTAGCACAGCCAACAACAAATTATTTAAATTATGTTGTTTTCATTCTTCGATTGTGTAGTATTTTCTATTGATTTTCTTTTAATCCAGAGGATATTTTGTACTATCTAACATTCAGTATAATGCTCATTTTCGGACACAGTATTAATTTTCTTTTTATTTGTTTTTTTTTCTTGGTGTAGAAGTTTAAACGAGATATTTAGGAAACTTTATCAAGTTTTCCTTATATCTTGGATCTGCCTAATGATTCTACGCTGCGATAGATAGACTTCTCATGGGACTTTATTTCTTATTCTTTCGATAACCTTTAATATTATTCAAACATACACCGCTACAGAGCATTTTTAATTTATGTTCCCAAGAATAGTTCGACTCACCTAGAATACGTATTGCTATCTGTATCAGTATAGGCTAACTACATATATGTAATTCAAATGTTAATTGTATTGTTCCGTCTTTACCCATCAAAGACATAGATTGTGACTCGATAAATGGTAAAACCGACACAGTCTATGTATATTATACGAGTATTACAGTAGTAGTAGTACTACTACCTATGTGCATAAGGAAGGAACTGATTCACAAGATACAGGTTTGACCTAGTTTGAGGATTAGAGTACAAGAATTAGAATTTTTAAGTACTTAAAAAAAAAACTTTTGATAACAGTGCTCCGTATCGAAATCGATTGGTATCTATCGATAATGCGACAGACTTCTATAACGAAAGTAGTCTGTGTAGACCATGGTTTAACCACTGGTATCAAACTTACTTGCGGTTGCGTAATGGCTTCGAAATTCGGACTCAAGTAGTACTGGATACCGGTTGCCGATCCAGGGAGGGTCACGCCACGTACTAAGAGGATCAATAGGACGGCGTAAGGAAAAAGAGCTGTGAACCAGACCACCTGAAATTAAACAAATTTTTTTACTTCACCTTAAATATTACACACGAATAATTTTACATATGCTCGGGACCATTCTAATTTGGCCGGTCAGTGAAATTGAGAAAATACACTGTCTTGTTGTATGATCAGGTTTACACATAGAGATCTAGTTATGACATTCAAAGAAAGGAATGTACTTAGTTATGTAACCAGAGCTAGCATGACCCGCAGTCTCTACAACAACACGAGATACATGGTAGTCTTCTATCACGTTCGTGCTTTATACGAGTAAAAGAGATGCAATACTTCTATGTCCTGTCATTACAGAGAGACTATGAAGGAAACAAGAAGTAATTTTACCATTTCTGTAAACAGGAGCCCTACGTGCTCTACAAATGTAAATTGAAAGAAAACTTTAAATACTTTGCCAGATGTGCTGATGCCTTTCCAAAGCGAGAAGTAGCAGATGATGTAGACAGCGAGTAGGCACAAAGCCATATCCCATTTGACAGCGCCTAAGTCGTGCAGACCCTCGCTGCCTTGTAGCTCTAAGATGGCGCGACTGAAATAATTACAACAGTGTGAGGAGGCGATATTAGAATAGAAAGTTCAATAGTCTGATTTTAAACAGCTCGAAATTATTAAAGGTCACATGACATAAATTGTATATGTTTTAGTGCAATTTCCATGACCCAGCCTTTTAGCACTGCGGTGGTCACTGGCGACGGTTTTATAGTGTGTGTGTCCGTCGCGACAGAGAGAATGGAACACATTCGCAAAGATGGACGGGCGCGTTGAGAATCTCAAACATTTCTGGGAGTCCTGTATGTACCAATTTCAAATGGAATTTTGTGATTACTTTGTACGCAAGAGCACTTTTGGATTTGAATTTTTATGTAAAACATACTTAAAGAAGACTTTCAACAATACGTGCTATGTGATTTCGGCACTCAAATGGAATAGAATCAACCGTCTCTTCCCGTGGTGTCGCAAAAGGCGAATATGGGGCTTTCCACCAAAAAACATCTGAACATTTGCACATTTGAACGGCGGTGGGCTCAGCCTCTTTTACTTTCTATATATATATATTTCATGAGGTGAACAGTGGATGCTGTTTCAATCATTAAACTCTATTACAAGAATAAATTTGCAATTAGCTTAATTGCAAAATATCTGCGTGTACCTTTACGCGTTCTCTATCACGATTAAGTATATATTTGTTCCAAACATCCAAAAACTATTCTTTGGAAAATCTCTGAGCTCCCCATTTGGGATAAAGGTCGTGACATTATGTGTGTATGTTAAAGAATACATAAGGAAAAATATTTACTAAAAATCATGATAGTAAACAAGTGTATAAGCTGCAATTAAGCTATAAACTAACATTCTGTGGAACTTGCTATCTATGTAAACAAACCGCCATATTGAAATTGTTTCTGAATGATGAGTTTAGTAGTGATGTGCAAGATTCTTACTTACTCCTAAAGGCTAAACTTAAGTTAAACTATATCGAATAATAAAATACCGAAAGTAAAAAACAAACAGGTACGAGAGAGATCTGAGATCGTCTTTTGTTTACACAACAAGTTCCATAGAATGACACTTTAATTACAAAATTCTTGTAAAAAGCTTAACATGTCACAAATAGTCTACCTACCTTTGGCTTAATTAGAAACTTACTTAAAATATTCAGATGCAGCGGAGGTGAAGGGGGTTGTTGGAGCCGCAGGAAACGATTCATTGTATCTTAGGCGACTTCGATTCAGAGCGGAAGAATCTTTGTATGCTTCGAACTAAAAACAAAACGAATTACATTAAGATCTAATAAGTACTTTTTAACTTATTAACTAAGTAACTAGCTGGAAAAGTTCCGCTAACAAATTATCATATCAGTCACAGGAGAGGCGTCCACATAGACATATCTCCCTTATTTTCATTTTTATCCAACGATCCAAATACTCATTGTGTTTCGTAACAGTCAACGGACACCGGAAAATCCGTGAAAGATCTTTCCCTAGATTGATTCTGATCTCTTGTAACATTGTCTCAGACTCGTGAAAATAAAACGATTTAAAGACTGAAATGAACTTGAAGTACTGTTGTGTATTTAAACAGTAGCAGAATAAATAGTATTGGGACTGAGTCTCGACGAGATCCTATGTATGGTACGACGAGAGATCTGGAAGACGTTTTCACCGTTTCACTTGGGTTAATATCCAAACAGCATTTTTTAAGCGTCCAAGTTAAGAATCCCAGTGTAAAGTGCATATTTTTTTTATAAACTAAGGATATAATTGGCTTAAATACTTTGTAGCTGACATCAATATTTATCTCAACAAAAAAAAACAACAATATTTTTAAGCACGTGGTGGCGCATCCTCGACTAATTCCAAATTGAACACGTACTCATCATGGCTGTATTTAAAGTTTTTAAATAAAAAAAGGCTATTCATTAGTCATTTATGAAGTCATAGAGCTTCTAATCGAAGGTAATATTTTTCATTTCACCTATTTGAATTCATATGACTCTCAATCGAAATTTGTCCAAGCAAAATCGTAAGTTATGGTGGCGATTGAACATATCATAACTTGTCCTTCAATTTTGGTGCGTAGTTTCAGATTAGGTGGGCAAAATTCAGTTTTGGTGGCAGGCCAAAACTTTGAGTGTTAATATTTCAGAAGCGACTGTAAATATTCTTGACGAAATAAGATAATATGTAAAGGTTTGCCTTGATATTTAATATTTCTACTATACATTTTATGAAAACTATTAAAAAATTGCGCCACCAAAACTTACATAAAATTCCATGTGTTGATATTCACCCACTTGTAGTTTAATTTGTAAAAACATAATATTTGTTTTAACTAATTAATAATCCAATAACAGTACGGAAGCGTGACCAAATCTATGATGTGATTAGTTGTTTCCCCACGCGGTCGATGGGCGATGAATATTTCCAAGATTTGGAAAATGTCTGGCCGAACAATAAAATTGTTGGTGAAAACATATTTAGTACAACAGTTAGTACGACGATGTGGATACAATTTCACCACCCGCACAATCCGCTAGGTGTATCTGCGATATGTTTATTTACTCACTCAACACATTTTACACTATTTTTGTAATATTCCAAAAAAATCATGTATTCAATTAACATGTTTTTAGAACTTTATTGTTGTTTATTGTTGAACACAGTAATAACTGTAACTAAATTAAAAGCGTCGGTGGCTCAGCGGTTACGACGCGATCTTCAATTTGGGAGGACTTGGTTCTATTCCCAGGCAGGTAACGTACCAACGAGTTTTTAAATTTAATTTAATTACTTATGTGCTTTTATTCGACTGCTCTTATACGGTGAAGATAAACATCGTGAGAAAACCTGCATGCCTGAAAAATAAAAATTCTAAGGCTTGTAAAGTCTCCAACCCGCATTGAGCCTGCGTGGTGGACTATGGCCCATACTCCCTCATTATACGAGGGAAGGCCTATATCCCTTCCGTGAGATGATGGTCATGATTTCCTGCGAAAAATTATGCGGGCCTATAAGGGTTTATGTTTCAGACTGTAGGTAAATAATTATTATTAGGGTAATTATCCTTACACAATTATGTAGTCTTTTTTCTAATAACTTTTAATTTTGCAACAGACTTGCACTTACAGGACGGCATGCCGGCGTGTTCCACTCGTTGTCGCAGTTTGTCCATGGCAGCATTGTGGTGAAGGAGGCGAAGAAGAAACGCAGTGCCCATGCGATGATCACGTTGTAGTAGAAATCCACGTAGAAAGCTATCAATACCACTGCGTACCCGATACCTGACAGATATTAAGTGAACAATATATTTAACTAACTAAATTTAAGCATTAAAGTTTTTGATGCTTAAATATAGTTAGCATTAAAATATTTTTATCCGATTTTAAAAGGGAGGAGATTTTCAATTCGGCCATTGTATGTTTTTTTTAATTTTTTTAGTGTGATAAAATATCATATTTATTTGAAAGCAGTAACAAATAAAGAGAATTTAAATATAAACTAGAACATATGTAAAAAATTAGGACCGCGAGGCGAGGTAACCAAAACACGCGCAGCGTTTCTTCGCTGGATGCAGATGCAGCAGCATTAAGCGAGGAAACGGCCAGCTCTCGGGTCACCAGTGACATTGACTTTTTTACCTATGTACACCGATATCTCCCGACTTTAGGCGGTTGGTTAGCGTGATTCTTTTTGTAAATGAAATAGGATATACCATCAAAGTGGTCGCATTTTAAAGGTTATTTTGTAACTGAACTTGGTCTGGCCATTCCGCTACAAGTTAAAATTCAAATTACGAAAAGATTTTATTTCGTAAGTTATAAAAATAATATTTGAAAACGTCATCACGAAATTCACAAGGCAGTTTCTTTCTTTATTCTTTATTGCACAAGAAATACAAACAGATTACAGTTAGATAAACTGTACAAAGGTGAGTACAGTACAGTAAGTCCCCGAAGAAGAATGAGCAAGAAACTGTGGGATTCCCCTTTTTAAATAAATATATTTACAATTTATGATTCGACAAAGGAATAATAAAATAATAGACTGAATATCGCCAAGCGCTTCATGTGCATACATTAGCTCTTTGCAAATTGAATGTCTACCGAAACCTTATTATAAAAACGTATACATTGATCAAAATCAAAAAAAATCAAAAGCAAAATCCTTGAATGACTATGACTTTAAGTATATGTCTACCTACTGGAACTTATGAAATAAACAATTGACGACCTTTGGTGTATAGTGTTTAGAAAAGGACTGCTATACTAAAAGCTTGCGGGTTCGAATTCCGTTAGAGACATATGTTAGTATATTGAATAAGCCTAAAGCTTAAAAAAAACTTCGAGACAATCCTCTTTAGCTAACATATCACATACCATAGATTAAAAAAATTACAAAACCGCGCCTTTTTTAGTGGCAAGATTGAAGATAAGTACGCCTTTCTTGGCCTCTTATATTTTTCAGAAAATGCTCCGTCATCAAACCGTTTTCACCTTCTTGTAAAGCTCGATTGTTATTAATTTTTGACGACCTATTTGGTGTGGTAGTTAGGGGCCCTGCCTATACTAAAAGATCGCGAGTTGGAATCCCGCTAGGGGCATATGTTTGTATGATGATCATATATTTGCATGAGTTGATCCCGCCATCCCCGTTCTTACATCGAAATTCAAGACGTACCGCAGGATATCACCCACACTTAGTTGACGTGCCATTTATAAGGACCAAGCGTTTTAGGTCTTCGTTTCTCATGCGCACGGCTAAGGAGTGGAACGCATTGCCTCCGTCTGTGTTTCCAATCGCATATAACCCGCAGCTCTTTAAAGTCAGGTTAAATAGGCATCTTCTGGGAAAGCTCGTTCCATCGTAGACCATATCTCGACATTAGTCCAGATTAAGGTCAAGAGCGATCCCATTCTAATTAAAAAAAAAAAAAAAAAATGATGAATACGGTCAATTTTATGTAGGTATATTTTATTTTATTTACAAGAGAAACATTATACAAAGTGTTACTCAAGCGTCATCACCAACCTATAGCTATAACTTCGGAATTATATTGCGACTATTTTTTATACAAAAGTGACTATTTGACTATTTCATGGCTATTTTTTGGCATTGTCATAATAAGTTTTCATGAATTTTTCAGAAGAGAGGGGTTCTTAATCTTTATCTCTTGAAGTCGGTTAAAATTTAACAATACTTCCAAAGGGATTGAATATAAACTTCACGTAAGTAATTATAAAATCTAAAATTTTTATATGTCTGTACGTGGTAGTGCTTGACCTTAAAAAATAAAAATGAACCGGAAGTGGTAGCAATTCGTACCCTTCCTTGAATAACGTGCATTATCTCAACTAATATTATAAATGCGAAAGTTTGTGTGTGTGTATGTCTGTATGTATGTTTGTTACCTCTTCATGCCTATATGGCTGAACGGATTAAGACCTGGATTAACATATAGGCAAATTTTTTTGCTGAACCGATTTTAATAAAATCTTCCGCCCGAAAACTAGTAAAATATATTTTAGGGATTAGTTCGCCTTTTGTATGTTTTATTCTTTAATTGCTAAGTATTGCTGTAATTAATTGTGTATGCAATAAAGTGTTATAAAATAATAATAATATTTATAACTTTAATATTAAGTAGTAGTCTAAGCTCGTACCTTGCTCGAACCCAAAATCCAAAAGAAAGATTCGCATGGTCGGGTGGACCTTAGAGACCAGAATTCTATAATTAGACTTGAATATTTAACGGAATAACAGGTTTTTTTTTAATGTTATTTAAAGAGCTTAGTCATTTTAATGACTATGTCGCTCGGTAATGACTCAGTAGCTATTTACACCCTATTATTTACACCGACTCTTACTAATTTATATATTGCTTTAACCATTTCGAATATAGGGAATACCAATACAATATTACAGCCCCCAGCAGATTCAATTTGCCTTCTACATGCTTCATTCCGGGCACACTCCATCAAGAAATGGAAAACGTCTTCTATAACATCATATTCTGTACAATTTGACGAAGGTACTTTCCGCATCATGAATGCAAGCTTGTTAAGTGGGAATAACAGGTACTAATCAAATAAATAAAGTGAAGATTGGTCCAACGGTAGAAATCTAAAGTATTTTAAAAAGTTATGTCTTATAAGAATAATTTCTTTTATCTGAACAAAGTAATATCGCCGTAGAAGAATTTCCGCAGTAGAAACCAGAACGATCAATCCTATAAAATCAACGGACATATAAAAACCTCCCCTTGCCTCACCTTTCCACTCCATTACCAATTTTATTTCTCCTCAAAAATCATATTGGAGTGCGCCACTCAGCGGCGCGACGTGACAATCGAGTGAAATGAAATCAGAGCCATAAGCCGGCCCCACAAATCTAGCGAAGCCTTTGAGAGTCCGCGGCGCATGGCAGCACTTAAGGGGAGCCCTGGAAATGGTGTCAATTATGGGTGTTAAGTGCGGAGGGCGGGCGAACAGGGCTGGCCTGCGACGTTCCACCAGATTTTCCGGATAGGCGGGATTAAACATGGAATCAAGATTTAGATATCCCTATAAAATGAGGACGGATTTGAAAATGATATTGTCATAATTTGGTAAGAATTTTTTTTTTTCAGTTTTGATTTTTTTATATTCACTATGTTAGTCGAATAAGGTCAAGTTGTAGGAAATGAAACACTGAAAAAACATCGGGCGTCGCAAGTTTTGATGAAATCAAATATGAAATTATATTTGCAGTAAATATGACATCAGGGTTTAAAGTAGGTATTTCAGTTATTCTCATATCTAGGAGCGTTACACGACATGCATTTTTTTCTAATCACTGAAACAAAATTTAACCACAAATACCCTAGAACGAACATGCACACAGCGTCATCTAGTTCCAAACTAAGCAACTAGGCTTGTATTATAGATACCAGACCGTTGACTACATTTGTTTTAAATACAATACATTTTCATTATATTAAAACATCCAAAACTTGAGTAGCCATGTCCGAATTCATCCAAACATATGCACCTAGTAGGTATCGACCTTTTAGTATAGCAGTTAGAGTTTCTATCCACTACACCAAAAATTAATGACATTGAAAAGAATAAATTACAACGAGTTTTACAAGTAGGTGAAAACGATTTGATGACGAAACATTTTCTGAAAAATATTAGAGGCCAAAAGAAAGGAGAATCTATTTTGAATCTTGCCACTAATGAAGGCTCGGTTTTGGCCTTTTTTAAAATTTGTACACGGATATGAAAAACAGAGTCTTGCCTTGAAGTTCTTTTTTCTTTAAGAAAAATGTAGGTAATATCCGCAGTGATAAACGACTCCATAGTCGACCCTTTTTTCTTTTACATTCATTCTTCTGTTCATGTTACCGATTGAGAATTTGCACAATTAACATCACTTGCTTCCTTAAGTTTGAGATGGAGGAAGGAATAATGATCGGGAATGACAACAGGCAACCCTATACTCGTAGATGTCCGTAAGTCATATGTTCAGTGTTCTACGTAAAAAGGTTATGAATTTTGTTGAAATTTCGTTTTAAAGCTGAGTAAAATATGTCAGTGCACCAAGTGTGAGAGGAAAGGGGTTAAGTGGAAAGCTCTATAACTCATGACGGCAGGACTTTCTTCAACATATTCAACTTTTTATGTGACGGGTCTTATGAGGAGTAAGGTACAGATAAATCAGGTTAAGAGAAACTGTATATCGTATTTACACGATTGGAATTTCAAATTGTTCTTCTTCATTTTACTTACAACAATATATCGAAAGGGCATATTAGGTAAGTGAAACAGAAGGTATTGGCATAGGTTCTTTAATTTTTTTCTTTTTTAAAACCATAATCGAATAAAGCGTTGTGTCATTTGACGGTCGCGTTTGTAGTCTATTCCATATAATTACAACATTAAATTAAAAAAATTAAAAAAACTTGAAGAAATTATGAGTTCCAAATAAATTTCGCATGATGGGAACCTTACAAATTACGTCAGTCGCATATCAATCTCCAGCCGAAATGTGCGTGGATGATGGTTTCGAAAAAAATAAACTACCTATGTGAATAACTTCTATTTCACTTACTTAATATGCCCTATTTTTTCCTTACGGCAAAAAAACTCATCCGGTATCTAAACAATGTTTCTCTTCGTAATTTAACTTATTGAGTATGATTGTGATACTATTAATTAATTATAATCCCAATCCTTTATTCGTTTCGTCTCGATAGAGCAACATCTAACACTTGTATGCAGGACCTCTACTATGCTATAGACGATGCTGTATGCGTGGCCGCATGGTCTTCAAGATTTGATGTTTCTGCCATTTATTAATATTATTTGATTTGATGCCAAATATTAGTAAATAAGAAAATATTATGCGTAACTTTGTGCTTCCTAATAGTTATGAGAAATACGACTCGGCCGCGTAATTAATTAAGTACTTATTAGTGAACACACAAGTGTCACAACACTAGTTTATACGAAAGCAAAAGGAAAATTATCACTGCTAAGTCTAAGCTTATCTCTGGAGCCATATGCTCTTAATTTGTGGTACAACCTTTGAAATGTAATTGGGTCTATTTTATCTAGAGTTCGAAGAAATTCCATACAAAACTATGTAAACCAACTGCAATACTTAAAATAATAAATTTGTTGTACAAAGATATGTTCTTCTTCTTCGTGAAATTAAGACCTACTCAATTATAGTAGAGGCCTACCTTTGAAGAGCGGCACCAGTCTACCCCAGCAGGTGATGGCTCCCTTCCGGTGGTATTGTCCCAACGCCAGCTCCATGTAGAACAGGGGGATACCGCCCACCACCAGCATGATGCAGTATGGCACCAAGAATGCGCCTGCAATAGGGGTGAACGTTTAAACAGGGGTTTTTAAATATCTGAATGGTCTTAAGTTTCGAATTTTTAACCCCCGACGAAAAAGAGGGGTATTATAAGTTTGAACCTTATCTCATCCTGTATCACCAAAACGGCTGAGTCGATTTTTTTATAAATGAATATAAATGAACTAGCTTTCCACCCGCGGCTTCGCCTGCGTAGAATAACTTTATTGCGGAAATTTGTTTATCCCGCGGGAGCTACTCCTCACTTTATTGGGTTAAAAAGTATCCTATGTTTTAATACAGGCTATATTCTACCTGCACGCACGCAGGTTCGACAACTTCCACACCACATGCATACGCTGCGGCAGATTATACAGAAGACCGAAGAATATAACCAACCACTATGCTTAGCGTTAGTGGATGGAGTGGAAAAGCCTTCGATTCGATCGAGACTGGGCTATGCTGCAGTCCCTTCAGCGGTGCCAAATTGATTACCGGTATATCGAGGTATTTAAATATTTGTATGAAAGCGCCACCATGTCAGTCCGTCTCCAGGATCGGAACTCGAAGCCCATCCAATTGCAGCAAGGTGTAAGACAGGGGGATGTCATATCACCGAAACTGTTCACCGCTGCATTGGAAGATGCCTTCAAGCTTCTGGACTGGAAAGGACTCGGCATCAACATCAACGGCGAATATATCACAAACCTTCGACTTGCCGACGATATCGTAATTACGGCTGAAGCCCTGGAGCACCTCGGCAAACTGCTCGATGACCTATATCCCTGGCAGTGGGATGTTTACGGGCTGAGAGAGAAATATTGATTAACCTCTTCAATAATTATGAACATCATTAATATATCTTCCCACAAATACTAAATCGGTGATTTACACAGGAAAACATCGAGCGGAAGTCAAATCAGTAATCAATATCTTTACTAAAACGATTGTTAATTGTTATTGATAGAAGCAATAGATACACACAATTCATTATATTCATTATAATATTAGAATGTAAGCCTAAAACAAATACTGATCCAGTCCTTCATCTATAGCATTAGCATTATCTGTACACACAGATTATTCCTAATTCAGGGTCTGAATGTTGTTAGTCTGGATTGCATCAGTACTCACTGATGTACCTATGTATCTCTTCTAACCATCTTATATGGTTATGTAATAAACTATTTTATTATGTGATGGAATGTTATTAACCTCAACCGTAACACTGTGATGATGCTGCAACTCCTACGAGAAACTTACCTCTTAGTTGTATATACGAGTAAGTACCTATATATTATAAAGTATTGTACAGAGCAATAACGTAAAATGAAAGCTTTATTGTTTCATCAAATTAAACTAATAAATCCGCTTTGTCGCATAGAATTTTCCATTCGAATTCTCTTGAAGAGTTCCATCGCAATTTCTGATCGGAGATCGCAATTCTCGGCAATAATTTCATATTGCCCCGGAGGGCGACGCAAATTGTACTCTAATTGGCCTTTTAAAGCACTCGTGCACTCAGGAGCCCGCCTTTAAGAAACTTGAGCTAATTCTTGTCTATTTTATTATTGTTACGTAGTCTTTGCATCTTTTGATGAATAGAAATTGTGAGGGCAAGTCACAATGTCTCATTTTCTGTACATACTCGCTGTCTATGGTGTGCATTCCCCAAACTTACACAGCTGTTAGTAGATTAGACAAAATTGAAACTTTGCGTATGTATATTCGCGTAATTCTGGAATTCTATGGGGGAAGCCTATGTTCAGCAGTGAACGTCATGTGGCTGATATGATGATGATGATGATAAAAATACAAAATAGTTTATTTTTTTTCCAAATCACACATTATCAATGTGTTGTGGGATCTTTCTATTAAGCATCAAAATGCCTGTGCAAGAAAGGTCCACTCTTCCTTAACTTAAAAATAAAAAGCATATGAATAATTAAGATGCAGATATAACATTATAACTATGTAATTTAGTTATAAAATCTACAATATTAAATTAAAGTTACCACTGCGAATTTCATTGTGTTGTAGAAGAATAAGATCTTCTAAAACAATTTTCTAAAAAGTTGCCAACGGCTCCTTTAAATTTTCTGGAAATAGTTTATAGAGTCGTGATATTTCATAGTGGTAATTTTAATTTAATAGTCTGTGTTTTATTGCTAAATACCTATATTATATCTAAAGCAAGCTAACGATTTGTTAGAAAACATAACATAAAATAGTAAAAAACTTTGATTCCTTAACTATTAATGGGGAAACATTACAACAAGTACGGCAAGAAAAATACTGGGGTCTAATACTAGATTCACATATAACATGGGCTGCATATATCGAAAAAGTGAGAAACAAAATTAGCTCACTGACTGGGAGGATGCTACGAATCTTTAGATATCTCCCCCAAACTGTACGGTACCTTATCTACAACGCACTTGGGAAATCTCACCTAGAATATTAGGGTTCAGCAGTTAATTCGCACTTAAAAAAGCACCAAGTAGCACAAAACAAACTAATTAAAGCTCTCTTTCAATATCATTATCGCACCAGTTCTGAAATAATTTACAATGAAACGGGAATAATGCATTTAAAACAATTATACGCGTACAAGACTTGTATATTAATATATAAAATGATAAATTATATTATTCACACAAATATTGTACTACATCCTAAACGTCCTCGTTTCAATACTCGGAGAAAACACCAAATACAAACAAGAGATACACGAACAGAATCTTACGGCAAACGAAACATTAAATATGGTAGTATACTGATGTATAACATTGATATGCGACTGAAGGGATTAGTAGGGTTCCTATAATAAATTTATTTGGAACTCATGTTTTCTCCAAGTTTTTTTATTTATTTACTTTAATGATATAATTATGTGGAATAGGCTACAAATGCGACCGTCAAATGACACAAAGCTTTATTCGACAATAGTGTTGAAAAAAAAAATTACACTACCTATGCCAATAACTTCTATTTCACACCTAATGTGCTCTATATTTTTCCTTACTGTACAAAAACTCACCGGTATAGGGACTGTAGATAGGGACTACTTTTTAGGTGTGGTGTAGGAAGTATCAGTGCAGTGAGAATGATATAGCTAATTGAGATCACGAGATGAGTGTTGACGACACAAATTGTTAAAGTAGCTGTTTCCTCTCAACTGGTAAGTCGCACTAGACTTACGACTTACCTCCCACTGGAGGTAACGGGACTTTTCAACAGATTCAAGGAACTGGATGGAAGGAATAGAAGACTGGATGTAGCCACAATTTTTTTTATATAAATTCTTACAAATATATACTACTCTGTGTAAAAAGTATCGGGAATATGTCAATAAAAAGACCCGCGTAAAAGAGGTCGTTCTAATTTTTTTACTGCATGTTGGTAGCACTGTACTGATTTAGCGCGCAAAATTTGAGCGGGATCTGTCATTTAATTTGTTTTAAACTACACTTTTTGTTGGTCATAGTTTTGAGTCCTCGGCGATTTTTACAATGGAAAATATTGTTGAACAAAGAGTGTGCCTTAAATTTTGTGTTTCAAATGATATTTCATGTGGTGAATCACTAAAAATGTTGCGAAATACCTACGGCGAATCGTGTATATCGAAAACAAGGGCTTATGAATGGTATAAGGCTTTTAAAGAAGGCCGAGAAGTAGTAGTAGACTTGCCTCGTTCTGGTAGACCTTCAACCGCTACGACCAAAGAAAACATCGACAGAATCAAGAAGCTAGTGCTCGAAAATCGACGTATGAGTCTGAGAGAGTTGGCTAGTGAGGTGAACATATCTTTTAAGTCCGTCCACAACATTCTCATTGACATTTTAGGCATGAAACGCGTCGCCGCTCGACTAGTTCCAAAAGAGCTCAATTTTGTTCAAAAAGCGCAGCGAAAGCATGTCGCTGAAGACATGGTTTCCCGAGCTTCTACGGATCCGACCTTTATGAAACGTATAATAACTGGCGACGAGACATGGGTATGAGTACGACATGCAAACAAGCCAACAGTCTTCAGAATGGCGTCTCGAAAACGAGCCCAAACCCAAAAAACCGCGGCAAAGTCGCTCCAAAATCAAGGTGATGCTGACAGTTTTTTTTGACTACCGTGGTGTGGTTCACTCCGAATTCCTTCCAGAGGGAGAAACAGTGAATAAAGAATATTATTTAGGCGTCATGAAGCGTTTGCGTGAGAGTATCCGCCGAAAACGTCCAGATTTGTGGCAACACAACTCATGGATGCTGCACCATGATAATGCACCATCACACACAGCCATTATAGTGAAAGAGTTTTTAGCGAAAAATTCAACAAAAGTTCTCGACCAAGCACCGTATTCACCTGATATGGCTCCGTCTGACTTTTTTTTATTTCCCAAGTTAAAATTACCACTTCGAGGAAAACGTTTTGAGTCGATAGAAGCCATAAAAGAAAATTCGCTGAATGAGCTAAAGGCCATACCGCAAATAGCCTATGAAAAATGTATGGAAGACTGGGTGAAGCGGTGGAGATGTTGTATTGCAAGCGATGGGGCCTACTTTGAAGGCGATAAAATAAATTTAGATGAATAATTTGTATTTTTTGTTTTATTGACAAATTCCCGATACTTAGTACACTGAAGTATATCAACAATCTGGTATCCACAACACAAGCATATAGTTGCTTAATGTGGAACTAGATGGTATGGCTTGCAGCTGTCTAGAAACCATGCGCTATCCAATACCCAAATATAATCCAGTACACACATACCCTTTATTTGTCATTTTAAATTGAACTAAAGTGAAACACCGAGCATCATCGCCTTGTCCATAGCTTCTTGCATGACTTTAACTTTTTACTTCTTTGTAAAAATATTTTTTTTAATTTTTTTTTATTTTGTAATCATTGAAATAAAATGAAGTAGTGTGCACCAGCTAAAGTTTACGGTTCAGCTCTCGTATTGACTTACAGGTACCAAAATTAAAATACTTCTTTCATTATTGCCGTAGCATAGTAAAATTATCATATTATATCAAAGTAAATAGACTTGAAGAACAAAGTCTGAAACCATGGACTATTAATCCAAAATTGTGACTTTTTCCTGTTCTTTACCAATGCACCATCAGTATCTGCTACTCGCCTATTAATCTATAATAATAATAAATATTATATCGCATCAAAGTTGATATTATATCATATCAAAGTTGAACACAACTGTCATTGAGTTCACTTCGAATTGTATCGTAATATTATGACGTACTTAGGGGTAGCGGGGGCGAGATAGCTGGGATTTACTTTATTGCCGGATGCAACAGGTCGGGGGTGCGAGGGGTGAATTTTCTAAGTCGGTCGCGAAGTCGGAGTGGGATAATAGCGCTTTGTGGCTTATGCTGAGATAGGAATTTCTGTTGACGGAATGGATGCTTGTGATTTATTTGTTATTACGTATTTTTGTCAAATAGTTAAAAACAAAAACTCTACTGAGCAAAAAAAATTAAAGAAGAAGTGACCTAGGATTTAAGTATTTTTAAATGGTACATTCACCGTTTTCGTGAATGCTAAAAATTGCCAAGAACCTGATATTTTTAACCAACATCAAAAAGGAGGAGGTTTCCAATTCGGCCGATTATATGTTTTTTCTTTTCTTAAATTGTGATAAACGATGTTTGGTGATGTTTAATATATTTCATTAATTTACTTATTAATTAATAACGTATTATATTGTAATTTTTAGTATTCTGATCTTATTGTGTCATTGTTTGTTTTCCCAAGTAAATAAAATAAAATATTGATTTTAAAGGACCGGTTGAAAGACCCAAAATATAGTATAATAATTTTTTTTTCGCCGTCGTATTTTTTTTAAAGCCTTATTTAATAAAATCGATCCAATTTGATCGCTACAACGATGCATGACACATGCTAAAAACAACCCTTCGTTTCAGCTTGTCTTTCGGTTATTTCTTAATTTGCATGATGCTTGTCAATGATTATTTTTAACAATTTATTATTTTTCTTGAATTCATAATTCATATTCATTTTTTTTTGTTGTCATTTTTTGAATTCATATTCAAAAAAAAATGACAACCTTAATTTTTTTTTATGCACAACGAGTTGGTACTTGAATTCAATCACACCTGATGTTAAGTGAAGATGACCCGGAAACCTTCTATCTATGCTATCTTATCTCTGACAACCGGAACACAACAATGCTGTTAACATTGCTGCTTGACGGCAGATTTAGATATGATAATTTAGATACATCGATGCAAAATAGACGGATTTGTGCCAAACCAGTTTTTTCCATTTGGCTACGGAGCCCCAATAAAAAAGCGATCATTTCTCAATAAGTCCAAGAAGTAATCTCGAGTTAGCGTCAATTGAACTTCCTTCAAGTGAGCTTAAGTAATCAAATCGGTACCGATACGGTCCGGAGCCGGCCCAGGGGACCGCCCGGATGATTGGGTATTATGAGATTTGCAATGGATAGTATGAAATCTATATTAAATCATTCGAGGGGCAAACGGAATTGCTTCAATTGCAACTGATTATTAAATCACGATTTGCGGTTAGTGCGACAGACGTTAATATACCTACTTACTGAACCGCTTCAGATGAATTTTATGAAGACTTATCAATCAATCAATCAAATACGCTTTATTGTTTAAATAAGGAAGGTACATTTAAATATCTTTTAGAAACTACAAATTAAGCGGCCTTATCGCTTACAGCGATCTCTTCCATGCGAACATATCATCACGGAATTCAATACGAGTAATTGAGTGGGTTAGCACAAATAATTTCCTAACTGTTAAGTACATCTGAAAGTTCTGCATATTGAAATCAAGAAGTGTTATCTTATAGGTATGTAAAACATTAATAAGTACTATATGTGATGAGAAACAATATTAACTAAATAATCTGAACACATAAAAGTATATCCATACAATTTAAACCAATACATACATGTTAATTACATATCTATATATTATAATAAATAAATACATAAGTTTGGGGGGATTACTATAACTCGTAATATAGTATATAAAAAAGCGTGTTAAAAAGACCATGATTACATTTGGTAATCATGACCGATTGGTGTAGTGGATAGTGTCCCTGTCAGTAAATGTCGGGTAAATGTTTGTGTGATGAATATGTACATTTACTCCTGAGTCATAGATGTTTATATAAATATTTATGTATGTTTATCCGTTATCTAGTATCCATAGTACAAGCTTTGCTTAGTTTGGGACTAGATGTTTGGTGTAAATGTCCGAAATATTTTTTATTTATTTATTTTTAGAACTGCAGCAAAACAAGCGATAGTACGGAACAGACTTTGCCTGACTCCTAACTTGTAACTGGCTGGATTTTTTTATTGAAATTTCAATATCATGGTTTAATAAACGCAACCCACAAGGTGGTCGCACCACCTGACGAAGGTCGCAGGAAGCCGT
Source organism: Oegoconia quadripuncta (assembly GCA_949316235.1). Taxonomy (NCBI): domain Eukaryota; kingdom Metazoa; phylum Arthropoda; class Insecta; order Lepidoptera; family Autostichidae; genus Oegoconia; species Oegoconia quadripuncta. The sequence goes on along the minus strand of OX438752.1, from coordinate 19,962,142 downwards.
TGGGTATAGGCCACAATTTCAGCGTTTGGTCTGTGGTTTATATGATGATAAAGCAAATTTAAACTTGGAGGCATCTTCATCTTCACAGTATAGGTACTGTAAGTACACTGGTAGGTGAATAAAAGCTTCTCCATTACTTGGAGGTGAAAGGTGCACTCATATGTCAGCGCATGATGGATGGAGGGTAGAGCCACGAATGTCCACAGTAATTGATTAGGGGTTAGCCATATAATACTCCATGATGAATGAGGACTATTGCGACAAAAGTACATTTATATTAGTATATCGAATGCTCACTTTGATATTACCGGCGATTTACGGAAAAAATAGGCGAAAAGTGATCGACACGTGATCGAATTGAAAGTCATTATTGTATTAATTAGTTGTAGTGTTATAGTATTTAACCCAAAGGTTGACTGGAAGAGATCGCTTTTAGTGATAAGGCCGCCACATTGTACTATCCCCTTTTTGTTATTTTTCTTATGTTTCTTATTGTTGTACAATAAAGATATTTTGTGTTTTTTTTTGTTTTGTATTTAATTTTAATCATAGATTTTTTCTATATTAAATACTTAATTTAAAAAGTTTTAGCCAAATAGGTTGCAATTAAAAAATGTTAACACGCGTTAGTTACTTATTAAAAACCTGTTAAAAATTTCGGCCCACCATGAGACGTTTTTGGCCTGTTTTGATAAAAACTGCCCCACCAGAAAATTAGTCAGAACAACTTTTGCAATTGGACTAAAACCTGACATCGAAAAATAATTTGGTCACTCCTTGCAAAATGGGCTAACGCAAACAATGAGAAAAATTATTTAAGTTTGATTAATAGTAAAAAAGTCCCTAAGCAGCTACGATTAAAGTCAAATTATACTCGTATCTAAATAAGCAGGCGTCTGGAGGGAAGGTCTGAGCTTATGGCAGCATTAAATAAATACAGATTCAATCTTTGCAAGGCAGCCCGGATGTAAAGCTAGATCAAATTTCACTCGGACGGGCATCCCGGCAGTGCCGAATCGAGATAGTTTACAATTTAGTGAGAAATATCGTCGAGGTTGCATTTTGTTTTTCACCAATTTCAGTAAATTAATGAAAGTGTCAAAAAATCAATGAAAGTGGACCTATTTTTAGGTCGGTAGTTCGATTCTCGAACGAGTACGACATTGGAACCTTCAAGAACGAGCCTACACCTTCCTCAAAGGCCGGCAACGCATCTGTGACCCTTTTGGTGTTGCGGGTGTCCATGGGCGGCGGTGATTGCTTTCCATCAGGTGACACGCATGCTCGCTTGCCGCCCTCTCAAATAAATAAAAAAAAAAGATTACCTGCATTATTTTTGTTGTAATATTTGTGGATTTCATAAAATTCGTGTATGAATAATCTTAGCTGCGTAAACCCCTGCCACATCCCGCAAATAATCTAACCGGACGTAAGTACAATGTTCCTCTTTTATATATTCAATAATAATTAATTAAATTAAAAATTAAATATTAACATTTCTTTCATTAACATTCTTATTGATGAAAAAAAAAAGGATTATGATTAAGATTTCTTTGCAAATACAACTTAAATCCAAGTCGACTCACTGGTAGCCCTCGAATAACCTATAAGCAAATTATAAATAACTAGTTTCACCAAAAAAATGTACCTATACATTCAGTGTACTAAGTATCGGGAATTTGTCAATAAAACAAAAAATACAAATTATTCATCTAAATTTATTTTATCGCCTTCAAAGTAGGCCCCATCGCTTGCAATACAACATCTCCACCGCTTCACCCAGTCTTCCATACATTTTTCATAGGCTATTTGCGGTATGGCCTTTAGCTCATTCAGCGAATTTTCTTTTATGGCTTCTATCGACTCAAAACGTTTTCCTCGAAGTGGTAATTTTAACTTGGGAAATAAAAAAAAGTCAGACGGAGCCATATCAGGTGAATACGGTGCTTGGTCGAGAACTTTTGTTGAATTTTTCGCTAAAAACTCTTTCACTATAATGGCTGTGTGTGATGGTGCATTATCATGGTGCAGCATCCATGAGTTCTGTTGCCACAAATCTGGACGTTTTCGGCGGATACTCTCACGCAAACGCTTCATGACGCCTAAATAATATTCTTTATTCACTGTTTCTCCCTCTGGAAGGAATTCGGAGTGAACCACACCACGGTAGTCAAAAAAAACTGTCAGCATCACCTTGATTTTGGAGCGACTTTGCCGCGGTTTTTTGGGTTTCGGCTCGTTTTCGAGACGCCATTCTGAAGACTGTTGGCTTGTTTGCATGTCGTACTCATAAACCCATGTCTCGTCGCCAGTTATTATACGTTTCATAAAGGTCGGATCCGTAGAAGCTCGGGAAACCATGTCTTCAGCGACATGCTTTCGCTGCGCTTTTTGAACAAAATTGAGCTCTTTTGGAACTAGTCGAGCGGCGACGCGTTTCATGCCTAAAATGTCAATGAGAATGTTGTGGACGGACTTAAAAGATATGTTCACCTCACTAGCCAACTCTCTCAGACTCATACGTCGATTTTCGAGCACTAGCTTCTTGATTCTGTCGATGTTTTCTTTGGTCGTAGCGGTTGAAGGTCTACCAGAACGAGGCAAGTCTACTACTACTTCTCGGCCTTCTTTAAAAGCCTTATACCATTCATAAGCCCTTGTTTTCGATATATACGATTCGCCGTAGGTATTTCGCAACATTTTTAGTGATTCACCACATGAAATATCATTTGAAACACAAAATTTAAGGCACACTCTTTGTTCAACAATATTTTCCATTGTAAAAATCGCCGAGGACTCAAAACTATGACCAACAAAAAGTGTAGTTTAAAACAAATTAAATGACAGATCCCGCTCAAATTTTGCGCGCTAAATCAGTACAGTGCTACCAACATGCAGTAAAAAAATTAGAACGACCTCTTTTACGCGGGTCTTTTTATTGACATATTCCCGATACTTTTTACACAGAGTAGTATGTTAATCCAAGTTCTAATCTGTCTACTAACCAAATTTTATCCAAATCCGTCCAGCCGATTAGGCGTGAAGAGGTAACAAACATACATACATACATACACACAAATAATCGCATTTATAATATTAGTTGGAATGGATATCTAATATATTTGATTCGTGTAATTTTCAAGAATTTAAAATTATAATTAACAATAGGTCGTTTTTACCAATAATTTTAAATAATGCCACGGTTCAACCTTCGTGAATTTGTGTCTGTCTGACCTGGTAGTGACAGTTGTATTAGACACTAACATACGTTTAACAATTGTCTTTAATTGCAAATAACCGGATCCGACTGTTTAACTCTTCGAGACACGGAAGAAGTCGCTAACGTCATTAGCGGTCGCCTACTCAAAGGCTTACCGCACCAAACTTGAAATCATTAGTGGATATGACAGCGCCCCGCGAGTGCGTCACTTATGCATATTATTCGCATCCGGCCCTGTGTACTCGCCATTGAAATTGCCATATAATTGAATCACGACCCGATCGGTCTCCTCTCCGCGCTGGATGACCTCCCCACTCCATTATCTTATTACCCTCTCCCATTATTATGTTACTAATTTTCCTGCGTCATGTAGCTCGTAACGAAGTTTCTCATGGCGCAAAGGGCGCTTTTTGATTGTCAATTACTCGCTCCTGGGCGGCAAAGGAGCGCACTCCGGTTAGAGGATGCAATTAGAGTGCGGCGAAACTTTGTTTCAGCGAGGACACAACTATGGTCGAAGCTATGATCAAAGCTGACTGAAGTTATGTGAAAAATTTGTCACAAGAACTTTACTTTACAAACTTATGTGTGTTCTGTAACGGTTCACTTAAACAGTGTAAGGGTCTCCAATTTGAAAATGAAAATGAAATGAAATGAAAATGAAATGAAAATCATTTATTCATGTAGGCAATACAATATGCACTTATGAACGTCATTTGTTTTTTAAACTACCACTAGCTCGGAACGCGACCACTACTGAGAAGAGCTAGCGAGAAACTCAGAGGGTTTGTCTCTTTTCAATAAATCATGTACAATCAAGAAAGGTTACAACAATTTTATATATCGAGTAGAGGAGCCGTTTAATCCCATGGATTACTTTCATTAATATAGTCTGAAATTTTGTAATATCCCTTTTTACATAATTTTTGTTTTATAATAAGTTTAAATTTACTAAGCGGAAGATTCCGTATATCCATGGGAACCTTGTTGTAGAAGCGCACACATTGACCTCTGAATGACTTATTAACTTTACTAAGTCTACTAAAAGGTACAGCTAATTGATTTTTGCTCCTTGTATTGACATTATGTCGGTCACAATGTTTCTCGAATGAATATATATTTCTCTTAACATATACAAGATTTTCATATATATATTGTGACGAAAATGTTAAAATATTAATTTCTTTAAATATTTGTCTTAATGTATCTCTTGACCTTAATTTATAAATTGCACGAATAGCTCGTTTCTGTAAGAGAAATATGCTATCTGTATCAGCAGCGTTTCCCCACAGCAAGATACCATATGACATCAAGCTGTGAAAGTAGCTGAAGTAGACTAAGCGCGCTGTTTCAATATCACAGATATTGCGAATTTTCTTAACAGCATATGCGGCAGAACTGAGTCTTTTCATTAGTTTTTTAATATGGGGTCCCCACTGTAACCGAGAATCTAAAGTCATACCAAGGAATACAGTTGTGTCCACAAGTTCCAACTGTTCATGTTTAATTCTTATTTTGGTGGCAACCTGTTCAACATTAGGTAATGAAAATCTAAGACATTTCGTTTTGTTCTCATTAAGGAGCAAGTTATTGACTGTGAACCATTCGACTATTTTTGAGACAGCATTATTCACTTCGTCATATGCTAATTGATATCTGTCAACTTTAAATATTAAAGAAGTGTCATCAGCAAACAATACGATCTCGTGTCTTTCCTTAGCGAGGTGAGGTAAATCGTTGATATAAACTAAAAATAGGAATGGTCCCAGTATTGAACCCTGCGGTACGCCCATGCTAACTGCAGATCCTGATGATCTATCTCCATTGATATCAACCCTCTGAATTCGATCACGTAGATATGATTTCATTAGGCTGAGTGCTTGGCCCTGGACGCCATAATGGTGTAGTTTCATAATTAAGATGTCATGGTGGACGCAATCGAAAGCCTTGGACAGATCACAAAAGATGCCAAGGGCGTCCTGTGAACCCTCCCAGGCATCAAAAATATGTTGTAACAACTCAATACCGGCATCTGTTGTCGAACGTCCCTTAGTGAAACCAAATTGTTTGGTTGTAATCAAATTATTCAAATTGAAATGTGAGAGCAATTGATTTAAAATTAAGCTTTCAAATATTTTACTTAAAGTCGGTAAAATTGAGATCGGTCGGAAGTTTGTACGAACTTGAGTATCACCAGACTTAAATAACGGAATTACTTTACTATGCTTCATCATATCAGGAAACACACCATTATTAGTACACTGGTTGAAGATAATAGCTAAATGAGGAGCAATATCCTCTATAATAAAACTAATTATTTTAACTGATAGACCATGAAGATCCGCTGTCCTTTTCATATTTAAAGATTTAAATGTCTTAATAATACATAATGGTGTAACGTGATGAAATTTAAATACATCGGTACATTCGGTTACATTTTGTTTTAGTAATAATTCAGCGAGAGTGGGGGAAGAATTAAGAGACCTAGTTATCGATACTGGAATGTTAGTGAAAAAACTTTCAAACGCGTCCGCGATTTCAGGAGCATTAGTTAATGTTTGACCTTCTACGTTAATTTGGTAATCGAAACTACGAGTTTTGACTTTCCCAGTTTCAGAGTTGATTACTTGCCAGGTCGTCTTAATCAGGTTTGAGCTACTTTTAATCTTGTTACGAACGAACATAGATTTGGCTATCGTACATACTTGCTTAAATAGCTTTGAGTAGTTCCTGACATAGTTTACAAAAAGCTCATTCTGATTTATTGTTTTTTCTTCATATAGCTCGTAAAGTTTTTCTCTACTTCGATGTATGCCCACTGTGGCCCAGTCACTAAACTTCAAGCCATCATTAATTTTTATTAATTTTGTTTTAAAAACAGAGTCGAATTCATTCTTCGTTAAATTAAATAAAGTATTATATAGTTTATTCGGATCCTTACAGTAGGATAAGGTGGGTAATTTAACTTTAACATTATTACTAAAGGTTTTTAGCCGACCTTCATTTATAGGATTACATATTATAAGTCTTGTGTTATATTTTCCATTAAATGCAAAAGTAGCCAACTGACCACTATGATCCGATTTTAATTTATTAATTATGTTCTTGTAAGTTGGTTCAACATTTGTGAATATATTGTCGATACAAGTTGCTGTCGAAGAAGTAATTCTAGTAGGCTCTAGAAATAAGTTTTTGAGGTTATGACAATTGAATAACGATAATAACAAATTACTAAATGGAGATGAACTATCTAAGAGATCTATATTAAAGTCGCCACAGACAATGACACATTTATTATTATTACAGATTTTATTTAAAACTTCATCCATAACTTTTTCAAAAGTAGTAAATAATGACTTCCCACGTCTGTATACGCTTACTACAACAAGCTGCTCCAATTCTACACAAGCGAGTTCGATAGTTTTTTCAACAGACAAATTGACGATGTCGGTACGTTCTTTGTATTTTAAATTGTTACGAACAATTATCAAAGAACCCCCATGATTCGCTGTTTGTCTGTTAAATGAACTACCAACCTGGTGATTTTTGAAACTAAACATGAACTGTTCTGACGTAATCCAGTGCTCAGTGATACATAGTATATCAATTTCGTTGGAGATCAAAAACAGTTCAAGTTCAAACTCTTTGTTATACATGCCGCCCTGAATATTTTGGTGCACCAGGTTTATTTTACAGATATTTTTTTCGCGTGAATTTTTATTTTTATTGGTACTTTTTAAATTATTTGACATATTATTTCCAATTAAAATATTATTACTTGTAACCTTAACTTGGCCAGAGGAGGTCTCTGTTGTCTTATTATCTAATTTAAATTATTGGAAACATATTCCAATACGTTAATATTACAAGTTGTCTGCTCAATAGGAGCTGATTTTGCCTGTTCAATAGAAACAGGTTTTTCTTTAGCCAACGTATTGTTGGCTGAGTTATACAAATAATAATATAAAATGTTGCAAATGCTATGTTTGCTATATCTATTGAGATAATACATATCTCTAGTCTGATGAAACTTTGAACTAATTATACTATTAGTGTCTATCATGTGAAATTTAGAAAATCTACACGTTAAAGTATGTAACGTCAAATTTAATTGGTGTCTGATATTGTTTTCATAGTCCGAACTATGACTGAAGGGAAAGGCAAAAAGTACAATTTTATTTACATTTTTTAGGTCATTCAATTGACCAAAATAATTTATAATTTGTCTTTTATTAGTATTTCCCCTCCTGCCTACACATATTATTAATGTAGTATTCCTGGGGTATTCGGAAGCTAATATACATTTTAAAATGTCACAGTATGAAGCCCCAGGCATACAATGATTAATAATCGCTGGGCCCATACGACGACTAAGTTGTAAACCGAGTTGTTTACCAATCTCATCACAATAGATACGTATGTTCGAGAGGGAGGCACTTTTACATACCGAAGCGACTGTGACACACGGTTCCACCGCCTGGCTTGGGGAAATACTCGCAGGCCGGGTCGAGCCGGGCGAAGTCGCGTCAGAATCACAAAGGTGATTATTTATCAAAGAATTAAATCTATCATTATTATAATTACCTAACTCCACCAACTCATCGAAGGCCAGTTCGCACTCCCGCAATTCTTTTTGCGAGGTTTGGTATTTATCATTGATAAGCCTTAACGACTCGGTTAGCCTATCAATTTCGGACCGAAGGTTCCGTGTGTCACGTTCAAAACCTAACCTTGAATTATCTAGATTTAATTGACAGGTTTGTAGGTCCTGCACTAATTTACAATTGTCTCTCTTTAAATTGGCATATAAAGTATTTACATTATTTTTCTTAAGTGATCGTTGAGTGGTTTTGATAATTTTTTTGGTTTTAGCATATTTTTTCAACTTGTTTCTGCTCAAGGTTACATTTATGGATCGAGGGCTCATTGTGTCGTTTACAGTTAGATCTATGATTCCCGAATGATTAAGAACCGGTTTAGTTTGTGATTTATCGGACGAGGTGTCGGACGCGCCGCTGGTACTTCCCATCAACTCATTGTATAATGACTGAGTTCGCGATGACTTGATAGAATCTATTTCGAATTGTAATAAATTAATTTGTAAGTGCGCGTCGCGTAATTCTGATTCCAGTTCAGTGATGCGTTTAAGTGAAAGTTCAAACTCTTCCCTGTCCCGGTCAAACTCATTCACTATACGCTGGAGCCGGTTGCGCTGGTCTTCAGTATCCATTAATTGGATATGCAGTTCCGACATCTCATCCTTAAGAACCTTATTTTTATTAATTATCGTAAGTGCTTCCTTCTCATTTTCGTTGTGTTCTTGCAATAACCTCTCACACAAAGCCTTGGAGTCTCGCAGTTCTTGCAACGTCAATTGCAGTTTGTCCTCCAGCTGACGGGTTGCAGTACCACGAGTAGTAGGCATTTTAAACGTAAAAGTAATACGTAAACGTTGATAAGATCGTCAATCAACGAGATGTAAATTATGAGCTATGCGAAATAGCGGTTAGTCGTGTGAGGAGTTATGGCTAGCACACCTACCTTACAATAAAATATCAACCAACTGTGATAACGTGAATATTTTGGGTTGTTTTATGTAAATAGTGCACTTTAAACCCTTTAAGTAATATAGATTACACAGTTTTGTTTCGAATTACACTTTATATTTGAATTTTCACAACGGTCAATTTCGCACTAATTAACACCTAGTTACACGTAGAAAGCATATAATTTATCTATAAAAACACCTTTAATCGTTATGAAACTGAATTTTGTTCACAATTACGATGATAACGTATTAAAAATAAATGAAAAGGGACGGATATCCTTGGAATTATTTTATTTGATATATGTTATCACCGAGAACGATTCTAAATCTTATTTTCTTCCCAGCTTATTTATTATCCATTTAGATCTTTTGATTTACTCGATAATTAAAATATATTTCTCCTACATTCTTCTGTACATAACCTCGACTTAAAAACAAAGTATCTTTTCACATATTTTGATTGTCAATACAAATTTTAAAAGAATACTTATTTTTTCGCGCCCAATGCTATTTAACTCAACTAGATTCAACTAGAAATATACAACCTTAGAGTACACATAAACTTGGTATACATTTATCACATTAGTATAGTTTCTCTTGAAAGTAAGGTCAAGTTGGTTGGAGGACAACATATGCTAGAAAAACTTCAGCGGTCAGATCGCTTAACTCAATTGCTTTGGAAATTGTAATCGTTTATGATGTAAATACAGTGCCTGTCTCATATCGTAACACAATGACAAGAATGGACAGTGCATTGGTATTGTTATAGCTTTGATTTAGGCGGCAGAGCACCAGATCATTCCTTCATTATGCTACGGCTTAGATCGCATACAGCCATGAGATTAGCATTAAACTTTTGTTGGGAACTGTTGCATGCTATGTTCCGTTATAGACCTCGCATGTCATTATATAGTATAAGTAACACATTAGTTAGGTAGGCACCAACTCTTAAGGCTGCGCCGAGCGAAAGACGCGCGCGCTGTTTAGGTATTTCGCTTGATGCGAATGTGCGTATGGCAGACCGAACACCGTCCGAGCGTAAACATATGTAACTCACATTTTCTTTATTGGGGGTTGTATTGGATTTCTTCTCGCAATAATTTTCAGGGCTATTTAGTATCAATTATTTTTAGTTTGTCTACTCCTTTTTAATATTGACCAAATGTGCTAAAAATTAAAACAAAATCCTTGTTAAATTTAATTTTTATTGATCTTTTAGGAAAGTTTATCAATAATGTAAAACTATTGGTGATGTTGCAAAATCTACAGATTATAAAACGCAAAAGTTCAATTCAATTCAATTCAATTTATTAATGTGAAACACAGGTATAAAAGATGTTAGTAAATATTATGGTATAAGTAACACTGTGATCTACTCCATTTTGATGATTGTGATCCATTTTGGCATACAAAAAAAATGGTTAGTTATTTATCTAAGGTAGGTACATAGGCTTATCTAAGATGGTAGGAATTTTTTTGCAAAAAAAAAAACAAATATATAACAGTAGATACCCATTACCTTAGTTTCGAAAATTAATATTATAATTCCATGTCAATTATTAAGGACAATGTTAAAATTGTAAAATACGATTGAAATTGGTAAATAAAAATGTCAAATTGAAATGAAATTAGATTAAAATTACATAGTCATGGAATATTTAACATGAATTATATTCAGTCATTTATACATTATTCAACACATAGAGTCAATAATAATATAACAAGTCAAATAGTAACTCAATGCAAATTAACAACTGCAAATTTAAATTAGGTGCTGTTTTCCCGCTCAGAAACAATCAAGCAGATTTGTCATTCAAGAAATCTTTAATGGAATAATGTGTTTTTCTATTAAATATTTAAACAACGAACTCTTGAATGTACTTAGATCATGAAATTCTCGAATGAATTTAGGTATCTTATTGTATATTATTGGTGCCATTGCAAAGATGCTATTTCTAAAAAGTGTAGTTTTACAGGATACTAAACGTAACTGATCACGTCGCCGTGCTCGTTTAACATGTTCAAAATGCTCAGGATTAGACCGAACAAAAATTGCAGTCTCGTAAATATAAATAGAAGGAACCGTGAGTAAATTCAGCTGCTTATAGAAGGGTTTGCAAGAATCTGTGCGTCGCAAATTACAAATAACTCTTATACATCGCTTCTGGGCTATAAACACTTGTTCATTGTCTGTGGCATTCCCCCAGAAAATTATACTATATCTCAGAGTAGAAGCTACGTAGCCATGATAGGCCGTAAGTACAGCTCCGCGGTTAACAGTTTTGCTTAAGATATGTAATGCATATGAGAACTTTGTTACTTTTTTGCATATTTCATTTATTTGTGTCGTCCATTCCATGTTACTGTCAATATTAATACCCAAGAATTGAGTTACTGATGCTTCATCCACCCTTTTACTATTATATTGTACATTTCTTGTCATATTTAAATGGTTTCTTTGTTTAAAGTTCATTATTTTCGTTTTGTCTAGGTTAATCTTAAGGTTATTACATTCCAACCAGTCAATGATAGATGAAAGACTGCTGTTGATATCCTCTTCATCCTCATATACCACAGTGCTATCATCGGCAAATAACACCATAGGATGATTTGTAGATTTCGGAATGTCATTTATATATATTAGAAAAAGGAGTGGGCCTAATACACTGGCCTTGAGGTACACCGTAGTGCACATGTCTAGTTCCAGATGTATAGGATTGTATGTATGTATACAACCAAGTGCTGAGTTATGACTTGAAATTTCTTGTAGTTGTTGATAAATGTAAGTAAAATTTATAATTCTGTTTCCGTTTATTGTAATTTCTTCTTGCTTTTCATTTTCAATATCTATATTTAATTCAAAATCAGACGTTTCTTGCGGAGATTCCTAAAAAAAACAGCATTACTAGTAGTTGTCCAAAATAAGTCATTCAGTCAATTATGAAAACTCTTATCAAATGTCCAATTGAATTAAGTGCGTTCCTTGTGTACGGTGAATGTATCTATGTAACATAACAAAGAACTTACACTATGGCGACTTTGTCGAAAAAAAAATTCACTCCCCAATCCCCAAACAAATCGGCAATCAGCTGATCGAAATTAGGATGGGAAATAAATTTTTTGTTATTTTTTTTCAACCATGTCGCCACAGTGAAAGTCGTTTGTTATGTTACATACCTACATTCACCGTACAAATTGGACCTTATATTTGCTACAATTACAAGAACTGACCTGTTCATTATCAATTTGCATTGTAGTTTTATTTTTTTTTCTTGAATCTCGTCTTGCTTATTAATTTATAATATCTTTTTTTACGGTTTCCCATTTTACTGAAACAAATAATAGTTTATTACTGTAATGAATGACGCCATTGCAGTTTTCTTAACTTGGCTCATCTTGTCGAACTCCACCCAACTAGACCAATATATTGTCAATCCGAAATTTTATTTCGAAAAAATAATGAATGATTAAATAAGTGAAAGAATACTCTTTATTGCACAAGAAATGAAACAACAGTAATATAGGTACCACAGTTATGATAAACTACATTGTACAACTGCGGTGACCTCTTCCGGACAACCGGTGATTAAAAGAAAATTAAAATTAAAATTAAAAAAAAAAGAGAGGTTATTAGAAAGGACAGCTTTACTAAAAATATATGATAATTATAACTGACAGACAAAACCAGAATAAAGTTGCTACGCAACTGACCAATGTCTTAATGAAAGTACAGAACAATAACCTAAATGTAATATGTACATACATCACATATACTTAACTACTGTAACGTCTCTTGGTATTTTTTGTATGCAAGAAAAAGTTAGCAGTCTATTTAAAACTCCGAAAAATATACTTACACCGTTTTCGGCCGTCGCCGGTACACGAAATGACGCGATCGGTGTGTATAGTGGCGCTCAACAAAGTGACGTGCGCTCGCTCTGAACACTTGTGGGCGACTGAATCACAGCGATGCGCGACATTATTTTATATCGCCGCGCGGCCGCCATAGTAAAAATGTATGGCGGATTTGAAGCGCATTTTGATAAATTCATATCTTAATTGCCTAATACAATTTTTTATATTGGAGACGGTAAATTTGTAGTATAAACACTCCTGTTTCGGTTGAACTAAAAATAAGCGTAGATTTCTAATGTTATAAACTAAAAAAATACTTAACGCCACCATACGTTTTTTGCATTTTTGTCTAACTTTCCGTAATTTTGTAGAGTAATGTATAAATAATTTTAACATTTTTCCACGGAGTAAATATTTAGACATTCTTCGTCATGGTAAAAGTATTTTTTTTAAATGTGTATATTATAATTTATCAACTTAACAGTAACTGCTATTTTAGCACATTTCCCTCGGCGCAGGCTTAACGCCGGAGGATTTTATTGTTTTAATTTTTAAACTTTTTGAACACATATTTTTTAACTACTGAAAAAAAACGTCTCGAATTTTGTGTTTGTGGCGTTTTGTGTGTGTATATACTATATATATATATATATACTCGTACTAAACGAGGGGACAGGTCAGGTTAGCCGTATCGAATATATTTAGCTTTTAACACAGTTTTCTTGGTATATTTCTATGATATCATAGTCTTATGAGGATTTTCAATTTTTTTTTCATATATTAAATTCAGTCTGGGATAGGTTATTTAGCCATGTTAGATAGAAATCGGTTCAGATGTTTCGAAGATATTTTTAGCTTTTAACACTAGTTGGTTTATTTGAATAATATAGTCGCCTGTTTTCAATTTAAAGTTATCGTTGAGCCTGCCGCTTGAATCGTATTATGTGTATGTTCGAAATAATTTTAATCTTCATGGTTTCACATTTTCGAACGTAGGATTGTTAACCATTCTATCTCGCTATAATGTGAGCTTAGGTTAATATTCTCAGTGAAAAAATAATTACAATTTAAAAAAGTTCTCAAATTCCTCTATGTGCAAGTAATATCAATCATTAGTCTTCAAGCTGCAAGACGGCGTCGCTTCAGTGTATTTCTGATTAAAAATTGCCGTTTATGTATCAAGGAGTTCGCTCGGAGAGTGATTATTGGTTTACGTAGCAATTTAAACTTGAGCATTTAAAATATTAGTGAAATAACTATACCTACGTAATAAAATAACCACAGTTACATGTCAAGTTTGCTTCGACCCTCCTACTTTCACTTTTTATTGATACTAAATTAGGGCGATTTTATGTTTTCCATAGTAACAGAAAAAATGCAATATATGCTTTTAAATTCGATATTTTGAAAACCTTTATGATAGATGTATCTTGTTTCAAAGTTTCATTAGAATCGGTCTATTCGTTTCTAAAAATTTTGACTTGACAGTTGGTATGGACTGCCGTGTGAGATAAAGGCTCACACAATTTTTCAGAAAATTTGCATATGGCTGTAATCCAACATTGTACCTTTGCCCTTTCCTTTATTATAAACAAAACACCAGTGTCAGAACCAACCCACATTTCGTTGCCCACATTATGTCTTTTTGATGTTTGTAAATATTTTACATTTTTTGTAAGTTTTTATTTCTATTTATTTGCCTTCTCTTCTATCACTATGTCGAGAAACTCAAGGCACATCAGTAAGGACCAGAAGCATTTGGAGTATATATACAAAAAAACGGAAAATGATGAACGCTCAATAGAGCCCCCTATGAGCGAATGGTCCTCGCTTAATATTGAAGTTGTACGAGAAGTGAACCCAAAAAAGGAATTACATGCGCGGGGACTCTATTCCCCTGGGAAGCCAGAAGTATGCTTCGAATATATCCCTATATCTGACAGTCAAGTTTTTGGTCATGACCATTTCCCCTATGCTGGTCTCACCAATCCTGGAATAGAAGCAGCGCTGCTGGAGCCAGAAGACGTTGCCTACTACCCAGAAGACGGACTGAAAATGTACTTCGCGCTATGTAAAGAACTGAATACCCACCCTGTGGGTCTGTTTTACAGAAACCTATTAAAGGATGAGATCAACTTGAGCTACTACTGTGTTGATCCGCGAGCCGTACGAGCAATGGCGATGGCGCTGAGGTACAACCAACACGTTTTAAGGCTAGTTCTTACAGAAAATTTCTTAGACAACGATGCATGCTTTCATCTCGGAGAAATGCTGAAAACAAACTACACTCTACAAGAGCTGAATTTAACAGGCTGTCGAATAGGTACATCAGGAATGCTACGAATATGCAAACATTTGCCAGTGAACGTATTCCTAACTAACTTGAATTTGTCTCGAAATTGCCTTCACGATGAGGGTGGAGCGAAATTTGCAAAATATATCTTCCTTACATCCTCTCTTACATGTCTTAACTTAAGTAATAACGAACTGGGCAGGAAAACCGCCACTGCATTTCACGATGCCCTGGATTATCGTAACAGCTTAACGCACATTGACCTGTCGTGGAACGCTTTCACTCATCTCCCGTCCATTGCGCTCTTGTTAGAAAGACTCGGCGATCATAACAACATTGAGGAACTGAATTTGTCCTATAACGGTTTAGAAGGTACTCGGGTAGCTCGCGCTATTAGCAAAATAGTATGTATTACGTCGTTGAAAGTTTTAAATCTTAGCAACAACAGATTCTATGGAGAAGAAATATTCACTATAATTACGAACTTAGTGTTGGCTAAAAAATTAATAACACTAGATCTATCGTGCAACCCTATATCTCCAGACGACGCTTACCAAGTGATAGCGATGATGCTAAGACCACGAGTGAAAGTTGAAAATCTGTATCTAAACAGAGTGTGTGTAAATAACGAATTTCTGCTTTGTCTAGAGACAGTACAACGGATGAAAAGTCGTAAAAACTTCGTGGTGACGCACGGGGATGTGTTAAATAAATGGAGTGTAATAGAGCCTGATGCAAGGGAATTGGTATTAAAAAGAGCAATTTTCCTCGGCAATGAGAGGAAAGAGAAAACAGACGTTATGTTATATTTCCTGATACTGGCGAGGAAGTACGAAACTCCAATAGAAGTTAAGGAATTAGTAAGTATGATCACCGCAGACCATGTGCCTCTGGATGAAGATCTGGTCGCTGAATTGTCGTACGCATTCCCAGGACCAAAGACCGCAAAATCTAGGTCAGTAAACCTTGCATTGATGGAGGAATATATCCATCGCATCTGTCCGGAGAAGATACTACCAGCAGCGCCACCGTATCCTCATTATCATACCAAAACGAAGCATCACGGAAAAGTGAAGCATCAAAAGGAAGAGAAGGCTAAGAAATAGTATTTTTATATTTTTATGCATGTTTTTTAAGTTTTTATAGATTTTGATACTTTAATTTATTTTGTTATTATATATATTTTTACCCTTTTAATTTATTCTTTTACTCCCGTATCGTAAAACCGTTTCAAATGTCAACTAATAAAATTAGTTTGTATCAGCATCATAACTATTCATTGTGCTTATTGATCGCAAACCATTTTCTATTCATTCATACAATAACTATTTAAGTATTTAAAACCGGCCAATTGCGTGTCGGGTTCCGTAAATTGTCCTTACAAAATGCGGACGTAGGAGTTGGCTTTCTGTTGTTTGGCAATAATTTTGAACGGAAAGTACATTTTATTGGGTTTTCCGACTATTACTCATTAACTTATAAAACTCTTGTGACCGGTCACAAGTAAATGTGTCGATTAATAAACCCTTACCTACTTGAGACCTGAAACGCACGTGCATACTCAAGCAATACTCACTTGAGACGTGCGCCGAGTTTCACGTATTAATAAACGAAACTCTTCTTACCTGTAATAGTTTTCCTTTTAACTTCATTAGATACATAAACGACTGCAGTGAATTTTTTCTCGTACAACCGTTTAGCTTTTGGGGACACATACACACTCCAGTCAACTCTAAGCGCAATCTATCGTAGCCTCCATTAATGCTATTTCTAAATGTATTTAATTTTACGTTGCATACGTAAAAAACAATTCATTTTCGACCCCATCGTCATTTTCCATCAGGTGAGATTGTGGTCAAACGCGTATTCAGTTCATAAAAAAAATGATGCCAATTTATCTTGCATAACATAAATTGAAAATCTAGAAAACCCCAAGGAACTACACAATAATGTCATCCAAGTACAAAGCAACCGTATTAACAGTTAAATATTTTCATCAAACATAGCTAAGAACCTTTCCTAGAAAAAACCGCACTCAAATATTGTCACGCATTATTGAGATATATAATGTTCGTTTGTGCATAATTAACAACAGAAGATAAAAAAAATACGCAGTTTATATCTTATAATCTTAAAGTTCCTCATTTTTGTAGAAGGATTGAGTACCCATTAGTAATAAAACAAAAATGTTTTCTAACAATTTAGTTATAAAACCTAAACTATTAATTTATATTTTAGGTTTTATAACTTCACTGCGTTATAGAATATGCTAAGAACTCCTAAAACAATTTTCTAAAAAATTTATGAATGGCTACTTTATGTTTTCTAAAATTAGTTTATATAATTTAATTTGCCCTCGGTGAAATTTTTCATAAATATACTGTTCAAAAGATTTAGCGGAACAAGACTTCAAAGTAGAACTAAACTTTTTGCTTGAGGTTTAAATTATAACTGGCCATTAAATAATGTAGAGGCATTGTCGAAGCAATTGAAAAACAAAAGAGCATCGGCGTTTTTGTTAGTAATTCTCAATAAAGTGACCAAGAGTCTATGAACACCTAAAAACAAAGTGACGCCATTTTCTTTACTTGCTAAACACAGAAAACACATTTATAGTGGTTTTTCAAGTTTTTTGAATCTTAACAGAAATTGAAGCGAGTCATTTGAGTATTGTTATTCATTGAAGCGAGTGAGTTTACGCCATAATGCCAGATCTGTCTGAATTGCAAGTCTCCCGAGCTATCGCTTTGCTTGAAGAGGGTCGAACTATGCGCTATGTTGGAAATGATCTCGGAGTAGCCCCTTCTGTTATCTACAGACTTTGGAAGCGATACCGTGAGACGGGAGAATACTCACGAAAACGTTGGTCAAGGTCGAAAGTCACTGAAGAGGGTTCATGGAGGTCACACACGTTAATCAAAGTTACTAAAGACGAATATTTAATCCATAAAAGAATATTTTTTTGACGGACCTTTTTCATCACCAATTAGTTTTTCGCCTACATTTTTATTTTTTTTTAGTAAAAACATAAAATATATTTTAAACCTAATTGTACTTTATACAATAGAAAGGACTAAAATCTTGTTCCTCTAATTGTTTTGAACAGTAAATAAAAAAGTTATGGATCGATTTTTTTTTTGAAAATAGTTACTGGAGTTCCAAGTATATTCTCCGACGCAATGAAATTCAAACGCGAACGGGAAGATAAATACCGGGGAAAAAAATTGTTAGAAAACCTTTTTATTCTATCACTGACATGGTACTCTATACATGTGCAAATAATCACGGCCTTTAAAATTATCGGAAGTGAAAAGTGTATCCTGACTGGACTTGTGAGAAGACTAACTACGCTTTTGATTTCGCTCCACACTACTGATAAAACAGTTAGAAAAGACACGAGACACTTAGTCAAGTCACTTCACATCTTCTCTAAGCTACTGTTGGTATTACAGGCTTGGTTTATTAGCACATAAGTAATTACTAACTGGGCAACCAGCGTTTGTTGGACGAACCCAAAGTGAATTGACGCGTGTAATAGTATACGGCAGTTCGTTTGTACAACGTTCTCTAATACCACATACGGACAAAGTTATCGCGGGCAAACAAATCTCGTTTAGTAATTTCCGTCAGCCGCTTCTGCGGACGACTGTCCTCCATCTCTCATTTCCGGATTGTAATATGGGGCAATGGGCTGTTTGCTGTTTGCTGCTTTGCGTTCTATTTCTATTCTATAACTATAAATTCACCAAGAAAGTAGGAAGCAGAACACACAAAGACCCTCTGGACATAGGTTTTACGCGAGACTACTTCGTACTGGTGTACTTCGACCAGCTCCCCAAAATTATAAAATTGTATTAGTTAATACTTTATTTAAAAAAAAAAGGACAACAATGATCCTGTGGGTTTCTTGCCCCGCTTCTTTTCCCACAGATGATTTCCCTTTCCGAAGCGGTATAGCTTGGACATACCGACTGACAGATAAATGCAATAAACCTTTTTTATTTCCAGTAGATTTAAATTGACATTCAACAAATGATATCATGTATCTTACGTTGAAATAAATGCTTGAAGTTTGAAGTTTGACTAGATTAGGTATACCCTGTATAAATTTGTATGTGGCCATATATTCTTTCAAACAAAATCTATCCAAAAGTATGACCAAAATTGGGAATTAGACGCCGCCATAAACATACATTTCTTGCAGAAGATTATGTCTATCGACTACTAAGATTTACCATCCGTTATAATGTCCTTGCAGTGGGCAGTGACTTTGTCTTAGAAACCAATGGTTGCAAGTTCAAATCCCGCCAGAAGTAAATGTTTGTTTGGATGCTATCATTTATTCCCTAGTAGTGTCCATATGACAGGCTTTGTCTATTTAAGACTAGATTATCGGTGTAAAGGCCATATTAGACAATAAAGTCTCAAGATTAAGATCGAGTCTCACTCTCAATAACAAGTATTTTTTGATCCCATCCCAATCCCATAGATGTAATATTAATATTTTTTGAGTCTTCTTTGCTTCATTAGCAGACTCCTATAAACGGCTGCGTTTGTAGGTAATTCTGTTGTGAAAACATTTGCTAACTTACAAATTGATCAATTCAAACCTTACATCGTGTATACACAATACATTCCCCATTCGCACAACAGTACTCTCCATGCATGAACCAGGCAGACGTTCAATTAGCGACTCGAGAGATGTAAGCCGAGGTACTCGAGGCTGAGAGCGAGGCGAGGCAAGGCGCACGATTGTTAAACGACTATTATGCCTCGAGGACCCTACAGAGCTTGCAGTACGTAATCACGTATAGCGCTTCTGACTCTAATGAATCATGCACAGGAGCTTAGAAATGTGTGAGATTCAATTGGGAGAAAGTAGGCCTCAATGGGCTAGACGGCGTTTAAATGCCGTAATCTGTATATCTGTTAAAACGTTTAGGCAATGTATAAAATATCATTTATTCCACACTTTACCCAGATATTCTATAGAATACCGAAATAACAGCGGGCAAAGTTGTTCTGAATTGTAACAAAAAAGATCTAGCAAACCTTATCAACAGCGTCTGATTTTTTGACATGCAAATCTCGCGAAGAAAAAAGAAGAAGCGCGCTGACCTTCGCAAATTCTGATGAACAACTAGTTCGCGCCTGTATCGTGGGGGCCAGTGGTGTGTTACATGGTATGATTTTCTGGTTGAGTACAACAGTTCATATCAATATACAAGGAGGGTTACCATGAATGGTAAAATATTTATTTACTTTTGTACATACATTTAGATTGTTAGTGTTTTGTGTGTGGTGTGGTCATTGAACTTATAAATCTGTGGTGAAAGATTCTATGTGTGATGTAGGTATAAGTTTGATGTTTGTAATGTAATGTAGATATTCAGGCAATTAGATCCAAGAACTGATGCACGTTGTACGTTTGAGAGATACCAGTATATCTGAAGAGAGCAGGTTGCAGGTAGTTTATGTTGTTATTATTTTTAGTAGATTTTCAGTTTGTGGATATGACGAGTGTACTCAGCCAGTTGTTAATGGCTTTTTTTGCTTGTTTAGGAAGATTTTTAATATTACATAACGACATAATACGGTTGTACAAGAATGGACCCATGAAGTGCAGAAATTAACGGGGCACAGTATGTAATGATTAACGACAGATAACATATTTTACACATTGCCTAGAAGCATTTGGTATCTGACTTTGCCGGTGACACATAATTTTTAAATTTTAACATTACTATTTTTTCAACATACTTGCTTGTAAAGTGGATTCAATTTCATCGGTTTTAGACATAGCAAGCAGCTCATAAAACACACATGTAAAATAAAAATAAAAATAAATAAAAAGGTATTTATTCATCACAAAAAAGAAAAAAAACACAAGCATACATAGAATCGAGAACCACAGTATTGTGATGAATGGGTAGGGACTCAGCAGTGTTGCTGATTTTCAGTCCCCCCCTGTAGAGTAGTTGCTGCCACCATAGACAGTATGGGCGACTTTCCAATGGCTAACGATTTTTTTACACATATTTTTGTTTTTAAGTTTAGGCGTGGCTCTGGACAACGTAGAAATTAAATTAAAATGTAAGAAATAACAGATGGGCTGTTAGCGTCATCTTTTGAGCCACTTTGAACCACCTTACTAAGCGATCAGAAAATCGCCCACTAGAACTAAAAAAATTAAAAAAACTAATATTATTAGCATAATAAAGTACAAATAGTTTAAATTTTCCTGTGGCCAGAGAGGAATGGGACAAAGTGAACAATATACCCTGCTAAGATACCAATGCTATCCTCTATTGAAAATTATAATAATAAAATAAGGCGTAAATGATAAAAGTGCGAGATGATCATTATAAAATTCTGTGAGTTTGATAAGTACCTATTTAGGCATACACAGGCATAACATATCATACTGGCAGAGAAATACGAGTAGACTGACAAATCGTGCACCAACTAATTAATTATATAACTAGTACCTACATTTTTTTTGAAGGACCAGATGCACGCAGACTTCTGTATATGTAAGTGCCATTTCTTACATTGCCTCTTAAAAACTTGCAGTGATCCACATTTTTTAATAGGAGGGGGCAGATCGTTCCAACACTTCGACGCTGTAAATCGAAAGCTACCTCTAAACGATTGCAAACGGGGTATGTATAGTTCTAAGCGCAATTCCCGGACGGTCCATTTCCTACCCGCGTTGTTCTCACTCCATTTTAGTTTGCTAGCTAAGTACGTGGGCTCGCCGAACAATTTGAGCTTATATACGAGTGCAGTTAGCTTAAGTAGACGCCGGTTATTCATATTGAGAATATCATACTTATTTAAAAAAGGAGTAATGTGCGATCTACGCTGCACCTTGTAACAAAAACGAATGCAAGAATTTTGGACTCTTTGAACCTTTTTTTCTGTTTTTTTGTACAAACAGGGACCGTAGACTTCATCACAGTAGTCCAGATGTGAAAGAACCAAGGAGTCTACGAGATGCCGCCGCACCTGCATACTCAGGAACGGTCTGAATCTGTAGAGGGTTTTGAGCGCTGCGTAGCATTTACAAACTTTAGAATTAATATGCTCCTCAAAACGAAGAGACCCAGCAAATACGACTCCTAGATTCCGAACCGACAGAGACTCGCTTATAGGAATCCCGTCCACTAGCACCTGAATAGGTTCACGGCGACATGCAGCGATTTGGTGATTTGTTCCTAGTATGATATAGGTGCATTTTTGAGAATTCAGAAACAGACCATTCCTCCTGGACCAAGTACTGATAGAAGCCAGGTCCCGATTTAGACCTTGAACAGATGCAGTCACACTGACGTCATCTGCATTCACACGAACTATTATTTGGGTGTCATCTGCATACATTTGAGCGAGGCCATTGCGTGTACACTCTGAGAGATCGGCTGTGTATATTGAAAATAATACTGGTCCTAGTACGGAACCCTGGATTACTCCTCTGTCAACCACTATGGGGGAGGACCTTATCGTCTTGCCCGAGTCATCACGACATTCAACAAGTTGTTGTCTATTGTGAAAATAGCTAGCAAACCATCTACAGACCAAATCATCACAGCCGTAATAGTGCAGTTTTGCCAGCAGAATGTCCACACCGAGGCAGTCGAATGCCCGGCTAAAGTCCAGCATAATCAGGATTGAAGCACAACCATCGTTCGAGGCAGCAAGCGCTTCGTCCACTACGTGGGTAAGGACCGTGGCTGTGCTGTGCAGCTTACGGAAACCGGACTGATTTTGCGGAATAATGTCATTTAAATTAAGGTAACATGTGTCATAAATGCAAATAGTGAAGTTATATTCTATAACCGTAATGGCAAATGCGGCATGGCATATAGCAAAGAACATAAGTCTCATACAGCCAAGTGATAACACCATCAGGCCGGTGAATAAAATATCGCTGATCTCCATGTTGTGTAAATTGTTTTTTTTTTTTTCAATTTAACCAGTAGAAGCGCGCTGCGTGGTTTTTTATTCTATTTGCTCGCAATGTTGAAAAATGTCGTACGATATACGTGCGTATATTAGTTAAATACGCTCGATTCTATTACGTCCTCGAGTTCGGTTCGGGTTGAAATTCCGCCGCGTGTGATAAAGGCCACCATAGCGCACTTAATCGTAATGTACCATTTTTTAATAAATATGAAACAGTTTATTTAAAAAAGAGAAGGTAAAGAAATTTATATTTGGGTAGTTTTATAAATTATGAAATCCACGAGCTACCATACAGATAGACTAAGCCAACTGGGTTAAAATCTAAATATCTTCGAAACGGCTTAATCGATTTCCATCAAACATGGGTGTTATGTATGATTATTTATTTTATCTTTATTACACAGATACAAACATAGTTATAGGCTAACCCCACAAAACTAAATTGATCGGTTTGTCTGTGAGAGTAGAGTATTCAGTCTCGACTATAATTTACAGTTAAAGAATTTCAATACAAGTAGTACGCCTTAACAGGCAGAACACATATTGCAAGTTATGGATATAACGACGTTTGGATAACAAATGATTTTTACACAACTCAGCAAACAAGTATATATATATACCTATTGGCAGAACGGTATTAATAACTAATGACATAGAATATGTTTGGTCCATATTGTGTGACCGAAAATAAGGAGGTGTAGCACAGCTAGTAGAGTCTTAAGAGGGCCGACGGAGTCGACAGTCGACAATTAGTGTGGCAAGTGGCACTTAACGCCACTCGCTCGTCCGCCTGTCCTTAGTACTGAGCTCGAAAGGATAACGTAATAATAACCCAGTAAGTGCATTAATTCGGATCATTCGACACTACTTATTGTGAGGCTTTTTGTAACATTGAGCACTAAAATGCGCTAAACCGTCATGAATAAAATTTTTTGTCCAGTAAAAATACGCAATATTTAATGTATAACTTCCTATGATTTTAAAGTTCCTGTTTTGTTTTAGAAGGTTACACAGGTTACACATCAGTATCAAATATAAATGTTTTCTAACAATTCTGTAGCTTGCTTTAGGTATCTATAGTTTTTTTTTTTTTTTTTTTTTTTTTTTTTTATATGAGAGGGCGGCAAACGAGCCGTATAGTATAGATATTTACGTATAAAACCTAAAATATGAAATTAAAGTTACCACTGTGAACTTAATGGCACTGTAGAAGATGCTAAGATCACCTAAAATAATTTTCTAAAAAATCAATCAATGACAACTTTATATTTTCTAAAAATAGTTTATTTAGTCGTAATAATTGCCCTCGGTGAAGTTTTTCATAAATATAAAGAAATTATTGATTGATTTGTTTGAAAATACGAGTTTCAAGTATATTCTCCGACGCAATGAAATTCACAGCGATAATTTTAATCACTTAGTCTATATTTTATTGCTAAATAACTAAAGCAACCTACCGATTTGATAGATTTTTTTTAATCTATCAGTGACAGAGTAGATCAAAATTAGGAAGTTTAAAGTGTATACATACTGGACTATTTGGCAAAAAAGTTTAAATAGCTCAATTATGTAACAAGCTGGCAATGATAACGTGATGTATTTTTTTTAATTTTCGATTACAATTCTGGGAAGTCAGTGACATATCTCGCTACCATAAAAAATCTCATACCACACGTAATAAATGAAATTTCAGCCCGTAAACATTCCACTGTAGGGATATAGGCCTTCGCTCTATAGGGAGTAGCTATATATATGGCGACATGTCGTTAGCGATATCGACAATGAATCCGATCACTCAGAGCAGAATTTTAGTTTAGTTTGGCCTTTCATTTAGCTTGGCCCCTTATTCAGTTCAAGCATATCATAGACATTTTGTGAAATGGAACATTATTATCCTAAAAGCAATTTATAAAAATTAACTTTCCAGTGGTCTTGAGATAATATTATTTACGACCAATTTACTGGCGACATCGAGAGCGAATCATTTCCACTGAGAGCAGTTTCACATTATTATGTCAATATGTTATGGCGCCCAACGTGGGTCAAAAGGTGCACTACTACTTTCTACTAGTCTTATTCACATCAGAAGTAAGAGAAGTTCGACTCGTTAAAAGGGTTGTATTAGCGGCTAATTTATTTAACCTTGGTATTTCTTACTTCATTTATCGGTGTGTAAAAAATTATTCCAGCTATAATGTTGTGATATCCATCAAAACTTCTAAATAATAAATACTTAAGAAATAATATTGCGAAATTACTGCCTCTTTTTTTGTTTTCAATACTGTAATGTAAATGTAACACATTTTATATTTAAACTAACATTTGATAAACCTTAGAAACCTATTCAAAAAGGATTATTTTCTTAGTTAACAGCGATATTGAGCGAACAGTCTTTCGCTTAGAACGATGAAAACACTTTCAATATTACTACTTTACTTCAATAAACATGATCGCGGATTCCACTTAACTCTTTACGATATCGGCAGCCATTCACGACTCAATGCCTACATATAGATACATTATAGAGTATATTGGCTCCATTTTCGCCTTATTGTGAGTCAAAAATGTACTTACCACCGCCATTCTTGTAGCAGAGGTAGGGGAAGCGCCACACGTTGGCAAGGTCGACCGCGAACCCGATGACCGAGAGCAAGAAGTCCACCTTCTTACCCCAGGTTTCGCGTTCGCCAGCGACCGGCGTCGGCGTCTTCAGCGCCATCCTACTGCCGATCGACACGAGGCCGCCCCACCCTGAAACCAAGTGGACTTTTGAAACCAGAAATTAGTCTGTACTGCAAAATTAGTTCTCCAGCGAACTTTAGGACCCCCTACTAAGGTAATGTCAAAATCATTTTGTCATTGTAACTTTTTTAATTCGACTAACAATTTAACCGCCTCCGTTAATTGAATTGGTGGTTCAGGATTTGCGCATTTCCACACATCAGCACTATGAGAGGCGCGATAAACGTTTATGTCGCGGGAGATAATATTTGTCCTGCTCATTCACTTGAAAAAAATATACATCTATCCTACTCTCACTCTTACGTCGCACAAAACAAACGATGTCGTGCTACGGGAGCAGGTGTGGTAGAAGTCAAACGATAATCTCTTATGTATAAAAATAAAGCTATATCTCTAAGCAAACGACTCTCTGAATCGTTAAAACTTTGATTAGACTTCTTATCTTTTTATTAGATTCTAACCTAACCTTTTCACTATTCCTTCTTCCACATTTACGAGTAACTTGTAATTTTGTATGGTATAGTTTCTTATCAACATAAATTATTTCGAAAAAAAAAGACTTAAATTGGCTTTGTAACCAATCCTAAAAATATTACTTTCCGCTTCAATTTAATTCTTATGATTCACCTGAATGCATGCAATTTACTATGTTTCATACGATTTGGTTTTGAAGAAATTTACGAAGGAGTAGATGATAATTCATTCCATTATAAAATGTCCTTTAAGCAGTCTATCTTTAGGAATATAGCATACGAAAATACTCTGTGGTAATGGCAGTAAATATTTTATTTCTATGTTATTTTATAGTATATTTTCTGCGCATCGAATTTTTACACACAATACATTTCGAATCGATGTTCTTTGATCTCGCTCATCATCAAAAATAAAACTTTTTAATTACCTATCTAATAAATTGTATATATTTGTATAAAGGATTTGACATTAGAAAAAGGAATCGCTAAAGCAGACGAAATAGCTTATAAAAATTTCAAGACCCTTTATAAACTTTATTGAATATGTAAAAAATCACAAGAAGCTAATTTTACATAAGTATTATCAGTTCTGTTTAAGCAGTTACCATAAATAACTGCAGCCACTTATACAGGCTTTGTTGCGATTTAATTAACCGTGCAGGAATAACCGCGGACCCTCCATTAGTGACCGGTCATAATGAAGTGACAAATATTAACGCGTGTGACAGAGGGCAGCACTCTCTACCGCTCAGCCGGATATCCCACACAGGGCTGTCGACTAAATTTTGTTGCCTTTAAAACTCGAAATTGCTCCATTTTTAGTACATATTTGCTCATAAGTATTATTATCTTAATACATATTTACGTTTCTCTAGTCACATAATATAGGTAACGGTTTTGTGATACTTAACCTAAAGAAAACACGACGCATAAGCTCGAATTTTCGAAAAAATATATTTTGAAACACTTCTTATCTTCCTTACCGACTAAATCTACATACATAATTATCTAACACGTGAAGTGTCATTAACTTTAGAATATTTAAATGTTTACCTGAAAAAAAAAATATTATGCAATAGTTTCATAACTTTAAATTTTTTTATTCCATTTGTTTGAGTGAAGAATTGGTTGTACCTACTTAACAAATTTTACAAATTTTTCTTCCGATGCTCCGCTTTAGTGGTTTTTTTTTAATTTATATGGAATAACAAATGAGATTCATATACAAAGAGGGGATACTAAGCCGAAACGTTGTTACTAATCACTCCGTTCAAGAAATCACGAATAAATTGCTTCTTTTCAAAGTGAATAAAGAATAAAATATATACATTTTCACATAATCCTAAAATAGGTATTTTAACTATAAGTTCATTTAACTATAAATTATGCAATACGTTAATTGTGCTCTATCAAATCAATTTTTCATCATCTGTCAAGCTATGTTTAGCAAGTTTTTAAAACTACCATCATGTGTCATCGCTTTATAACGCATTATATATTGAAACAAAGACACGACATTAAAAACTCAATAACAAACGCATGAATTACATATTTCGTAAAATATTTCGAGCTCTAGCGCTAACCCTAGGCCGGCCCTCGATCTCTGTCCGCTGGGCAGAGAGGCTGTCATGTCCAGGGCGGGTTTCAGTGAAAAAGCTCCACGTCATCCGGCACCCATCCACCTACCACCGCTAACCGACAAATTGGATTGGGATCAATTCGGTGAAGCTGAGAGGTTATAGACTACACTAGAAGTCCATTTCAATTTGGGTAACTACTAAATGTAAATGACGTTTTTGAATGAAAAATAAGTATCTGTGTTAATATTAGGTCCTTACCTATGAAATTGGCGTTTTGTATGAAGAATTTCATTAAGACTGTTTTCTCCATACAAACATTTTTTATTTTTTTTGGGGAACAGCAAATCCAAATTTAGCTAACCTAAAGGGTATTATCGGATAACATTAAGTTGAGTATAAGGCAGCGTTAATTTTTAAAAGTAACCGCTTTATAAAAGTTTCATCGAATCTAAGAAATGATTATGGTAAGCACATGAAAAGAGTTCTGTTCAAATATTTTTTTATTGTGTGATTTAGCCCAGAAATTAAAAAATATTTCATGTGAAACCTTGAAATAATATTCCATTTTCCAAATGAAAAACAAATTTGGATATAGCGTTGAAAATCGCAGGAATTGGTACATATGATTAACAAAAAAACTCAAATTTCATAGGTATAGACCCAATATTTATTTTCAAAAACACTGCTATTAATTACTTATTATACCGAGAAATTTAACCACCCTGAAACCAATTTTCAGGTTCTCATTAATATTGCCAATAATGATTTTCTATAAGAATTGGAGTGGAAAGTATTAAATAACAATTATTATTTAGACTTCGTTTATGGACAGCTGATATTTAGATACAATTATTCATTATATTCAATACAACAAAAATAAAAAATCGACAAAGTATCTAAATAAAATTTGGATATAATGTCTAAATAATTATTATCAACTACCTAACAAATATCAGAAAAATCTCTAAAATAAAGCAATTCAATGTAAATTCTAAACACATAAATATACACAATGAGCGTAATATATTCCTATTAGGTACAATGCCTAAATCTTTCTTTTTTCAAGCAATATTAATCGATAAAAAATAAAACCTTGTTAAAATCAGAAATTAAGAATTTTGTTTAACTGTCAGATAAAAAATTAAACTTCATCCAAAATATTATAAATCTAAAGCGGAAATATAATCAATAATTTATTTATTGATGAAAGTATCAAAATTTTACATTTGACTTTTAAAATAAATCGTTATAGGTATTTGTGAAAATAAGTAGTATATAGTTAGCCGTATTAGTGTTGTTCAGTTCTCTCATTTTAATTTAATTTCTTTTGAATGTGCTTAGCCACAGCCACATTATTTGCTGCAGTTTAATAATATTTTTTAGGTTTTATACTTCAAAAAGTAAAGACTCGCCGCTTGATGTAGTGAATAGGACCCAGTCAGCGAAACTAACGGTTAGGTTCGAATCCCACGAGAGGTAAATATATGTTTATCCGTTTTCTAGTATCCACAGCACTAGCTTTGCTTAGTTACGGACTAGTTGATTGGTGTACCTAAGTGTCCGAAATATTTATTTACTATGTTATCTTTCCGTCTGTCAATCAAAACCTTATTTTAATTTATTTTTTTGACAGACGGAAGTATGTCAATCAAAACCTTATTTTAATTATTTTTTTTTTTTGGGTTGAAGTTAATCAAATAATATTAACCCGAAGAGCATTGCAGTAATATGGGTATTGCTCGGGAATTGTGTCACTTTCCCCTCGGGAGTTACATCATAGGCTTAATATTAGCGTTTATGGAGCCGTGGTTTAGAGGTAGAGTGTTTAAATTTACACTATGGAGTCTTCATGTAAATTCAAGTTTCTAACACAATGCAATAAAAAGATATGGGCCCTCAAAGACATATTACTAGACTAAATAGTGCACTAACAGCGTGGTTATTTAAACCTGATGATGAATTATCTATCTATTATGTGTCCCCTTTTTCTGAACCAGCGGTGAGATGTCACGCCTACTCACACTTGAACGCCTTTTAAAATTACAACCGTCATATTTCATTCTTTAAAAATGTATAGTCATTTAATGCTCGGTGAAGACCCCGTTACTAGTCGAAAACCTTCGGCCCAATATGCCACCGCCTTTGCAAAAATACAAAAATACAACGAACAGTTTAGGAGAACTAAGTGGCCAGTTGATACATACAAATTAGTCTAATAAAATCAAACCGGCAAAAGGTGACTAAAATTCCTAAGAATACCTATTATTGCACTTATTAAACATATTTTTGAAGCCTAGTTAGATTCACAGAATGCGATAGGTATTTTCGTGATCTGTCTAAAGCTTTTGATTGCGAACATCACGATGGTTCGGTGAGAAAATTACTCTAGTATGGCATTACGGGTTGTGGCCTCTACCTTTTGGAATAGTACTTGAATAATCGAGTTGAAAAGATTGGTATAAATGGTAACAGATCATCAGTCTCAAGTTTTCATAGGCGTTCTACAGGGCTCAATTCTAGGGCCATTCCTATTTGTTGTCTATATCGATGATCTACCCAATTATGTAAACAGAAACCATGAGATAACAATATTTTCTGCCGATACTACCTTGAAAGTTAAATGGCTAAAGAAAATTCTTGACGTAAACAGTACTATATTTAAGGTAATTGAATAGTTTACACCAAATAACCTGTTCCTCAACGTCCGACTTTTTGTCGACCGCACTTTTTATCCGACATCCCCAAAAAGGAGGGTAATGTTTTTCGAGTGTATGTATGTGCGTAGATTTCTATGTTATCTCCTGTAACCTAAACGGCTCGACCTATTTTGAAGTACAAGGCGTCATTCGATTCGTCTTTATACCTGGAGTGTCATAGGATACATTTTATGGTAAAAAAATCCAACATGGCGCCAGCGAAATACTAAATATGCTGTCGGGTTTTTTGGTTTTTAAATACTTAAATAGTTTTTCGTTCTCCGTGTGTGTTATTGCATAGAATACCATACATTCCATCCTCATGACAAAATTACCCGATTTGGTTTTTCTTATCCGGTCGACAAAAAGTCCGTCATCTGCGCTGCCTCTTTTCACAGAGACATCTAAATAAATTCGTTTTTATGAAGAAATAGCCATGAGGCTTGTATATTTCGGTGATAGTACTTATTTTATTTTATTTATTTATTTTATTTTTTATTTATTCGGAAAACCAACAACTGCAATAACACTAATGGAAACTATTATAGGAAACAGAGAGCCAATTACAGGTCCTCACAAATAGAAATACATTATATAATTCAATAACATGCATTATCACACTTGTACATTTTTTGCCCTTGCGGTACATATACCAGATTCAAATATCGCCAAAAAAAAAAGAAAAACAAATTTATAAATTAAATTAAGCCATCAAAGAATTGTTGATTTAATTGACACCTTGCTGACATAAAACTAGTGTTAAAAAGAGATCAAATTTCTTAGACAATGCACAGTTATTTGTGATATAAATTATAATCATAGGTAAGCAGTTGTAAGAACAACACTTCCAGCAACATCACGCTAGAATACTCACTTAAAATATTAAATAACTCTTAAAGTACAGTAGCACATTTTTTTTTCTTTGGGCACTATATCAGCACACTTTCTTGGTATTGTCAAAATAGCTGAATTCATTTTGTGCATTCTAGCATCACGTACGCGTTAAAAGCTCGTTAAAATCTTTGAAATGGCTTAACCGATTTTCATCAAACATAGCTAGGAACCGTTATTTATTTTTATTTCATTTTATTTTATTCAGGACAACTAACAGCTACACAATACAGTTATGTTTTATAATCTTATATGTAGACAATGGAGGTCATTGTGTAACCAACTCCGTTATCCACGACAATTAACGCACCATGACACGCACGACAAAAGAAACCGCAAGCAAAGCGGACCACACACTGCTGATATACATCCGGACAAAGACACACATGCATACACACAACGCCCTTCGTTTTCGCTGGACGGAGGTTAAAAAAAGCGCAACCTCTGAATTTTTTTTCCGTTCTTCTCTGAGGAGTCAGCCTTTTCAGATGTAATTATTATAACTTAGGATTATTTTTTTTTGATTTTGATAATCTTAATATCGTTTGTGGGTTAGTTAGGTACTTTATTTTACTACAAATTGCCTAATGAGTTTTTGAGATACACCATTTTTGTGAAAATATGAATTAAAATATAAAGCAGGATGCAAATCAATGCATTTTTTGTCAAACCAACAAAAAGTCCAAAGTCTGCGTTGCTTCTTTTCACAAATACATTTAATAACGTCGTTGTTTTTGAAGAACTATTTATGGGAATTGTATATATTTCGGTGGCACTATTTAGTTACAAAGTGGTTTTTATTTAAGAAAGCTTGAGTTTGCGAGATCGTCTTTAGTCAGGTTTGGTGGAAATGGATTCAGAAGTTAGTTATACCATAGAGGAATAACACGTTATACAGAAGATAGTAAATTTTTAATAAAATTGTTTCTTCAACTTAGATGATATTATTATGTTCAATGTGTACATCCTCTCCTTCCTATATGTAATCCTAAAAAATTGCGCTGCTCCTGATTATCTGGTTCCCGCTTTTCCTTAAGAGCTCTTGATGTTCCTAAGCGATCCTTCATTACAAAACCACAAACTTTCTTTTTCACTCGTCCAGTGTAAGCAGCTATGATGTGGAATAAACTGCCAAGATTAATTCAGGACAGCCCTTCAATTGCAGTATTTAAGAAAAGATCGATGGGAAGATATTTCTTAAAGAGTTAACTCCACCTTTGCACAGGATCTTTTTTTTGAAACAGGACAGTTTGGCACACTGTTACATGTAATATTATGGTGCATTAAAGAATCCTAATAGTTTCTCGGGGCTTACTAAGCAAAAGTAATTAGTTAGCTCTACTGTCGATCAATGTGTTCTATTGCAATGTAACAACTAAAATTGCTCAATAGGTGGCGTAATTACCCTATACTACCAGGTGGTGGCTCGCACCTTACATAATTAATCGTAATCATTATTGCTTTTCTACTTGAGGTACCCGAACAATGGCATTCAATTTACTACGCCTGAACAAGAAAATTCCGCTAAAATTTCCAGCGGGTCATCTATCGTACGCCTTCTACCTATAAGTTTGAAGCCTATGTTTGGCTGTGTATCTTTGTGTATATATGTGCTACTGTAAAGCTAAAACGACTGAAACGATTTATAACGCTTTTTTTATTTTTTGAAAGCTGGCGTTTGCGAATACGAAAAAATATCTGTTAAACCTTTCCCGAAAATTAACTAATACAGTTGGTTTATTTAAGTGAAGACATACGAGTAATCATAGTGCAATATTGTAACCTGGTGATTACGTGTCGAGGTAGGGTTCAATATTGTAACCTGGTGATTACGTGTCGAGGTAGGGTTCAATATTGTAAGCTGGTGATTACGTGTCGAGGTAGGGTTCAATAAATGAGACCCGTAGTCTATTGTGATGTAGCACGAACAAGGCCCTCTAAATTAAATAAGATTATGAGTAAGTATATATTAGGTCCGTACCTATGAAATTGGCGTTTTGTATGAAGAATTTCAAGAATGTTTTCTCCATACAAACATTTTTGATTTTTTTTTGTGAACGGCAAATCCAAATTTAGCTAAACTTTGTGTGTATTATCGGATTACATTAAGTTAAGCCTATATACGCAGCGTTAATTTTTAAAAGTAACCGCTTTATAAAAGTTTCAGCGAATCTAAGAAATGATTATGGGAAGCACATGAAAGGAGCTCTGTTCAAATTTTTTTTTTATGTGATTTAGTCCAGAAAAAAAAATATTTCATGTGAAACATTGAAATAATATTCCATTTTCCAAATAAATAAACAAATTTGGATATAGCTTTGAAAATCGCAGGAATTGGTACATATTATGATTAACGAAGAAAAAAAAATCCAATTTCATATGTAAATACCCAATATATTATGTTATCGGCGTTGGCCAAACGATATGAGGTTAAGTTGCAGTAAACCATTGCGCTATGGTTGAACACCGAAATAACGGAAAACCCGAAACTACCTATAGTAGTATATACCTGTTGTACGGTAGATTCGGATGTTTGTGCGAATTTATTGGGAATGGAACACAAACACCGTTTGATTTAGATAGATAGATAGATAGATAAAGCATTTATTTACGCCACTGCGTTCACACAATTACACAATTTTTAAATTACAAAGAAATATACATACAAATAAACGTAAAGACTAGAAAAAACAAAGAGCGAGTGTGTGCCGCAGTAGCACAAATGGGTTATAACTCAGTGTGGCATATCACTCAAAGAGCGAAACACTGGTTTTCAGTTACAACCCCTACAAGTACGAGTGCATAAAAGTACGTGCATGTTCCCGTCTGCGTGTACATTTGTGGTCAATCGTGAGTGAAAAGCGTCGGTTGTTGATACAGCTAGTGTTGAGTAGTAATTTAAATTAATGGCAATGATGTGATAAAAAGAAAAAGAGAAGTACATAGGCAGTTCCACTACAGGTAACGCTTTGGAATTCCAATTTTTTGTTTTTCCATTAAATGTGCCCTAAGATGTTTTTTGAACAAGCTCAATGTTCCGATATGCCTTAATGGAGGTGGTATATTATTTATGAGGTATATTCATTGTACATGACTGTATTATCGAAGAATTTGTGTATCGCAAGTATATATTATTAATAAATGGTGTTTGTTATTTTTTTACCCGACAGGCCCAAAAAGGAGGGTTATGTTTTTCGATTGTATGTATGTAGATTTCAATGTTAACCTCCTGTAGAGTAAGCGCCTAGACCGATTTTGAATTGAAATCAAATCAAAATCAAAAAATTCTTTATTTTGTAGGTACACAGGGTACACTTAAAATAGTCAGATGTAAGAAAAATGTAAATTTTTAAGCTACTGCTTGTTCAAAAGCCAATTTTCCCCTGAGAAGAACAAGCAAGAAACTCGAGACGTTGCTCTTTTTTTAAAAAAGGTTTTTATGTTACAAAATTATTAATTATTATTTTATATTATAATATTTCATTATTAATTGTGAAATAGACTGGTTACGCGAACGGGCTGTTCATGTCCATGAATGTTCGATGTGAAATGTGAAAGGTGTCGTTCGATTCATCTTGATCCCTAGAGTGTCATAGGATACTTTTTATGGTAAAAACATAACATAGCGCCTGCAAAATACAAATCATACTGTCGGGTTTTTAAATACATATATAGTTATTTGTAGGATCTTAGCTTTTGTTTTTTTTATTTGTGAGGCGTCAATTCTTCTGCTCCCAGGGCACCAAATCTTAAAATATACGCCTCTGCATTAGGTATATGACCTCACGACGCTATCGAAAATGAGAACGCTATAAGACCCGCTTATGCTGGATGGAAATCCTACGGTCGTCATGGATGCACGCACATGTCGTGAGATCATTTATGAGTATGCGACCGTTAATAAACGCATGATTTTATTAATAACTAATATTATTAAAGAAATAATTGATAGAATAATTAGGTGCGTATATAAATTATTGCTGTTTAATTTATTAATTCAGTTGGTATTTATTTTGATTTTATGAAAGTATAACAAGTATATCTATTATTGTGATAATAACTATAGTTAAGTATCAGGCCCTCTCCTAATATAAAATAATATTGCCATACTTCAACGTGGCGTCACAAAGATTTATTATAAAACCTAGTTTTACTCGTAGGTAGGTAAGCATGTAAACATACATAATACAATAAAATATGGTTCGCTACTGCAAGTAGGTATGTTTTAGAAAGCAATAAAACCAATAAGAATTAACTTTAATACTTATGAATTACTTTTCTAATTAATTTTAATATTTTTTTTATTATGGTTTCTTTTAACATGATATTTATTTTTACGTACTTATTATACGTATTCTTACGTATTTTTAAACTATCAAAAGCAAATGTGTAAAATGCACAAATTTAGATCCAATCCAACTTTTACAACTCCACAAACGTAAGAAGTAGTGGGGTAACCACCCAATAAATTAAATGGAGGAGCCCAGTGTTGAAAGTTAGGTACAACGCGATTATTTTATTGCTAAAAAATAAGGGTGCTTACTCACGTGCGGTTCGGCGGACGCAGGACTCGCGCCATGTCCGCGCGGCCGATGCTCGGGGCAGAGTGGCGCTCCTCCGCGCCCGCTGCAGCTGTCCGATTCGCACAGGACGGGGGCGGTGCCCACCGTGCGCATCTCTTAATCGCAATTCCGCAAGCTATTTCCATTTATTTTAAAATATTCTAAAATTGAAATATATTTTTTTTTAATCTTATTGAAGTGACTAAGA
The DNA here is from genome assembly GCA_949316235.1 of Oegoconia quadripuncta. NCBI lineage: Eukaryota > Metazoa > Arthropoda > Insecta > Lepidoptera > Autostichidae > Oegoconia > Oegoconia quadripuncta. Next base: position 19,926,112 of record OX438752.1, on the reverse strand, counting down.
AGATAGAAATCAGACGAGAAAATGATTTGACTGACCTATAAAAAGTTTTTCTACTTACTTTTAGTTTTATAGTTGCATCAACCATGTACGGTATCTGCCTATTTATTGACTGGTTAGTTTAAAACCATTACTGATTTTTCTACGGCATACCAGTATCCGTTAGATATCACTAATTATAACTAAACATATGCAATGTTGTTATTGCATTATACAATGTTTACAATATAAAGATGATTACTGCTTATTCCACATTACCTTAGCGGAGATAATTTCAATAGATGCCCGTGTTCACGCCTGGCTTGACCTAGAAATCGCAGGGCCAGGCAATTCGCACTGACAAGATTGAGCGACGATTTGAAGCGGATTGAATACGTCCTTTATAGCAATTGGATCGTATTAACAAAGCGAATCATAGTTTGTGTCAGGCCTTGGGAGAAAGAGAGACATGTCTGCAGAGAACTAGTGAGTTTATAGACAATGTACCATATGTCGAATGTCACATGAGCGAACACACAGTCAACATAAACTAAAAAAAAACTAAAAACCGTCCAAGTGCGTGTCGGGCCACGCGCAGTATAAGATTCCGTACTTCTCACAATATTCTTTTTGTGGGGACTTTTTGTTGTTGGGTAAATAATTTTCAACGGCAAAAAAAGTACATTTTATAGGTTTTCCGACTATTACTCACTAACTTGTGAAATCTACTTACCTGTAATAGTTTTGGTTATAACTTTATTATAGTATAGTATAGCCGTGCATTTTTCAACTTATCGAAAACCAACCTTTTAGTTTCTTAAGATTTATGTTACCATTTTGTCGGCGTGATTAATATGTGCGTGCCAAATTACAGCGTTTAGTACTAAGAGGCACTGAGGTAAGCTCGGACAGACAGACAGAGGTTCCTTGTAGACTTCGGAACGTAAACAGGGGGTCAGTTCGAAAACCAGCACTGGAGCTCTATAACATAATTTCATCGTTATCGTCATCGGTTACGTTCCGACATGTGAATGGTTGATTCATTGCTCTCTCGGCAATTTGACGGCTTCTCATTGGTCAACGTAATCGATAACGATACCGTCGGTATACCGAGCCAACCAATCAGATGTCTAAACGTAACCGATGACGATATGTAATGTTGAAATTATGTAATAGAACCCAAGTCAGTCTCTGCCAGCATCGTGCTGAACCACATCGTTTTGTCACATGTGTGTATTTACTAATGTAAGTACCTAATGTTGTATTGTTGTGACAATAATATATTATATAGAAATATAGTACTAAGGACAATCGACGATTTTTTATTACAAAAAATTTAAACAAATTGGCCTAAATGAATGTAACGTAAGTGACAGTTTGTAATCGGTCTTTGTAAATCACGATTAGCAGTCAGTCAAATTACATCTCTAGTTTGCAAGTTTAGCACTCTGTTTAGATAATTGGTGGTAGGTATGACTAAATATACACCTGGGTAGGTAGTTCTCGCTGTTTGAAATAAGATGGCCAATTCCACATTAACTTCTTGGGGGTAAGAGTGTTCCCACGTTCGGTCTCATCATCAGTTAACATTAGGTGATCACACCTATCCTATCAAAGAATTACTAGATGTCCATCAGGACATCAAGTAATTCTTTTAAACGAAAAAAAAAATGATTAGATTTTTCTTTTTATCATTCTGATAAAAATACGATTCCACTATAAAAGTCATGGTCAAGGTAATAATACCAAAGTCAACAAATTCCATCATGTCAAGTCATAAAAATAAAATGTCAAAGAAATAATACGTTACTTTTTAAATACAATTCATAATATAAAATATTATCGAAAATTAAATTAATAAAAATAAAAAGTGTAATAAAAAAACATTAAAACTCTACGTAGAGGCCATTCGATACTAAATTACCATTTCCAACATAGTAGGTAGGTACTGCTTAGTTCAAATCTATAAATATTTCTATAATAATTATATTCAAGAAAGAAATCATCAAGTAGTGTGTGGGCGGGCTGGCCGCCCTACGCAGGTGGGCGGGGCTTGCGACCACGCCTACTGCTGCTTCCGCCCTAATTCCTCGCAATTACACGAGGGACATGGCAAAGGAGTTATATTACTTTTACTGTATATAAGTGCAAAAGTTCCTTATAGGTGTCTACCTACATAAACCTACGTATCCTACTTGTACCATCGAGTCTATATAAAATTTTATTGATTTCCAGCCTCCACTCAGCTCAATTACTTACTAGACTGAATTTATACGGATCCATAAACCTTGCACTAAGAGGTCCTATGCTTTTAGTAGATTTAGGTACCTACCTACTTTATTAACCCCTAACGAAAATAGCCCGGGTGTAATACCTACAGGGCGAATTTGAATTCGCGTATATCCCATTAACGGTGACGCCACTCTTGATTAAGAACAATTTTCCCCAAGCAACCATAATCAAATTCGATTAAAAATTTTCGATTACCCATAGAAAGTAGGTAGGTAGGTAAAGCATTCCGAAACCACCTTTAGTATTCAAAATTCAATTTGTCCCAGACCAACACTCAGGTTTCAGGAGTATACCAGTGTTTTTCCCGCCTCGGGCAAATCCATACACTGAGCTGTAGCCTTTTTGAATACTGCGGCACACACATAATATCAGGTCCTTACCTATGAAATTGGCGTTTTGTATGAAGAACTTTATTAAGACTGTTTTCTCCATACAAACATTTTTGATTTTTTTTTGGGAAGAGCAAATCCAAATTTAGCTAAATGTGTGTATTATCGGATAACATTAAGTTAAGTATAGGCAGCGCTAATTTTTAAAAGTAACCGCTTTATAAAAGTTTCAGCGAATCAAAGAAATGATTATGTGAAGTACATGAAAAGAGCTCGGTTCAAATTTTTTTTATTGTGTGATTTAGCCCGGAAATTAAAAAATATTTCATGTGAAATCTTGAAGTAATATTCCATTTTCCAAATAAAAAACAAATTTGGGTATAACTTTGAAAATCGCAGGAATTGGTACATATGATTAACGAAGAAAAAAAACTCCAATTTCGTAGGTAAAGACCCAGTATTTGTTGTTTCTGTACTTGTGTTTTATTGTTTTAATTGTATTTTTCATATGTAAAATTTGTTATGTGTATGTACATGGATGCAAATAAATGCTTATCTATCTATATATCTATCTAGTATGGAAGCCCAACAATTTTCGGCTGGTGACTACAACTGTCCCCTAGAACGATAGCCGAATTAAGCCGAAAATTGTGGGACTTCCATAACTAAAAGGTGGTTTCAGAATTTATTTTGTATGAATCGAAATTTATTTGATCGAATTCAGCTATGGCTCCTAGTGGAAAGTGTTCGTAATCAAGAGTAAGTAGAGTCACCAGTAGGTAAACAGAAATTACACGAATTAAATTTCACCTTGTATGTTTGACGACGTTCTGTGTATGTGGTCCGATTTGAGAACAATTTTTGGCAGGTGACTCCACTCCTGAGTAAGGACAACTATCCACTAGGAACCATAGCTGAATTCAGCCGAAAATTGTTGCACATCCATAATAATTGTTTGTAAATGTTTGTGTGATGAATACGAACATTTATTCCCGAGTCTTGGATGTTTATATAAATATTTATGTATGTTTATCCGTTATCTAGTATCCATAGCACAAGCTTTGCTTAGTTTGGGACTGGATGATTGGTGTAAGTGTCCTAAATATTATTTTAAAAAAATGTACGTAGTTTCAAAATGGTTGGCTTTGTATGGGTAATCGAATTTTTTTATCGAATTTGACTATGGTTCCTTGGGGAAAGTTGTTCGTAATCAGGAATGGAGTCACCAGTTAATGGGATATACGCGAATTCAAATTCTTCTCTCTAGCGAAAATGCTTCGGACGGCCGTAACCAGACTTTTTCTTTTGCAGTTTGCTGTGTCAATTATAAACCAATCGTCATTATTTCTCAGGCGATTATTCCGTTACTATTATAGATATCAAAAAACTTTAAACTGATATCGAAAGTACGTTACCTAATGAGTAAAATAACATCAAAAACTTTTTTTAAATAAACCGAGAGATATCCAAAATTTTGACATTTAATGTCAAAATGGGAGTGTTTAACACTCCCATACATTTAGTATGAGATTAGTTGAAAGGTTTTAGTTCCCTCATTTTAAGTGGTCTAGTACTCATTTTACCTTAGTCATATTTTATGATTACGCATGATATGATAGTGATGATTTTCAAGTAGATACACGTGTGTAAATTATATCTTACCCCTTCAAATTAATAATAAACCTTGTTTCAATATCGTATTAATTTGAACTGTCTGAAAAGCAACATACTACAAAAATAACAAAAAGAAAGTAGGTATACTCTTTGCTGTTCATTCTAAATTCAAAACCTTTTGTCGTGGGTTGTATTGCTTTTTTTTTTAACTTCAATATCAGTATACTTTCGATATCAGTTTAAAGTTTTTTTGATATCTATAATAGTTATGGAATAATCGCCTGGGCGTACTTAACTATTACACCCTGTATAGTTGGACATCACAAGTTAGTACGGGACGCAAGGAACGTCTGAAGTTATGCATATAAAGGATTCTTAGCAAAAGAAAAAGTCCGAAGTTACGGCCGTCCTAAGCTATTTTCGTTAGAGAGTAGGTAGAGCCCAGACACAATAGATGTTTTATTGTTATTACGTATATAGGCGTACAGTGTCCGCCAATTAATTAAAAAATAATATGAAGTTAAAACACGCAAAAGTTCCACCACCCTCTTGACTCCATCGTCAGACCCTCGACACTAAGGCCCGTATTAATAAACCAATCTCACTACAAGTCTTGAGGCTATATCAACCGAGATGTGTCTTAAGTAGTTGACGCTATCTCAAGCTCCGTGCTAATTTATAAACCAATCTTGAGGTCTACTCAGCTGAGATCACTTCTCAAGTATTCGGCTCAGCGGCGAATGAATGATAGTCTTGAGTTTCGTTTATTAATACGCGCACCTCTCAAGTGATTACTGCTTGAGTATGCACGTGTTTTTCGTGTCTCAAATTTGGTTTATTAATAAACACGTTTACTTGAGACCGGTCACAAGACTGTTCTCAATCTTGAGAATGGTTTATTAATACGGGCCTAAGTGCAATATGTTGAGCTAGTCAAAACGAATCATTTGCACCCAAACCGTGGGCTTTAGTAGTAGCCACGGACTAGTTCCACCATCCACCACCTGCCTCCATTATCAGCCCCTCGACACCAAGTGCAATATATTTGGCTCGTCAAAACCAATGCATCATCCACCTCCTGGCTCCATCATCTGATCAGCCCCAAAATATCAAGTTATCATCCAAACTACTCATAGGTACATATTAAGTTTGATTTCGATACAATTGACTTCCAAGATTTGTGAGTTAATTACAAGTGAAAACTCTAATTTGGAGTATTCTTCAGTGGTTCGTTATTTTGAGGTGAATTAAATTACCAGCATACTAGAAAAATATGTTGATTTGTTAAAAGTCAAGAAGAACGTTCTGTTGAAAGGTTGAAAGTCGTATTTCCCCTCCGACGCGGCAGGTCTAGCACAATTTAATTTTATGCATGCCTTTGGGTACATTTACTGATATTTACCTAATGTTTTTTTTTTGTTATTGGGATCAGATTTTCGATATACAAAGCGGCAGTAAATCATCATCCCTACTAACTAACAGCATGGCCCCGACGGAAAAGTGCACCTGTCACGCACGATTTGATGTCGCCAAGGCACATAATGTGCATGTGGTTATGTACATTTTACTGAAAAGGCATCACCGAAATATTCCAATCCCAGTTGAGTTTCAATCATTTGCACATAATATTACTGTGGATTATTGGATTTTTCTATATAAGAAAAGTAGGTTCTTAAACAACTGTTAACAGCACGTTTTGAGGTAACTTTTTAACCTTTTCCGTGGTCAATGTAAGCAACACAAGGTTTACAAAACGTCGCGGTTTCTAGTACATATTTAGAACCCGGTTTGGTTACACGTGCAGTCTGTGGGTCAGCTACACTCAGCGGGCATACAGCGCGCTGCGCGTACAGTACAATAACGCGTTCAGGATGCTGTTTGGACTGCCACGACACTGTAGTGCATCTAACATGTTAGCTGAGGCGCATACGGACTGTGATTTTTTAGTGTTTAGAGCCCCGTCGTTTAGTGTTCTCTAGTTATAGTCCTACCATAGAGGAATAACACTAAAGTCCTACTAACACAACTTTCAATTAATTTTACTTGTAACTAACACTTATGGATTTATTTGTCCGAAATAAAAATAAAAATAAATAAATAATCCTTAGACATGCACACAGCGCCATCTAGTTCCACAGTAAGCGACTATAGGCTTGTGTTGTGGATACCCGATGGTTGATATACTACATAAATACCTTGTTTTTGTAAATAAATACTTATTATAAATGAAAACATCCGTAACTCGGGTACACATGTCCGTATTCATCACACAAACATATGCCCCTAGCGGGATTCGAACCCGCAACCTTTTGGTATAGCGGTCAGAGTTGCTAACCACTACACCAAACAGGTCGTCTTTTAAATGTCTGCCTACACCATTATCTGCCGCCATGTAAATTCTGATAACATTATTGTTGTGTTCTAGCTGTTTGAGATACGACGGCCAGTCTCCCAAATGAGTTCGGGGTTCCGGGTGAGCGCGCTTTTATCATTAGCCTTTCCCTTAAGATCAGGAGTGATTGAGTCAAGCGCAAACCCGTTGTATAGAAAATAGTCCGTTTAATCCGATGCATGGTTATATATTTGCAATCAATTTACGATTACATATTATAATGTCGAAAAAATAATGGCTTTACTTTAAATGCATGAGCCCAAAATACCCGAAATACCTTATTATATATTATTCATAATACCTTATTATTCATAATACCTTGACCCAGTACACCTTACTGTACAATTCCGCAATTTGAAATACTAATAATTATTATGTCAGATTTTAAAATACCGTATATTTAAATTTCAAATTTTCATTTATCCTTAAATTACAAAACCAAAATTAGAATACAATGGGTACGTTTAAAGGTCAAAAGTGTTATTAGATAAATGATTAATTATCAACAATTTCAACTGAAGAGTAAAAATAATTTTTGTTTTATTACAAATACCTACTATGTCAACCTAACATCGAAGGTAGGCGGGAGCGTAGCTAACCAACAGTGTCGGGGTGCTCCGACCCATATTGCTCCATATTGACCCATATTGATAATTAATCATTTATCAACTATTTTAACTGTCGGGGCACCCCGACACTGTTAGTAAGGTTCACTGTTGGTTATTACGATGTTAGGTTAGGTTAGATTGATGATTGATTGTCACTCTTACTTTTTTATTTTGCCCTGGAATTTTAGGGTCAAGTCTGTGATGGTTGAATATTTTAGGGTTAAGTATTTAGTATATTTAATTTTCGTTTCGGGCTCTATTTATTCGGCCGTACCTAAGGTATTTTAAATCATTGGTATTGACATTTTTATAAGGTATTTCGATTTTGGATATTTTGAGCATGTAAAGGCATTATGTTTACCGACATTATAATATTATGTAACCTCAATTTACGACAATTTAAAGATCGTCTATGTACAACTTTTGTCGGCAGTGTCCTGCGGATTTCGTGTCTAACATCACCGTTGAGCTACCATTTTAAACAGGTAAATGCAATGATTTTGTATTATGGGTAAATGTATATAGGTATGCTTGGTTACCTACTTCGACGATTTAATGATATCAACCATAAATAAGGTGTGTCTCGGAATAATTCCACACAGGATTTGAAGTTAAAGATTTTCGTATTTTATTTTTTATTTTATGACCAGTGAAATTGTTTCTCTAATATGGAAATTTTGGCATCCACGATACAGGCCTAGCCTAGTGTGGGACGCTACAGCAAATGTATAATTATGTATGGTCCTTTTTGGTAAATAAACATCTTATCTTATCTTATCTTATCTTATCTTATCTTATCTTATCTTATCTTATCTTATCTTATCTCATCTTATCTTATCTTATCTTATCTTATTCCTTCACTGATGCCGCAAAATCACCTTTAGTGTCAAATTTCATGATTGTAGGACAGCGGGAAATATTCTACAGGTTTTGATGATCTGCGAGTGAGCCTTTGAACTCTGAGGACTCTAGGGCCCCTATTAATAAACCGTTCTCAAGATTGAGATGACCTTAATTTGACGCTTGAGAATTTGTTGCATAAAGCAGTACAAAAAACTGGTATAGAGCCTGAGACGGGATGGATAGATTTATTAATACGGGCCGAAGTATGAAAATAGCCTTTTCATTACTCATACTCGGAAAGTAGGTCTGAAGTTGCCTATGTAAGGAGTGGGTTGAAAGTAATACTTTTCAGCAAAGAGTATACAAAACCCTTTTCAGCCCACTCCGTATGTTATTAATGTTATTATTACTCTATGGCGCAAGCTTTCAATTGACTCAAACAAACTACCGAGATCAAATTATTTTTTTTGTTTTTTTTTTTTGGTTTCATTCTCTCCTTTAGGAGAAGGCAAAGGGATCTAGCCCATAACAGCCATGTCTTATTTCTCTTATTTCTTCAGTTTGTAAGTCAGTCTCAGTCAAAACAAGTAATTCGTCGTATACTTGGCGTATACAAAGTCTAGTCACGGTCAAGTCATTCTTCAGTAAAGTGGCAGAATGCTTTACAAAAGATTTTGGCGGCTTCTTGTGGGAACCCGAAAGCTCCGTTACGCACTTTAATTTACACTTTCCTTCACTTGTACACTATCACTAACGTTTGCTGCACAATATTCTGCCATTATTAAGCTTCAAAAGTTAGAATGCACAAATTATAAGACTTATAAAGAAAAATGCTACTTCACTCGCCGAGTTCCCGCCAAAAAGCCTTATTTTTTTGTTTCAATTCATTCCTCTCGGATAAGGCAAAGAGATATATGCCCATACTGGCATGTCTTATTTCTTCAGTTTTGTGAAGTCAGTCTCAGGCAAATTCATTCGTCGTATACAGAGTCTAGTTACGGTCAAGTCATTCTTCAGTAAAGTGGCAGAATGCTTCACGAACGATTTTAGCGGCTTTTTGTGGGAACGCGAAAGCTTTGTCAAGCACTATAATTTACACTTCGCTTCACTTGTTCACCATCACTGACTTTTGCTATACGAAAATCAAAACTTAGAATGCACAAATTATAAGAAATAAAAATGCAACATTCGCTGAGATCCCAGCCAAAAGCCCGCTGTCAAATTAAAAAAAGACTAGTTCTATTTTCATATTTCTATTGCACCATGTTCTAACTTCTCTACATCCACTCAATTACAGCGTGATGTAATTGAGTGGATGTAGTGATTTGAATTTTTGTAAGACTAAACCGTTGTGAATAATAACAAAACAAAGGGACTAATTTCTTAGCCATATTCGATGAAAATCAGTTAACTTGTTTCGAAGATATTTAACTTAAAATACAGTTTTTTGATGCATTTCGATGATATCATTGTATTTCGAGGGTTTCCTAAGCATTATATTTTTTAATATTTAACACTTTCACAGACAGTGAAACAGATACAATAGAGGTATTCAGTGTCCACCAAAATGTTAAGATAAAACTCGGGCATAGGTTAACGCTTGTTTTCTCAGAAGTTTTCTAAATTTTCAATTTATAATTATTTTAGTGCATCATTGGAAAGTTGGAGAATTTGCCGCCTCCGTGGCTCAATGTAAACAACACAGGGTTTACGAATCGGAGGTCGCAGTTTCGATCCCTAGCGGGTACCTACATGTTTAGTACCTACCTACTCGGTTTGGTAGGCGGTAGGGCATTTCAATAAACTGCAAAAAATCCTTTGTATTATACCGTGCGAATTCTCAGTCTAACAACAGATTCTACACGCACTTGGCTGGTTGCGGTTTTGTCTTGGCCTGGAATCCAGTCTGCTTGAGTTGATCCCTTAGTACTAAAATTTATTTAATTTTTATACCTGGCAACATTGATTATTTTGTTGGTCACCCTGTTACTTGATTGGCTATTTCAGGAAAAAGGGCGCGAACTTCAAGTGAGATAGGCGGAAATTTTGAAATAATTTTATAAAATACTTAGTAGTCGCCCTTTTATTTTTATTTTTTGACTTTATTACTTTAATTACTAGAAATTATAGATAGTTACATAATTGTATAAGTGCAATATTACTATGACTGACGATAGCGGTGGTAGAAATTCTGCCGCCAAAAGAAAATCTTCCTCTGAAGAAGAGTCTCGCCCGCAAAAAATGGCGGCAAATTTCATCTCTGGTAAAAGAGGCCTTTTTAGAGACTATGTGCATATATATACCGAGGATGGAAAAAAGGAGTACCCTGTGTTGTTATCATCTTCAACACCTAATACATCCATGGACTTAATGAAGACCATCAATGTTCTCAAATCTTCCTCCGGCTTAGACCATGTTAAGCCTGTAGGCAAGTTTCTGATTAAAGTTTTTTTCAAAAGTAAAAAAGATGCAAATACATTTCTCTTAGGCAAATCATTGCTCGAGTGTCATAACTGGCAAGCTAAGATCCCCTACGATCACCTAGAAACTCAAGGAATAATAAAAGTTCCAATTGAAATTACAGAAGAAGATTTATTGACAAGTATGAAATCAGCTGCTGAAATCATTGGAGTGAAACGCTTCACACGTAAGAATCCTGATGGATCATTCTCACCAACTCCCACAGTTTTGGTAACCTTTCTAAGCTCTACTCGTCCAAACCATGTCACTTTTGATTACATCTGGTTTGATGTAAAGGAGTATGTGAAACCAGTCCGTCAATGTTTTGTATGCTACAAGTTTGGGCATGGGCGTGGATCCTGCAAGAGTTCTCAGGTCTGCTCCATCTGTAGTGGTGATCACTTCTTTAAAGTCTGCAATGACAAGTCAAATTTGAAATGTATTAATTGTAAAGGTCCTCACATGGCAATTAGCAATAACTGTCCAATTAAGTCAGAGAAGAATCAAGAGATTAAAGACAAAATAAGTGGTAAAATTACATACGCTACAGTCACAGCAAAGACCAAATTTGCTGCTGGCAGCTCTGCTAGCTCTCAGCCATTACCGACTCATTCGGAAAATTTCAAGAAATTACTACAAGGCCCTCAGAAGAGAGCCCTCTTCACTGACTTAATTAATTCTGATGATCTATTGAATGTTATCACTAAAACTTTGGTAGATTTGTTTAAAAACAAGAAAACTTTGCCTGATGCCACAATCTCTTCTAAATATATAAAGGAAACTCTTATTAATAATCTTACATCCTAATATTTCTTTTTTATGGACCCAGCTATTGGTATTAGTAGTCTTAATATCATTCACTGGAATTCACGTAGCATCTATTTTAAATTAGACCAATTAAAACATTTTATTTGTTCTCATGGTACTGAAATTGATATAATTTTGCTAAATGAGACTTGGTTGGACCCCTCCAAGTCCATCAAATTGCCAGGATATAATATCATTCGCCGTGACTCTGATCGTCCACATGGCGGAATTGCTGTGGCTGTTAAAGATAAGTATATTTTCGCTACTGTTGACACCTCTTCAAACTATCACTTCCAAAACTTATTAATTTCTGTAAATGTTGGTTGTATTTGCATTGACATACTATGTGTTTATATACCTCCCCCTCCAAATGGCAAATTTAGCATACAAATGTTATCTAATGCTTTTTCTAAAATCTCCAACCGTAATTACCTGATCATAGGAGACTTTAATGCTCACAATTCAGCCTGGGGTTCCCGTCACAATGACAGGAGAGGTAATATTATTAATTCTTTTGCAGATGAACATAACCTAGTTTGCCTGAATGATTTCACTGTTACAACCTTCGCTCCTTTCGGACAACAAGGTAACGTTCTGGACTTAGTTTTCGCTTCTCCTGCTGCGAGTTCCAGTTGCTCTTTTTCTGTACTGGACGACCTGTTGAGTAGCAATCACTTTCCGCTTTTGGTGAGTGTTTTGTACAATAATGATATCGCTTCCTTTAGTAATGAACGCTTGAATTTTTCGTCCAACTCGGACGCTCCCAGTATATTCAACATAAATTTCAATAAGATTGAGTGGCCTAAATTCTCAGAACTCTGTACAGAAAAATTTTCTTCCTTTGTTTTAGAAACCGATCCCATAATCAACTATAACAATTTTATACAAACACTCTATGACATTTTATTGACTTTCCCTAAAAAATCCTATAATTGCCACATTAAAAAACGTAAATCGCTTATTTGGTGGAACGATGTGTGCTCTCAAGCCGTCAATCAATCCAAACTTGCACTAAAGTCTTTTAAAATATATCCTACGTTAGAGAACTATCTAATTTATAAGCAATTTGATGCTAAAAAGAAAAAAATATTATCTGAACAGAAGCTTTTAAGCTGGCATAACCTCTGTTCTACTTTCAATCGAATGACCCCTTTGAAACTAATTTGGGACAAAGTTAAAAAATTTAAGTTCGCTAAGTTGAATAATAATAATAATATTAAAACTAGTTTTTTAGATAATCCATCGAATGCTCGAGATTATCTTGATAAAATTTCGTCGTCAAATTCTTGTAATATTAGTTCTGATAAATTAAATGCTTATTTTGCTTTCGAAGGTTCAGAGTCAGCTCAATGGATTCTGAATCCTTTCGAATTTTATGAATTAGAAGGATCTTTGGATAAGAAAAAGAATACTTCACCTGGCCCTGATTTCATTCCCTATTCAGTTATTAAAAACTTACCTATTGATTCTAAACGAATTCTCTTAAATATTTACAATCATCTTTGGTTGCACAAAGTTATTCCTCCTATCTGGAAAAATCAGTTTGTAGTTCCTATTTTAAAACCTAATAAAGATTCAAATAGTTTAGACGCTTATCGTCCTATTTCTCTTACTTCATGTTTAGCTAAGTTGTTTGAAACTATGTTGAAGAATCGTCTCGAATGGTTTGTTGAACACAACTCTCTGATTCCAGATCATCAGTTTGGTTTTCGCAAGGGCAAAAACACTATGTATAATATGGGCTGTTTAATAGGTGACATTAGAAACAATATGAGACACAATAAATTTACCTTAGCTGTTTTTCTAGATTTTAAAGGGGCATTCGACAATATCAATCATAATTACTTAATAGAAAGTTTACACAAACTTGGCATTCCTGGTCCTGCTTTATTTTGGATTTTTAATTTTTTGAATAACCGTAACGTCTCTCTTAAGATAAAAAATAAATTTTATGGCCCTAAAAGTACCTTCAAAGGTACACCTCAAGGTTCCGTTATCTCCCCATTAATATTTATCCTAAGCCTCGTTGACTTTATGAAACATATTCCTCCATCAGTTAATTACTCCTTTTATGCTGATGACCTTGTTATTTATATAGATTGTGAGGATCTCTCCGAAGGTGAGCTTATTATGAACAACTGTTTATTAATTTTATGTAATTTACTGCAAAACCACCTAAAATTAGAAGTAAATGTCGACAAAAGTTCTGTTATGCTATTTAGTCACAGTTGTTTATTCCATCCCAAAGTATATTATAACAATGCCTTATTACCCTTTTGTACTTCCGAACGGTACTTAGGCATTGTACTAGATTCCGAACTATCCTGGGCTCCTCATATTGCCTACATATGTAAAAAAGCTGAACTTCGTATGAATGTATTGAAGTCTCTGGTTGGTGTCAACTGGGGCTCTGACCCGAAAATATTAAAAACCCTTTATATGTCGATGATTCGTAGCCAATTTGATTATGGCTGTATTTTCTATGGCAACGCATCTAATTTTTTACTTCGTAAACTTGATGTTATTCAAAATAGAGCGTTAAGAATTATTACCGGCGCTATGATGTCTTCCCCAATAAATTCTTTGGAAGTAGAGTCCGGTATCCCTCCACTGTTTTTACGAAGAAGTTATCTAATTGATAAATTTTGCCTCGACTTAATCAGTCGTGACAACGCGCTAGTTAGTCGCTATTTAGAGGATTTTACCATCCCTAATTATAATGTAACTCCGCTGTCCACTAGCACCACCATTAGTGAATCTATATCTTATTTAAACTTTGAATTTCAAGATACTGTTTCCTGGCATAGCTTAATTCCTTGTTTCTCTAATAGTTTTCAGTCCATGATGAGAGATATTCCAATTACTATTATTAAATTTAAATCTAAGTTTGATTTTTATGAGTATTTATATGATAAAAGAGGTTTCATCAAGATTTATACTGACGGTTCTAAAACGAATACCCGTACAAGTTTTGCTTTCTATGATTCTTCTATCAGATCAGGCAGAGTTTTTTCGTGTAGCAAATATTTTTCAATTTATTCAGCCGAAATACTAGCAATTATTTATGCTCTAATGTACATTAATAGCAATAATTTTTCTTGTAATAAGTTTTTAATTTTATCAGACTCGATGAGCGCACTACAAGCGTTATCCCGCTCTCAGATTACGTCTAATTGTAATTACTTAATTTATATATTACGGAATCTTATTCATGATCTCTGCTCGAATAATAATAACATTGTGGAATTCTGTTGGGTACCGGGGCATTCTGGTATACTCGGAAATGAGTTAGTTGATTCTCTGGCAAAATCATCGGATAATGTTCATCACTGTGATTTCAAAGTGCCTCACTCAGATTTGGTATTAATACTTAAAGAAAATTTAATGAAAAGATGGAGTCTTGCTCTAAGCCTATCGAGAGAAGTCAAGGGAAAGTGGCACGGCGAGATAATCCCGAACCCATCATTGAAGACTTGGTTCGAAATATACCGAACATATCCAGGCAGGAATTTTATAACGACTTTGTGCCGGCTCCGCATAGGTCATTGTAGGGTTCCTGCACATTTATCTAGATTGAAACTAAGTCCTAATTCCATTTGTAATTACTGCTCTTGCGAATATTGCGATGTTAACCATTTGTTTTTTGATTGTTCACAATTCCTTCTGCAACGTCTGCTATTCATTTCACTATGTCAGGATGCCCTAGAATGTAATAAGTTACCCAATAACATACAAGAGCTTTTAAAACATAATAGCCTGTATCAAATTATTTTTGAATTTGTAAATAATACGTTTGTAAAAGTGTAATAGGTTACCTATTGTAATAAGTTGTGTATATTTGTTAGGTTTGTAATTTTATTCAAATTTTTGTAATTAGCTTAGTTTAGATTTTTTTTAAATTTTTTTTTTTCTGTTATTTGTTGTATCTTAGTTTTCTTCCCATTTTTGTAATAGGATTTAGTTGTTTTCAATGGTTTAGGCTGATGGTTTTTACCAAAGCCTTAAATAATTTAAAAAAAAAAAAAAATTGGCTATTTCAGTCTAATTATTTTCATCAGCCAACCAATCACAAAGGTCCAGGCATACAGTGTAAAAATGTCGTCGCTGGCGTAGATAATCGCTAATAATTTCGCTTTATTTTATCAAAACAAAAGCGAGAGCACTCGCTCACATTGTAGTTTTCAATAAATATTATAGTATTGCGTGTGTTTCCCCACAAAACCACATACAGGTATGTTTTCATTTTTCTATTTTGATGACTTTCTCTTCGCGACGAATGATTTTTGTGCCAAATGTTTTTTGTTATTTGTAAATAAAAACAAAGACTGATTATTATATTGGCCACAATTAAATTGGTTGTTCTGATGAATGTCTAGAACTGCATCAAAATCTGCGCTACGAACAATCATATTATATATACAGAAAACAGGCACGACTATCACAAATTATCTATCCAATTGGAACTTCCGTGGAAACTTTCCGATTCGCTAATGGAGGCTATTATGTTTCAATTTGTGCAGATATGAGTGACGAGATGGACCCTTGCGAGTGCCTGTGGAACCACGAGCTGGCTATGCGGCGGCTCATTAATCTGGTGAGCCTTTATGCCTGACCTTGACATAAATGATTAATTGTATAATCAAGTTGCAAGTACCACGTCTGCAATTGTCAATGTTTTTGAAATCCGATTGTATATACAGGGTGAAATCAGTCTATCACTTGAAATGTTGTATGAGCTCATTTGCCAGTCTATTTGAATAGTTTAGTAATGAGTAAGTACTAATTTGTATGGATCAAATCTTTATAAAATTTAGACATAGGTACACATTAATCCAGATGAGTAAAGAATAAAGTAATTCTTCAATTTGTAGGTACACAGGGTAGGTACACTTTACATTGTCAGATTTTACATTTTGAAATAGGTTTCTATACAAAACACTCCATTTATTTCAATATTAATTGTGAAATAACCTGGCCTGAAAACAAGCTAGTTATGGCCATGGATGAATAGTCTAATATTTTATATGCTTTCTTAATAAGCTTCTTTTTTTTACAGTAGTATCTTGAAATTTATTCAAAAGAAAATGTTGTAAATCCATGGGAACCTTATTAAAATTGACAATACATTATTTCAATGTTTGAGGATCTTTTAATGAGTTGTAGTTGGATGTTGTCAATGGGTTTTTTTGAAGTATTTTTATTTAAAGAAATCAGTATTTATTTTATATTTTGTTGATTGTGATGTCTGATTAACGGCAATATGTTTGGGACAGTGGAATCATGGTAATTTTAAATTCATATCAATACAGTCATTGTAGGTCAGTGGCTGCTCTCAAAGCACTTTGATTTAAGCCAAGGTTTTAGAAATCAAATGTAAAAAATTCATGAAGTTTCCCTCAAACACCATTTATATTGTTTATGACCATCACACCACTGGACTAGTAACTGAAATGGATGGAAAACTATTATATTTCTCTGCTTTATACATTGGTGTCGATTCGGATGTACACCAACTAAACTAAAACCAGTTTTGAAGTATTACTATCTCTTTCTCCCTGGAACAGTACGATGCGACGGCACCACTCGAAAACTGGTTTTAGTTTAGTTTAATTGCTGTACATCCGAATCGACACCAATATTTATGATGCCAAACTAAATAATCATTTCTCTATAAACACTATCCATGTATCCTCTAAGCAAACTAGAAACAGATTGAGTTCTACATATTGCCATAGCTGTGCATACTCTAGCTAGAGAGATAAAATCAAAGAAAAAAGTATTGTTATCATATAATATTTAAAAAATATTTTATTAAGGGATAATCACTTCGCTCGCTCTTACAAAAAACCCTTTACACTTCAGGCAGTGCGATTGTGTAACCAACTACCTTTGCATGTCAGGAAGGTGCCATCACTGTGTTTTTAAATCAATTAAAGAAACTCTGTGTCTGAAATGTTTTGAGTTGTAGCTGCTCTAAGTATATTGCCACCACATTTACATAGATTCATGTTCATTATCTTAAAAATACTTGAGCTTAACATGTAATACCCCATTAATTAAATATTCTAATTGTAATAGTATGTATGTAAATATAACACTATTATTAAAAGCAAATAATTATAAAATATTGATTACTTGAGTGGAACTAACTGCTCGACTGTCCAATTGTTTCTTTGACTGGTATTAGTAAAATTTAAATACTTACCTATTGAATATTGACATAAAAAGGGCTAACAAACCTTAGTTATAAGGTTTTAAAATGTCAATGTTCCATAAATGATGTATTAAATGTAACTTTACTTAGTATTGTATAATGTGTCATACATTTTGGTATGTTTGTGGAAATTCAGAAGGGATGTACATAATATTGAAAATAGACTGAGAAGGAACATTCAAAATATTAATTTCACTGAATCTGTCCCAGAGATAATCAAATAATATTTCTATATATGCAGCTAAAAATTTCTGAAGGTACCTTGCAAAATAAATGCAGATAAATATTTCTATCGATATCAGCAGATCGTCCCTAAAACAAAATATTTTTATGACTGTACTAAAGTAAAATAACTTTACAGTATTAACCTTACTATCGTGCCTATCGACGTGCTAGTTCGTCATTTACGCAGTTTGTCACATAAAGATCATCATTTCGATCAGGTGAGAATGTGGTCAAACCCATATCCAGTCAATCATTAAAAAGGGTTAAGTTTTAAATCCAGATGTTTTATGAATTTCCTGTGGAGAAATCCATAAAGATCACGCGCGCAGTCTCGGGTGACTTTTAATACAATAAAAAAAAGGAAAATTGCGTGTCTGGGGGTTGTTGACGGGAATTCCGCGCGTGCTGTTGCATTTTTTAAGATTTTTCATATAGAACTAATAAAAATGACTATGTTGAACATAGTAAATAACTAATTGGTAAATGCGGGTGTTTTAGTAAAATTATTTTTTACTTTGTATAGTGACTGTTTCAACAGATTATCTGTATATTTGTTTTAAGTTTTATTATATTGCACAATTTTTTACAAAATGTTTGTAAACAGCGAACGTCTGAACTCAAACCTGTCACTCCATTCGCTGCCGCCGTTGCTATTCGTTGGGGAAATTTCTCAACTTACGCGCACTTGTTATTTTTTCGTAGCGAACCGCGTATGAGGCAAACAGCGAATATGACGAACTGCGTAGGTATATGACAAAGAGTGGGACGAACTGCATTTGTATCATATAACATCAAATCCATCTACATGGATCAATTGTGAAAACTAGAAACAGAGAAGGGCTTCATTCAAGAATAGATTGGATAAATTTTTTTAAACTAATGGTGACTCAAATAAGGACTGTGAATAACAACATAATGAATAATGTGAACTCTTACCAGCAATAATATTGCGCCCTGTGACTCTCGGGTCTACTTTTTTATATCCCATTTTGTAATTATAATTGAATCATAATTATTTATGCCATATCTACGTTAGGAAAAAAGAAGTACCTGGTCATCATCATCATCATCAGCCCATAAACATCCCACTGCAGGGATATAGGCCTTCCCTCATATATGAGGGAGTGTGGGCCATAGTCCACCACACTGGCCCAATGTGGGTTGGGAACTTCACATGCCTTTGAATTTTAATTTCTCTAGCATGCAGGTTTCCTCACGATGTTTTCCTTCACTGTTTAAGAGCAGTCGGATAAATGCACATCAGTAATTAAATTAAATTTAAAAACTCATTGGTACATTGGCTTGCCTGGGAATCGAACCCGGAGCTCCTAAATTGGGAGACCGCGTTGTAACCGCTGAGCCACCGACGCTCCTTATTTAATGATTGTATATATTATTGTTCTCGTAAATGCACTGCATTCTAATTACAATTCCTATTCATTTCTTTGCACCTACCCCGAAGTGTCACATCGACGCAGCTTATAAATTGCGCGTACTGAAACTATTTTGGAAAATAACGAAATTTTCTATAGATGCAGCTAAATTACTCATACTGAAAATTATTGTTCATAGTGACAAACGTATTTAACTGTGCATTGTTATCATTACATTCAACTCAATACCATTGTGAACGCGAATATTTCATAAATAATACATAGGTACACTTAGGTACAAGCAAAAATATCAACCCACCAAAAATCTACAAATTCTTGTCTTCTTCTTCAATTAAGAGCTATATACTCTTGTCGGTGGATCATGGCTACGCCTGTCTGCTTTCCGCCCTCGATTTAATCACTTGGTACGACACTTCATTTACACACCACTAAACATGGCAAATTTTTCCCCTAGTTCGTACCTTTGGCATAGCCTAAACGGCTTGATCGATTTCGAAGTACGACTTGGTACCCTGAGTGTCATAGGATATATTTTATGGTAAAAAATTCAACATGGCGTCCGCAAAATAACTATAAAATATGGTGTCGGGTTTTTTGGTTTTGAAATAGTTAAATAGTTGTTAAATGAGTATTTCCTAACTCCAGAATACTTATAGTGATTCATTTAAATATAGTGTAGTCCTATTATATTGCACGCAAGCATACGTAGAGCGTGCACGTGTGCTGTACAACAACATAGATTTGTCACACCACCAACGCAGCTAAAAACGCTTATCAGCACTTCATATTCCAATTACACCCAACTTGTAATTGTTTGCGATACTGCACATAGTTGTATAACGGCATTGTTATTTTTTTTTTATTAAAGTAAATGGCTTGGAATTCTTGTTTTTACCCTCTGTATGACTACACGGATTTCGAACTGGCTTTGTATACTTACCTAGGTGTAGGTATAATAAGTATAATTTAAATTCTGAAATTTAAGTTGGTGTTGGTTCACTCTCTATTAAAATTTTATCATTTTAAACTGAAATAGAATGATTTAATTCACATTTCCATTACCTAATGGCTAATAGATCAATATTTCATTTAAATCACTGTATTATTGCCAGATTCAAAATTATGCGTAGGTAACAAAAAAAATCTAACTAATATTATAAATGCGTAAGTTTGGGTGTTTGTTTGCTTGTTTATTTATTGCTTAATCACGGCGAAACGGATGGACGCATTTGGATGAAATTTGGCATATAGGTAGTATATACCCTGGATTGAGACATAGGATATTTTTTATTCCGATAAAGGGAGTAGTTCAAATAATAAACAAATTTCCGCGATAAAGTTGTTCTTCGCAGACGAAGACACGTGCGGAAAGCTAGTAAGGAATAAAACTTACGGTTCTTTGACCGACATAGATTTAATCCTTATTCTATTGCGCATAACATTTGGCTTTATGCACCCGCGCCAAACCGGGGCGAGCCCTAGTATGAAATAATTATAAATTGGAAAATACCCCCGAGATAATTTGGTTAATTGAGGACAGCAAAGCAGCTATTTCGAAACTGTTAAAGAAACTTATATTTTTGAAATCATAGAAGCTTTCAAATGGTATATTAATTTTATTTTCCATTTGGCCCCTAAAATCGAAATTCTACTTTCATGCGTTCACCTGCATTTGGGCCATAATTTCCTACAACTATACCAAATTGCAATTTAATATTTTTTTCTATCGATCCCGGATATCTCGAGATTAAGGTTTTTCAAGTTTGAGATTTCCAAATCAGAAAAGCATATAGATTGCAGAAAATTCCTCGGATCTCGTATTATATTCTCTGCCAGAATTCCCCACACGGGCTCAGTGCTGATTGGTGGATTTGTGTTAAATATGTAGGCAGCTGATAGTCAGTGTTTGGAGGCCTCCCCTGTATGCCACAGACCCGCAACCAGACTGTTTAACGTGCCCTCCGAGGCACAGATATACTGGTATGTAAACGCCATTAGTGGTTCCCCATCCCAGGACAAACCCCGGCACTCATTGCTTAACTTTGCTAATCGAAAAAGAACAGCGAATGCAAAAGATCGATACGATCGACACGTATAAAATTATGGTTCCGTGTCATGTAGGCACTAAGTCGCACCGTTCAACCTAAAAGCGTCTGAAATTCACGTGGCCAATTACTCAAGCAAGGCGTCTGATTAACAATGGTGTCTTCTGCTTTGTATAAAAACCAACAAATACAGGATGGCTAGGTACGTCATTGTGCAACACTATTCCTCGGTGCATTAATTTGCCATAAAAATATGTAAGATGTAATTTTATTCATGGGAATGACCTCCTAATTAATTTCCATCCCACTAATATTAAAATTGGGCAAGTTTAAATGTTTGTTTGTGCATCAGGCTATAGGTAACACCAGAACGTATTTGGATATAATTTGGTACAGATGTTCTTCCAGTGACGGTCGGCTTGTGTAAATAAATAAGTATTTTAATATCAATTCAGTTTGTCATTTTTAACCGATCAATCAAAAAAGTTCTATATTCGGCTGTAATTTTTTAAATGTGTGTTCACCGATAACTCCGAGTTTCGCGTGATTCTTTGTGTAAATGAAAGAGGTTATCGTCAAGTTGGTCCCATTTAATTTCAGTATAATCGTTTCAGCAGTTTTTTTTGTAATTAAGGTAGTTGCCATGTTTGCTGTTCTTGAGATTGACTCGCTAAGTAGAAGAATTAAGGTAAATAGCAGGATAGCTTGACAAGTTTTTCACACTAATTCGCATGGAGACTATACAGGGTGGTCCAACTAGTGACGTCAACAAATTTTTTTTAGATTCCTCATACTGGGGTGTGTCCGAAAATACCCCATGTATGTTCCGCGATTTTTTGTATTTTTCGAGTTGTTAATTTTTTTGTGATTTTTGGATGTTTTCTGCAAGCCAGGTTTCAAAAATTCATATCTTTTTTTGTAGTAGGTATTTAGCAGATCTTTTTTTTGTGACATAATTGTATTGAATGTTGTTTTAATAAAAAAAATAATTCAACTTCCTGAAATTATTCAAAGTTGCTCAAAAAAGGGCTGAAAGTTAAAAATTAACTTTTTAGTAGGTTTTACTGAAACATTCAAATTCAATTTAAAAATACAAGAAGGAGTTTCCATTGCTTTTAACAAACTTTTAAAACTTTGCAAGGTACTTAACTACCATAATAAATAAAAAAAAATAGCACTTAATAGGCTTTTTTTGTTGCAATCGGCCTTTGAAGGCGGTTAGTCTGAAAATCATTAAAAATCATTTAAAGCGTTAAAAATTCTTTTACATACTTTTTATTATTATTATGGTAAATTAAAGTTAAAAATGTAATTTTAAAATAATTTTGTTTGGAATTCCTGTAAAATAACTGCAGCTCGTGTATTTTTAGAAAAATTTCGAACTCATTATGATTAAAGAAGTGAGCATTTGTCAAAATTGCTACTTGTGAAATTACCAGTTTTTGGATAGTAAATAAAAGACACAAATTACTAAATAAAATTCCATTTATTATAATAAATTTTCAAAATGCCTTCCTCCAAGTTCAATACATAAACGACAACGTTTTAAAAAGTTATGTTTTAATTGCCTGAAGCTACTTGAATATTCTTGTTTTATTTTTCTCTCCGCTTCTGAAAGTTTTTGTCTCAATTCTGTTTCGCTGTTGCTTTCCTTCGCGTACACCAGATCTTTATAAAATCCCCAAATGAAAAAGTCGATTGGGTTGAGGTCTGGTGAACGTGCAGGCCATTCGATCGGCCCTGCACGCCCAATCCATCTTCCTCGAAAAGTGGTGTTTAGGTGCTCTCTCACTTGTACCGCATAGTGACAGGGCGCACCATCTTGTTGGAATACCATTTCTCGTCGGATCTGGAGATTCACATCTTCTAATAATTCATGAAGATTGTTTTGTAAAAAATGTAGATAAGAATTTCCATTCAACCTGGCCGGTAATTCAAAGGGCCCAATTAACTCTCCATTTAGGATCCCAGACCAGAGGTTGACACTAAAGTGTGTTTGAAAGTTGGATGCCCTTGTCAAATGTGGGTTTTCGATGGCCCAGCTATGGTAGTTGTGAATGTTGAATATCCCAGTTCTTTCGAATCGGGACTCGTCGGTCCACAGTATTTTATTAAAAAAATCAGGGTCTTCTTCCGATCGTTGTATCATTGCTTCACAAAAAGTCACTCTTCTTGGGTAATCGGATTCATGGAGCTGCTGGACGCGCTGGATGTGGTACGCATGGAACCCTTCTGCAATAAAAAAAACCTGCTAAGTACCTATCACAAGTTAGCTGGATACAGGTCTGTACAAAATGGGTTTGGAAGAAAAAGACAATTACCTAAATTAGAGATAGACTTACCACTACTATCGACAATGTTTTCATAATAACAGAAAAAATTATACCTTTTTAACAATACAATTAAAAGCTAGGTTAACGAAATTTTTATGCCTTACCGTCCTTAAGAATTCTTAGAACTGTAGTCCTTGGAATGCCAGTTCGTCTTGTTATTTTTCTGGAACTTGTAGACGGGTCTCTTTGAATTTCTTCCAATACTTCTTCCACTCGTTCCGGATCCCGGAATACAGCTCCGCGAGGTTGATTTCGCCCGGGGATACGTCCAGCCATCAGGGTATTATGTGTATTATTAAAAACCCTGTGATCCGGGTAATGCTCCATTATTTCTCCTCGTCTTTCCAAGGCCTCTCGATAAAGCCTCGCAGCTTCACTACCGTTGCCTCGGGAAACGCCATAATAATAATGCATCTCTGCGTATTGGCTTAGTGAATAACTCATGGTACTGCACAAAGACAATCCAAATCACAGAGTAACTAGGACCGGTTGTTTGTAAGGCAAATCGGAGTCCAAAACACAAGCACAGGGTATTCGTAAGGCAAATCAGGGTCCAAAACACAAGCACAGGGTGATCGTAAGGCAAATCAGGGTCCAAAACACAAGCAGAGGTAATCGTGAGGCAAATCAGAGTCCAGTTAACACAGCGCAAGTAGTTCAAGGGAAAGAAAATAACGTCAACGAGAGCAGTCTTATCACGCGCGATGGCAAGAAACGACTAACGTAACAAAAGACTCAAACGCACCTTTTCGGCCGCGTGATTGGACTCCCCCGCCTTCCTACCCCGCTCCACCCCCGCGGTCCTTTTGTGTGCCCGTCAGTCACTGTCAGCCTCAAACCTCTCTGTTGCAGCTCGATACGAAATAGAGCCCGCTAGTACTTCTCGCTCAGACGTGCCGAGATAGCACAAGGGGCGGGTCTTGGAGCAAGTAAAAACGGTCCCGTTGCTACCTGCCCTTGGAATTCAATGGCATGTCCGCGTATAATTTCACAAAGATCACATTTTGAATCATAGTGCTAAAACCAAAGTTATTGTAGTAAAAATACACGATCTGCAGTTATTTTACAGGAATTCCAAACAAAATGATTTTAAAATTACATTTTTAACTTTAATTTACCATAATAATAATAAAAAGTATGTAAAAGAATTTTTAACGCTTTAAATGATTTTTAATGATTTTCAGACTAACCGCCTTCAAAGGCCGATTGCAACAAAAAAAGCCTATTAAGTGCTATTTTTTTTTATTTATTATGGTAGTTAAGGACCTTGCAAAGTTTTAAAAGTTTGTTAAAAGCAATGGAAACTCCTTCTTGTATTTTTACATTGAATTTGAATGTTTCAGTAAAACCTACTAAAAAGTTAATTTTTAACTTTCAACCCTTTTTTGAGCAACTTTGAATAATTTCAGGAAGTTGAATTATTTTTTTTATTAAAACAACATTCAATACAATTATGTCACAAAAAAAAGATCTGCTAATTACCTACTACAAAAAAAGATATGAATTTTTGAAACCTGGCTTGCAGAAAACATCCAAAAATCACAAAAAAATTAACAACTCGAAAAATACAAAAAATCGCGGAACATACATGGGGTATTTTCGGACACACCCCAGTATGAGGTATCTAAAAAAAATTTGTTGACGTCACTAGTTGGACCACCCTGTATAATTGTCAGATTGAGTTTGTATGAAAAAGTGTAGAGAAGGTCGGTGTGATTACCTATAAATATGACAATTCGATGATCATCAGGCGATGCTGGTATACCTACCCCAACTGTACATCTAAATTGTGGGAACTAGAAGGGTCGTCATCTCATAAAAATGATCAGGGAGACTGGCAAGTACGCTAAAATAGTAAAAAGCTACAAATAAAAACAAAACAAAACAAGCTTACAATTCTTCAAAAAAAGAACTAAAAAAAGCAACTGAGTTCAGCCAATACAAAGTAAAAAAAATATTTTACTGAATCGCTCAGTTATTTTCTACGTTCAGTGTAGTAATTATTATTATATGAAAAAATGTCTTTCGAACGAGGCGTCAATGATTACAGTAATTTTAAGTAGAAAATTTTATTATCATGACTAGTTTAAATCTTATTCTTATAACTAACGAAATAAACCTTTTTTGAATTTGAATTGATTTATTTTCAACATTGACGCAGCTTTCGTATATACTAGAAACAATGACCTAATTACGATAGTGAACATAGAAAATAAGTGGTTAAGTGATACGAGCGTTTCAGTAAAATTATTTTTTACTTTGTAATGGCTGAAGTCTGTTGTTTTTTTTTTGTTAAAAAGTTTTTATTGGTTACTTCTATATAGCTATGAGTGTATTTTTCTTCTCTGTCGTGGGATAAGCCTATCATTCTTCAGCCACCAGGTTTATGTAATACTTTTATGAGAAGAAATAAATGGCTGTTGTAATCATTAACTGCTAACATCTAAGCCAGGAAATCGGAAATATTCAAAGAAACTGTACAGGAAAGAACTCATTGTAATGAAATCACTGTTTCATATATAGCTATAGGCTTACTTAGGCCAAAATAATAATAATAAAAAATATTTCGGACACTTACACCAATCATCTAGTCCCAAACTAAGCAAAGCTTGTGCTATGGATACTAGATAACGGATAAACATACATAAATATAAGTATAAACATCCATGACTCGGGAATAAATGTTCGTATTCATCACACTTACATTTACCCCTCGCGGGATTATTCATCTGCAGATACAGAATGAAATCACCTTATTTTCTAAATGTAATTGAAGACTTCCCTTTGATTGAGCTTTACCGTCTATGCAAAAGTAGTGATGTTATAAGTTTGGCCCCTGAAACTACTTGAGCCAAAATGTCTTATGTTAATTTGTAACACTTCCAAAAAACGCTTATCATTAGCATTCTATTGTAATAAATCCTTTGCACCGCAGCTTCGGCAGGGGCAGTCGTACTGCACAGAGAGCGAGTGCCTCGAGCAACTTCCGGGGCTGCCGCAGCCCGAATCGGCCGGCAACAGCTTCCTGCTGGTGTTCCTCACGATGGCGTTCGCTGTCGCCATGTACACCCTGCGCCCGCGCTCCCGCGCGCCACAGATACAGGACGCCACCAAGCCGGCGCGTAATTCGCAGGTCAGTGATAAGTTTAAGCGGGAATTCGACGAATGGCATGTCGTTTTTATTTCCTGCAATTTTTGTATTTTGAATTGTGATGTGTAATAAAAGCAGAATATTTAAGCATTCTTTATTGCACCAGAATATTACTATCTAGCTTACGACAAAGCAGTAGACAACACCGGCCTACTCCACACCGTCGTTTACAACTCGCAGTCTTTTGTAGTTGTGGTTTGTAGAATGTGTATGGATTGCTTTCGACAGTGTTTTCTGTAGGTATGAGTGCGCTTGATATCGGAACGACTACATCGTTCGTGTAGCCCAAATCTCGGTGTCCAAATTGCCAGAATCAATCAAAACTATTATATTATAATACCATTATATTATATCAAAATACAACATCAGCAGTCACTTGGTTGGTGAAAATAGAATCTTGACATGGTATGGCAAACAAGAGACCTGATGGAAGATGACACTTATAATGCCATCCCAAATCCAGGTATAACATGCGCCTAAACTACTGAGGACTCTAGCTTTCTTGTCCTTTGGAAATATAATCGCATTGATATGCTTGTCGGTAGAAACATATAGCCGGCCTCCTGTCAAAGCTACCACATCATCAGCGGTGCACAAGCTACAGATTTATCAATGCATGTTAGTGATATTGTGCGCAATTTCCGCTGTGTACCTACCTAATTGTCAGACAGCTCAAATCAAGCTGTTCAATTTGTCGGTGGGGCTAGCTGCGTTACGTTTCGCGCGTCGTTATGTTAGATCGCCAAGGAATACCGTGAATTTGGTATAATCTAATTCCATAGAATTCAGTGTGTAATAATCCTGAATTCTTTTCTGTCTCGTGTCTCGTGTATGTACGTACGTAAAATGTACGTCTCGGTCTTTAACATCGAGGAATCCTTTTTGATGTTTTCCCATGTTCCTTTGATTTCGTTGTAGTCATTCTCCTGGGTTTAAGTTCATTTAGTTTCATAACGTCTATTGTTTTCTTTCTTCGGTGTTCAAGTGATCTTCGGATTTTCTAGCTCCGCAATGACTTGAAAGAAAAACAGACAAGCACACTTGCCGATTTATATTATTAAGTATAATAATTGCTAAAACTAATATTAGTCCGTCATCGTTCCAGGACCACGACGACGGTGCGCCGCCGACGCCGCCGAGAAATTAATCATCGACGTGCACCCCCAGAGCACCTCGCCAAGGCACCACGGCGGCTGACAACACTGACATGACAAACAGTAACGAGTAACTTGAACCGTTTGAATTTGCTGTTGGGGTATTTGACGATGTTTGACTAGCGAGTTAGGTGTTATTTTATGTTCCCGAATCAAAATTGTTTCCATATAATACAATCTAATGAACTGTCCATCAGTTTTGTAAATGATGGCTTTGTTTTGGATATTACTGTCGTTACGTGTGGCTGTTGCAAATCATAAAAGCCTTGTATCACGGCGGTTACCGATTTGTGATAGTCACTCACGTACAGCTTGCTACTGAGGTTTGCCGCTTTGAGAATTTGCAGCAGTTTCCTGACAGCCTTTTATCTCATCCGGGTGCAGAAAGTAGCCACCCGGGTGGATATTGCGTTTATGCATCAGTGGGCCATACACAGTAGATACAGGCATTTCCTCTGCGAGAAGACAGAATATGCACCCTCCTCTGTCACAGAGCCCTATTTATTAAGCATATATTTACTCAGCAGTGCCCCGTGAATGCTCTTACAAAGATGCATAAATTGTTTCTGCCAGTTGCCAGCATTTTCTTGTTGGTTACTACGTGCAATCGCAGTGTTGTAACCTAAATCGTTGCGTTATATGTGTGGTTTCTGATATACAGGGCGTCCCAAAGTTATGGGACATGAAGGGGAAGTACCTTAAATATCGTAGATAGTGAATTTTGCTCAAAGAAGACTTTATGTTATTTTTAAAAGTTAGTAATTCTGCATTCATAGATTTTCTAAAAATTACTTGCTTCGGCTGGGAATCGAACCGACTTAAATGTGAAAAAAAAAACACCCTACTTTTATGATGCCAATCGAAAGAATAGCTAAAAAATAATAACTCTGCCTAAGTAACATAGTATTTTAAAAGAAAGGAACAACATAAAATGATTGAGTCAAATTTCAAGAAAGTTATTTATTGCCGACGACGTTCGAAAAGTAGCGATATTATCATTCCAAAGATAGCATTGATTATTCGTAAATAAGTACCCACTTCATAAAATAGGTACTAACATAGTTTTCCTTATTATAAGTGCACGTGTAGATGAAATGATAAAACTTGTATTCAACAGAAACAACAAAAATCAACAGGCAGCGGGCTCATTAAAAGATTGGCGATTTGCGTAAGACAAGAGGGATCACATTTTGAGCATTTAATTAATTAATTTACAAAAAAATACCTACTTAATTGACTACGGCAGTTTCATGTATGTTTTTTATTTGATTAAAATGATTAATTTCACGTTGTTCCTTTCTTTTAAAATACTATGTTACTTAGGCAGAGTTATTATTTTTTAGCTATTCTTTCGATTGGCATCATAAAAGTAGGGTGTTTTTTTTTTCACATTTGAGTCGGTTCGATTCCCAGCCGAAGCAAATAATTTTTAGAAAATCTATGAATGCAGAATTACTAACTTTTAAAAATAACATAAAGTCTTCTTTGAGCAAAATTCACTATCTACGATATTTAAGGTACTTCCCCTTCATGTCCCATAACTTTGGGACGCCCTGTATATCTTCATTCATGAACAGATGCCAATAACAGCTGTGATTCGCGCATTTCAAACGGTTCAAGCGGCGTACAGGAGGCCAATTCTGGAATCATTTGACCGTTAAGGTTTTCTAATGTTTCTACTTAAAACTACTAACTATTAACTTCATCAGAACGTTTGAAATTAAGGAAGCTGTGAATATATTTATATCTGCTGCATTTCAATCCATTTTGCCCTTCGATTATTCCTTTTTCACAGATACGAATGATGCAAAATTTGGTCTTCTCGTACAAAATCTCTACTCTGGCCGTGGCGATTACTTACGTACCTACGTTGGTAAAGAATACCACGTTACAGAGATATTTAGATAGTATGTCGGTTTTTCACAAAGATAAAGAAAGTATTTGTCCTGAGCGCTCGTTTGTTCTGCGGTTCAGGTTGAAACCCATGAATTTCCTCGTTTTTGCGAACTTTCTGAATTTTATTTCGCTAACTTACAAAGTTTCAGATCGCAAAATGTCAAGCCGAGACAATTCGGCAGCCCTGACAAACGAGTGGCGAAGACGCCATATTTTTAAAGCTCCGAACTAGTTCACACAACATGGCGCCTGAATATATGGAATATAAAACACAAATACAAGGGGTATTAGAATGGCGGATATTCGGCTTTACTCGAAAAAACATGATAAGGCGTATTTTGTCTTTATTTTCCATAGCAAATAATGCCATTCTCCCATTAAGAAAACTTACGAGTAGTACGTCACATCGGATGGGGGTCTAATATGGTGGATATCGTGGGCTACTCCGTAAGAATACTGCGCTAATAAGCGATCCCTTTCCTTTGACACTTGCACCTTGCAGTGATATTCCATTCTCACTTGGATGCATTATTTGCGGTCTGAAGTCAAATTCAAAGATATTGCTCTAGATAAAGCATAGTTGTACAACAATATACAAGGCGTGTATGAAGTAAGGCTGTGGGTGGAAATCTTAAAGAACGCTTCGTTGCGGTTTATTTATTTTTATGGCAATCATAATGAAAGATTCATCAATATTCAATATCTTATCGCTGACGTGTTAGAAACTAGATTATTATCAGGTGTAATTCGGTCTGACACTCATAATTAGTCTTTCAGACTAACAATAATTTCGATTTTGTTGCGTTGTTGCTCTGCTAATCATCCCTCTGAATAAGTATGAATTCCTGTTTAAGAATTCCACATAAACATGGACTCTTACAGCGCTAACAAACGGGCAGCTGTGTTGGAATAGGTGCTGAGAGTTTGGCAAAGTATTCGCGAAATATTTCTTGCCTATAAACTCTATACGTCAGACTTGCACACCAAGGTGTACCATATTTGTCATGAGCGGAAAATTTAATGAATTTAGAAGCGGATAATATAATAATAGTGGTAGGAGGGCATTTTTAATTGTCTGTCTCTCTAATTACCACCTTATTTAGATAACAACAATATTAAGGGATACAAGTGGGCGCTCTTCACCTTCGTGAATCCATTATACATAAAAGAATTCCTCTCTCATATACACCTGTGGAAATGCACTATTAAAATTTTAAATTGAGGTATTGAACTGGCCGGAGGTTTACGCGCGCCATTGTACACCGCACTGGACGAAATAACCATTGTTGTTAGCACAATAATTGCTTTGAAACTGTTGAAGATCTGTTTTCCCCAATCCAAGGGCGTGTAAACTTAGTTGCACTTATATAACTACCTGCTCGTTATTACAATAATCGTTCCAGTTTACACATTGATGTTATTACAAGACCTTATAACAGTCTTCAAAAGCTATATAGACTGAAATGAAAATTTGGAGATCTTAAAGAGAGATAGCTTACCTCACATATTTTGGTGTAGTTATTGCGTAGCTTTATGATTTTCATTATGACTTACGTCGTTGCGTGTGGTTTGTTGGCACACTTTTATTTTACAAATTAACATGTTCTCTTTGGGGCACGTTAAATGAATAGAAAAACTAATCACTGATAATCATAAAGTTACGCACTCCAGGTGCATGATTGGAATTCTCTTCTACTTAATTTCAGTACATTAGGTGCTATAATTTATGGATATAAAGTTTTTGAACTAAATGTATATTATTTTAAAAATGCTTATACATAAATCGGTGTTAAGTTTGTTGGTCCAGCATGAAAATTTGTAAAATCTCGAAGACATCACAAGTCTGGCGACTAGCAGGTGTACAAAGCACAAAATTTACATACATTTATCCTCTCATTGTATAAACACAATAAGATCTGCTGTGATCTCCAATATAAGTGATATATACAATTGAATAAAATATTAGTTATGAAATTTAATTATTCTTCTTAGCGAGTCGATGGCAAAAACATCAAATATAATTATTAAAGGCACCATATTTTAGTTTTGCTTGACGTTCACCTAGTATTTAATAAACCCGACTAGAACAAAAGCAACCGTAAAAGACGGTGCGTGGAATGCTGAAGAAACGGGAACTTTTCGGCAATTTGTCTAGGGAATCAACATGTTCACTATACGCATGACAGTGGTGTCGATTTGTTTGGCAAACTAAATTCAGGCCACTATATCCTTTTGACTACGAACACACAAAAAGGACGACATGACGACATATTAGTCCTGTCATTGTAAATTTTTAAAATAGCATTATTAATGATTTTATAGACATGACCACTATGAATGATTAAAATCATTTGAGGTTATGATTTCTGTACGAAGTGACAGGACTAAAATATCATATCGTACTTTTTGTGTAGTCGTAGTTTAAAAAAGTCAGACCAAGGATCCAGCCTTCGAGTCAGGGGGGTTGCTATCATTGTAAGTGCAGTTTTTGTAAATTGCTTAAGTATGTACCTTTAATCTAGCATAATTAAAATATAAAATATTATTAATGGTTGCCAAAGGTTGACCCTGGATCCGCTCTTTGTTCTCTCTGTTCTGATTAGGCTAAATTTAGTTTTAAACTTGTGCCAAACAAATCGATACCACAGACATGTCATAGAAATAGACCCAAGATTTCTTGTTAAAAGTGAGATGTTTTGAAAATGATAACCAACGTGGTAGTAACGTCCCTGTTTCGTTGAATTGTATCGGTAATATGTATTATATTATCGGTGATTTCTGGTCGGGTTTTATTCCACTAGTTTTAATTTTATTCTCGAATCTGTTGGTTTGGGTTAGTTTATCAATCAGTTGTTGTAACAATTTGAGTATCATCATTAATGTATAGACAACAATCGAGGATTCTGATGATCGTATGTATAAAGAAATAAATGATATGTAACTATAATATAAACTTGTTTTATTTACACTAACATTTATTACATAAAAACATAATGCATTAAAATGTTTCATGAGTGTTTGCCTAATCAAGGGCGTTTATTTTGAATTTTTCCTAGAACTGTAACGTCATAGAACCGTTGACTAGTCGCTATATGCGCCGACATTTATTACTTCGCTCCATCATAGAACAACTTCATTCAAAAACTAGAGGCGTGCTCTTGTCGAATCTGATTTCCTACCACATTCTAATTTTTGCGTACAATCGGTAATATTTAGCCGTTTCGCTCGCTTGCGTTCGAGCGCTTTTAGTATCACGTTTGCGTCGTAGAAGTAGGTAAGGATAAGGGGATAAACCTCTAATGGATATACGCGTCGAGTTACCATACATTTACTTCTAGGGCGTTACTTGGCAATGTACCAAATTTAGCGATCGAACGAGCGAGAAGTAAGCTAAACGACATTAGCAAGCGAATGCAAAAAATTTTACATGGACCTGCAGCTGAAAGTATACCCTTATGTTTCATAGTGCGCTAAATCTATGGAATTCATTACAATAATTATGGCGTGCAAGGTAGAAAAGCCTTGGATAGTGTTGTCAGAGGGCGGAGTGTGAGTTTTGTTTCGACTTAACTTTACTACCGCGTTCACGTTTACGTGAAGATTTGTATGGAGAAAAGTGCAGCGCCTCTAGCGGATAGTTTGAAAAACGATTTTTTTCATAGGGACTTTTTTCGTAAACGCAAACGCGATGGTAAAGTTAAAAACGAGACAAAACTTACACTTCGCACACTGAACGTGAAATATTTGATACCCATGCCTTGTATTAACTCAAAAACGCTAGCGTGCTAAACAAGGGGTACACTTTTACCTACAGGTGCCTGTATGACGGAATGTTGTTTTGAATTCGTTTTCATTAAGTACAATATAGTTCTCACAAACGTACAATAAAGAACAAGTAAATGGAATTAAAATAATACTAATGTACCTACGCGCCATTTTCAATATTGCAATTCTTAACATTTACAGTTCATCCCTTTTTTCGTAAGTAAATAAATATGAATACCGGAAAAGCAATGAATGTCAGAAAAAAATATCCTCCTGGTAAGATAATGGTGAAACGTGTATCTAGTCAATCATAAAAACTGATTCAAGCCATTTTCAATTTCAACCTTTTCGACTAAAAACACTAACTTGGGAACAGATTCTGCATACTCTTGGGAAAGTTCAGGGTGAATAGGCATTGCTGAGACCGCGTGCTTCAGCACCTCCGGCTACATTTTCAATTTCCACCAGGATTATAAGAAAACCCATGTGACGTGTGCATTTTTGTTTGTTTCAATCATTAAACTAATGGAACTCTGTTATGATCAGATATCACTGATCGACCATTTGGGATAATCGTCGTAACGCTGTGTTTAGGGCGAATATAGCTCTCGTGCAAAACTATTTACTTGCCTAAATCATAGATAATGAAAGCATTAAAAATTGAAAACACTTGAACCCTGAAAAATTTGTATCAAATAACTATGGGGTCTAATGCTAACACCTACAAAAGTGAAATTTATCTATTAAAAATGTCACTATTCTAAATAATTTTAATATATTGTTGAAACACCAGAAATAACATTTGCCTCTGAAAGGTCATCATAATTCATGAGAAATTACTACATAAACCTATTTTTGTAAGTAAGAACTTGGAATATAATGTTAGTGTAAAAAAAGTATCATCAAAATAATTTGAAGTCTAAGGCCCGTATTAATAAACCAATCTCAATACAAGTCTTGTGGCTATATCAACCGAGATGCGTCTTAAGCAGTTGACGCTATCTCAAGCTCCGTGCTAATCTATAAACCAATCTTAAGGTCTACTCAGCTGAGATCACTTCTCAAGTATTCGCCTCACCGGCGAATGAATGATGGTCTTGAGTTTCGCTTATTAATACGTGCACATCTCAAGTGAGTACTGCTTGACATTGCACATGCTTTCCTCAAGTTAGGTTTATTAATCAATACGTTTACTTGAGACCGGTCACGAGACTGTTCTCAATCTTGAGAATGGTTTATTAATACGGGCCTTAGTCTAAGATCCGTGAAAACACTAAATAGTATTATTATCATCTTTCTCTCGCCGAAAAAATATGGATTTAGATTTCTAGCCCTTTCGACTGGTTATAAAGAGATCATGGCCCTGACTGACTAGGCTATAATTTATATTTTCGTGGGGACTTCAGAGTCGTTCTTTAATACGGACCATAGTACAGTAGGTATATATTACGAATAAAACTGCACAGTAATACTACACTAAGGCCCGTATTCATAAACGGTTCTCGAGATTGAGATATCTGTTGCATATTATTAAATAATAGTTGCAATGTCCTGACGGGGCTTCCATGTCTGTACACTAACATAGATTTAAGACCTTTATAACTAACACATGGAAATGCAATAAATAATTATGATTATGATTATTAAAACAGATAAAAAAAAATTGTATTGAGACTGACACGCGATCTCAATCTCAAGATCGATTTAACAGCCCTAAATACTTTTAAGAAATGCGTAACCGGAGCGTGTTGAGTGGCAGTATAACCTCAGCCTTATGAGCACATTCCCATCGCATGTCTCTCGCTCTTACAAGCTTTACTTTGCATATAACTATCCTGCTCGAAGCTAGCGCGCAATCACCAAATTAACGTTTTATGTGAATATTTTCTGTCACAACTTTCCCTAACTGTCCCATCCCTTTCTTTGTGTAGTTTTTGTTAATTGTACAATAGAGTATTTGATTGATTGATAATTATCTTTTCTTTTTTTTTATTAAAAACTGGTTTCACGTTTGACTACAATCTCACTTGATGGAAAGTGACGATGTAGCCGAAGATGTATCACGCGCACCCAGTAAATGCCTATTCACTCTAGACTTGAAGATCCCAAGGTTGTAAGTGTCGGGAAAAGTATCTTGGTATATTTTTGATTTAAAATTTCATTTACAACTAAAATACGTGTCAAAAATTAATGTACTTTCGCTACATACGCATACCTATTTACCAACTAAGGTTGGTAGCTTTTTTTAATTTAACATATAACCTTAAAGCTTATGGTTTTAATTTATACGGACTAAAACCTCATACCTTCCTACGGCTTATTGGTCGACATGTGCAGATTTGTAACATTTTAAGGCACATCATGTTCTACGCGACAAAATAAAAACGTCGACAGAGTGTATGTTTACATCCTTGCAGCCTGCCGTAGCTCTAATCTGAATTAATTCACAGAGAATATGATCTAATTAGTTAGGTATGGAATTTTCAAAATTGCAATAAGAGAGCGCAATAGGATGTTACTTTACAATAGAGATTAGTTCCTATCATTATATTAATTAAACAGAATACGTCTGAATGTTCGAATTTTCGCAAAACCGTATGCGCTTCACACAAGCTACTAGAGTACCATTTTAGAGTTCTACACTTGCAAGCACGCATTTGAAACTCAATTTCTCATAAAAACGATAATTGTACGTTTCGATGTACCTATTCGTAGGTAGTTTTTATTTTCATGATTAATAAAAAGAAGATTAGAGTTGGATTTGTGGATATTTAAAAATCGATCTTCAGTGTGCGAAGTGTGAGTTTTGTCTCGTTTTTAACTTTACCATCGCGTTCGCGTTTACGAAAAAAGTCCCTATGAGAAAAATCGTTTTGTAAATTATCCGCTAGAGGCGCTGCACATTTCTCCATACAAATCGTCATGTAAACGTGAACGCGGTAGTAAAGTTAAGTCGAAACAAAATTCACACTCCGCCCTCTGGACGGATCTTCATCGGGTTGCTCCAGATATTAAAGTATCGTGGAAGGTTAAGGTTATCGTACCTTACACGATCGGTAAAGTAAAAAAAATCCATTAATTTTCCATTCCATATTTAAAATGTAAAATATGTGCTTACAAATGACTTAGCGCGATTGAGCAACGTACGGAGCAGGGGGTCTACTCTCTAACGAAATTAGCTTAGGACGGCCGTAACTTCGGACTTTTTCTTTTGCTAAGAATCCTTTATTTGCATAACTTCGGACGTTCCTTGCGTCCCGTACTAACTTGTGATGCCCAACTATATACAACAAAAGTAAAATAATGACGATTGGTTTATAATTGACACAGCAAACTGCAAAAGACGCATCTGTGACCCTTTTGGTGTTGCGGGTGTCCATGGGCGGCGGTGATTGCTTTCCATCAGGTGACCCGCATGCTCGTTTGGCGCCCTCATATAAAAAAAAAAAAAAACTGCAAAAGAAAAAGTCCGAAGTTACGGCCGTCCGAAGCTATTTTCATCTCATTTCATTAATGACGATCTGTTTAGTGTAGTGGTTAGAAACTCTGCTACTATACCAAAAGGTCGCGGGTTCGAAACCCGCTAGGGACATGTTTGTATGATGAATACAGACATGTGTTCCCGAGTTATGGATGTTTTTCATTTATACATGTATTTATTTACAAAAAAAAAATTATATTTGTGTAGTTTATCAACCATCTGGTATCCATAACACAAGCCTAGATGCTTACTGTGGACCTAGATGGCGCTGTGTGTTTGTGCAAAGATATTATTTATTTATTAGAGAGTAGATCCCCAGTTCTCCTATTCAGTTTTAAGGTGTCTTCTATTTTGATAGTCGACATCAAATTTCATTTTATCAAAACGAACACAATTACTCGATAACCACTACATTACAAACGATCAGTGCCTTGGCTCGTTCATGTGACAAAGTTTTCATGAAGGTTTAACATCTCTCTCAGTATCATGTTCAATCTAAACCCTGATTTCTGTTATCCAACAGTTTATTTGTACCCACTATGAACAAGTGGCGCTTTTACTACCCACTTTTGCGTTCGATCACTAATAATTTGCCATTTAATTCGCTTGCATTGGATAGAAATTTGGTAACACGTAAGCGCCCTAGAAATAAGGATAAGGGGTGGGGATAAACATCTGGTGGATAGATGCATAGGCGGACCCAGTAAAACAAAACAAAGCCGCCTCCATAGCTCAATGTAAACAACATTGGGTTTACGATTCGAAGGTCGCAGGTTCGATCCCGGGGTACATGTTTAAGTACTCGGTTTGGTTGGTGGTAGGGCATTTTAAATGTCCGCCTGGCTGTGTTCCGGTTGTCAGAGATAAGATAGCCAGTCCCCCAAATGTGTTGGGGTTTCCAGGTTAGTAACCTTCCACCTTCGACCTCATCTTCATTTAACATCAGGTGTGATTGAGGTCAAGTACGAACCCGTCGTGCATAAAAAAAAGACAATTAAAGTTAGAAAAACAATGATAATCGTCGTTATTTGTTGGTGCACTTAAAATTTTATTACGTACTAGCTTTCCGCAATAACTTTATTGTATTATATGTTGAATTTATACATCCTGCGGGAACTAATTACTTTATGGGGATAACAAATATCCTGTCTTAATCCAGGGTATGTTTCAATACTCAATACTTTATCGCTTTTCCACAATGTGTAAATAAGGTGTTAACTAAAATATAGATAGATCATGGACCCTGTTAGGCACAGGTCATTTGAAGAGAGGAGGATTTTCGCATCTAATCTAACTAATATTATAAATGCGATAGTTTGGATGTTTGTTTATTTGTTGCTTACGGCGAAACGGATGAACGGATTTGGATGAAATTTGATATATAGATTAAGACATAGGATATTTTTATTTGACATAATAAACAGGGAACAGTATGGCTTCCAGAGAAGTAAGTCAACGACACTCGCAGCATATGCGCTTTTAGAGAATATTTTGTCGAATACGAACAAGAAACATTTAACATCAGTTTTATTCTTGGACTTATCAAAAGCCTTTGACTTCGTGGTACATGATATCCTATTGCTTAAACTAGAAAGTTGCGGCATTAGAGGGACAACTTTTATCCCGATGAAGTGAGTAGTACCCACGGGATAAACAAATTAAACACATCCGCCATAAAGTTATTCTAACGCAGGCGAAGCCGCGGACGGAAAGATAGTTTATAATATTGGTTAAAAGATCGCGAGCGGAATCAGGCGTGCGAAATGGCTCTCTACAAAGTAACACCTGAATCAATTTTTATTTTAATTAATGAGTAATTAATTTTGTAACTTAATTATTCCGTAATTTAGCTCCTAGTCAGGGTGGAGGGTGGGGCAGGCGTTCCACTTTGCCCCACCGTGGGCACGCCGATGGATAGACGTATCGAATTAACATAATTTACTTTATGGCGTTTACGTAGTACCAAATTTAGCGATCGAATGCAAGCAAGCTAAACGGCAAATTATTAGCAAAAGTTTTTGTGGCACGGCTGCAGCAAGTCACACACGCTTTAGGGTACTGTAACGTGTAACAAATACTAAAACTCAATAGTAAAAGTAACAGTGAGTTAACTAACAAATTAATGGTTCACATCTATAAAATTAGATAACCTATATGACAACAGTACAAAAATACTTAGTTTAGACTTAGTTTATGGAGTACTTATTGCAATTCCAAAATGCAACGTCCATTGCTGCACAGTCATGTGCACCAATCCATCACTAGCTCTAAAAATAAGATTGACAATGCGAATACATAACTTAGCTGCAAAATAGACATGCATGAACGAACGAATCAGTATTTTATAGGAATATATTTTTACCAAATATCTTTACGTCGATTTTTTCCCGTTGTACCTTATTACAGGCATCCCCGATTCACTACTCTACTTATTGTTTTCTTTTTTTAGTACCTTTTAGAACCGTTCTGTTTTATTTAAAACAATGTGGAGTACCAACATTGATGTATTTGAGTTTGTACTGAATTAACTGTTGACTAGTACCTTCATAAAAAACTGATCCGTTTGTTGTGATATCTTCTTTTGACTGCTAAGTTAGACCCCGTTATAAATTTCATTTTAAGGTCATCATGAGTCGTGTATCCTGTCAACTTCATTTTTGACCTTCTTTAACAACTTACAGATTTGCTTGTACTTTCCCGTCGAATTTGGTAGATTCTCGAAGTTTAGAACGTCGCATATATCTTTGGAAAACTTAACATCGGTAGGTAGTTTCGTGTATGGAGATGCTATGTTTATAACCGGCGTTCCATATAATGATGTCTTTACATGACCAGTTTTTAGATCGGGCGTTTTAGGCGGGTCGGAATCGCTGTCAGTTTCTCTTTTGCTGTTACTTGGTGAAGCTTTAGGTAAACATATGTGTTTATTTCCTATTGGAGTATTACATTGCTTTGTATCAACACTAAAATCACTTACGTTGTCCTTGTCATTTGGTACTACGATATCATTTACAATGACTTCTGTGTTTGAATCTTCAGCGTTATTGGTAACTTCGATAACTTCTATAACATTCTTATCTCTGTCGCTTTCTTCTCCCTTATTTCCGTCATCTTTATCTTCCTTATCTTTGTCATCTTCTTTCTTTTCCTTCTCATTTTCTTTCGTAGCAATGTCACATACTTCTTTCACATCTGTGTCATTTTCTTCCTCATCTTTGACATCTACTTCTATATGTACTTTGATATGTTCTTTTATATTTTCTTTGTCCGATTCTTTCTTTTCTTTATCGACATGTTCCTTTTCTTTGCCATCTTCTTTCATTTCAATGTCACATTCTTCTTTCTTACCTATATCATGTTCTTCTTTCATTTCTTTGTCAACCTCTTCTGACTCTTCATTGCCACCTTCTTTATTTTCAGATTCCTCAGCTTCTGACATAGTTAGCTCCAGCGAGTTTGGTGAAGTAATATCAGTCCTAAGGGCATCAAGCAAAAGACGTTTTTTCTCCTCAAGATCATCTAAACTTGGGCTTTCACGACCGCTACGATTTTTATCCTGAAAGATAGCAAATATTGTGGTTACATTTTTATTTGAAATATGGATTAGTGCCACAGATATACTGTATTGGATAAAAAGTGAGTAATTGCTTGCTTTCACACACCATATAGGATAGAACTTATTTAAGTTATATTGCTAACTTCCTATCTAAATCCTAACTAATATCATAAATGCGAAGGTGAGTTTGTTTCTTTTGTCTATTTCTTTCATTCACGTTATCACGATTTGCAATGCATCAGAATGAGTGAAATTGCACGATAATTAACAGTACGAAGGACCGCCGTTCATGGCGAGAAAATAAAAGAAATTACACAGGCGGAAGTTGCATATGAATCATAAAAGAAAGCATAGAAAATATGTTTATCAGTGATGTGCGGTCTCAAATGCAAAAGTATCATTGTTGTACTTCTGTAGTTCGATTTTTTTTTCTCAAACGTACGCGCTGGTCATAGATTGATATGCGACTGGCGTGATTCTTAAGGTTACTATCATGCGAAATTTTTTGGAACTCATCATTTCTCCAAGTTTTCTTAATTTAATAAAAAAATAATTAAAACTACCTATGCCAAAACCTTCTATTTAACTTACCTAATAGGACCTATTTTTTTCTTTGCGGTAAAAGAACTCATCCAGTATAGTTAAATACGTTATAAAGACGTATTTTCTATTTTCTGGTACTCAATACTCACATCTTCAATGGTGATCGTTACATCCTTCGGTACAGAGATATTCGTCATCAAAACGTCCGTCGGAACAGGAATATCTGGGACTTGCATGACCTCAATCACTTCTATATCGTCAGCCGACTTTTCATCACCAGAGACATCTTGTGTCTGATCTTCTGCCTTGTCTGTAGGAGGGTGGGGCACTGCAGGAGGTGATTCTGGCGGAGGATATTCGGGTAGAGGCGGTGGTGGGGGCGGAGGGGGTGGCGGAGCTTCGTCCGGCAGCGGTGGGACTGACGGGAACTCCGCTACTTCTGCAATAATATTAATTTCATTTTGAACTATAAGGGAATTCTCGATTTACCTACTTCAGAAACACTTTATCTTTACCCGTGCACTGTTGCAAGCCACTCAACGCAATTTCGGTAGTTTCCTATCTTCCTGATGTTGGGAGACTAGTTGGTGATCGTAGATTTCTGGGAGCTAGCTCTACATCAAGTATGCTAGCCATCAATGGTCCATGCGATTATAATTAATGAATATGGCACAAGAAACGCGTTAGTATAATTAGTTGTTTTCCGGGAGCTACACGGCAGTGTACATTAGATTTATCTAAAGATTTAAATAATAATTACCGTCTCCACTATCCAGTTCCATCTCGGTCTGTCCCTCTAAAGTAGAGTTCGCAGTAACTGCAGATGGGAAGAAAGTGAGTTTCTTCCGTTTGTATGCTTTCATTGCATTAGGAGCTAGCATCTGCAACATTGATATCTTACTATCCTGTTCTGACAAAGGTGGCAGCCCGTATGAATGCGCTTCCTGGAAAGGGATGGAAAAGAATATAATAGGTATTTAATATCACATCATTTCAAGAAACTGATGTATGTTAAGAGTAACAAATTATAAATAAAGAAGTTACATAATTCTTTAGACCACTAAATACTAAAAACTTAAGCAAGCATAGCTACAAAAAGTGCGAGTTGAACTC
The DNA here is from genome assembly GCA_949316235.1 of Oegoconia quadripuncta. Lineage (NCBI taxonomy): Eukaryota > Metazoa > Arthropoda > Insecta > Lepidoptera > Autostichidae > Oegoconia > Oegoconia quadripuncta. The sequence continues at coordinate 19,883,921 of OX438752.1, read as the reverse complement.
GCATACAAAGAATTCGGCACGAACTGTACTTTCGGGCGACAACTGAAACCGAAAATATGCGATTCTTCTATTACTTACATTTGTCTGTTAGTAAGGTGAACTTAAAATCGTTCTAATTTACTTTCAACATTGCTTTTCTAAAATGTCCCATTAAAATCGAATTATTCATTTATATTCTGAATGAATTTATATTCTAAACTTTGAACTTTAAAGTTTGCATGGAATGCTGGGAGTAACTATTCATAGAAATGGATTAAAGGACCCATTATGGGTTATTAGGGTTACCCAGAACAATCAGATCCAAGAAAATTAAGAACCATTTTAGATAAGTTTTCTTTGGCCGCAAGGGGCCATCGCATGGCAGCCAAGTACAACATCACTATGCCATGGAGGTTGGGAAATATAAATGGTATTGTATACTTCTAATTGTAATAAATAAATATAATGTTGAAAGTTGACCTCTTTATACCGGGAACTGGCCACCACATTGAACCCAGGAAAGTCCAGGATCTTTTTGATATCAAACTTGTCTTTTGAGCCCGGTTCACACAGCTCCCCTTCTTCTTCCTCTGGATCCAAGATTGCTTTACCCTGAGGAGCATAGAATAGAAAACAACAACTTTGAATATACCTGTGAACCTGTTTGGTGAACCGGTTAGAAGACATGACTGTTATCTAAAAGGGCTCGGGTTCGAATCCCACTAGGGGTATAATATGTTTATTATTATGGATGTTTATATTTTTATATGAATTTACAATTTTTTTGTAAATATTGTGGTTTCGGCACGTAAAAAGAGTAGAACTAACTCCTTTCTTCCCTTCGGTGTCGTAAAACTACTATGGGACTTTCCACCAAAAAAACAGCTATAGATTTACATGTTTTAACGGTAATGGACTCGCCCCCGTAACGTGTGCATTTCTGTATACTTCAAAAGTATATCCCTGGATGTTGTTTCAAGAAATTTTGGTGTTTGTAACACCCAAAGGCTAGTGTTTGGGTTATCTTTTACCACACCATTTGGGACGAAGGCCGTGACGTTATGCATTGTACCTAACATTTGGTAGTCATAATACAAACCTAGTTGCTTAAAGTGGAATTAGATGTCGCTATGTTAGTGTGCAAGAATATTTATTTATTCAACATTATTGATTGACCCTACTAATCCTTATAGTAAAGGGTTTCTAAGACTGATTTTGTGAGCCTACCCATATATTTTAAATTTTATAGGAGAATTCATTATGCATTGTAATAAGAGGACTTTTTTACCCTGGTGTCCCTAGCAGTTAAAGTATTTCTCATACCGGAACACAATTGGTAATCAAAAAACGTCATTGTATGTGTTCTATGTCCCAATACAGTTAAATACCAGTAATAGACTTACAGTAGAGTCAAACATAGTGATCCCAGAGTGTGATATCCTGGCTTCCTCAAGCCACCCCGGTGGGTAGCCGTACACTCGCATGCGATAAATGTGCATGGGCAGCTGATGCCTCTTCAAGCCGAGGGCATGGCGTAGCTGTCCTGATATCCGCCCCGGGATCAGGTGCCCATATTTCTGCTCATCTTCCACATGGTAACGGCTGTGGAATAAAGTTAACATTATAAACTTTAAAATTAATTCAGTAAGTTATGTAGGACCCTAAATATGCAAAAGTGTTATCCAAATATCAAACCCAGATAGTAATTGCAGAATTATATGATGTATAAATTATAATATATTGTTTATTGCACAAGAATTGCAGGGAGAACAATTTTCAAAAATGCAGAACCAAAAAATATACACAGTTACAGAGCTAACAATGAAATATAAAGAAAAAATGTAATATCTTGACAGAGCACAGGATTACCGCAATAAATGAATAACAAGCATTGTGTGTGTGTGTGTGTGTGTGTGTGTGTGTGTGTGTGTGTGTGTGTGTGTGTGTGTGAAGTGAGGGCCGATTTGAGTGTGGTTTTTATATTAATGACTAACCAAGATATTTAGCATTCAACTCATTTATTTTGGTGAATTTTGGTGACATACAAATGTAGTCTTTTGAGGATATTCTAAATTTATATTATATCTTCTAGCTAGATAAACAAAACCAGAGGGTCCTCATTGCATGTTTTAAGACAAAGCACTAATCTACTAACTTCACAAAATGAATTATTTTACTATATTGGTCTTACACCACAATTACAATGAATCTGTTATAACAAGGAAATTAAACAAATTTTTAATATTATTCACTGTTAATGTTAATAAATAAGTCGCTGTTAATGATGATTACGTCATCAGCAACATACATTAAGATGTACTGAGGTATCAATACGAACCCAACTCTGGTCATGGTTTTCCGTTTCTCAGCAATCCTAATATTATTCCGTGGCAGTAGACAATCTCGGAGGGGATGAGCACCATCACAGTTGAAACATATTGGGCCTCTGCGTAAAACTGGAGGTGGGGTTGGCTCCTTTTCAGAAATGTTGGAGATTAGTGTTGAATTCTAGAAAAATTAAACACAAAAGACTAAATAAATATGCAGACAACTGTGGATTTCATTTTGTTACTATTATATTACAGTAGATAAATACCTGTCTATATGTCGGTATAACATCCGATGTATCTACACCAGGTGCAGTATCAACGAAAAACAAACCATCATCAATGTGATCATCCTGATCCTCAGCACCAATCACATCCTCTGGCCAAATGTCTATCTCCAAATCAGTCTCAGTTTCCGACCCTGTCAGGTTATCTTCATCATGGAGTCTTATTAAATTCAACAAAAACGTCTTCACTTCTGCTTTAAAATCTTTGGCTGTTTTTTTGTCTTTAAATCTGACTGTGATCAGTGGTGTCCTGTTCTCACACCCCACAACGCCTAAATCACTATCAGCTGGAGAGTCAATTATTATATCTTCATTAAATATAGTTGATTTTGAGCTATCGCTACTTATTTTATTAATACTAACTATGTTTTCAATCCGGTTTGGAGTTATGGCTTTGTTTATCTCAAATGAGTCATTGTCCACTACAACTAAGTCAGGTGAAGTTTTCCCTCCATTCTGAGTTTTACTTGGTGTCACGATGTCGCATGCACTTTCAGTTACGTCAATTAAAGCTTCATTTATTTTAAGTGGGCTGTTTTCTACTATAACTAAGTCAGGTGAAGTTTTCCCTCCATTCTGAGTTTCCGCATGTGTCACGATTTCGCATTTGCCTTCAGTTGAACAATCAAGATTAATAATTTCCACAGAAATATCGTTGTTTACAGTCTTAATTTGATCCAGAATTTTCGTTTCCTTGGGTTCCGGGCGAATTATTTTGGCCTCTGTACATTCATCATCGCTACTAATCTCTATATCATCGTTATCCAATTCATAAATAATATCTCTCACACCTGCTTTCCTTTTGGACATTGTAACGGAGCTCCTTCATCGAATTAACACTATTACAAAGTACAAGTTTTTCAATGAATTATATAAAAAATGCTGTGCTGAACAAACGATGAAAATTAAAATAAAATAAAATTATAGTAGGTACAATAACATAGCTGATGTCGCTCGCAGTTTTTGACAAATGTTTTTTTTTGTTTTTTTTTTTTTAGTTCTTTTTTCTCCTCTAGGAGAAGGCAAAGGGATCAAGCCCATAACAGCCATGTCTTATTTATCTTATTTCTTCATTTTGTAAGTCAGTCTCAGTCAAAACAAGTCATTCGTCGTATACTTGGCGTATACAGAGTCTAGTCACGGTCAAGTCATTCTTCAGTAAAGTGGCAGAATGCTTTACAAAAGATTTTGGCGGCTTCTTGTGGGAACCCGAAAGCTCCGTTACGCACTTTAATTTACACTTCCCTTCACTTGTACACCATCACTAACGTTTGCTGCACAATATTCTGCCATTATTAAGCTTCAAAAGTCAGAATGCACAAATTATAAGAACTATAAAGAAAAATGCTACTTCACTCGCCGAGTTCCCGCCAAAAAGCCTTTTTTTTTGTTTTATTCACTCCTCTTAGAGAAGGCAAAGGGATCTAAGCCCATACAGCCATGTCTTATTTCTATTTCTTCAGTTTAAAAGTCAGTCACAGTCAAAACAAGTAATTCGTCGTATACTTGGCGTATACAGAGTCTAGTCACGCGGTGAAGTCATTCTTCAGTAAAGTGAATATATGCATTATTTTATTTTATTGTTGAATAATACAGAATCAACAGCAGCATTATAAAACTATTACATAAAATCTATAAGCCAAAGTTATACCATTACATTAAAAGCTACAACAATCGATAGTGTGCTCCCATTTTTTGGCGTTTGGATATACTGGTTGCATTATAAATAAAAAAAACAAGTGCTCTCATTTAACTCGTTCGGTTACATCGAGCATGCTGGATCGTGTGTATGCTATTGCTACATCCAGCACGGCGACCTTGAGCGGACGTACAGCCGTGTAGGACCGTGAATAAGGCGCTTTATTCACGGTCGCTTTGCATCCTTCGTTATGCATGACCTTGGCGGGCTGTACAGCATGATGGATCGTGAATTTAGCGCTTGAGACTTGCGTCACTGAAGAAATAAGAGAAATAAGATATGGCTGTATGGGCATAGATCCCTAACCTTCTCGAAGAGGAGTGAATTAAACGAAGAAAAAGCAACCCGTTGCCGTCTATTATTTTTTTTTTTAGGAGGCTTTTTGGCGGGAACTCGGCGAGTGAAGTAGCATTTTTCTTTATAAGTCTTATAATTTGTGCATTCTAACTTTTGAAGCTTAATAATGGCAGAGTATTGTGCAGCAAACGTTAGTGATAGTGTACAAGTGAAGGGAAGTGTAAATTAAAGTGCGTAACGGAGCTTTCGGGTTCCCACAAGAAGCCGCCAAAATCTTTTGTAAAGCATTCTGCCACTTTACTGAAGAATGACTTGACCGTGACTAGACTCTGTATACGCCAAGTATACGACGAATTACTTGTTTTGACTGAGACTGACTTACAAACTGAAGAAATAAGAGAAATAAGACATGGCTGTTATGGGCTAGATCCCTTTGCCTTCTCCTAAAGGAGAGAATGAAACCAAAAAAAAAAAAAATTTTTTTTTTAGGTTATTATTTATTTCGGATTCTGACTTTCTGATTTTCTTCAAAAAATGTCAATATTATTTAGAAAAATATCTCTAAATACCTCTAAAAATTTAGTTTTAAGACACAACGATGCACAGCTGCTTATAATCTCTCGTAGAAAACTAAGTATAGTACCATCTGCATACGGTAAGCACCATATTTCAATTAAATATTTAGTAAATGTAAATTTAAGTTTAGAAAATAACAATATGTTATATTGAACAGATGGAGAACAAGACCCTGCTCCAAAATTCTTTTCATCAAACATACAGGTGTTGCTCAAACGGCTAACTCGACCAGATTTCTCTAAGGTGTTCCGCAAAAGGACTAACAGTGGTTTTCCAGTATTGAAGACACCAATATATAAATTTTTAACTGATGAAGAGCTTCAAATTGAAATTTCCAAAGCCAATAAGAAGGCGAACAAATTACTACAGATGCCACCCGTTGTGAAGGTATGTATGTATATGCAACTGCAAAGTATAGGGGATCTTACAGTAATTTTACGAAATGTAAAAAAACGGTTTTTTTTTCTTCTAATTTACTTACCTGGATTTTGCCTGTAGCAGGTGAAATTGAGTTGATTCTATGCATGCATGGTGACATTTATTTGGCCAGATTGTTGATAAGAAGGCCCTAATCTTTTTAGGTAGGTATTTGAATTACACTATCCAGGAAATTTGGCATAACAAAGAAATTGATGATACTTGAGGTGTGTCATGCCTCAGTATCATGTTACGAAGAAAGAAAGAAACTGTTTATTCACCACTTCGACACATATACAACAATTGTTAGGCAAATAAAATAACAGAACACTCAGATAGTGTCGCAGCAGCGAAAGGGAAACGACTCAGCTATATGCTGAGCTTATAAGAGCTCAGCACTGGTTTACTGTCGCACCTGGCACGCATGTTAGGATGTTTTCTTTGTGCCCACTTATCGACAGTAATCAAATCACATCTGATATTTATCACTTGCGGTTCCTTTAAGTGTATATCATTATAGTTTATAATTCCATCGGTTCCAATCTGTCACAATTAATTTGGGTTTTTTCATATTAAGACCTCCCTTTAATAGTACCTAAACATTTAATATAGGTATTAATGGCGAAAAGGATGTTTAGTTTGTAGTTTGTTGTAAACCATAGTATTTTGGTTATTGGTTATTAATGAAATTATCTTTAATTTCAGATATTTCAACCTATTGAAGATGTTTTATCTAAAGATCCTGCTCTAGTGGGATATGACACGGTTAAATATGTTTTTACTGATATTTCATTTGGAGTTAACAATGAGGAAAGAATGATTATAGAAAGGTATTTTGTTCATTCTTAAAATGTGTCATTGTTTGCACTATTTATTTTAACTTATTTATTTGGGAAACTTACAGTACATTATACAATAAGACATAATAATAAAGTAGCTAAAAGTAAAGTAGTAGTCAGATTATGGACGAAATTGTTTATGTCTTTTCTGTTTAATGTCAATCAAGTAATTACCATTCATACTTAATCTAGTATGCATCATCATATTATGGTAAATAAGTAATACTAATTGCTCTTTTAGAGACCCTGATGGCACCTTACGCAGTTGTGATAATGTGCTGAGGAAAAGGCTGAACCAGGTACTTAACAATTTCTTGTCTTTATTAGGTCTGGTTGAGATACAACATTTAATATATCAATATATTGTATAGTTAGCCACAAGGTAATGTATATTATACCATCATCTGTCAAAATCTGGGGAATTACAAAAGACCTTATTTATATTCAACAGTGTTCTATTTTAAAACAGAATTTTGATAATATTAATCTTTTGGCAACTACCAATATTATTATCTCTGCAATGCTTCAGTTTATTGCAAGTAATTAATTCTGCTGCATTGGTTTTATACATAGTGCTTATTTAAAAATTCCAAAACATCATTGAGACAAAATAGAGAGCAATTCCATTTCATTTGACCAAAATGTTTTTATTGCATAGGTTTACTTCCCAATGGAAGGACGGAAAATCAAAGATCCTATAATGTTTTCTGATCCAGAGAAATTTAACAGTTTACTTGATAGAGAAAAGTACGAATTTGTACTGGACCGAGCATGCATACAATATGAGCCGAATGAACCTATGTTCCAGAAGATCACCAGTATTACTTACCAACATGTTGATATGAAGACGAATTATCAATTACTCAGGTATCCATATTTTAATAATTACTTAAATGTGGAAGTACTGCCATTAGGTTTCTAGCATTTCAAATGTTTGAAACACTATTTAATAGCCTTCACTCCAAAAACATACACTCTTCAATGGCGATGGACTCACTCCTATCACATGTACATTTCTGCATATAACCAAAGGTGTACCCTGGACTTTTGTGTGGAAATTTATTTATGGGGTATGAGATATTCGTGACCACTCCATATGAGATAAAGATCGTGATGTGTGTACTATATGAGTTCCTTTGTTTAACCTTTCTTCACCTCATCAAGGAATCTCAGAATACCAGAATAGTTGACTGGTGTATTTTCAGACCATAAAACAAAATTCCAAGCAGATTAAAGGTACTTAGTGAATAATATAGTTGGCCATACTTGGATACAAGCAGATAGATTAAGCGTTTATTTGCATATTACTAAACATTAATAAGGGTTAAATAAAAAACGATTTTGACGCACCAGTTTTCGCGAGTAAGTTTTCCGCAACTACTGCGTCTATATTGCGCGAGTTGTTGGTGACAGTCTTAGCTCCTCCAATATACCACCAGCCAAAAATTACACATTCAATTCATTAATACAGGGGAGGCAGCCAACATTTTGGGTGCCTCCCCTGTAGAACATTGGTTGCGACGCCCGCGCCGGTCTCCAGTTTCTTACTTATCTTCCTGTGCAGTGGCGACCTTGACCCTTTTAAGAGTGAATAGTGCTAGATCGCCGTTTATATGTCATTTATAGTCATTCTTTTGTCCTAGCCCCCACTGACATAATATCATTGCATAATTACCTCGACTGGTTAAAATTAAAAGTGAAATGTGACAAATCTAACACAGTGTCTAGAATCAGCTCAGTCGTTCTACCCTGTCCAGCACATGGTTATTTGAGATTATGTTAATCAATATGCTTTCCCAATGATAGTGGTTGTTGTTGTTGTTGGAGAGTTGTTAATTAAAGGAATCACCCATTTCAGATCAACAAGACATTTTGGTCCACTGGTGTTCTACCTAACCTGGTACCAGAGCATTGACAACTTGATGCTGGAGTTGTTGCAAAACGGCGTAGTCAGAGAGGCAGTGCTGCTTGTGGCTCTGCGACAGGCTATACACAGTGACGTCACAGAGGGAGATGTCGCGCAGTCGCTTGTACAGCAAGTTAGTTAAATATGTACATACAGCAGTTTCTACACACGGGCATGTAGCTATTTTTAGGGGTCTGCAGCCGAATGGGTATATCCCAGGTCAAAATAACGCCGCCATCTTTGCATGCATTAACTTTATCGAAACAATACAAAATTTTTTGTGGGTACTGAATAGTGAACATTTATTTTTCAAGCATCCCATTGTGGGGTATCATTTGAATTGTCTTTAAAAATGGTTGAGTTGGTTGGATCATCATCATTAGCCCGTAAACATCACACTGCAGGGATATAGGCCTTCCCTCATATATGAGGGAGTATGGGCCATAGTCCACCACATTGACCCAATGCGGGTTGAGCCCTTAATAGCATTGTTGTGTTCCGGTTGCCAGAGATAAGATAGCCAGTTCGCCAAATTTGATGGGGTTTCCGGGTCAGTGCGCTTCCACCTTCGGCCTTATCTTCACTTAACATCAGGTGTGTGTGCATAAAAAAAAAATTAAAAAAGTAAAATCGATCTACCTACTCGGATCTGCCAGTAATTACTCCATCTACTATGGGAGACTAGAAATCAGCAACTCTGTTGATCTTCTACTCTTTCATTACAATATTCGTTTTGATAAATTTTGTGATTAAAAAATATTATGTATGTCAGATGTTTAAATTGTACTGTTCTAGATCATTGCCACTCCAGTGCTGCTTACCAAAGTCGAGCAAGTAACAGAAGAAGATATAGACCTCGACACGAAGTGTGTGGATTGCATCGCCAAGTACATCACCGGTAACTCCTCGATGAAGAGCCAGCAGGAGCTCGCGTTACAGGGCTTCAGGGAATACTACCAACAGCTCATAGAACTCAGTAGGGGGCTGAAGAAGGCACACGGAAGCTCGTGATTTAGAGGATGATTAAATATTTAGTTAAGGGATTTGTTGTTTATTTCAGATTACAATATAATTGATCTATATTTAATTTATATAGGTACTCATTATAGAACCATACTCAAGTCATGATTTCCCCTAAAACTAGTGGAAAAGGGATAGATAAATTCAGGTCTTTGCGGCGAGACAGAGATGGCAAGATACGGACCAAGGAGCACACCAAACATAATAATAGAGCGTAAGGATTAAAGCGAAGCCAGTTTTCATACGAAAGTAGGTACTTGCCACGTTTAGGCTTTGACGTATGAGGAAACGTCTTTTATAATTGTCTGGTACATCTTATGCATTTATCAATCTAATACCTCGTATTTTGTTTGGAAACTTCGTTCGCGTGGAACATTTCATCAAAATTGGTTCGGCAAAAAATTTTGCATATATTATATGTTAATCCAAGTCCTAATCTCTACCAACCAAATTTCATCCAAATACGTCCTACCGTTTAGATGTGAAGAGGTAACAAACATACATAAAATCTTTAAAGTGTCACTGCAGTCACTACAAACAAGTTAGTAATAAAGAAATACTCATGTTCGAAAATAAATAATAATATAATAAATATCTTTGAACACACACACAGTGCAATCTAGTTTCAACTAGGCTAGTAGTCTTGTATCAGTAGTCCGATGGTTTAGTTCGACTGATGAGACTTGTATTTCGATGATTCAGAAAACCGGCATACTGAGCCTTTTATTAGTCAGATATCGGCTTAACATGACAAGCGCGAAAAAGCTGCTCATTACTATCCCACACTCTTTCCTACGTCGCGCGCGACAAACGAGTCCATGCTACGGAGGTAGATGGTTGATGTACACAAACACATTTTTTTTTCTATATTACAAATTTAATGAAAACATCATAACTCGGGTACACGTGTCCAGAATCACGAAGAAAAGACAATAGCGACCGTTAATTTTTGAATTAGTTGTTTTCGGATGTGGTCGTTGTTGTAGGCCAAGTTCTTTGCTCGTAGGAATTTCGAAGGTACTGATGCAAGAAGATAAATTTTTACAATAACAGCAGTCGTACCACGTAAAAATTTTTGCATACGTAAGCCCTCTAGAAGTAAATATGGTAACTCGATACTTTAGACGTTTATCCCCATATCTATACTTCAACGATTGATTTGTAGTAGATTGTTTGTCAAAATATACAGAGAAAATTGAAAATTACTTGTTTACTAAGTGACCCATTTATAATAGGTAGAGCTCAGTGCGGGAGAGAAAAAAATCATTGTTTTATTGTCATCAAATGTAGTCGGTTAACAAAAATAGACACATCTACGGATATTTTCTACTGTTAGGTTACAAAATTTACTACAAAAATAATCGAAATTGTTCACCGATTAAAAAATGCTTGAACACCTCTATCAATCATATGCTATGTCACTCCCAAAGAGGAAAGTGTCATTAAGCATTATTATGTCAATCATTAGTTTTACATGGATTTTTTACATATATTTATTTTACACATAAATCATGCCGTTCTATAGGAGACCGCGTAATTTTACTCCCCTACCCAAGCTAGATGAGAGGAAATCAATAAAAAATGGTTTACACCACGCAATATTTACGTCTAGGTTCGATAGATTTGTCGGCGATTGGCGGGGTGATTTGAAAGAAGGTTTGTGTTTACTGAGTGATTTCCTTCGCGTATCGCTATCGCTGTTGTAGGAATAAGTAAAGCATATATACCATTCTATCCCAAAACCTATGAACTGTCCTGACTGAGCTATTACCCGGACGCGAGGCCTTCACGGGATGGAGTAGCTTGCAAATTACTTCATGTCATTTGAGCTGCGTAGTTCTCGCTAAAAGGCTAGGAGCTGCCATGGCCCAAATAAACTGAAGTTTAGTTCATTGACATGAATGACTCTGTAATAGCATAGCTTTTTATTATTCATAGTTTTTCCAGTGTAAAGTTCTATTATTCATAGGCTGTTGCTTCATCTGCTTTTGACTCTTTGAGGCGACGACTTGATAATACGTGAAAATATAGAAGGTACAATTACGTCCATTCTATCGAAAGTCCAGTCTAAAATACAAAAAAATAAATAAACATCAGTAGCTGTAGTTTTATGCTTGTAAAAAATTGTTCTGATCGCCAACATTTTTACAGGAAAGGGGTACTTCTTAACTATAACAGGAAAATTATATGAAGGTGACTGGTATGATGGATTTAGGTAAGACACAAAAAATAGGTACTGCATACAACGAACTAGGTAGGTACTACACTACGTTCTTGAAATTTACATAAAACGAAAATTCAGTCTGCTAAGTGCAATAGTCTTGATTTACTTAGTAGGTACCTACATTAATTTCTAGAGATACGACGATGCAAACTTTGCACTTAAACTAAACTTAGTATTGATTTTTGGATTGCTGACTACGATACAAATTTTTCAGTTAGACTTCAGTGTTTGTTATATCTCGATTGATAACAAACTTATTAACAACAACAATAATTAATCACACAGGGCTATATTACACGATTATCATGTCGGCTATTCAAACTTAACCATGTGCGTTCTCTACCATGATGCAGAACTGCGATTGGTATCTTGAATAGGCAATACGCTACCAATATTGACGGCTGATAGTGACCCTGTCTGCGGTTGCGGGTTCGAACCCCGGGATGGGTAAATGTCTGTATGATGAATATAAAAAAGACATATGTATGTGTATCCGCTACCTAGTTTCCATAGCTCAAGCTTTGTTTAGGTTGGGACTAGATGATGTAAGTCGAAATATTTATTTATTTCTAAAAATTAAAATAAATATTCATAATAAATATCTTTATTGATGACAACAACTTCTTTAGACTTTGCAGTCTTTGTTAACTTTTTTGTTTTCGCCATTGATGACGATACACATTCTTCAGTTAATATCAATAGTTGTTAACTTGGCAGTAAATTCCCGAGACATGACGATAATATGCCTACGTATATAGGTTCTTACTTACTGCGGTATGAAAATTTAATAAAGGTGACAAGTTGTTGTCAAACATTGTTCTTTGATGTAGGTATACATTGGTATTATAGCCGTCAGCCTACTTGAATATTATTATTATATTTACAATAATAGTAAAGATTTATGTCATTCTATAAAACTTAATTTTTTATAGCCTTGTTTGGTACAAGTTGCTTTTCTAAACTAATAAAATACAGACACTAACAGAATGAATGCTACCAAATTTTAAATAGAAGGACTAACTATGAGTGACATTATCGGCAGACACGGCTTCGGGACCCTAAGTTACCGCCAAAAAAACGGAATATTCCGGCTGACCTATCGAGGCGACTGGGTGCGCGGCAAGCCAGACGGGATTGGCTGGTGGTGGTACCTACGAGAATGGAGACGTGTACTTCGGTCACTGGAAGCGCGGGAATCGGCATGGTTATGGCAAGATGTGGTACACGGACGGAACGTACTATGTGGGTTATTGGGGTAAAGGGAAGACGGAAGGGTTCGGTATGTTCGTGCAATGTAAGTAAATTAGATACATAGGTAAAACTTAGGTAAGTCAGTATAGTAGACATTGCTAGAGCATACAAGCATTAGGGTGGTTTTCCACTCAAGAGGAACGGAGGAAAATGAACCTATAAGATCACTTGTATTTCGCAACTCTACAACAGGGCAGAGAATGTTGACATTTTTAATGGCTGATTCTTCTTCGCTCCGCTCGAGTGGAAACGTACCCTTATAGAGATGCTCTAAAGATATCCAGAGAAAATGGTGGTCATTTAAGTATTCAGAAGAAATTCGGAGACAGCAATATATCGGAAAGTTACCGAACGAACTCTCGATAGAATATTTGGCCTCGGTCTGAATCATGTCTAGATTATATTGATAGACAAAAACATCTTCCGAATAGCAATGTCAAACTTGACATTCGAGATCGAAATAGAACGGCACGAACCTAGTTGCCTCGGCAACTGTTCGATATCATATTGAATTGATGTCGAACCATTATGAATTCGGGCCCGTTTCTCTGCCCACTAAGATATCATTTTGGTTATGTTGTGAATGTTAAAGGGGCAGATGGGAAAAAATTCCTAGCGTCGTCAGTAACGATGTCGGGAATATTATTTTATTTACCTACCTGTATAGTCATCACTATTACCGTAAATCCCAGATTTGAGGTAAGCATTACCTACCTACTGTCCGAGGTTCGATATCCAGTGGGAGCTGGTGGGAACGTGAGACGTCAGTATTAATATTAGGAATATTATATTATTGACCTTAGTAGGTACTACTACCGTATTCTCGATTTACTCGTATGTTTCGATGGTAAGCATTACCTACTGTCGCATGGTCGATAGAAGCTCTACTGAAAACCAGAAATATTAAACAACAATGTAAAAAAATTAAAAGGTATTCGCGATTCGTAACACTGCCTAAGCTGAGCTCTCGTACCTACGTGTGCACTGAAATTGAGTTGGACATCAATTCAGCTCCACTTTGCGAATGGTACCTTAACATATATCTTTTTTATACCTTAAGTGTATTTGTCGTGAGATGAGTTATTTAAAAGTCTTTCCATTTATGTCGTCCAAACTCGGATGCAACAATGCGGAGGTTTGATTCCCAACAGGCAGTAACTTTACTCGATTGATACCTACAGTGAATGGTAATCGCTACGAAGGCCACTGGGAGAATGGCAAGAAGAACGGCATCGGGCGGTTCTACCACATGCACACGGGGCAGCTGCAGGAGGGATGCTGGGTCGATGATATATGCATCAAGTCCAAGATGTCAGACATCATCATACGGCAATTTTGCGATCTGCCGACCGAGTATCCTATTCCGCCGGTTAGTGTTTTGTGTAATCACAGATTATCTAACTCCTAATAATTGCCAAACAAATATCTGACGCCAGAGTGTGACATCTGTACCAAATGTATATGGGACCACCCTTGCTAGGTATACCCTTTTTAACTATAATTATAGAAATAAATTCACAACTGAAGTAGGTAGGACTGGTCTAATGAACCGACGGTCATGCTGGCTGGATAAAGTAGCATCGTATAACCATCCGGTCTTCTACACCGATTTAGTGGCGATCTGACATAATTTTCAATCCTTTAGGAAATTTTCAGGAATCGGCATGCTTTCACCTCCGACCTAATCTTCACTTAACATCAGATTGAGGGCAAGTGCTTACCCTTTGTGCATAAAAAAATTACCACGATTACTATTGGCAATTACTTGCGGTAGCCTTTGGCTTCCTGAACATTAACACTCACTGCTTTGTGACGCTGTATGTGGTGTAACAAAACTAGGGGGTCAAGCTCCACTTGATCTCCTTCCTCATAGGTTAAGCCTGCTTGTTTTGAATTCAATTAAGTAACTACACTCCCACTTGCCACCTCGATACTTTTTAATTATTCTGGGGCCCAAGGCAGCAAGTCACTTAGGGCACCGTCTACCTTCAGTAGGTGCCCCGTGCAGAGTTACGTTGATCGTGCGCTACTCTGTTGATCCGGGCTTAGGTACAGGAGTTACAGTGGGAGGCGTATGGACGCAAGTAATACGGTTTATTTCGGGAAAGTTATTTGTAAACAGCAGTGAATTGGATTCATCTGTTGTCAGGATATGCACCACTTCAATTACTACCTATCGAAAATTAGAGAAATTACCAAACTGATTAGTTAGGGCTTTATCACACTAGCGAGTTGCGAGCGAGTGGAAAGCGGGGCGAGTGCGCAGCGAGTACGCCGCGAGTTCGCAACGTATGCGCAGCGAACACGCCGCGGGTGGGCAGCGAGTTCGCGGCGTGCGATTCTCGTTTTGTACATTCAGTGCCAGAATGGATTACGACGAGGAAACACTGCTGTTAGCTTTGTTACTCCGAAGACGGAAACGAAGACAAAAGCAGATAAAACGACGAATATGGGAGGACCCATTATCAAGTTACAAAATGGCATCAACAGCGCTGTTCGCCGTGAGCTCGCTGCGCACCTGCGGCGTGTTCGCCACGCACACGTCGCGAACTCGCGGCGTGCTGGCTGCGCACTCGCCCCGCTTCCCACTCGCTCGCAACTCGCTAGTGTGATAACGCTCTAAGACAGGGTTAGTAGGTAGGTATATAGGTACACTTGTACGACGTTAAACTACTTTGTCTGAGCAATTTGTATCAAGCAATTATGCTAATCTAGTATCGGTTCATGGGAGCATCCGTTTGTTTGTTTCACATTGTGAATGTACGGATAAAAACATCAGCTATGTAGCTATGACTCATTCATTTCGCATCGCATCGCACGATCGAAGTAGGTCGAATTGACAGAATGCAATTGAAGGCTTGAACTCTTGGTATAATTTTCTATTATTTGAATAACTATAAATTGAAAATTTAGACAATTAATAAATAAAAAACAAAATTTGGTGGAACAAATCTAGACCAAAGGTAGACTAGACCAAATGATAGTGTTTTTAACACTATCATTTTTTTTTTTTTCTAAGACAAGCTTTTAGCTTATCTTCGAAACGGCTTAACCGATTTCTATCAAGTATGGCTAAGAACGTATCCTCAGGTTTAATCTTTATCTTAAATGGAAAATTAAGGAAACCCTCGAAAGATTATGCTGTTATCGAAATACACCAAAAAAACTGTGTTAAAAGCTAATTATCTTCGTAAAGTATCTGATCGCAAACTTGGCTAAGAACCTGCCCCCTCGTTTATAATACTTCATATAAAAAACCGCACACAAATCGTAGATAATTACTGAGATACATCCGGCCAAAGACAGCCCACGCATAGCGCTAAACACGTATACCTAACACCCGTTATGTTTTTCGTTGGGGGTTAACAAGGAGCGGGTTCAGCTTAGTTGGCTACTAATCCACTAATTCATCACTGGGCAAGTTTCCACCTTTTTAGATCATTAGTGGTGATTTCACCCAATACTTTAGTCGATTGTGAATGAGACAACTACCTATTCTAAAGTTTCGACCCCATTCACACCCAATGACGGTATTTTTTAGGCACCTACTTATTAATTTGTGATCCGAATATCCGCAAATTTGTGAACCAAATTTGATAATTATACCTCAAAGTAGAATTTACAATTAATTACTATAACTTCAGGGTGGTCCTATGTAAATAAAGGTGAAATGATGCTCTCCGGACATAGAGAACGGAAGCCGATTAACTCCGCATAATTTTGACAGGGTTAATAATTGTATCCAGTCCCAGCTCAAACAATTACGATTTTTATAAAGGCCTTTTAATTTCAAACGGAAAATATTTTTAATTCTTGTGCAGTCAAATGTAGGTACGTACTACGAATACCATAAGTCGTCGTAGATCGATATTTGCTATTGATAACATCTAAACCATTCCAGCCGTAACTGGTTATACACTTATGATCCAGATTGTACATCAACATCATATCAGCCACAGGGCGTCCACTGATGAACATAGGCCTCCGCCATAGATTTTCAGATTGTAATATTTTTGCTGAGGTCGGTCTATATCACTTTACCTTACATACCTATACGAAAGTAGTTACCAAGGTTAAGTCGAAACGGAGCTCAATAGATATTATTTACAGTCAGGATCTAAATTAACATTAGTAGCCATGATACCCTAAATTTTATTTGCAATGTTGTTGAAGTTAACCCGTGCGGTTCTCGGCAGAGTTAGGTAAATAAGATCAAACCATCTTTCCTTTCAAGGCAATTAGGGATTGTTAGCATCAGCATAATTGTAATATACACCAGTGATGGACTGCAGCGTAATCGGTGAGGTGCTCCCAAAAAATCTGCGATAGCCATCCCACCTGCTCAGGCGTGGTGATTAAGGAAAACCTCCCCATAAAAAGCGATGCAAATCGCGCCGTGGAAGAGACTCTGGTCCAGTAGTGCACTTTTAAAGGCCGTTTTCACCTCACTGCTAATATATTTTTCATGCTATCACCATCATATCAGCGACAGTTCACTGCCGAACATAAGCCTTCCCAATAGAATTCCAGATTGATCGGTTGGAAGCGCTGCATCCAGCCACTTCCCGCGACCTTCTGGTCTGTCCACCTTGTGAGTGGACGTCCTACGCTGCGCTTGCCGGTGCGTGGTCTCCATTCGAGAACTTGAAATCCCCACCGGCCATCAGGTCTTCAAGCTATGTTCATGCTGTTAACCATTGTCTTGTCGAGACCATTAAAAACAATATATCGTACTGTGTCGAACGAACGATGAATCCACACACGTTAATACCTACTTCTTTTATTTTCAGCATGAATTGGTTAACTCGAGGGAGATTCTAGAAGAAAGCGAGTTTTGGCTCAACCAAAAGATAGGCGAGATAGACAAACAATTACAATATTGTATTGACCAAATGTGTTAAGGTTTATGTCAGATTATTAGTAATCGGCTTGTAGCTTGATTGTGCGGCCTAATTTCTATGGTCTAATTTGGAGCACTGGTGCCTTTAGTGGACTTAGGTTCCGTATTCCGTCAAGAATGTAGGTATTAGGACGGATTGTCGGTCGCACATGCCCATTTTTCTCGGGCATGCAGATTTTCCCTCGATGTTTTCCTTTGTCGAAAAGTCTACGTTAACGGGAAACGAAAGGATATAAATATGTAAATAATTAAACATTTTACAATATTGTATCGACCAATTGTATTAGTTTTATTTCGATGAACAGATCATTAAGTATAACATTACAAAATATTATGTACATATATAAAAAAAATCGTCTATACATGGTGTTGAAGTTAAATTCCTTATGCTAATTATTACATTGACAGCTTTATATCACAGTTCTTAATTATTTGCTACGTCACAGTCAAAATATTAATATTGCCTTTTAATTATGAAATATTTGTAATTAGTAGGTAGTTAAGGAGCATGCCATACATAACATCAAACACGAAGTAGGAACTGGTTCAAAACATGCTTAAGTTTTAATAGAAATCGAAAAACCTAGGCCCGTCTGCGGTAATATTCCCGGTGACAGTGGTAGGTAATCGACTAAATCGTTAAATAAATTTCTCGATTATACCGGGGAAAGCCCACCGAGTAATTGAGCATATTTCCTAGTTTCTATTCAAATGCGAATTAAACCTTTATACTCGATTTTGGTGAGATACGAGATGTATAGGATTTCAGTGCGTCTCAACGGCATTTGAAAGTAGTTATTACAAGATATTAATTTTATAGTAGAGCCTTGGTGAAAATAAGACTAGTTTGGCCTGAATGGGAAGGGAAGAGCTGCTATAAACACAAAAAAAAATCTTATCTAAATACTTTACAATATATTTTAATTAACTAGAGGTAATATATATAAGTACAACATGATTTGTTTTGAAAAATTACGGGAACTTCGTCAAAAGTACCTAACAACCGACCTGTGGTGTGTGTTGGACGACATTGCGCTTGAACACTTGAAAAGGTTCAAATCAGGCGGACCTTGTTCGAAGCTGCGTTTACCGACCGATCGGATACCCAATAAAAATGTTATAAAGTTCTATAATAAATTACGTTAGAATTCTTTGGACATTCAGACATCTCAATCAGTTCTTAGTCATGTAGTAGGTACAAGTTATATTTACACAAAAATAAGGCCAAGTTCTATGAACTAAAGCATTTAGGTGTATTTTTTATGAGATAACGAGATTCGGATGTCATGCGTTGACTTTCCACACAAATGTCTTGAAATAAAATTAAAAAATATAACACAATAACTATCTAATTCTTATGAATTAATTGTGCAAATTGAATATAGGCACTACAATAAGTACAAACTTAATAAGTATCAAACTATGTATTTACATAATCAAATCTTACACATAACAAGGGTAATAATAATGTAACATTCCAACAATGAACTTCAGGTTCCGTACACTCGCTTATCGACGACAATTCCTTACTTAATATTCAGGGACAGCATTCTATGTCCGTCATCTAACGACGGATACCATTTTAGATAATCAAACAATGCGGCCCTGATCAAGCAATGACATATTATTCACCCGTGCGTCCAGATCGCCCATCTCTATCTGCTTCTTGAGCAACTCCAATTCCTCTATACCCGTCCTTGTCACCTCGTATTTATGCGTCGCCAGAGACATATAGAAGTGTATGGCGAACGCAAGGAATACAATCATGACTGGAATGAGCACTACGCAAGCGGACCACGCCGCAGTCGGACTAAAGTCGTAGAATTTTACCCAGCACAATATAGCTATTTCTACGAGGAACAGTATAAGACCTAGTAAAGTAGAGAACGCCCATGCTATTTCAATGTACCAGTGGAGTCTCTCGTGCGGAGATTCGTGAACAAGGGATATGCTGTGCAAATTGCCGACGGCTTCAATGTTGGGTAGTATGCACGTACTTATCATGAGGGCGAGCATATGAACAGCCACGAGGAGGGTCGTGCAAACGGTGAAAGCGATGAGCATTTGAGGTGGCACTGAGGACTGATCCGGGGGGTTTAGCTGCACTTCTACCATTGCTACCTGCGGACAAATATTTAACATTATCGCTACATAAATATCATAACATATTGCTTCGATCACTCTCGATTCGATCGTCTCACCTGAACTTCTTACAAGTCGAATTCAGCCGTCATGCGGAATTTTCATAGGCATTATTTATTACAGCGAACGTTATTCTGGTAAAAATGACTCCTCTGTTGCCAAAATCCGACAGGGATTAGTTTAAGAAATTACTTCACAGATTAGTTGTGTAAATCAATGACCACCAGTGGTCTCTTTCGGCAATCGAAAACTATAGCGAAGTAAACAACGCTTTGCGCTTAGTCAGTCCTTCGATAGGTGGACATTATTTACTTGTGTTTACGTCGGCCCCGAAAGAACTCCATTGTGACCTCTCAAATTTGACCAATAGTCATCATTGAATGAGCTTATTGGACATTCGCGGGGATAGAAATTAACTTCACTATCATTGAAGTTAGACAATTGTCTCGCAGGATGGTATTCAATCTAATGCAGTCGGTTAAGCGTGAGAGGCCATGCAGGGAGCGGTCAATAGAGCTTTGCAGTCGTTCGATCGAAAATCCTACATTACCATAAACACTCGTACTTATCTAGTAGATTACATCATCACTAAACAAAAAAGAATTACGCTCGCTATCTCTGTCTGGCAAACACATGCGAACATTATCAAAATTCAGTAAATGTATACTGTATTCTATGCCATTAACTATAAATTGTCTTTTTGCCGAGTCGCGCACTAGTCGATTATGTACTAGTTGATCACTTATCGCCCAATTTATTGCTTGATTACCGGTAGGTAATATAAGTCTGAGCATCCCTGGCCTAGGACTACTTTATGTGATGAGGTTCCAGTTCTATTACCAATAAGAAGGTTGCTACACCAAATAAACCGTCATGTGAAGGCAATTAAGGAAGCCTTGAAAACTCCATACAAATATCTACGCACATGAAAAAGATACATTTAAAAAGGTAGAAGGATGGGAAGGCCTAAAAGACCATTTGCAATGCAATGACCTCATTACTCGTTACTTTGGTGAAACGAGGTTGACTAGTTGTCGTCCGCTACCTTCCGCTTCCTTTCAGGAGCAGTAGATAAAGTCGGTGACGGAATTGTCAGAATGTTTTACGAGTTTCCTTCGCTTGTAATGTAATACACAAAATATAATTGGTTACGTACTTATACATGTACGGTTGGAAAACAGACCGACGCACCTGCTTTAGTTACATACCTTGACCCTGTCTTATCTTATAAGTGCAACCAGCGTGTGGTCATGGTCAGTGACTGGATTATATAACGTGGCGAATATTTTCGACATAATATAGATGTATTTCTTCTAATGCGTCAGTCATAATAGGTTAAGTAATCATTCCGTGACAGTTATAGTCCAGTCAGGATACACTTAACTTGATATAATCTTAAAGCCCGTGATTTTTGTACAGTAGCTGTCAGTGATAGAATAAAAATGTTGTCTAACAAATCACTTGCTTGGATAGACATAGTATAGGTATTTATTTATATGTATAGAATCAACAGCATTATTACAGAAATTATATTACAGTAACCTAATACCAAACTTATGCCAATTAGTGATTCTTATTATGTTACTGACAATGGTTATCGTTATAATTGAGTGGGTAACGTTTTAAATATATTACAAGAAAATTGGTACTTTTAGATTAGCTAACTATTCGCTAGAGGCGCTGCACATTTCTTCATACAATTCGTCACGTAAACGTGAACGCGGTAGTAAAGTCAAAGTCGAAACAAAACTCACACCCGTCGATCAACACAATAAGACATGTCAGGTGCATCTAGCCCAGGGAAAGTTTGTATTTACTGTTATTAAGATACAAATTAACATAGGGTTTTCTAAAAATATCTAAACTAAGCGCTCGTTTTTTTAGGCTTAATTATTCAAAATTACATCTCTAATATACCTCTATAGCAATTATATAAGTCGGTTCTGAATAATGTCTAGCTAAGCAAATTTTTTACCGTATTTTCCCTGGGCTAATCGTTCAATTCGCGTATTCACAGTATTTCCGAAACAGGATATTATGCAATGGAAATCAATTACACAAGATATTATCCTACTTCATAAACAAAAGACTTGAGTTTAATGGTGACGAATGTTAAATCTTTTATGGTCTTCGATAGAGGAAGTACTTGTCGATAATACGATACATAAACATGTACGACTGATGACTGCCTAGTTAAAGAATCATCTTAAAAACGACTGGGGCGGCCGGCTCTCTAATCACTTCGTGCAAAGCAATCACTGTAATTGTGTTGTCTTAAACACCCCACAATCACGGTGAAAAATATGAAATGGCAGGTAATCGATCGCAGTTTCTTACAAAATGGACGCGTCCGAAATTAGATATGTGGCTTAGACAGATAACAGTGGCGTAGGTAATTCTGGTCCTAAAGAATTTGATGTTTTTTCCAACGCCTCGCTAAGAGGAAGGTATATAATGTCGTAGGCAGATGGTTATATTAGCCATTGAATTGAATACCTAGGCGGATCGTTTTTTTTATGCACAACGGCCAACCCGTTGTGCATAAAAATACTTGACCTCAATCACACCTGATGTTAAGTGAAGATGAGGTCGAAGGTGAAAGCGTACTGACCCAGAAACCCCAACACATTTGGAGGACTGGCTATCTCATCTCTGACAACCGGAACACAACAATGCTTATTAACATTGGTGCTTGACGGCGTATTTAGATAATATAAGATCGTTATGTATTATTTTGCATGATCATCATATTAGAGGAAAGGTGGCATTGACGTTGACGTCATACAAAAAGCGGGGACCGGAGTGGTTATTTCCGACGACGCAAGCAACTGAGTGTTTGTGCGTGTTTAGGTAGGTTGTATGTACATGAGTAATTTCTCAAACTAAGCACAAATAATCTAACAGGTAAATTCTGCAGCACATTCTGCAAGTTTTAGAGGATGTTTAGAATTAAGTTGTTGTTGGCGACATAAAGACAAGGCACACCGCGTAATGCAACGGCGACGCAAGTGCGATAGTGTCGCATAGGCAGTGTATACATTAACAGCATTAGGCGCGGAATCGACCATAACAAAAGTTGTTTGTTCACATACTTAGAAATTACTCTAATTTAATAATAAAATGTGATAACGATCTATAGGTGAGATGAATACAGTGCTGCCTTTTAGTTCTTTCGGAGTTAGATCTAGTCCTTGTCAACTTTTAACAGAGCAACACAGTTCGTCTGTTCCACAGAAGATGTATGATGGTTTATGGGTAATTCTATTGGAACTCTATTGAAACCACAGACCGTGAACATCCAAACTACTACAGGCCGGCAACGCATCTGTGACCCTTTTGGTGTTGCAGGTGTCCATGGGCGGCAGTGATTGCTTTCCATCAGGTGAGCCGCATGCTCGTTTGCCGCCCTCTCATTAAAAAAAAAAACTACATCTATATTGTGAGGATGTGGGCGAAACCCAAAGACCTGCTAATACTATTATATAGTTTCACATTTATACTTTCGCATTTATAATTTTAAGTGTGATTATGCGTAATTCATAGGAGAACTATCGCGCCTTCTCATAGTTACTATATAAATTTAGGACAGTCGAGCAGATGTTTCATGCATTTTTATCGCTCAAGTTAATGAGTTATATACGATCATCTCAATTCCACTGGTCACACGAACTTGCGCGATTACCGCCGCGGTAAGACAGTGCGAAAACGACCAATAAATCAATTACTATTTTAACTACATACCTAGATGGCCACGACTAGATAATTTTTTGTTACTGTAAAGAAACGATAAGGCTCCTATATAGATAACACTGACCGACTTTATCCTTACGACGATATTATTGTACTTACCTACACAGCAGAATTGAGATGTTCTCTCCGTAAAGCATTTGCTAAGCAATAAAGATTACTTGTATTGTAAATACTATACTTACAATGTATTATTTTAATTCTTACAAAATTGAAAGTTAGTAACTGTACTAACTGTTACTAATCATAGTAAATCATGTGTGAAAAATATTCCTGATAAGCTAAAAATACATTTATTCTATAGAATATACCCATTAAATCCAAAATGCATGCTCATTATTTTTTAATTATTAAATGAAATGCTTAACCTATTCATGAGGCCTGTTGTGTAGCTTTCTGCCCGCGAGTTCGGCCATGTGGACTCGAAATAAAATATAAACTATATTATTACGACCTGTTTGGTGTAGTGGTTCAAAATTCGGACTGCTATACCAAAAGGTCGCGGGTTCGAATCCCACTAGGGGCATATGTTTGTATGATGAATACAGACATGTGTGTCCCGAGTTATGGATGTTTTTCATTTATTTATGTATTTATTTACAAAAAAAAAATGTATTTGTGTAGTTTATCAACCATCAGGTATCCATAATACAAGCCTAGTTGCTTAGTGTGGAACTAGATGGCGCTGTGTGTATGTGCAAAGATATTTATTTATGTTTTATTTCGAGTTAGAAATAAAATATACAAGTAATAGACTTGTATTATACATATAAAGTTTTGTCAAAATTATAACGAAAACCGTATCAAAATCCGTTGCTTAATTTAGAACAACTTATTATGTAAATTATAGAAATCACATTTGAAAACGTCATGACTTACAATATCGCTCATTTACGAAGCTGACTCCCCAGAGAAGAACGAGCAAGAAATGCAGGGTTTGCTCTTCTAAATTTAAAAAAAAAAAGAATATAATAGACTAGATTCTAGAAAACCAGAAATTTTATAATAGCCTTTTGTGCACAGTTTCCGTTTAATGCTGGTTTTCAATAGTGGTTAAACAAACAGACAGACACGAATAGCGACTTTGCTATGCACTATTTAGAGATAAGGGCGCTTTTGAGGAAGCTTCCTCGATATCCCTCCAGTTCGTTGTGACCCTTTTAGGTACCTTTTTCGGGTACTACTGCAACCCGAAACGGAACCCTTCCGTTTCGGGTTGCAGTAGTACCCGATCATCGTACCGTATCATTTTAGTAGTCTATCAAACTTCTGGACCAATTTTGATAAACCTTACATTACACTGAATTCGTTAAAAGTACGTTAGTACTATTATTTACTCTGTGGTCATAGTGTCAAGTGTTATAATATAAACTATAAAAAAATTACATATGGTATACTCGACACCATGTTAATTGGAAGTGTAAACTCAATTGACGATAATATAAGTTTCTTAGTAGTAGTAATGTTCACGAATAGGTTACATACCATAGCGAAACCAGATAGTAGGGCCGACGTCTTGCTAGAGGCTTTGAGCTTAGCTCGACTGAGCTGAAGCTTCCTCCACGAGAGATAGGCAGGGGTGTGCAGGCCGTCGGCAGATTGCATTGGAGTCTCGCCCGACATTACGCACTTGTGCTGTTAACAGAGAAGATAATACTGAAATATTGACATGAAAAAAGTTGATTATTGGGTTTAGTAGTAATCCAATATCATACCAAAGGAGGAGGTTATCAATTCGTTTTTGTTCCGCGATATCTCCGACATTAGGCGTGGTATACTTCTGCAGGCATATTTTTACAAGCAAGCAGCTAACTGGTGGAAATGTTGTCAATGTCTGGCTGGTTATTTGTAAGAAACTAGGCGGTAACGGATGTAACTAGTTCTCATATTATGTTCTTGTTACCAGAACACAATAATGAGGGTATTGATGATTGGCAGTAGAAATAGATAAGAGGGTGATCCTACCAACGCAGCCAGCAAAGGCAAGGGGAAGGTTTAGCAATCACTTCATACTTAATCACCGAATTGTTCGCGGACAGTGCTTAAATCCGCGTGCATCTACCAGGAAAGTGTACCTAAGAGGAATAATACGTCGTGTCGTTTCGACTCTCTGTTTCGTTTGGATCAAGTCTGCGGCGCACGTCTGTGTTCACAATAATTCGGCGATTAGATAACACGTTGGTGTGGAAGCAGTTGCCATTGTCAGACAGATACCGACGGTGCGGGGCGGGTGCAAAATCGTATTGTATTCTATGGAGGTGTATACGACGACGTCACACTTGCTTAAGTTGTAGTCCTGTGCCGCTCCCAGACAGCTTTCAATGTGATATCGTTAATCACTGACCACTCACCCCAGAAACCTGAAAAATGTAGAGAGCGCAAAATTTTGCAATTCGGCAAAATTTTGAGAAATTGTTCACTTTAATTATCGAGCGACTTGTTTAGCTTTTGCCGATCATTACATGTCAAAAGGTGAGTGGTTTGTATTATGCACAACATTCGAATTCGTTTTATTGTTTCCTTAACTGAGTATCATAGACTAGAGTGCAAATTGCCGAACCCATTTGAAAGTCGCCATATATTATTATATTGCTCAGTAGTCTTCCTCAAGCCATCATTTGTCGCGCGCGACGTAGGAGTGAGTGAGGGATAGTTGTATATTTCGTCCAAGCGAATGAGCAGGACAAATATTATCTCGCGGGACATAAACGTTTATCGCGCCTGTCATGCTATTAGTACAGTTGTTAATAACGACGCATTGTCGACTGATGATGATAGCAAAACTTTATCCATAAAATATTGGCATTAATGCTCTAAACACCAAGTCCTTTCACGAGCATCATACTTCCTAATTGGACAGAATTTGTTGAAATGTTTTGCATTACAAATGTCTGTGTCGCTAATACACCTCCCGTCCAATACAACGCGATTTCGTGCTGCGTCTTCGCGCCGCCGCTCACTACACTTCGCGGTTTAATAACAGTAATCATGCAGGAGTAGGTTAATAAACATAAACATATCCATCACCACTCTAACTTTAAAGTGAGTTACATGCAAAATTATGTTGTATTAAGATGTGAAATGTTAATTATTAGAAATTTTATGATAAGACTAATTTATGTTTTAACAACATTTCTACTAAATAATAGTATCATCACCCACACATCACACTACATCACCAGTTTACCCCATAGTGTAAGCTTCCTCGACTACATTAATTGTTGTCCCCTAACTAGACATGGTAATAACACTGGTAATATGTTACATTTGACTTGCTGTCATATTTTGCTGAAGCTCATGCAATGGTGTATCCAGCCTTTGAGTCAAGGGGGGTCATATGTTTGCCAGCCATCGAATTAAGCAGATATTTGTTAATATAAATGTAAATTGTTGTTAAGTGAACCAATAATCTAGTATAATAAGAAGATCGAATGAAATACATTTTTTTTTGTTGATTAATTACACAAAAAAACTAAGAAAAACTGATGGCTCCTCTGGATCCAGCTTTAAGCTTATGTCAAACTAACACATTCCGAGACACGTCACCAAACACAATAGAAGTTTTATTTATACAATGTCGAGAGGCAGCTGAGTCCTAGAATGTGTTAATGTAATCCTCATTTAAACCTTCCAGCCCTTAAACATTCTCTCTAATATACGAAAAAGGTTTTCATTTGTAAAGAATTCACACCAAAATTAATAAAACAAATAAAGAATTCATATCAAAAGTACACAGAATATATAAGTATCTGGAGCAGGTAGTCTAAAACAAAGAGAAATAAATCAAGTGTAATAATAATAAAGATAACACAATAGACAAGTTAATTATTGTAGGTAACAATGTTAAAAAATATAGTACATAAAACTATGATTTTTTTACTCATTAAATATAAAAGCAATGTTTTTAAGATATTAGAAATTAGAAAATAGGGAATAGAGCTGACTTCAATAGGACCATTCTCTATTTCCGGAGTGCACAATCAGATCTTCACCCAATTTCTATTATGAAGGTATATTAAGGTATACACTTTTAAAGAAAAAATTTTGGTCACGGTGTACCCTATTTTGAAAGTGGTCCACAACTGATGGAGGAAGGATCATGAATGAGTGATAAATATCATGGAATAAATTATTGGAATATAGTAAAATTTTTAAGCCTTTATTGAAGTTTACCTAAACATAATACAAACAAGAAGATGTTGTATGTTGACTTGACTAGGGTGCATATTTACTGATGAAAATGAGGTGAATTGAATTCAGTGTAATCAATTATAATTTATATATTTTTTTATAACTAATTTTCTACCTAACAATTTGAACATATAATAATGAGAATTGATTTGTTACTGTTGCCTTATTACATGAGCATTAGACATTTTACGATTTTAAAAAGCTTAGAAAAAGCATAGAGTAAGCATATTTGTAGCATTTCATAAGCCTCCATTCCTGTAATACCAAGTGTGGGATAGGACACCAAACATACAATAAGTCAGCAAATGACCTAAGAGAAGCCCCATTTCCCTATGCATTAACAAATGTCAACTCACTGTTGTTAGAAAAAAGACAGATGCACTCCGGCTTCAGTGTATCACGAAAACCAATTTTAATGGGTTTGGTAAACCTGTCATCAAATCCACTAAGGAAAAAAAACAAAAATTAGCCTTAATTAAAATAAAAAAAAAATCAATACCTTTGTGAGTAATGAAATAAATAGAAATGAACAGTTAAATGTTATAAAAACACAACAATGTTACAGACATTTTTAGCATGCAAAAATTTATTTAACAGATATTGATTATTGAAGTAACTAAGTGATAAATAATGGTCACTGCGCTGTCGATAATCAAACACTTTTAAAGTTTCAAACCTAATTAAATGTAGCAATATCTCTCAACTATATTTCCTTAATGTGTACTTAGCTCACCACTAAATAAAAAAAAAAACATCTACAATTCAGTGTTGAAAAAGTGGTTTGCTGAGCCCTACTTCACTTCAGATAAGACCAACACCTGAAGATGTGAACATTTTTCAAATAACATTGTAGATTGTACCTATGATGATTGATAATTTAGATCATCAACTTAAAACTGAAGTAGGTATTAAATGATAATATTTTAAATGTACTACTGTAAAACTACTTTATGTAATGTAATAAAAAGGTGCAGTGTGTGACAAATAAGATGCTAGTAAATATCCATACCTTGCTAAACTTCGGACACCAGTTATTTGCGTGACCGAAACGACCGGCCGGGTGTGCGTTGTGGTAATTATTTCCAACCGTACTGGCTGACCAAACCGACATACCTAAACAATAGCCACGACAGTCCTTCGACTTGAGGTGACGAGGTCACTAACTCGCAATCTCAACGAAAATAATCCATGAAACCATGCAATTTAGTTTTATGGAGCAAACAGATTTAAGGCTGCGTCGGTACGCGCAATTTGAATCACACTAAATTACAAAATTTTCTATCTTTGCAACCAAAACGATATGTACGCAAACATTTTTAATGAAAAATCGTGCGGAATGTTGGTTTGGTTGGCTTGTCAAATTTGTCAATTTTTGTCTGTGTCATTTGACATTTGTTTGACAGTGTACGTACGTCAATGTCTGGAGAAAAAATCCAATGTCGAGTCTCGGCTCGGGAGCCGATTCTCAGTTCATGCGAGATATCTCTAATTCGAGATAATGTCTAATCGTGGAATGTCGATTAAAAATGTCACAAAAATGTCTATGATACGAAAGAAACGTATTCTCGCGGTCACTAGAGATAAAATGTCACGAACTATTGGGATGTCATCTAAGTTACGTTCCGTTTTATCGATTGTGTTTAGTCGTAATCGAGATCAACGAATCCAGCCTTATAATAGGTTCTGAAATATAAGACTGAACCGACTTCATTTCAGAGTATAAATAAACTACAAGGTATTGCTTTATTATTGAAATCTAACAAAAAAGATTCCACAGAATGACTGGTTTGTTAAACAAATCCGCGTAAAACGTAACTCAAGCAAGTGTCAATCTGACATGAAGATATAAAATTGTCAACTCCTATTACTTCGTCACCTAACATTGTCGAATTTGTCGATTTAAGAGCTAAATAAATGGCACTTAGACGATAAATCACACAAAAACACAAACATTTTTCCAATACCAAACTAGCAGAAAGAAATGTCACTACGATACCTACGATTTGACGATAGAGATCCAATGTCGACTGATATTTACCACTCGTTGTAAATCGAGCGCTGGGAATAGACAATTCTCTAACGTGACATTTTGAGAATACGAAAATTCTGTTTCATTCGACATTCGCCATTTTATTTCGAGATATGTCGAATACGACATAATGTCTATTGCGCGAGAATCGCCTCGCTGGCTTGTCTTCTGTTACAGATATACTTATTGCCCAGCTATTCTTGGAGTACCTAACACCGAGACACATAAGATCTCATAACCGACTATCGGATCGGACGTGAATTGAGTGTTCAACCAAAATCAAAATTAAAAATCTAATACTAAATTGCAATGAAACTTGACTACACTATCAAAAAACGTGTAACGTTTAAATTATCTAAATAAGACTTTTCTATTAATACACCATCTCTGTGAATATAGCAGTAAGTTCAATAATTGAAAAAGTGTAGTACAAAGTGGACCACATAGAACAAAACGTTCATTGTTCTCCACCTAATTACGATTTCGAACACATATTTCGACCGAGTTTTTAGGGGTTATAGAATGTTGGTATTGGCAACGCTGTCGCAATGTCAAATTGACAATCGAATCGAATACATATATCTCACAAAATAAGAATGTGGAACGTAATGACTAAAATCTTAGCACCATACAGATTTTATTATTTCTTACGACTTTACGATGATTAAGGTAAAGAACTCTTAGATAAATATTAATTTGTGCTTTCAAGTTTGCACGTTTTCGTAGGAAATTATGTTTTAAGTCTGTGGAATATTGGCATTCGCAATATTGGAATAAGTTCGTGTATCCGAAATCTAAAACGTTTAGCTGTGTGAAAGAGAAGGGGAAAAAAATATCATCTTTCCTTTCCTTCCTTCATTTTTATAACGGTATTGCGTCCGTGCGGAGTGTTCGTTCGTTCTTGAAAATTGGGCGAATGGACTAGGAACGGACGAGCGAGGATGTGACAAGTGGACTATTTGTTTAATTATAGTGGATAATGTAGATCGGGATACGGATGGTTTGTTTAGATAATTTACTGTGATTACTTGCGTTGGAACTGGAAGGTGGTGTGTTCACTGTGAGATTGCATGGATGCTGGCTTCTGTATAAACAATAATTTTTGTGGTTGAGTGGTTTCCCTGGTGGGTAGAGTGACGCGATGGCCGAGGCTGCGAGTGCTGCCAGCACCAACCCTAACGCTGAGATCGTTCGGGGGCAGGTGTTTGAAGTTGGACCGAGATACACGAGTCTCCAGTATATAGGTGAAGGAGCCTATGGAATGGTCGTGTAAGTATCTACAATTCTCTTTATTTTTAGCACATTATTACAATAACTACGAGGTGATTCAACAAATTTAAAGAGTTTTATCTGTATATTATAACTGTTGTGACAATATAGATCAAACAAATAGTAAATCAAATCAACAAATGATCTGACTAAAAAGTTTGTGCAAATGCTGTAATCTCTAACAATTTATTAAGTTTTTTCCATTTGTGTAATTGTAGTGAATTTTCCAGGGAATAAGTAAATTAAGCTGAAATGTAATAGGAAAAAGACCTAATATTATGGAAGCTCTGCTCTATGTAGGCTGCGAACTAGAAAAGTGTAAGAATTTTTTCCATCCTTTTAACAAAGTTCGTACTCAAATCCAATGTTTTGAATTTGACTATACCATCATCATCACGAGCGGGATTAGTACATCCACTGCTAGGCTAGACAGACTCTTCTCAAAGCACACCATCACTATACCCAATCATCAGCTTTATGGAAGGCATATGGATCCAGTCAATTCCGGCCACCTCTTGCACATTGAATCATCCGACACGGTGCCTATCATGTACAATTATTAAAGCTTTAGACAGACAATATATTTATTCGGACCATGGAATTGGCCAATGATTTGCAGAATCCATTGGCGTGAAGAGATAGTATAGTAAAGAGAAGTAAGCCGTGGGGCCTTGCTTGACGTTATCCTTTCACAAAAAAGTATGAAAACTGGTACCTAACAGGTACCTACCCAAGGTAATACTTAGGTATTATAGAAAAGGTTTTCAATAAGACCTGTTTTAGTACTTTCTGCATCGCTTTGAAATTTTTTTTTTATGTAATGATATGACAGACGAGCTAACATCTGAAAAGTGATTACTACTACCCATGACATCTGTAACCAACTAAGGAAAGTCAATACTTTCGACCATACTTTGTCAAACTGAGGGAATATTACTATTTCGCAAACATAACTTTAAAATATGCACTATTTTTATAGTAGTTGGTTTTAAAATTTTATTCCGTATTCTTTTCACAACTGGATGCTGGAAATAACAGTTTTAAGTAGTTCATTATTTTAATGTTTGCATTTCAATTCACTAACTGCTACACTCAGAGAAGTTTAATGGTTACTTTGGAGATTCCTTAGTAATCTTGGCATCCAAGGAAAATTTACTTTAGCTCCATTGCAATAAAGTTCAAGATTTATTTATTTAATCTATACTAAGAAGTCACCTAAGTAACAGTTAAACAACTATATGTAGCAGTAAAAGTAAAAACTAAATTACAGTGTTACGTACCGCTTAGTTATATTTATTTATGATACTGTTTATCTTATCAAAACATTTTGATATTGATATTTTAACTTTATTGATATTGATTATGTATGATAAAACATGTAACTATTTATACATGATTTGAGTAGGATGAAATGTATTATTAGCACAGTTATAAATTTTTCTTGTAAGTAAATCAATAAATAGAGGGTGTCCACTGTGAGAAATTCAGAAGTAATTACTCATTCCTGATAGTAGTCACAGTTCAAATTATCTACACTGAGTAATAAAATTATTATAATGCAGTACACATCATTTTCCATTTTAAGATATGAATCTATTTTTGGAAGAATTCTAATATGGTGTTTTCCTCATCCTAACTTTGTTTACTATTTTTACTCTGCTTTGTGTGTAATTATCTTTTTTTTTGGATAATCTTAACAATCTCATATTCACTAAAACCCCTTCAATAAACACTATCAATGTCATTTATTTCGAACAAGATTTAAACTATTTTAGATATCATCCACCATTAGATATCAAGAGACTTAATTTTGCTGTCTGTAAAATAAGCATTGGCTCAAAGCTACAAGGTTGACTATTGAAGGTGGTATGTCTGTGGGCGGCAGACAGATGATCAGTTCACTGGATGGACTAATCCATCAGGTTCCCTTTACAGAGCGTTAGTTACGGTGCTTCAAGATTGAAAGTCAAAGGTATTCGACTTACTACATTGTTTTAATTAGGTAATTTCGTTTTTTTAAATGTACACAGGTAAGTTAATAGAAATATCTTTTTATTTCCATTTCTCCAAGATTGGAGCAACATTAAATAATATCAATAGAACCCGTAAAAAGCCATAATAACTGTCAAGCAATGGTAACCACAGATTCTAGTTAAAAAGTTGTTAGAAAGGTATATTAAGGGGTGTGTGCCGTATAGGCACCTTTTTATAGTAATATTGTATACTTTTTACTTTTATATTTTTTTTACCTTTTGCCTGTCTTTTTGACTATTTGGTTTATTTGTTTTGTCTTTGCTTTGGGCTCACCTTGTTACAGTAGAGTAAATATTATTTTCACCACCCTAAGAACCCTCTTTATCTTTATACAGTCCATAAAATCACAGGGTGAATGTTTTAAAAGTATTGCACAATTTAATAAAAGCTGATTTTAGTCAGTGAATCATGTAATAGTACGGTTTAAACGCATTGCTGACTCACTCAATACTTATCATGGTAATTTTTTGTAATAGGTGTGTACATTTATAATACTAAGCAGATAAAAACATATGACATAAAAATGTACATATTGATTATGTTAATGTTTTGCCTATTGTTTGGTGATTACATTATTGGTGGTCATATAGAGACGTAGTTTCGCTTCTCAGTGCAGGCGAGGTTCCACAATAAAATTTGCTTCTTTCTAAGCAATTATAAAATATTGGTTTATTTTCTATTCGCATTTGAATCATGTTCTCTTTGTCAATCTTTATGATAAGTAATGAAATATAGGCAATTTCATCTGGTACTGATATACACGCAATAGCCTCCACTAGGAGACATAAACCTCTCCCCTGGCGATGATTCGAGGATTTGCCGTAATTGCCACGCCGGGTAGGTTGACGATTGCAGATTTTTGCTGACTCCACGTACAATGACGCTGCTGGTGTAGGCTGTTAGGTTCACGATCCCTTAGCCATCTAAGGCTCGTATTACAGAATGTTACTCAAGCAGAGACCTAAATGTATCAGATCAATATGTATGTGGCATTGTTGGTCTTGGTGAAGCACTGTTGGAGCAATCTCACCGCTACTCATATGCGATTAGCGAAGTACGCAATGTGTGGCGATGTCAGTCCTTGGACAGGTGATCACCAGTGGCATTTAATACAATGTGTTTCCGTTTTTTAGAGGACACGTTAAATAGTCGATCCCGGTTGTTTTCCATTCAAGGCAGTCGGTAGCCTACAGGGGCGGCTTAAAAACACTGGCTAGCCAATGACCGAGCGTGGCGGATTACAGACCATACCCTCTCCTAGTGAGAGGAAGCTGGGCCAACAGTGGGGACTTGTTGGCTGTTTATGATCGTTATCTTGTTTAGCTTTCCAGCTATAAAAATATAGGTAATATAAAAATAAATTGGTTCCCTCACCTTATGATGAGAAAATAAGTTTTCGCCCGTGTGACTTTATTTTCCGTGGATAAAAGTAGAGAGAAGGAAAACGATACGAATTTTAATGGTCCTTGTGCCAAATCAAGTCATTCTGATGCTCTGGTAACATGAATAATATGAAGGGAAACCGAGCAAACAATCTCGCATTTATAATATTACTAGCCACGATGCCACAGACAATGGCCACATTTAGGTCTTCAAGAATTTGATGTTTTTAACCTCGACTCGCTAAGAAGAAGAATATTACTAGCTACCCGCTCCGGCTAAATAAATAAATATTTTGGACTCAGTTTACATCAGCTAAACCAAGACTGACTGACTGACTGAGTTCCTCTCATGATGAGCTATTAGTACAGTATGATAAGGAAGAAAATAAAGATTTAAACAAATATACTTTTGGGGCCAAGAAAAGTTATTGCGGTTCATAAATAGCGTGTTTTTATTGCTAATAAACAATATCATCGCTGCCTTCGTTTTAATTAATCACTTACTTGAGTCATTAACGCGTTCTAACAGGGAGTCGAATCCAGAGGACCTTGTTTGGCGACAATGTGTCTGGACTAGTTGAATAATCAAAGTAGAAAGATGTATGTTTGTAGTCGTTTCATTACACTTACTATATTATGCAATCACTTTAACAGAGACTTTCCACTTAAGGTTCAGAATGTCGAGCGTAGCTTATATCGCACACTTACACCAATCATCTAGAATTCTATAAAATAAGCAAAGCGTTAGACTTATGGATACTAGATAAAATACATACATATTTATATAAACATCCATGACTCGGGAATAAATGTTGGTATTCATCACATGAACATTTACCCCTCGCTGGATTCGATCTCAAAACCGTTCGTTTCGCAGACAGGGTCACTTTCTTCTACACCAATCCGTCGTCTGATCGGAACTATTCATAGAGTATATGTTGAAGAAAATACCTTTTTAACATCGTTTAATTCCGAAAACAATATTTAGATTAATATTAAATCAAAATATCATTAGATATAGGATATTATTTTAAAGTAGTTATGTATTTTTTTTTTGAATCAAATAACTCGTATCGTATTTTGAGCCTTATAAAATTGTTACTATTCCATAGTTTCTTTTCATTTCACTAGTTTTTATGTAGAGTTGGAATCTTTAATTAATTTTTCTCATACTGTAATCTCTTCAAGGACGGTGCTTCAAGACTTCTCCCGCGTTTTGAATCGAAATCACTTTTATTGCATAATTTAATGTACATAGGCGGAGCGGGGCACAAAGTGGATATTAGTCCCGATAAAGATGCATTTTAATTAAAAACATTAACTCTAACGAATTTTCAAAAAGGATATCTATATATATATATATCATCATTCGATATTGTTTTTATAAATTTTCATACTGTTTTTGTAAAAATTACAGCAGTAAGTAATATGGCTACAAGTGGCAAAAATGAGGTAATTTTGTTTTACTTTAGTCTTGTAAATCAAAATAAAATTTACGAAAAACCACATCACTCCTCTAATCTTGTTTTTTTCAGTCAAAAAATGTCATAGCTAACGTAAAAACTGGTTACAATCTCACTCAGCCTGAGTTTTTTTACATGGTATTTGCTTAATATAACATATAAAACCTTGCATGCAAGTTGCGAGATAGATACAAGACACCCATTTCGTGGAAATCTTATTTTATTGCATTCAGCATTCACTTTTAATATTCTACAAAACTACTTGAAGAATCTCTGTGTAGTGACATCTGAGGAAATTACTTAACTTGCATAAATATGAGGCTGCATAGAAGGAT
Organism: Oegoconia quadripuncta; assembly: GCA_949316235.1. Classification (NCBI taxonomy): domain Eukaryota; kingdom Metazoa; phylum Arthropoda; class Insecta; order Lepidoptera; family Autostichidae; genus Oegoconia; species Oegoconia quadripuncta. Next base: position 19,847,607 of record OX438752.1, on the reverse strand, counting down.
ATACAATATAGCTTGTAAATTCCCGTCTATAGGCACTCTCGGCATCCATCATGGCGGCCATTCCCCATTCTGGGCATTCTGGTCACGTAGCAGACGGATCTGCAATAATCGTCAGCGGCTAACGAAATCTATTCTATCTATGTGCGATGACAGGGGAATGTGACGTATTAATTTATTGAATATCTCGTCTAGTAGTCGAAAACCTAATAAAATGTACTTTCCCTTTAAAGCTTAATAGCTTTAAAAGTTAAAACTACTTTGTTGTGATAGTTTACCTTTTAACTTAGTTATAATATTACTGTAATAAATCTTTTTACGTATCCAAAACCAACGGTTTTGCTGGCAGGAGGTGGAGGACACTTGATTCCATTTAACATTTTAAATTTTACAACATTTAGCATTTTAAAGCTTAATTTCGTAAACGGATCCCTGACTCGAAAAACTGGATATTTAACATTTTTTAACGACCTATCCAACGACTTTCCACGATGGAATACAAAATAAAAAAAAAAGATCCTCACTTTAGAGGTACATACCGTATTTTTTTTTCATAATTTCATTTCATTACTTTGTTGGCGTGATTAATATGTATATAGGTATACCCATTACAGTTTTCTTGTATAAAGTGCTACTGAGCTAAGCCGCGAACAGACGGACAGAAATGGCGAAACTATAAGGGTTCCTTGTTGAGTATGGAACCCTAAAAATTAGGCGGCCTTCTCGCAAACAACTTCTATATTAATATGAATGCCTTGTTACTCTGTGCGTTTCTTCCGACTTGATATTAAATTCGAGATCACGACAGGACAATAAGTCCATCGTGCTTACTAAGCTTTTCAAATACAAATTCACGTTCAGAGATTTATTAACACTTGAATACTCAAAGGCACTTAAGCAGACTGGATGGCTCCTTAGGAATAAATATTATGTTTCATGGCTTTTAATATTATCGTAAAAACTTGGTGTGTGAGCGAACGAAACTCATCGGATATGCTAATAAGAAAATTTGTTTAAAACACGATACCACAATTTAGATAATTTCTCGAGCTCTTGTCAGAAGTTTACCTGAAAACTTGATAATCTAAGTGGAAAGTTGTTCGAAGTGTTCCAAGTTCCGATAATAAACTTTTGCTTTGACTACAACAGCTGAAATATTTATAAATTGATAATATTATCTGGCCGTTAACTTTTAAATACGTCTTGTAATGAAGGCCTTTTAGACATTTGTTGCTCGGCGCTCTGTACATACTTAAAGTCACGCCTGTTTCCCGTAGGGGTAGGCCTCTGCCTTCCACTTGCTACGATCCTTTTGCATCATTTACTCTCATAAGGTTGTACATTGTATATGCTAGTCGGTTTAGGGTACTGTCGACTTGCTATGACATATAGTATTCGGTAATATCTCAGTGGCGTATCGTATAATTGAAGGGCTAAAAAATGCATTCATAACAGCTGACTTCATTACGGTCCCCTCTCAACCTTTGGAGTGCATGATCAGATCTTAACCAAATTTATACGGGACTACCTTAACAAACAAAACTGGAATCATCAAAATGAGTTTACAAATGTCGACAGTATGGGTGAACATACATAAAAAACGTCATACGAACATAGAACCTCTTCCTGCTTGGAGTCAGATAAAATGGTGGCCAAGGTCCTTCCGAGTTTTAACGGTTGCGGGTTCGAATCCCGCGAGGGGTAAATGTTTGTATGATGAATACGAACATTTATTCCTGAGTCATGGATGTTTATATACATATTTATGTATGTTTATCCGTTATATAGTATCCATAGTACAAGCTTTGCTTAGTTTGGGATTAGACGATTGGTGTAAGTGCCCCAAATATTTATTTATTTATATCCAATAGTCAGTCTATAGTGTTACCATACGAGGACCTTAAAGAAATCTGTGATTACATTCGGTCCAGCCGTTGACCAAGACTCTTGATGGCATCAGTGGTCGTTATCACAATTAAGTCTCATTTCAGAAAAATTCAGATTTCTTTTCCAAAATATTTAAGACATTAAGATAGTGAAATATGATTTTTTTGTAAAAATCATTTTAGTACAGACTAAAATGATTTTTTGTCGAATAAAATCACATTTTCGATACCCTACTTTGAATTCTATCAAAGTTAAGGTAAACTAACATTATATAGCTATTCTTATTTAGTTGTCTCACTATGTATTTTCTGCTGAACAAGGTTGTTGGACTGCCATGAAGATAGAACTCTGCCTCCGGCGAGCCCGCTCTTTTGTTCAATGAAAAATCAATATCTCCTCTACTGTGTACTAGCTATTGCTTTATTATAGCGAAAAACGCTTTTGTCCCCAGAAAGCCTTCCTTCAAATTAACCTTTGCTTAAAAATTTGTAATTTACCTAAAGTCAAGCAATAGAATTAATACAAAATTTCATTAACATTAAATTACGCGCCATAAGTTATAATGACATAACTTCAATAATATGTTGGTGCTCAAGTAGCATTCGTTAAAATGTGTGTGCCACCAACACATTAATAAGTTCATAGAAAGTTACATTACGTTCGCCCAACTTTGTGATACTGTGTAATTGAGTTGCGTGCAGTTTTTACGATTAAATAATTTAGCTAGGTATGGACAGGGGTGGTGGTGTGAACAAGTTTGGAGGTAAATCTTTATCAGCACCCTTTGCTGCGGTACTGCTACTGGAAATTTTATTTTGTTACCCGGTCATTATGATGATAAAGGGCTCCGCCGTTTCAGAACTTTGTAAGTAGGGACTGTAATTTTCTTCCTAACTTATTTTATGTGTGACTAGCTTTCTGCCCGCGACTGCGTCCGAGTGGATAAAAACACTCGGTTGTTTGAGCTCCATATCCTTTGGCTGTCAAAGTAACAAAATAAATCTCAATTTTATTTTTTACCACAAGTTTACCACGGTCACAGTCCACAGAGTATTATGTTTACGGCCAATTTTAAATTTCTAATTAAATGTTAATTTTGATTTTAAAATATATATCTTTGCGAAAATCCATTTAGCAGTTTTTCCGAGATGCGAGTTCAAACAAACAAATGATTTTCGATATAATGAACTGAAAATTACCGCGAATTACTCGGTACGAGTTAATTAAGGTAGGTACCTACTTTCGGTTGATAATTCTCTTGAAGTTACCGAATTTCATTCAGGTCATTAAGCTTACAAGATCGTCGAATCTCATCAATTGCCTCTTTAAGATGAATCGACACGATTGATTTCTCGTTTTAATTGGAAACATTTCAAAGGTGCCTCCTAAATGAATCATTTAATCAAATTACATAATAGGTAAGTAGATATTACATCTGTCTATAAGCACTACAGACTACGACAAACAGACAGAATTCGTGATATTTTTACTTATTATTTTTATGTAGAGATTTTTAGCGTTGAAATTTCTCGATAGTTATTATTATATTAGATAGGTATCATCGCGGAGATACATCGGTGCTCGTATTTACCTGCATTCCGATATAATCTTGAAAACAAGTACTTAGGTCTATTTCAACCAACATTCCTTTAAAAAAAAAACGGAATTTTAACAGGATGCGCACATGAGCCTGTCTCCGTGTGTAATAATACTTTAGATTTATTCTCCCCTATCGGTGTATAGGTAACGCTTTGAACGCTCGTAGTTACCGTGAACTTGTTCAGGACTAAAGTAGCCTTTGTCCACCGGATCTCATGGCTACCTCTCTGACAAAATTCAATATAATTAAACAGAAGACATTCGCATTAGCATGTACCGCCCGGGCATTTATTCACACATAACTCGGATTATATTTGGTAACATTAAGTACTTAGCTGTCAAGTTCAAGATCTCTCACTCAATTACAGACACTATATCCGTAAAAAAGGTTAAATCTATCCCTTTCACCCGTGTTCAGTCGTCCTTCGTATCGTCTATTAATTGAATAGGTAGTTAACAAATATCTGGATCCGCATTGGATTGTGCATTTTCTGATCCCCGCTCTTCACTCACGCTCGAGCTTGCAACGAGATCGTATTACATTGATGATTTTGTGGTAAGAATGCAAAAAGTTGTATCGCCTCATAGGCGATGGGGATTTTAAAGTGGGCATTATAACGGTTCACTCGAAAGCCCTCATCCCACGTATGTGTGCATACATTATTCCGCAACCTTGCCTGCAATGTCGTCCTTCGGAGCACTACCCGTAAAGGCAAACTGACCGTAAACTTTATTATTAATTTATCACTTCGTTAACTCTGATGTCGCATGAAGACGTTATAACACTCAGAATGCTCGTTGATCTCAGAGGTCACATTCTGCCGCTTGGGAGGGGATTGATTTTCAAATGAAGAGGAAATTTCTAACGCCTACGAGACGAGATGTGAGGAAACGACTCGTTTAATTTCCATGATAATCTGTCGGTTAGGTACTTAACCCGTTTCGAGAAATTATTTATATTGTTGGTCTGTTCAATTAACTTGATTATCCATTCTATTGATCTAATTGCGTTATTAAATAGCAGCTATTTGTATAGCTACAAGTTGCTGCATTTCATCATAGCGTTAGTTACAATTTAAATGTATAACGAGTGTCAATTTGTCCAGTGCGGAGACAAGCGCCATGCCAACTCGTTAATGAAACTAAACGTTAAATGGTGTTATGCAAAGCTTTCCAGCTCTACCCACCTAAATACCTAGGCGAATCGAAATGTATGGCGGATATTATCTGTATTATAGGAAATTGCGCTGCTCCGACTGCGTAGCGCTCCTCCGTAGTGTCCAAACAAAGGAATCTTTTTTTACGTTGATAAACTTAGCGGAGGGAGCCTACCTAAAGGCCATACCCACAGAGAACCCCACAGTGTACCTCCTCTCGTGCCATCGCGGTGCGGCTACGGGTAACCCGCGGTATTCGTCCGCAGTCACGCCGGTTAACCCGCTCCGATCAGCACAGTTTTCTGTAAAAACGGAAGAATATGACGATTCCCCTAGGGATTCAATGACTAATTCAACTATCTGTCTACTTCAGATCAAGCAGCTAGGTGTTTGCCGAGGGGGGAAATGGGAAACTTTATTTTCTTACTTACCCTATTTCTTTCTTTAGTCTGGGGTCCAAGGTAGCAATAGGGTCACGTAGGGCACCGTCTAACTTTAATAGGCGCCGTGTCGAGTACCACTGTTGATCCTACCTTAAAGGATCAGTGGCAGGAATCTGGAGGTGGGATTGCTAGGTGTTTCAATCAATCAATCAATCAATCAATCAATCAAATTCTCTTTATTGTACAATTAACAAATACGACACAACGATTGCAGCGTTTCGTCATAAACTCTATTATGAAATTGTGAACAAGTGATTTTATAAATTTATTGACATTGATCACAAAATCGATGCCTACTCTAAAGCTTTTGTTGTCTTCACTTAGGTTTGTAAACGACTTAAAGTCTTTTTATAGGTCTTGCGGTTAGTGGCTAGGATTTCACAATGGGTGGGCTATATGCATGGCAGTAATGCCGCCGGGAAATAACCGATCAAGTACCCATCGCGACAGCAACCGTATAAAAAACTGGGCGATTTATGTTTTTAAGTTGTTCGTCCGTCACGTTCCGGGACACAATACTAAACATAAAAGTTGTTCTATTGTTATTGAGTCGAAAGGCGGATTGTGTCCCTAAACGTGATCCTATTATTGTAAACTGTCGTCTGTACCTATTAATCATTTAAATTGTGTAATAAAATTATTGAAATTTGACTTTTTAACTCAAGCTTTTCATCAGCATACAGTTCAGAATTCAGCTGTGTGAAGACCTGAATTGACTTTCTAGTTTCTGGACTAGGTAATTTGTATTATTCCGAATGAATAAAATAAATATTGAGAAGCAAGGCGTCACAGACACGTCAAACAAAAAAGTGAACACATTATCAATGTTAGCCATGCAGCCAAGTTGCAAACAAAGGGTTCTATAGGAAGCCCTGGCAGTTGTCTTTGTTAGGCGACTTGTCTAGACTTTCTCTACTCTAGTTGCTGATAGTTGCTCTAGTAGTTTTTCTGATGCCTATTCGTTTAGTTAGCATGACCAGGCTTGTTGTCGTCGGGTACCTAATTTAGGACTTCGTAGCTAACATGATTATGGGAAAAATTATTTGTTGCAAGGATGCCGACTTATATAGCAGTCGATCGAGTTTCATTACTATAAACACTCATCGTACACAATCAAAATTGAATTAACGCTCTCTATATTTTTCAAGTTGTTGTCCTTTTCATCGAGTAAATCGAGTCAGTCAATTCTTTGTAGATCGCCGGTAATATAAATCTGAGCATCCCTGGTCTAGAGCCTGCGGTACGAGATATTATTATATGTTATCTGCAATGTAGCAGTAGCGTCAGAGATCGCAATCATCCGCTAGACTGAACACGGATCACTCACGGTGCTATGAGGAATAGCAGACTAAGATTACAGGAAGGTTTAACCGTCATCCGGCGTGTTGTGTGGTACTTACTAGACTCCTTACTTCTGATATATTATGTGTCGTGCTTATTAGAGACTAAAGTGTTCTGCATTTCTGCGATAAACATGATCAATATTACTGCACTAATTTTAGGGTTTTGCTCCACAAACGTTAAAAACAGGATCACTTTGTTGCCTGTCGTTTTTATCAGGAAAAGAGGTATCAAGCTGTATTTAATATCAAATGCTAAAGTCTACAGCTTTATAGATCGGTAATAGGTTTCAGTTTTCAACTCAATAAAAATGAAATGATACGACCTTTCAAACACGTATTCGCTTACAACTTGCGCACTGACTGATCTACAAATCTATTGTAGGTACTTACTTTTCTCGTCTCATCACAACTGAAAGAAAAAATCCGAATATCATTAATTTCTAATTGTATATTTGGCTTCATAAGTTATTTAATACGCCATAAATAATATATTTTTCATGATTAATGTAGCATGCTGGCTATTTATAGAAAGAAAGAATGAAAACGTATTTATTCAGTGTCACGTAATATATCTGCATAAATTAAACAATAATATAACTATATTATGAAAGCGAAAGTTTGTTTGTTGCTCAATCACAACGAAATGTATGAACGGATTTGGGTGAAATTTGGTATATAGCATATTTTCTTTCCGATAAAGGGAGTAAACAAATTAAAAACGTAAGTCTCATCTTCACTTAACATCAGGTGTGATTGAGGTCAAGTGATAACCCGTTGTTAATAATAAAAAACATATCCGCGATAAAGTTATTACAAGCAGGCGAAGCCGCTGGGGGAAAGCTAGTCTTAAATAATTTCATCCACTCAGCATAAGTCTAGTTTTTGCATATTTACGAGATATTTTCTATAGTCGATTTTAAACGAATAAATAGGTGGAAAATTTCTAAGCTGAGGCTGTATGTTAAGCTGTACCATTCGCAGTGCTCTATAATGATAGTCTAGACAAGGGTCATTTTAGAAAACTGCAGTTGGTACAGCTTGAATAGGCATTACGCTTACATTAATCGTGTAAACATTGACATCTAAATTTTGCGGCTTTTTATACAACGTTGTAACATAACTAGGTACTTATTTGAGTTGCTAGTAGTAAATATAGAACCTTCAGGGAACGAGTCCTATTCGCACTTGTCCGTCTTTTTTCTTTCTTCATGTTCATTCTTGTCATTTTCAAAATATCCCAACCATGGAGATCTAACATTACGCTGACGCACCTAAGAGGACCCAGCCATAGATTGACATAAAACGTTGTTGAGGGTCAGGCTACAGGGCAAAAAGGGCAACAATCCCTCCCTGGTGACCGCTTAGATCGTACAAAGGTCCGACGACCCAAATATGAACAGTTGATCGCATTATCTTTCGGCTTTTGTGTATCTCTACGCCTTTGATATTTCGTCAAAGGGAATTTTTATCTAAACGACATTTAGACGTGTGTGTATTATATATTTGGACAAACCTTCATTTTTTTATGCACAACTGGTTAGGTTATGAGGTCCCACCTGATGTTAAGTGAAGATGAGGCCGAATGTGGAAGAGTACTGACCCGGAAACCCCATCATATTTAGGGAACGGGCTATGTTATCTCTGTCGACCGGAACAATGCTATTACGATTGTAACATTGCTGGTTTGCGGCAGATTTAGATAAGATGGTAGCTAGCCAGGGGGACATTTAAAATGCCCTACCACCAACCAAACGGAGTACTAAATATATACTATATTGAACCCGCGACCTCCGATCGTAAATCCTATGTTGTTTCATTGAGCTACGGAGACGGTTAAATTGTACATTCTTTAGCAACATTCTGCATCTGCTCCGCGGTACAGGTCTGATGTCCGCAATTTGGATAATTTTGGAGTTCTTACACAAAGGGTACCAATGGGGCCAATGCCGGCCGTCAGTCCCAAAGTCTTCAGCTTCATCAGTAACCAATACAATTTTTTTTATTTGATATTTTCACTGAATAGGTGTTACCTATTGTTGCAGTCCAAGGAGTACATCTTATTATGTTGAATTTGAAAAGAAATCTTAATTTATCAAATGCGGGAGCCCTGGGTCCGGTGCATTAAGAAAAAAATTGACGTCGGAAAGGGGTTCCATTTTATCATAATAGGTTCCTGATGCTTTGATTCGCTAATACTCTATTATTTATACAAATAAAATGAATATTAATTGAATCAGAAACTATAAAACAAGTTTCTTATCGTTATAAGAAGGGGCAAAACACACTGCATCTGGCTGGTAATGGTCAACGCATTGACATCCGCGATACCACGAAGGGGATGTGTTGCCGACCTTGAAGAACCCCTCTCTTGAAGAACCCCATTTTAATCGCTTGCTCGGGAATAATCGGGGGCTTGAAGCCATCGCAGGAATAAAAAAAAAGTATCTGTTCATCAACTTTTGGGTTCGACTGTACAGCAACTAAAATGTTTATTAGTTACAATAACGTACCTAAATTACAACCTTGAGCATTAAGTGAGAGGCTGTTTACTGTTTAATTAATTAACCTTAATTAAAACAATCGTGACATGTCGGCGCATTCACCTCGCGCGGGGCTTTATCCGTCACGTGGTTATATAGCAGTGGTGTTGCTGTTATATTATTGTTTGTGTTTAATATTTTACCTTGAACTTGATAAAAATGATACCGTCATACTTCCTATAGATTCCTAGATATCTAGGTTCTTTTTACCCGAGTGCCCTAGGAATGGAAAGAGGATAATGTTAATTTCCATGTTACCTCCTGTAGCCTAAACAGTTTGACCGATTTTGAAATACAACGTTTCTTTAGATTCGTCTTGATCCCCAGAGTGTCATAGGATAAATTGGTAAAAAGTCCGATACGGTGCGGCGGCGCCAGTTTAGTATAAAATGTACCTACTCTCGTTATTTAAAACGTGAAAAACCATTGGTAATTTGGTACTAATTTACTACTGAAATCTGAATAGTGAGTATACTGTACGAGTGAGTATACTGTACGAGTGAGTACGTATTTTGGTGTCATTCATCACGAAGAGGGGACTTTTTGGTAACATTTATACTTTTCAAATTTATGTTACGAATTAGTGCTAAATAGGTTCATAAAACTTAATGTATTTAAAAATAGGCTTTTTTCAGGATTTCATACTTGAAATCGGAGCCAACTGTCCATCCGTCTGTCAAGGGCCTCTGGGTCCGAAATGTGTATAGAAAGAAATTGGAGCTCACACAGTTTCTGTACCGCTTTGATCCGAAACTAAATACTGTACTCCGCCGTTGTACTCAATTTATGTATCAATTCAAAATTAATGTATTGCCTTTTTGTACAATAAAGCGTTTACAAACAAACAAACAAAACTGTATGAAATTCTTATTCCATCCAAAAAAAAAATGTTATTTTCAAGAAAAAAAGAAACTATAAGATCCAAAAACGTGTGGCTAATAACAATGAAAGAATTCTACTCTTAATGAGCAAATGTCAGTATCCTCTATTTAATTAGGTACTACCTATAATTTGGAGGGGTCTGAAAGGACCGGTCCTGGGTCTTTGTCTGGATCTAATCGACATTGCCCGCTCCAAATTCTTCGCCAAACTGGTGTCGTTTGCTTACTGTATCAAAGTACACTCCAATTTCACTCTCTAATTGACGAGTGGTGTACGGTAAGGGGCTTTGTGACAGTGTAGCAACTCGTTTGCCATAAATACTGGTGCGACCGTGATCGTCAATCGTACCCACGACTTTCCCTTTGGAATAGAATAGTGCTAATAGTAAATTTATTAACTATACATTCAACATTTAGAAAAAGCGATTGTATCATCCAGATAAACCAAATTGGTTGGTGGTAGGACATTTTGAATGTCCGCCTGGCTAGCTATCACCATCTAACTCTACCGTCAAAACAGCAGTGTTAATAGCATTGTTGTTTACCGGATGTCAGAGATAATAAGTCCCACAAATAAGATGGGGTTTCCGGGTCAGTAAGCTTCCATCTTCGGACTCATCTTCACTTAACATGAGGTATGATTGAGGTCCAGTGCAAACCCGTTTTGCATAAGTGTTCAAAACGGCGTAACCAATTTAGATAAAGAAATGGCTAAGAACTTATCTCCGTGTTTAATCTTAAATACTCTGCCTTGTTAATCAACGTAATAGTCCCTACATCACATACCAATGTAAGTTGAGCCCGCTCTACATTATAGCTGACTGTAGTGTTGCCGGTCTGCGTTACGCTACAATGTGTTGACGAACCATCAATCGCATTGAATAATATTGTGTAACCTATTTACTCATGAGATCAAGTTTATGTCTACTTAGGTACCGTGATCGGAGTGAGTCACAGTTCCCAGTGGTACCGTTACATCATCTCGCGGAACTTCATTATTTCTGTCAAATTTTCCTGTTAAGATACTACGCTGCGACTTGATTACAGCTAACAAATGATCGGACGAGATAGTACCTACACTCACTGAACTCGCAGATAATTACTTCTAAAGATGCGTCAAGAGTGTGCTAAAGTTAGGCGAGTAAAGTGGTCCCTATTTTTAATTTAATTTCAAACGTAATTCTCAAAAATATAATGGAAAATAAAAAACTCCCACTAAAACCACGCGCCAGATAAAATAAATGTTTTGCATTTCTTCCTTTAGTTACGGTTTGTTGGTTTGTAAACGCTTTATTGTGCTTCATAAAATTTACATAACTAAAAGACCTTCCTTCATTTCAAGATTCTAGGTCAACAGGAAGTAGGTACCCATCCCTATATACGTTTTTATCATCAGTCAGTGTGCCATTTAGTATGGGAATACATTGCTTTGAGTTAGAAACTTAAATTTTTTACGGCACATTCGGCTTCATATAGTTATTCCAGGGCTGTTTTACATGATTAATAATAAATAAATATTTGGGACATTTTCACCAACATCTAGTCCAAATTAAGGAACTAGGTAACGGGTAAACATACATAAATATATAAACATCCACGACCGGGAATAAATGTTCGTACTTAGTCGAACCCGCAACCGTTGTTGGTCTCACAGACAGGGTCACTATCCACTACACCAATCAGTCGTTCATTGTTAGCGTGATGCCTATTCAACCGCAGTTCTGCATCATGTTAGAGAACTGCACGCATGTGCAGTTAACGTTGTATAGCCGGCATGCTACCAATAATTGTGTAATAGCCCTGTGTGATTAATTATGAAACCGACTGTACTTTAAGAATACGGTCGCAGACCTAGCTCTTGAATATAATTTCAGCTTATACATCTTGACCTGCACACAGAAGGACATCAAACTGATCCTATAAAAGTTCCGTTATTACGCTTTGAGATATGGTACCCTAAAAATGTGGATAAAAGGTCCAAAATTTAAACAATTTTTTTTATATAGATGTTTTTAAATTATTATTTTCATTAAGGGAAATGACAGTAGACGGTGCTGCCCCACTCAAATAAATATCATATATCTCAAAAACAAAGCCCTAACAGGCAAAAACAAGAATATCAAGATTGAGATTGCGATATTTTAAGGTATTGCAAACTGTTTTGTGCCGTTCATATAACCTACAAACGTCAAAACGATTTTCGGTGGTCTCCGTGATCCGGTTGTGGATAATCTGAGCAATACAAAACTATTTTGAGAACTTTATAACACCGGAATCTACATAAACTACAGCTTGACATTTTTGTTTTCCCCTGTTGAGGCTGTTTACTAGATTATATTATTTATTTGAATGGCAGATCGTTGATCATTTCATAGGGTATCCCCCTTAAGTTCCACACATTAATCTAAAGTGAAACTGGTCGTATATGTAACCTGTTACTACTTTTTGTGTTACGGAGCCTTAAATATATCCTTGGGATTGACCTTATGTCAAATAAAACGTTTCTATGGCTCAATGCTCCAGTGGGGTGCCCATTTACGAGCATGTATTGAGTGTCTGAAACCATTCACTGACAATTGTTTCTCCTTTGAATAGGTACTTTTATTAACAGACTGTACAAATATACGTCGTTCGCGTAGTAAAGCGAATGTCTCATTGTTTCTTATTGCAATTTTTTTTTAAATATGGCATAAATATGTTAATGTTACAATTTCGAAATTTTGTTCTCTGTTAATCAAACTTTGCATACAATTAAACTAGAACTAACAACTAGTACGGAACTTTGCATTCAACAAATAGAGTTCGGTTGGTTGTCAACAATTTTTTCAGTGTATTATTTACTTAATTTAAAAATGTTTAATACAAACATAAGTCATACAAAATAAAGCTAACGGAAATCGATATGTTGTATTTATGACTGATCGTATACGCGTTTGACCACATTCTCACCTGATGGAAAGTAAAAATGTGGTCAAAGATGAGGCATGAGATCTACTGCTTTATTCTGATCTAGTCCTAAGTAGAGTCCAATGTATTTTTAGTTTTCGTTAAAAATGGAGAATAAAAGGAAAACTGATTTGATCGTCTTTTTTAGACGAATTGGAACATCACATAGATCTTCGCGTAAAAATTATCTCACAAGTTCCTTCATCTAACTGTATTACTACGGTCCCTTAATTTATTTGGTTCATTTTTTTTTTATGGTTAACTGGATACGCGTTTGACCACATTTAGGTTCCACCATTTAGGACACTGAACAGTAAACGTGTTCACGAAAGCCAACCAGAATGGATTTGAATCTTTTTGTATCCAATAGTGACCTCAAACGGGTTAGTCCTGCGGTAGTATTTTCGATTCACTAAAAACTCTGAAATAGTGAGAGGAGGCTGTGCCCTAACAATCCCGCCTCCACACTCCTCCCACTGTAACTCCTACAAGCTAGGATCACCAGTGGTACGAAAAGATCGATCAAATATCGAGCAACTTCTGGTTTTTCTTATATCCTAGTTTCTCAGGCAACCTCCGGTGTGGACAGTATATCTTAGCTAGCATACCAAATATCCTACCACCAGTGTGAACTTACACTTAGGTATATCTACTCGTATAAAGCTCTAAATCCGTTTGAATTTCAACGCAAATTACGTCTGTCTAACAATGATAACATGCAGGCACCCTTCACATTATGTCTACGCATAACGGTTAGTATAGTAATTAAATATACCCTCAGTGGTAGAAGTCTGACTAATTATAGAGGGTGCTCTGCGAGACGAGGGTCTGATATGGGGTGGCGTTCACAGAGATGAGCGATCTACCAAGAATACGGCTAATTTGGCTCTTATATTTTAAGCATTATTAATATTATGTTGCTAGGAGGGCTCCTCTGTAACCATAAGCATATATACATACAAAGTATCTGTAGATAAACCAAGGTTAAGGGTAAATCAGAGTAATTTGTTACCATACTATGTAATACAACACATGTGAAAAGTATGCGCCATTTTTAGAATTTGAGTAATAAAAGTCAAAGTTGATAGGATCTAGTGGCTGGCAATTAAATAGGTTTAAATTTATAAGTAGTTTGGACACATAAAAAGAATAGAACCAGCCAGTCTCTTCCCGGGGGTGTCGTAAAAGGCGATTATGGCACTTTACACCATAAAATATCTATAGATTTGCCCATTTTAACGGCGATAACCCCATGTCACCTGTGCACTTCCGTATATTTGTAAAGGTGAAACGTGTAGGTTGTTTCAAGCATTAACCATTTAATGTTTGGAGATATCTGACCACACTATTTGGGGATAAGGGCCGTGATGTTTAACATAATCATTCCTAAATATTTTTGTAAGTAGATAAGGGCCATAATTTTTTTATTATTCGCAATTGTCTTGATCACAGTACATAAGTAAGGATTTTCGGTAGACAACCTCTTTGGTATAGTGATTAGAGACTCTGATCGCAATGTCTAGGGGTCTGTCGTTATTTTTATATGTACTACATTCGCGGCGACTAGGCCCTGTCAACCTTAGCTTCTATTACTGAAATACAGAATATATCGCATAGGTATTTTACATGTGGACGATTATGGTTTGTATGAAAATTAGTTACTTAAGTCGCAAACCACACATTAGATAAAAAGTTACTACGCAAATATTTTGTTTTGAGTATTTGAATCAAGTACGCGTATAAGTACCGTACATGGATTTTTAATTCCAAAAAAGTTAAAAGAAAAAACAGCTAATACCTAGGCTTTAAAAGTTAAACATTATTATTAGACGTTAACGAAAATAACAAACAACTCCCTTTTTGACGCCGCATATTGTTGAGGGCAACTACGGAACTCTACACTACGGGTGGCCCGTCACGCACTTTCCAGTGGCTCTTCGGTTCTCGATACTTTATAACCCTCTTGAAGCTTAGTTCCCTCTTTTCGACTAAAATTCAGTTTCATTCACAAAACAGTGTACCCACGCCAAATCATATTACGAGTGGGTTTATCTATCGCTCTTAAATCCCGATACAAAGAGGGTGTTATAAGATTCTGTATGAGGAGTTGTAGCGAGAAAACGGCTGAACCGAATTGAAAATGGTTTTCATTTCAAAAGCTGGTGTTTGTGCGATGGTGCTTAGTCGTGTTTGTGGGAATTGGCTCAACCTTTGCGAAGATATTTGACTCTGAACGCAGTTGGTTTGTTTCAAAATAATATTTTGTCATAGTCCTTTTTTACGGTTATTAAAATTGTCAATTATAGGAGTACCACAATCAAATAGGGAACATGAGAAAGGCGGCCAAGTCAAGAGTTATTCTAAGCCGACGAGAGAGTGACTTTATGAGAGTAAATGAACCAAAAAATAAATGTAAGGATCGTTGCGAGTGGAAGTCTGTGGTTGCCTACCCTGCGGGAAACAAACATGACTTTATGTATAATACAAGTTAGTTATACAGGGCGTCCCAAAGTTATGGGACATGAAGGGGAAGTACCTTAAATATTGTAGATAGTGAATTTTGCTCAAAGAAGACTTTATGTTATTTTTAAAAGTTAGTAATTCTGCATTCATAGATTTTCTAAAAATTACTTGCTTCGGCTGGGAATCGAACCGACTTAAATGTGAAAAAAAAAACACCCTACTTTTATGATGCCAATCGAAAGAATAGCTAAAAAATAATAACTCTGCCTAAGTAACATAGTATTTTAAAAGAAAGGAACAACATAAAATGATTGAGTCAAATTTCAAGAAAGTTATTTATTGCCGACGACGTTCGAAAAGTAGCGATATTATCATTCCAAAGATAGCATTGATTATTCGTAAATAAGTACCCACTTCATAAAATAGGTACTAACATAGTTTTCCTTATTATAAGTGCACGTGTAGATGAAATGATAAAACTTGTATTTCAATACGTCCTCTGTAAGCTAGACAGAAGGCAAATTAAAAACAAAAATAAATAATTTATAATTTGAAAATGGAACAGTTTATGACAGCGTTTGTTTGAATGCATACTTTTTAAGATATTTTAAAAAGAAGTGATATTTTTAAATGTTGTTCTTAAATTTGAAAATGGAACAGTATGTGCGAGCGTTTGTTTTTCGGATATTGATCTGTTTAGTCTCAATTCACTTACACAAGTGTTATTGTGTTAATTTATTGCGAACATGGCATATCAAGTAAGTTTTGATCTAATGGAAGCATATTTTTTGAACGATAAAGATATCTCTAGAAGTTTGCGGTGGTATGGCGTAAAATATCCTGATAGACAAATACCGTCTCGTAAAGTTTTGAAAAGGCTTGTGAACAATTTGAAAACTCTGGGACGTTTCGATAAACGCCCAAGAGAACCACAGCAAGAAAACCATACGATCAACGACGAAGAACTTGGTATTTTAATTTACTTTTCGGCTTTTCCGAAAGCATCGGTGAGAGAAGGAGAACATGAAATTGGAGTTTCAAAAAGTAAAATACACCGTGTATTAAAAAAACACGGTTTTAAGAGTTATGTTGAAGGACGATTGGTTCAAAAATTACTTCCGGGCGATACAGAAAGGAGAAAAAATTTTTTGCGAAAAAAGAATTGCTCGAAGATCCAAATTTTTTGGATAATATTATTTGGACAGACGAATCTAACTTTAGCAATAACGGTATGTATAACCGCAACAATAATCGTATTTGGTCTAAAGAAAATCCCCTACGAGTGACTGAAACTAATAACCAAGTGCGTTTTTCACTCAACTGTTGGTGCGGACTTTTAAAAAACCGGGTTTTCTTAATCCATTTTTACCAAGGAACCTTGAACACAGAAAAGTATTTAGGAATACTTCAAATTTTAAGGGATAAGATAAGAAACCATTCCGCGGCGGAGCAAGAAAACTTAATTTTCCAACAAGATGGAGCTCCGGCTCATAATAGTCGGAGAGCAGCAGATTTTCTAAATGAATGTTTTCCTACATGGATTGGTACAAATGGACCGATTAGATGGCCGGCCAGATCCCCGGACCTCACACCATTAGATTTCTTCTTTTGGGGATACGTGAAAGATATGCTATACAAAAAGCGATACGAGAACGTAGGCGAGTTGCAAACAGAATTGTGCCATATCACATCGAGTGTTCACCATAAAATGATTAGAAAATCAACAGGCAGCGGGCTCATTAAAAGATTGGCGATTTGCGTAAGACAAGAGGGATCACATTTTGAGCATTTAATTAATTAATTTACAAAAAAATACCTACTTAATTGACTACGGCAGTTTCATGTATGTTTTTTATTTGATTAAAATGATTAATTTCACGTTGTTCCTTTCTTTTAAAATACTATGTTACTTAGGCAGAGTTATTATTTTTTAGCTATTCTTTCGATTGGCATCATAAAAGTAGGGTGTTTTTTTTTTCACATTTGAGTCGGTTCGATTCCCAGCCGAAGCAAATAATTTTTAGAAAATCTATGAATGCAGAATTACTAACTTTTAAAAATAACATAAAGTCTTCTTTGAGCAAAATTCACTATCTACGATATTTAAGGTACTTCCCCTTCATGTCCCATAACTTTGGGACGCCCTGTATACTCGCATCTAGGGTGAATATTATTGTAATACATCAAAATATCCGCATTTTATTGCCCAACATGAATAAGTAATAAGTTAACATAAAAAAAGAGCACACAACAGTACGAGTACAATGCTGAAAGTTATTGTCACTGCCAATTCTGGCTTAGATGTTATACAAGTTACTTTGGCATGTGTCCTGGTAGTTTTTTATTTGTTTTACTCTTCGTGTACAGAATGTTGGTTGTTTTATATGGATGTAATGAGATCCATTATTTCGTTCTTTTATATACGCTACTGGTTCAAGATGAATGTATAGGTATTGTATTCTTGTTTCTCTGATATTGTTTATTGGGACTATTTGGATCCTTTGCAGTATTAATGAGTATGGAACCACATTTTCGTTGAAGATTAGCGTCCCACGTTTGAGTCATAATTATACAACACCAAGTACAAGTTACAACCTCACGTGTTCGCTGTATACCTATTGTCAGGTCAGGAGCAATGTGCGGTATAAATTTCTGCACTATTTGAAAACGTTGACATACGCAGGGCTTAATAAGGAGGAGTAATAAAAAAAGATATGTAATCAATTATTTTTATTTAATTTCGAAGCGCAGTGATGTCTCATTAGAATGCCATCTAATTTTGTTTTATGCAAAAAAAATGCGCTGTTCATGACACATTTTGTTTGGCGTTTGTACATAGGTAGTTGGAATTGCAAATAATTAGAGATACAAATTTTTCCCTTAGCTTATATAAAAGGGGAAAGTGGTTACAATTTATAAATATATCCATCGACTGTATACTGTAAATTAAAGTAAATAAATGTATTCAAAACAATTACCGGTTTAATCACAAAACAATTTGATAATTCAATTTAACGCTTCCGGCGACATTAAGGCCCTTATAAATAACAATACTTAGCAATGAGTCACTTCATTGTGGTTATGGCCCATAATAACCACGATGTTATTATTATGTTCGGTGTAAAGTGTAAAATGAAGTAGGTGATACAGACGCCTGATGAATCTGTCGTCGTATCGAGTCAGTTGTTTTCTCAACAACGCTGTTTGTCTGCGAAGTTTAGATTGTTTGATAAGTTGCATCAGGCGTTATTTCAACCATTATACGCCTTTTGTTGAAAAGCTGAGCGCACCAACAAATCTTCACAAGTTATAAAGTACTTCTATCTCTAGGTACACACTTCTAGTATAAGCGGATCATCTCCGATAGCGTCGCGCGGCCAGGTTTACATTTGTAGTGTTCCGTCGGCGTGCTGTCGTAGAGTAACCAGAAAATGCTGTGTAAGTACAATCAATCAAATACGCTTTATTGTTTATATAAGGAACTTAGTGTACACTTTATTGTGAGAGCAGAACGAAGTTAAACTATTCTTAATATCAGTCGGCGTTAGCAATAAAGTAAATGAAAATACTATTTTCATTTCTTTAAATGCTATAGTGAATAATTAAATGGATCGTATTTTGCGTATAACGGATCGCATGTTTGGATGTAACCTCAAATGTCAATGTTTTGTGTAGGTATTAAATGTACTTTTTTTTATGCACATCGGAATAGTACTTGACCTCAATCACACCTGATGTTGAGTGAAGATGAAGTCGAAGGTGGAAACGTACTGACCCGGAAACCCCAACATATTTGGGGGACTGGCTATCTTAACTCTGACAACCGGAACACAACAATGCTATTAACATTGTTGCTTGGCGGCAGATTTAGATGAGACGGTAGTATCTAGCCAGGCGGACATTTAAAATGCCCTACCACCAACCAAACCGAGTACTTAAAATGTACCCCGCTGGGGATCGAACCCGCGACCTCCGATTCGTAAACCCAATGCTGTTTAGAAAGGTCCGCGGAGGCGCTTAAAAGATGTAAGTAATTAAACGACAGATGTTGCATTGTATAATATTAGTAGAACCAGTTAGAATTACTGGCATAACAGATAAAATATCAGATTTAAATCCCTGAAGAGTAAGTACACTTCGCCCGCTTTCCACTTCATTCACCTCCATTAAAAGATGTCACAGGAATTTTGTCACTAAAAACTAAACTTATGGTGACACAAAGTACGATACCTAATTCTATTTTACACTGATATTTGTAAACAAAGTAAATATTTTGTATTCATATACTGTACTTTTATCTTTATATATTTCCAATATATTTGTTTAAATAAAAGGTAGCAATACTAATTATAGCTGAACGAAAATGTATTGTTGTGGTTGTGCACGAGTATAAATTCGGAGGTATTGTGCGTTAATTTGCATCGTAAATGCTGAAAATATTGAAATGTTCGGTGCATTCACAGGCCTACCGATTGTTACTTGTTTTCCCACTATTGATGCATGAATTTACCCAGTGAATTTCATTTTATAATATTATTAAGCATATTTCAAAAATACTTTGAACTGCGGTTGCTAACTGTAAATTGAAGATTTAGAAACCTCCAAGAGACAATGATTATATCTTCTTCTAGATATCTAAGGCAACTGAGATGAATTTAGTACTTTCGAAACGACTTAATCGGGTTAATTAAGTTAGTTGGTGGTAGGGCATTTTAAATGTCTGCCTGCCTAGCTACCACCATCTTATCTAAATCTGCCGCCAAACAGCAATATTAAAAGCATTGTTGTGTTCCGGCGGTCAGAGATAAGATAGCCAGTTTCCCAAATATATGGGATTTCGGGTCAGTACGCTTCCACTTTCGGCGTCATCTTCACTTAACATCAGGTGTGATTGAGGTCAAGTGCTAACCCGTTGTCCATAAAAAAATATTAATATACATGCCTAAGACTAAATAATGACAAAGAAATATATATCTTGGACAAGGTTCAACTGTTTTGGCGCTACAATGTCACAGACATACAGACGAAGGCATCAAACTTGAAGCACCCCTTTTTTCGCGTCAGAGCGGGGGTTAAAAAGCGGCGTCATTATGTGCGAGCTCGTCTAACTTATAGGATTGGCCGATGGGTGAATCTGTCCATCCAGAGGATATTGCCCTTAGAAAGAGATGAGGCTATGTTTAACAATGGACTAATTTGACTGTTGTTGTGATCTAATAATAAATGTGTGTGTTGTGTCTTTAGTGTGTTAAAACTCTTTTAAGTAAAAGCTTTTAACTGAAAATGTGAAAAATATTACGAACAAAAGTGAAATGTTATGTAGGGCTCAGATGATATTAAAGTGCTAACTGCCCTCTGAGAGTAGTCTGTTATTGAAACGACTTCATGACTCTCTGGCTTAAGGGCCTTAATGTGGTTTCTATGTCGCCCCAAGTGGTGTAGTTACAGGGAACTGTGGAGTGGTACCATTAGGCAATTGTTATTCCTGCCGGCATCCACTTTGCTCTTTGAGAGTTTTCTGCTCCCGTGTGACACTTGACTCTATAGTTGACTGACAGAACTGTTGATAATTCAGTTTTTTTTGTATATTGTTTTGAAAATAAAAATGTTTTGTTTTTTGCACGTGTCCATAGCCACGTGGCACTAAAAGTATCCTGTACAGATAGAACGAAAGATATAAAGAAATCGGATAGAAATAACCCGTCAAAATGTTTAAACAATGAGTGATCACTAATATTGTTATAGCCAAAGTAGTGAAATTAATATGATTACCATGTTTCTGTTCAAACGTACACACCGTCAATTATAGCGGCGCATTTCAATCGCTAAGAACATACCTTGAAAAACCTAACATAGGTAGGCACTTGATAGAAATTATTTCTTTGTCGTACACTATTCAGTCACGACCTTTATCCCAAATCAGGTGGTCAGAGATATCCCAAACATTAGCGTCTCACAGATTTTGTAAATAGTTATTCTTAATTTAATCCTTTTCGATTTTACTGGGGTTGTGTTTACTATCAATTATGGCAAAATCAATGAATCTATAAATCTGGCGATCTAACTGTTTTAATTTGTTGACAACAAAAGATGTTCCCAATAATTTAGGTCGTGTAAATATTAGCGATTACTCTGGAGGTACATTAATAATAATAATTATAATAATATAATAAATGTCTTGGCACAAATACACAGCGCCATCTAGGTCCACAGTAAGCATCTAGGCTTGTGTTATGGATACTAGATGGTTGATAAGCTACACAAATACATTTTTTTTGTAAATAAATACATGTATAAATGATAAACATCCATAAATCGGGAACACTAATATTTGATTACCTTGACTGTTACTTTTTGTCTCACACCGACTGTACAAATAAATTAATAAAAAATAAGTACGTTTTCACAACTCCCTATTTTAGTCTATCTATGCCAAATAGATCCTGTCGTCAAGTTTGCGCGAAACCTAAAGGTCTGGCACCCATTTCTACTATCTATATTGTAAACGCCAAGCAGGAGGTTTGTTTACTCTCCTTAGAAACCTGGCTATCTTGTCGCATCACGAGAAAATATCGTTCATTTGAACCGAGATGCGTTCATCCATCCATGCCATAATCCATCACTAGAGACCATTGCGGATTGGTGGATTTATTTCAAAGTGCCACTACGTTGAATAGTTAGTTAATTTTTTTTTTCAAAGCCATAATCGAATAAAGCGTTAATTGTTTCATTTGACGGTCCCTTTTGTAACCTAATCCACATAATTACATCATTAAATTAAATAAATAAAGAAAAT
This sequence comes from Oegoconia quadripuncta, assembly GCA_949316235.1. Lineage (NCBI taxonomy): Eukaryota > Metazoa > Arthropoda > Insecta > Lepidoptera > Autostichidae > Oegoconia > Oegoconia quadripuncta. The sequence continues at coordinate 19,825,555 of OX438752.1, read as the reverse complement.
TTGGAGAAAATTTGAGTTCCAAATAAATTTCGCATGATAGAATCCATACGAATCCCGCCAGTCGCATATCAATCTACTACCGGCGCGTGCGTTTTTGAAAAAATAAATTCAAAAACGCACTACCCATGCATGGCAGTAACTTCTATTTTACTTACCTAATATTTTTTCCTTACGGTAAAAAAACTCACCGGTATAAATATACAGGGTGTAACGGTTAAGTGTAGTCATATTTTAAGGGCTTGTTCTACCCATCAATACGAACAACTTTTACTATGGGGGCAACTTCGAAATCGCGAAAAAAAAATCAGCTGTTTCATACATTGCATCGGGAGGTTATTGAAATTTTCTATGGAACAGCTGATTTTTTTTTCGCGATTTCGAAGTTGCCCCCATAGTAAAAGTTGTTCGTATTGATGGGTAGAACAAGCCCTTAAAATATGACTACACTTAACCGTTACACGGGTATAAAAAAAAAAAAACAAATCAAATCTTCAGTGATATGATATACGAGTCGTTATGCTTAACAAGTCCAAATTACATAGTATTAAAAGTCAAACTAAAGAAATCAAGTAATCATAAGCGAAATGTAAATGACAAAATTATAGATCTGCAAATATTTACATTTCGGTAAATTTTAGGAAGAACGAATTAAGGAACCGGGTAGAAAATTGGAACCATTGAATAGGACAAGGATCGAACAGCGCTCCTCAAAAGAGAAACAATACCTATGCAAATCTTTGTGACGCCGCGGCGCCTCAGATTGTAAACCACCATTATACACAATATATTCGTGTTACATAATCCCCCCCAGCTCCTCCCTCCCTACATGTGTAGCTGCATAAAATTCGTATCACACGTTTATAATGGAACGGTTCCAGTATATACTGTAGAGGATAGCCCATTCTTCGTGTCTAAGCGGATTTTCTTTACATGTCGTTGGAAGTAGGTACACGTATTTTTCTATTTTTCCCCTCTATCTGTTTTGCTATACGCCGCGTGTATATATTTTTTGGAGTTACAACATCGTGCTATAGCACATAGTTAATGTAACCGAGTTAACCTATATAATACAAATTTATTTATTTCTTGAAACAAACTAATGAAACATCGTCATCATCAATCTGTAAATTGTTTGTTTTGCTTCGACGCATTGTTCGGTTCAGATGCAGGCATTTAGGTATTTCTTTAGGTATATGGTTATACCCCAACGAGGTTTCCGTTGTTTAACGTGTAACTGTGTCACTCAAAAGGAAAAATATTCCCGTTAAGTCTCCCGACTGTGGATCAAGCCCCTACTCAAAGGGAGAGGTTTTTGGCAACTTCTGTTGAAAATCAATCAATCCAGTGATTTTCCTCGTCTTTCAGCTTTACGTATTTGTGTCGTGGTGTTTTAAATCCTATATTTGATTTGATAATAAAGTGATACCACAAGATTATTTGGAATGGAAATAAAACCGTATTCCCTCGGGTAAGACAGCTCTCAAACCGAGAATATATCTTCTTAATTAGTCAACTAAATTGGGTTTTCCCCTGTGGAAATTGCGAAGCGAGAAATAAATGTTGTGCAATTAGGATTCGTAGCATTTAATTAATTGTTTCATTCATGTCTAATGCTTATCGCTGACTTAGTATGCAAGTATATGGAGAACGATATTTGACTCGTTCGCTTTTGCATTCAAAATATTTAATAGTTCACTCTCGATTTTCCTAAGTTCGCGTTTTTTTCTATTCATTTCGTTTGATTTTGTTTGTTGACGAAATATGACAACACAACACAGGATTGGTTAAAAATACGAAAAAGCTTGATTAATAGAAAATTAATATGTCACTTTGAATCCATAAATAATTCGTCCTCTGATTAATAGTAGGTACATAGATGAGAGAGAGAAGGTGAAGGAGGAAAACATGTTGTGCCGAACCCACCTAGAGTGGGATAATGGCAGGAAGATTTATTTATTTATTTATTTATTTAGGCTCACCAGCAGAGTACATACATTGCATTTTACAAAATCATTTACACTAAAAGATGATGATGATGACGGAATAAATTTATAATTAGGCATTATAATCAATAAAATAAGTGTATTTAAATGAAAAGATGTAAACACAAATAACTGCTTCGGAAAAGGAAATCAAGCTTCAACAAGTTGTGTAATTTATTTCGGTTCAATAAAATATTGTTTATTGTTTTATTGTTGGCAAAAAGAGCAAGAAATCCACAGCTTCATTATGTTTCATGTATCTACTCAACTTCCTGTTTGTAGATTGGCAAATCCCTCTCATGGGAACGATCTAGTCTTATAAATTACTAAAACAGCCTTTCTACCGACAGTTACCAAAAGTTACCTTATTTGACTCTGCTGCTGATGATATACTTAGCATGGTATAGCTTCAAAGTATATACTCCAGCTGCCCAGTGTAGGATACATTCCAATTCCCATAGGCAGTTGATAAGATAATTGATTGTAATTGAATAGACTTGGGGGATTGCGGATAGATCATAGAGCTGGTATTCCACCGGCGAACGAGAGAAATATCAATTATCTCCTAGCTCATACATAATATCACGATCTTTATCCCAAATCTCTATTAGAGATAAGCTCACCTTTGTACAATATTTCCGACTGATTGTCAACATGTTTTTTATGTGCAATAAAGAATAAAGAAGAAAGAATGTGTGGTCAGAAATATCCCAAACATCGAGCCGTTAAAACGTGCAAATCTTTAGATGTTTGGTGGAACGACATGCACGGGAAGAGACGGGTGGTACTATTCTTGTTAAGTGCTGAAACCACACAGCGCTCCTAGGTCATCTTCGGTAGAATTTATCTAGATTAGCATGTGCGAGCCGAGTATTTAAATATTTGTTTGTACGAGCTCGCGCGTGCTATCGGAAGCCATCGCTAGCACGCGCAGCCTTGCGTGAGGCATCACGAGATAGTGCTGTGCTCCCACGGCCAAACACTGGTGAATCGTCACCATATTTCTCCTATAATCGCGCGATAAATTTCGCGTGAGTCTGCGGTGCAAATTTTTGTTGGACATCGGCCGGCGAAAAAATTGATCTAGTAGGTATTATATTTGTCCTAGGCCCTAGTTTGGAAATGTGCTGTCGGAGCTGCCTTCTTCCATTAAAATTGTTATGGAATGAATGCGCCATGTACGTTATTTATATTATGTTTAATTAATCTGTCCATCCATCATCTTATCGCTTTTATTGCGGGGAATAAGATGTGCTGACGTCAATTTTTGCTTTTTATGTGATATAAATTTCGCTATTGCGTGGTTGGGAAACAGGCAATCAGAGGTGCGGCTGACGACTTTAACGGCCCATTAAGGGTTCGCCACCCGGCCCAATACGGTATATTTATGACGTCATTCCGAAACGAATATTCTTTTTATGAAGTATCCAAGTTTTATCTTGACTATAGATGAAATTGCTTACGAATACTCGTGATAATAAGTACCTACTAAGTTTGAATATGCATGGGATCGTTTTTGAAACCTAAGTCGTTAGTGTTCAGGGTTGTGCAAACACCTTCTGTGTTGAAGGGTAATAACTCCTAAGCAATTTGTATGTGTCTAAGGACATGTTTCGGTGGCTTTGGCTTATGTGTCCATTCATAGAAAAATCTGGCAAATATCATTAATTTCAGTAGGCAGACCTCAAGACAGTATTCTATACCTAATACGTGTTCCATCTATGATTGTAACCTATTGATTATCGAAGCGATATTGGAACGAGTCGTAGCTTTTGTTATTTCACCACCAAAGTACACACAAAGGCACAAAAGTATAATGAGCAATGTCCCAACTAATATTATAAATGCGAAAGTTTGTGTGTGTGTATGTCGTATGTACGTTTGTTACTTCTTCACGGCTGGACGGATTTGGATGAAATTTGGTTGGTAGACAGATTAGGACCTGGATTAACATATAGGCAAATTTTTTTACTGAACCGATTTTGATGAAATCTTCCATGCGGTCGAAGTCGCGGGCGGAAAGCTAATAAGTAAATAAATATCTTTGCACATACACCGCCTTCTAGTTCCACAAGCCTAGTTGGTTGTATTATCGATGCCGGATTTGATACACTACACAAATTTTGGTAAATAAATACAAAAAAAACAACCATCACTCATGTGTCTCTATTCATCATACAAACATGCCCCGTGCGGGATTCTTACCGGTCCAATCGACGTTCTTAACCACTACACCAAACAGGTCGTCGATATTCACTTAACCGAATGTTATAGAACACCTTTTATGCGAAGTGTGTAAAGATACCTGACTCTTGTCTTTTTGCACATCGTGTCTATAAAGTACCTAAATATATTAAAAAAGTTTTCCTCCCATAAATTTTTACACTTTCCCACTGTGCTAAGTATCACATTACTTTTCACTTCGTCCATTCAACCCTGCACACAATAAATTGACGTAGTTATACCTGTATATAAAACCCGCTTTACTTTTATTGAGGGTGACGTAAGATCGTATTTAATGTCGTTTTTATGTTATTATAACGTTTCGGAATAAAAGTATTGACAGTTTTCCCATCGATCATATCATAATATTGATATTAAGCCAATGTAGCTGTAAAATATTTATGAAAGTACGGTGCCAAGTGTAAAAAGGCTGCCTTTTATCTGAAACCCATTATAACCGCGAAATTGAATTTGGGCCCTTGCAACTTGTCAGAGGTTCGGAACGGTTGGGTTGTGTCATAGCCCAGGGAAAATACGTTTAGACCATAGGCATAACTGCGATTTTCTTGAAACATTTAATAAAGTGTTGTAAATGTAGTAACAATTGCTAAAAATTAAGCATTTGTAAGAAATGCAGGTACCTATATATTTTTCCAAATAAGTTAAAGTTGAAAAAAGTGTTTCTTTAAAAAAAAATGCTTAATTTGTGGGTATATCTTTGAATTCAAAACATTAAGGGAAATTATAGTTACGAAATATTAGTTCTCATTTTTATTTCTAAGTAATGTAGCTCGATGACATTTTCAGCTAAAAGCACATGTATGCCTAACTATAACATGCTTAGTTTTTATCCAAAAATAAGTTAACCGTTTTTATCAAAAGTCTACCTAATTAAATATCAGTTAGTTTATTAATAAGATACGAATTAATAGAATAGATTTATTGGCAATGATTAATAATAATAATTGGGTATTCTAAAAAAATCTAGACTTTTTTTAGCCTTAGTTATTCAAAATTGCATCTCTAATATACCTCTATCGGATAGCAACTATATAAGTCGGTTCTGAATTATGTCTAGCTAAGCAATTTTTTTAGCGTGGTGGACTATGGCCCATACTCGCTCACATACGAGAAAAGGCCTATATCTCTGCAGTGGGATGTTTACGGGCTGATGAAAGTAATTTTTTTAACGTATTTTCCCTAGGCAATCAACCGAACGTTTTTCGAGTGAAAAATTGTACTCCGAGCGTAGCTTGTGAACGCAACTCCTGGTAATACGACTTATTCTTCTTAAAAATTTGCCACTGATCGAGCGACACCTACACAACAGTTGCTGCTGCTTCTTGCTATTGCTATCGGCTACATTTATACGAAAACCTGCTGCTCCTGCATACAAATATAATATCGCGGTATTTACACGCAACGTAGCTTCGCCTTACGCACTGTTTTCGATGCATTCTGAGGCCGGCCTAAGTACGTATATCTACACTGAAATAAGAGTTGAGTAGAGTCGTGGCAGTTACAAATGAAACAAAAACTTCGAGCTTATTCTTTTGTTTCTAACTAGGCCTAGGAGTAGTCTTATGTTTACAAAATTGCTGGTAATGGATACTAAAATGCACTGAACTGAGCAATTCGCAATGAATTGTTTCTTTATGACTGCACTCGGGTGCTCCGAAAATGTAGAGCCAACTCCCCAGTGACGACAATGTACACGTATAAAAGGCCTACTAAAAGCGTTGCGGAGTCATTTAAGGAAACTCCCTGCGGACGTACAAGTAAATTGTTGCTTTTTTTTAACAAGCATCCTTGTTGGTTTCTTCACCCACAGACGAACTTTTGCTGTCCTAGTACTTTGTTATTTTTATACTCTCCTTGAGATAAGTCGATGATGATGTCCATCGACGAAGCGATACCAATTTATATACGTCACACATCTTTGAGAGTTGTACAGTATCCAGATTTAAAATACATTTCATTTAAAATATCGTTAATTTAAAAATGACAAAAAAAATGATTTTTCGTCCTGTGTTCTAATTTCATTGAATTGGTACAATTTAGGTTTTTACAACTACTGAAATAAGTAATAAATTTTTAAACCTTTTCGACGGTAAAATGTCATTTTGACATTTGGTATGAATTTCAGCAAATACGTGTTCGAGAACTTCCATGTGGTCCACACCATATAAGTTTCAATCATGAACCAAACTTTTTCCAACAGGTTTGAAGAAAAGGCAAACGTCTTTCGCTAAAATATACTCTGACACTCATTCGGCTCGCGTAATAAAAATCATGTCGTACCTATAACTAATAAATTAAAAATGTTGGATACCTCCCAGCATAAAAATATCATCCAGGTGTACAAAGCAACTGTCCTAAAAGTTAAATATTACCATTTAAATCAAACATCTCGCAAACACTACCTTTCGGAAATAAAGTTTAACCGTTTTGACTCTACATTTCCACAGACAGACAGATACCCAGAAACCGCCTCCGTGGCTCAATGTAAACAACATTGGCTTTACGATTCGGAGGTCGCGGGTTCGATCCCCAGCGGGGTAAATATTTAGTACTCGGTTTGGTTGGTGGTGGGGCATATTAAATGTCCGCCTGGCTAGCTACCACCATCTTATCTAAATCTGCCGCCAAACAGCAATGTTAATAGCATTGTTGTGTTCCGGTTGTCAGAGTAAGATAGCCAGTCCCCCAAATGTGTCGGGGTTTCCGGATCAGTTCGCTTCCACCTTCGACCTCATCTTCACTTAACATCAGGTCTGATTGAGGTCAAGTACCAACCCGTTGTGCATAAAAAAAAGAAAACTATGGACTTGAAACGTATAATAAATACCCCCTTTTTGGTAAAGAACAGATAACAAAATTTGCCTATTATAATATTAGTTTTGTGGAGACTTGAAATCTTAACAAGAATCATGTGAACATCATAATTTGAAGTTCTATAATACAGAAATCTCTATATCGAGATAGCAGTGTATTGAGTTATTTTGTTTGTCCATAATAACCAAAACAGTGGCCTAGCTTTAGGAAAGTTCCAACGGTGTTCGGTTCGCAAATTAATGGTTGGAGCAACGTCCGTAGCTCTTCATTAAGGTCGGCATTGAAACATGGCTGCGGGGGGAGGATCGACCGCTGCACTGTAATGTTAAAACGTCGCTAGAGGTCTTTTACCCCGAATAACCTCATTCTTTGCGTCTTTTATACCTTTGGCTTGGTTTCTTTATTTGAGTTCCTCTTAGAATAAATAGGTAAAATTTTATCAATTGCACTCTAGCCTGCTGCGAGTAGCCACTCTGTCTTTTCATCTTTTACACGGCGTGTTTACGCTTGACCTCAATTACCCCTGATGTTAAGTGAAGGTGAGGTCGAAGGTGGAACGCGCTCACTCGGCATCCCCAACTTACAAAATTTTCCCTTAATGAATGGAAGAAAGCGGGAGAAGCGAATAAAGTATCAAGCGGTTTTGTTGACGATCTGTTACTAACAAATTGTATATTTATGGAAATGTAAAAGGATTTTAATTAAATGAATAAATGAATGATGAAATGAGGATTAAACTAGATGAAGGAGAAACATCCTATTTCTCTTGTGGTTTTTGTCCATGATAATATAGTAAATTTTGAAAATTTGAAAAATCCTCGAGAGTCTCAAAACGAAATGTTGTCCAGATAAATAAATCAACCGTGTTCAAAGCTAACTTCTTCGAAACGGCTAAACCGAGTTCCATCAAACATGGTTAAGAACCATCCCGCAAATACCAGTTTTCGGAAACAAAAAACCGTTTTCAAATCTGTTCAGACGTTTTGGCGCCAGAAACTGGAGAGTATTTGTTAAATAAAAAATGAGTGTATTCTATCGTCACCGTTTTCTCATTTACGTTGTATATGCTTAGGTATGCCTCAGCATATTTTTTATGAGGTAACGTGGCGTAATGACAGAGTTTATACCTTGATCTGTGGCCGTAGCTTCAATGTTCAATTGATGTATTCAGTTAATTGGCTGTAATTCCGCACAACCGCTTTTTCGTTACCTTTTACATCGCTTCCATTGCCGTCTCCACTTTGATGCTTTAAAAACTGTCCAATGTTGTTTTTCAATCTATATGCCTGTCTTTAATGTTGTTCGGCCACGGAACATTAATTTTCTGTTTTTTTAGGATCTGGTTGTTAAATTCAAAGGAATATTTTTAAGCAAATGAGTTTTATAACTTTCAAGTAATGACGTAGCTATTACTCAGAAGTACTTTAAAGTGTTCTTGTCCACAGTAAACAGGTTGGGAGGGGCCAATAGAACAACTTTACAGGAATCGAATTGAAAGTATTCATTATTTTCTATTTAATTGACATAAAGATTTTTTATAATCCTGGGATAATTCGTACCTACATATGTTTTAATATCTATAAATAATACCTTTAGTTTCTGTTATTTTGATCTTTTGATGCTTCAGCGAAATCCACTAAAAATATTCAATAAATGACTTTTTTTTACATTAAAAACTGTTTTAACTATATGGTTAATTCATAAAATTTCGTGTATGTGTTTATTAAGTAGGTAGGTATACAGGATGAATTTGAATTCGTGTAATTCCCATTAACTGGTGAACTAAAGTTGGTTTCAGAATAGTTTACTTTGTATGGATATCCGAACATTTTTGATCGAATTTTACTATGGTTCCTTGGGGAAGTTTGTTCGTCATCAGGAGTGGAGTCACCAGTAAACAGGAATTACACGAATTCAATTCCAACCTGTATACTTATATTGCTTATATAAAATAACTTTAAAATCTTGTGAACAATCAAAGAGGCCCCAAAGCAATCACGCAAAAATAACTAAATATCCAAAAAAATTGTATGTTGCAGGTAAAGTGACTAATAGGTAATTGTAGTCTGACAGTTCAGCTCTAGTAGCATAACAGGCGCGATAAACATTCGCTTGAACAAAATATACAACTATCCCACTCTGACTCCTACGTCGCTCACGGAAAACGATGCCATGTTACGGGAGCAAGATTTCTTCAAAGTACTAAGTGACATTTAATTAAAAACTACCAAAATCAGTCGCTTTAGTTGATTTGGTCTAAAACGAAATCTAGAGAAAACAAAATCACGTCGAACACATGACTCATTTTTAACAAAGTGGCGATTTAGCCTCTTTGCCCATACTGAATTCTCCACTTGAGCGTATTAGTAATAAACCTTTAAGTAGGTAATAATAGCGCTAGTGGAGGGCCGTTAACCGTAGTTTTACAGTGGCCGGAACTATTCATGATTTGGAACAGCATGACATATAAGTTGGTAGCAAATGATGTAAGCTGAGTGTGGGATGGCAGGTGATTGATTAGACCTCACTCGCAGGCTTAAATTCGCGTGTCGTATCTACATCGTACTTAGCTGACACGTTCTATTCAGTTATATATTACTGTAATTTGGCATGAAGGGTGTTGCATGAACGTTTATAAATTCATAAATTGAAAATTTAGACAACCCCCGAGAAAACTAGCGGTTACAACAAAACGGCTGAACTGATATTGATAAAACAACCCGCCTTCAACAAAACCTGGTTTCAAATAAACGGCAACCAGTTTGGTTGCCACAGACAGACACACTCCATAGCGGTTAAACTTATAACACCTCTGTTTTTGCGTCGGTGGTTAAAATTTAAAACAATATTGGCCTGTGACTAAAACTTGTCACTTGAAGTCGTAACTTTTTTTTCTGCTTAATATTAAAATGAATATCGCCTTAAATGGCATTGACTTTTGTGACCGACTGACATGAACAGCATGTTTATTTTTATATCCCATATTTACATCGTGTGGTCACTATATTTAACGCCTACGTAAAACGATGGGTTGTCCGGCGTCTCACAAAGCGTGGTTCGATTTAAGTGTGGTTTTTTTATATTTAAGATAATACGACTGAACAGGTTTAAAAATGGTTTTTCATTTACCTAAGCTGGTGTTTGCGAGATGTTTGATCAAAATCGGTTCAGCCGTTTCGCAGATATTTATCTTATCTAACTAGAACCTCTTAGCATTGCTGAGCAATTACCAACGCCGACCGTTGCGATCCAGTGACGGCGATGCAAATCGCGCCTTAAAACGCACATTATGTTCGTACATAAACCAGTAGGATTATGTATAGTATGTATAACATGTACACATACTTGGTAAAGTACCTACTTTAAGCTTCTCTGAATAGTGCACGTAATGTGAGAAATTTATAAGGCGACTCTATTTATGGAACAACGATTTTCACTTAGGTAGGTATGGACGTTTATAAGTTAATTACCTTAACCGACCAAAGTAACTGGCACGAGGTCAATTTTTCGTGTCATGTTCGTATGAAAAGGAAGTAATATCATTTACAAAGGTTTGCCACAGTGGTCCTAGTATGGTATCACGAAAATAATTCATGTTTCAATCTTCATAGAAGGTTGGGTGAATGGGCTGTTTCTAGGAAGCTTCTAATATCTTAGATTGTTTTTTTCGTTTGTTGTTCAAATAGTGACTTATGATTTGAAATATAGCAGAATTAATTTGTAACGTGACAAACTTCTTTTACGTAATAACTTTAAAACCAATGCCGTTTTTGAATCAGATTATCCGTCTCTTTACCTCTAGTCTGCTTTTTAATTACATGGAGTTCTAAAGTTTCATGGTATGACCAGGCTAATAAATTGATTCCACTATTATTATCGATAAAAATTTACGATAAAATATAAAAAAAAAATAACGACGAAATTGTGTATTACAATATCTATTATTGTACCTAATGTTAAATTTAATTTACATTAGCTAATATAAGAATTATTAATACATATGGATCCAATTAGTGTGAAAATTAAATTTCAACAGGTAATCATGCTAATTGGTGGCAGGTATTATCAAACCTTTTTTATTTTCCCTAAAATTTGTTCTTAATGTTTTTCAAATTAGTGTACGGAATCCACACTGCACTAAAAAAGTATATCAACTGAAATGCAATATAAATTACTATTGTAAAGATAGCAAGTAGGTTTAATAACCTGTGATCTGTGCTAATGCACACTCCTTACATCTAAAACTAACTATTAGATGTACAATTACCTATGAAAAAAGTTTATAACAGTTAGTCCGTCATCTGTTTGTCGCAATTGACAGCTGTCAGATTTCCACGGAAATAAAAATCAGACTAACGAAATTACACTTTTGTGACATTTTGCTCGCACCATGCGAGGATCACGGTGCATATTTTCGCTTCTATTTTAGTCCGATATTCACTATTCGTGCCGATACAGGGAAGTGGACACCGGCATCCTATAGTACAGGACGCTGCTAGGATAGACTGAGGCACCAGTCGCCACGTTATTGTTCTGTAATCTTATTGAGAAATAAAGTTCTGTTTTATTTCGTGATTATTAATTTTTAAACCCAATACCCAATTTACAATAAGTTTCTGTAAACAGTTGAACATTTTACATAAATTTTTATGTACGTTCGAATTCCAGCAAAGAAATCATTTCCAAAGTTATTCTGGATTAATCAATATTGCGATATACTGTTTTAAAATCTATCGCTTTGGTATTAATCCTCACTAATCGTAACAAAGCTGTTGGGAGAAATGGAAGTTGATGAAAGTATTGAAAGTTCGGTTGAAAATTTTCCAATGAAACGCAAATTGGCTTTCAAAAGATTTACGCTCCGTTTTTATCGTCTGAATCGTTGAATCCATATTTCACGAAGTTTTATTTACATTCATATTTTATTATTGCAGTAATAAATTTTGGTACGAGTCTCATTTTCATTGATAGATATCATGGATTCATTGTTATGTATTCACTTCGGGAAGCGCTTATTATTCAATGCTTGACAGTTTTGCTATCAGTATCACACAAGCCAACCCATGTCTCCTGAGGTTTCCGGGACAGACTATTACTAGAAGGTCACAACTGGAACTAACATAGAACTATGTATTATAAATATAATATAGCATTCTGTACGTTGTTTCTGTTCTATAGGTGACAACTGATTGGTTTAGTTATTAGTGGCCCTGCTTTCGGAACCGACGGTTACGGATTCGAAACCCGCTACATGTCCGAATATTAAAAAAAATCTTTAATAGGGGTTGTAATAGATTATTATTTCATTCTTCGATTATTATTAACAAAAACATGTTCTTTTTCTTTACACTTCTCATTTAAAATCATTTTGTGTTCTCAATAAAGTACCTAATCATCGTTTATTGAACGACATAATTGTGTAACAAGCTGCAACGCGGCTCGTTAATGTAAGTTTACTGCAGTAGCGTATAACTGCCGTGTTCCTAGCTATGATAGAACCAATCCATTTCATTTATTGGGTGAGGTAAAAGGCAGTAAAGGGGTACCTAGATTACCCAAAGAACTTCGCAGGCGAGTCAAGGATATTACTTTTTATGGCAAGATATCTACACAACCGAGCTTGTAGCCGGTGGGAACTGATCATTTATAGAGTGCTGTATCTGTAAGCTATTACAATCGACCCTAGCCTTCTTATGGGCATGGTTATAGCTCTTGTTTAATAAGGACAAGCAAATCTTCGTTTTTCTAATTTCTTTTTTTAGTCAACTGTTAGTCAAGGTACTCTCTATACCTCTCACCTACTCGTGACAACCCTAGACCGATCTATGAAGTCGTGGGAAGACTGTATAAGATAATGTAGTTGTTATGCTGTGGTTATAGCGTGGTCTATTATGTAGGTCACAACTAGAACCCATCACCTAACCAGCTATAGATATATACAGGTGAATTTGAATTCGTGTAATTCCCATTAACCGGTGACGCCACTCTAAGGCCCGTATTAATAAACCATTCTGATGAATAAACCTAACTTGAGGCCTGAAAAGCACGTGCATACTCCAGCAGTACTCACTTGAGAGGTGCGCCGAGTTTCACGTATTAATAAACGAAACTCAAGACTATCATTCATTCGCCGCAGAGGCGAATACTTGAGAAGGGATCTCAGCTGAGTAGACTTTTTTTTTTATATGAGAGGGCGGCAAACGAGCATGCGGGTCACCTGATGGAAAGCAATCACCGCCGCCCATGGACACCCGCAACACCAAAAGGGTCACAGATGCGTTGCCGGCCTTTGAGGAAGGTGTAGGCTCGTTTCTTGAAGGTTCCAATGTCGTACGCGTTCGGGAATACCGCTGCCGGAAGATTGGTTTATTAATTAGCACAAAGCTTGAGATAGCGTCAACTTCTTAAGACGCATCTCGGGTGATACAGCCTCAAGACTTGTATTTATTCAACAACTTTCCCCATGGAACCATAGACCAATTCGATCATAAAATTTTCTATTACCCATTCAAAGAAAACTATTCTGTAACCGTCTTCAACAATTTTCGGCTGAATTCGCCTATGGTTGCTAGTGGAAAGTTGTAGGAGTGGAGCCACCAGTAAACAGGAATCACACGAACTAAATTATGTGTATCTCATCATCAGCCCGTAAACATCCCACTGCAGGGATATAGGCCTTCCCTCGTATATGAAGGGAGTTATGGGCCAAAGTCCGCCACGCTGGCCCATTGCGGATAGGGGACTTCACATGATTTAGAATTTTTATTTGTCAGGCCGCAACCGCCTCCGTGGCTCAATGTAAACAACATTGGGTTTACGATTCGGAGCTTCAGCGGGGTACATGTTTAAGTACTCGGTTTGGTTGGTGGTAGGGCATTTTAAATGTCAGCCTGGCTAGCTACCACCATCTTATCTAAATCTGCCGCCAAGCAGCAATGTTAATAGCATTGTTGTGTTCCGGTTGTCAGAGATAAGATAGCCAGTCCCCCAAATGTGTTGGGGTTTCCGGGTCAGTACGCTTCCACCTTCGATCTCATCTTCACTTAACATCAGGTGTGATTGAGGTCAAGTACCAACCCGTTGTGCATAAAAAATAAAGGCATGCAGGTTTGCTCACGATGTTTTCCTTCACCGTTTAAAAGCAGTCGAATAAATTCACATAAGTAATTAAATTTAAAAACTCATTGGTGCCTGGTCTGCCTCACGAGGGGTGCACGAACTACACACGAGAGTTCTGTGCACTCGCGCAATTCTTGATTCCCCTACAAAACGACTATTATGTTGACTATCCGAATAACACTCGTAGCTCTGGTATTTCCTCACAACAGTGGAGACGACAGCCCCGTGCCTTGCCGCCGCTCGGCGGAAAATTACACAAGCCCCTGAATTTTGCTCGCAGTCACGCATATTGTTTACGGTGTTTGGTTTCTCGTAAATCCAACAATAATTCCACACTTGAAATCTGAATCAAATTGGAATTCTGTCTGAAGTGTATTAATAGAATTTTACTCTTATATACCTAATGTATATATGTCGTACACACACCGCACTAGCCAAACATATTTATATGAAATATAGGTACCTAATAATCTTAGGTGTAAAAAGGGAAAGTCAGAAATATACTTTCTTTACCGCCTCCGTGGCTCAATGTGTACAACCAGGTAACAAATTGGTTTCGATTTTTAGCGGAGTACATGTTTAGTATACTCGATTTGGTTGATGGTAGGGTATTTTTTAATGTTCGCCTGTTTCCACTATCTTATCTAAGTCGCCGCCAAGCAGCGATGTTAATAGCATTTGTGTTCCGGCTGTTTGATATAAGATGGGCAGTTATTCAATTAAGGTGGTGGTTCCCGGTAAGCGTGGTACGACGGCCTTGTCTTTACTTAACATCTGGTGTGATTAAAGTCAAGCGCTAATCCGTTGTGCATAAAAAACTTTATATAAGACAGACTTTCGATAGGACCAATTATAGGGCTAATATAACTAACATTAACAGCAACAAATAAATGCTTTCTCTATCTAACAATGGGAGGTGCTTAACTGTATTTAAGTGAGAAAATACAAATTGTTATTCAAATATTGATTCTGCACTCCCCGACGATCGTGTGATTGTTGCCGCCTTAATAATTGAGTGAATACTTACTTACTGTCCCTGAGGTCGTTACGTAAAGTTTTGAACAAGTCCTAATAAAATTTAAGCTGCCCAATCACTTTTCGCAAGTGGTTTTCATTGGTACAACATTTGTAGGTTTTCTCGTTTTATTTTTCTTTGCAACTACTTAGTGTTTAGTGAAGGTCGAATGAACTTCAAATGCCGAGGGGAAATCGAACTGTATTTTCGTCGTATAAATAACGTATTACTCTGATAAGTGTCGATCATAATCATCACAATTCCAATTGCCAATTTGCCTGAAGTTTTGCATAGGTATGTAAGTCGGATAACAACGCAATATTATCGTGTCATACCTTGGATGGGACCACTAGTCGCACTTCAATACTAGTGCTTCTGTGCTATGGAGGGCTTGGTAAATAGTCGGTCCCGGTTGTTTTCAAATGAAGACGGTCGTTAAGCAAATTATGACACTGATTGTCAGATGGCCACTAGTCTAATACAAAAATCCAGCAAAACCGTACTGGGCTCGCATGATGGACTATCGTCTATAACCCTCTCCCAGTAAGAGGATGCTGTGCTCCAACAGTAGGGACGTGTAAGGATGGTGATGAGGTGGTTTGATGATGGACGGAAGGTAGTCATAGGAACTCTGTAGTATAAGAATGCAACGTTATCGATTTTGGACTCATTTGATCTGGTCGTAGATGATATTCAGAGTCTGATGTTGCAGCCGGAAGGTGGGCACAGGAAATCAGCAACGGCATAGTAAACTTTCGAGTTTGGGCTTATCTTATTCGTCTTTATAGCGTCTCATTAAAAGCTTGTGTTTAAAATGTATTCAACCGCCTCCATGGCTCTATGTACCCCAGATGGATCAATGGATCCCAGATGATTGATAAATTACACAAATACATATTTTTTTTTTTTGTAAACAAAGACATCCGTTGTTTTATCCGGTCCTGGACTACTGAGACCAGAGGACTATTTGACGGAAATTAAGCAAAAACCTGAAGAGAAGTACCTAAGTTCTACATATTTTTTTATACACAACGGGTTGGTATTTGATCTCAATCACACCTGATGTTAAGTGAAGATGAGGTCGAAGGTGGAAGCGTACTGACCCGGAAACTCCAACACATTTGGGGGATTGGCTATCTTATCTCTGACAACCGGAACACAACAATGCTATTAACATGGCTGCTTGGCGGCAGATTTAGATAAGAAGTCTAGCCAGGCGGACATTTAAAATGCCCTACCACCAACCAAACCAAGTACTTAACATGTACACGGCTGGGGATCGAACCCGCGACATCCGAATCGTAAACCCAATGTTGTTTACATTGAGCCATGGAGGCGGTTAAATTATGGAATTATGGAATGCCCATATAACTATAACAGGTAACACAGCGTATAACGTAACGTGTAACGTATAAATATAAGGAAAAAGGAGAATCTTTAGTCCAATTACCGAAATGCCTAATCTCTTTATCTTTAATACGATCCTATAGAATTACAGAGTTACATGTTCATGTCGTTGTTATCGCTAGAACAGAGACTTCAAGGAACCCAGTAATTAATTACACTAGATTTTGTTGCTACTTAGTTGGAACAAGTTTATGTACTACATGACGCTCATTAATGTCTAGATGAGCTTGATTACAAAAGTGTAGGTAGGACAGGTATATGGTATAGGTAGGTATGTTAAAGCTCTGTTAAGCAACCTTCGATTTACACACTGGAACCGTTTTGAATAGGAGCCAATTCTCGTATGGGCTCGACCCGTTCAAATTTAATTTGTCGAATTGGATTTGCCGAAAACGGCTAAATTGGATTGCTGAAATAAATTCTACGACTGAGAAATTTACTTAATATGTAATTTACGTGTGAACGGATTGTTAAGTAGCTATTTTTGCTATGTTTTTTATGTATATCGTGTCATTTATTGCCTCATATGGTTACAAAAGATGTCAAAATATAATATTTCTTCACAATGAACCCCGTTAGAGCACTGCAATACAATAAGTGGTAGGCTGCATTTAAATATATATTATAAAATTTTACTTTTACATCTACGAAATTAAAGTTATACATTTTCATTAATCTAAAACCAGCATGATAATATCATTAGTCTTAAAACAACAATTCCTCTTTATAATCGAAAAACTCCTACAGAGAATAAAAACAGTTTGAAATCGAAAATTCCTTAAGCCCTTTATGGGAATGAGAATGCTTTTCTAGGTTTATGTGTGTCTGACTGTAGTATTGCAGCGACAGAACGACTTTTTTTAATCGAAGGCTGGTTTTTTCGAAATGTTTCTTAGCTATGTTTGATGGAAATATGTTCAACCGTTTCGAAGCCACACATTTAACACATTGGTTTCTTCATGTAGATGTTTGTTTGTTTGTTTGTAAACGCTTTATTGTACAAAAGGCAATACATTAATTTTGCATTGATACATAAATTGAGTACAACGGCGGAGATGTTATTTTCATAGTCACTTTTTAAATTTACAATTTATATTAAGAGAAGAATTGCACATTTCAAATATTTAAATAATAGTGTAGGTACTTGGATTGTTCATTTATATTTTTTTCCCTAAACATTTCTACAACACAACTGATCAATCAATCATATACGCTTTATTGTTTAAATAAGGAAGATACTTTTAAATATCTTATAGAAACTACAAATTAGGCGGCCTTATCGCTAACAGCTCATGTTTATATCATCGATAAAATGGGACCATCTTGTACTACTTGGCACATAATTTATAGTGCTGTTTGGTTTCAGGCACGTGAAAAAGAAAAGAACCCCCTGTCACGCGTACATTTCTGTACATTTCGAAAGGTGTACCGTGGATGTTGTTTTAACATTATTTTTTTTTTATGTTTAAACACCTAAACGTTATATTTGGGATATCTCTGCCCACCCCATTTGGGATAAAGGTCGTGACGTTATATACCTATATAGGTATGTATAAGATGTACATCATTAAATTTAAATCCATTAAATAAATAATTATAAATACATATCCTTGGACATGCACACAGCGCCATCTAGTTCCACACCTAGCAACTATAGGGTTGTATTATGCATATGGTTGATGTACTACACATATTCTTTTTTTGTAAATATGTACATAATTTGGTCTATCAGGAAATCCAAAAAATAATTTAAAGGCGGGGTGCATATTCATTAAATCAGACGTGTATCAAGAAAAGAGCTATCTCATACATAATGTACTTCAGTAGTAGTAATATCTTAGTCAACTATTAAGACATTATTATTATTTTCACTATTTTACCTTTCCATTTCTAACTCCAATTTGAATGGTGTAGTTAAAAAAAGAAAAATAGCATATTGACTTTCAATAAGTGATATTTTTGTATCCTACATTGAATAAAATATTTTTGATTTGATTTGTTTTGAATGACGTAATATTAATTTAATTACCATATATCTCCATAAATAAAAATGTAAATTACAGCATGAATAATGAAAATATCATTAGTAGATTAACGAGCTATCACTGAATACTGAGCGCAAATTTAGGGATGGTAATTATAAATTAAGCACCTGAAAATAGAGGTGTGGAAAGGTGACTGAGCTATAGTGATAATGAATTCACTCAGATGGATTATCGTTTTCAACCGGCTGTGATTCAAACTGACAGTGTATACCTATCGTTTGTATGAAAATTGCCCCTATGATATAGATAACGAGTAACGAAAAGAATATATTAAGCCGAAATATACGAAGCTGGTTAACTGTTTTAAACTACCTGAAGCACTTTTTAGTCGTTTATCTACCTAAATTATACTACTTAACATTAAAAAAATTCGCTCCACAATTTATTTTATGACGATATCTGCCACAACAGTTACTTCTGTAAGTAATTGACGATGACAGACTGTTGCACGTTCCAAATTGAAATAAATATAGTCTCTTTTTCTGAAGTTGTTGTTTTGGGCAAGCAAAGCCGGCAGAGCATCTGCATTATGAATAACTGTTCAATACACTAAAACAGGTTGCAATTTTGAGGAAACTGTCGTGTTAAGAAATCCTTTACTATCTATTATGACTATTGACAGTTTCCTTCTTTAATTAACACTATACAATAGTGACACATGTGTAAGTCTCTAATATGTGTTATTGTTTGAGTTGTATTATTCAAACAGTACCTATATTAGATGTAAAAAACAATTGCATATAAAAATTCTAAAAGTTATACTTCAAATCCCGTCAAGCTAGTCTTTTGAGTGCTTAAAAACTGATGCCATTTTGTATTTGACGGGCGACATGTTGGATTTTTCACCATACAATGTATCTATCCACTGGGAATTAAATCCGACACTTTGCACTTCATTATTGGTCAAGCTGTTTAGGCTACAGGAGGTAACAAAGTAGTACCCTACATATACACTAGAAAAACATTACCCTCTTTCCTGGTGCAGTCGGGTAAAAACATGTTATAATTTTGTGATGGTTTTGCTATAAATACCTAATCGATGTATTTTAGACGCTATATACCTACGTTATAAAAGCTTCAATCTTCCATCTTTATTTGCGAAAGAGAGATTAAGTATATGGATTGGAAGTAATGACATCTCTTTGTATACATTGTTCCGTAACCTTCGTATTTGTTATGCAATAAGGAATCATCAAAGAGTTTCTCTTTGATCCTTATTACCTGGCCCAGCGTGTTCCTCATGACGATACTTTTCTATTATTTGCGTCCCTAACAGATTTGTGAATTTACGAATAAAAGGAAAAAGTCTGTTAATAAATTCTACTGAATTAAAATTTACTTGGATCTCACTTTGGAAGTCTGCAATGAATTGATAATAATAAATACTTAGGTAAATTATACCTTATTTCAGTGGTGTATATTTTCAAATGCGAATTGTGGAACTTGATTCCGATGAATCAAGTTCTACAAATCGAATTTACCTGCAGTGTTGCAGTCCTGTGGCTGGTACGATTACCAGCCACAGGACTCCCACATAGATTTCCAACTTGTTGATGGAGTATAACTTCGAGTCGTATAAGGGTTATATTACCGTGCGCTTCGATCCTTGATGGGTTGGGTATGTGGAGAGGATGAATGAAATTAACTAACGAAATGGTTTATACGAGGAAGGTAAATGTGGATGGTAGCGTTAGAAGAGGACACCAACGGCGAACTTTCCGCGATCAAATCAAGAGTGAAGATAAGTCAAGACTAAACTCTAAACCTACTCCTATGGAAAACGGGCGAGACTTTATGTATGCACTATGTAGAGCCCAATTAAATAAAACCAATTATCTAGTCGCAAACTAGGCAAAACCTGTGTGGATAGTTTTTTTTTACGATAAATAAATAATAAATAAAATACTAGATTTTTATAAACATCCAAGACTCTGGAATTAAAGTTGGTATATAGTCACACAAACAGTAACGGGATTCGAACCCGCAATCATGGGTGTCGAAGGCAGCGTCAGTACCCACTACCACCAATCAGTCAACTATTAGTCATTTAGTGGTCGTATAATGGTTTTAGTTGCACTCTATATAATTTTGTCTCTATCTATGTAAAATGGAATTTTCAACTTAAAATCCTCATAAAATAATAAGTCTTACCCGTAATATGTGCTTACCCTGGAAACTGGCCGTATAGGATAGTGAAATTATGACTACAATTTATAATTGAACCCACGAGGACACTAAACTTTAAGTATGGTTTATAGTATGAAGCAACTTTTAGTTTAATAGGAATTCATTAGAACTAACGGTGTTATAGAAGTAAATTTTACTACACCCTTGTCTCTGTCTGCTCACTTGGGATTAAAGTACTGTAATAAGCTTTAGCCAGTATATCCACTCTAAAATCCACTTTAAACTAGCGTCTCTCAGACAAGTAACTTTGGCATAATGTGTGCATGTTTATGTGTATAGTGCATCTCTATAATAAGACGAGCATACAAAGAGCACACTAATATCTGCGCTGAACTTCGAATGTTATATGTTTTAAAACAAGAAACTTAATCATTGATTTTAAAAAAAATGGCAGGATATCGCGTCTCCATTGTTTTTTATCACTCTCCGTAGTGGAAGTGGAATTAACGCGAAAAGATTTTAGAGCGATGATTTTTTGAACACCCGTAAGGCGTTGGTACGCGGAATTTGATCGTGGCCCTGTTTCTCTCCATGATGAAATTTGTTAAAGTCGGCCCTCAACTGCGATCACTGAGGAAAATGTGGCTAGTGTCAGGCAAGTAATTGTAGAAAACCGACCTATCACCTATGAGGAAATTTAAGAACATTAAGGGATTGGTATGAGCCAAAGTCAAAAAATGTTACATAAATATTAAAAATTTTAAAACTTTGTTGCCCCTGGATTCCTCATGAACTCACCTAGAACAAAAACGGACTCGAGTTGGTTGGGTGTAAAAAATGTTGTTAAAGTACGATCGCGGACGCTCAAATGCTGCGTATGACATTGTGACAAGCGATGAAACATGGAATATATTGTTACATGCCGGAAAGAAAGCAACAGTCTTCTGTATGGATGTTTGAAGGCGACAGCAAACCTACAAAATTGAGGCAAGCAATTTTTTGTCTTTTTTGTCTCCCGGGCGGGTCCTGTCTGCGCGATCTCACTTGAAGAACAAAATACAGTTAACCGCTGAGCCATTGACGCTCAGTTTACAGTATACTTTATTTATAATTAAGTACTTTCAAATAATATATTGTAGGTACTATACTTAAGTAACTAGTGTAGCTTTGTTATTAATGTTGTGTACGCCTGTAATAGGTATTCAATATCAGAACAAAACAACTGTATAAGCTATTATAAGAGTGACATGTTATACTGTTCGTGTATCTAATAAATTAGAATGGTTAGACTGACTGGAAAAGTGGTGAAAATGTTATGGAGAATACTTCGAAAAGCAGTAAATTTTAGATGTAAATTGTTTTATTAATGAGTTACGCAAAACTTTAAGTGTAACCCTATGTTTTGTTTGTACTTTTATATATTCTGTTTCTATTGCCATGTTTTGTAAAATGCTGTCTACATATTTAAACTTGCGTGCTTCCTTAGCAAAAGTGCCCACTTAGTACATGCTAAGGTTAAGCTACCTTTATCTGGTTTTTATTACTGTACTCTAAATTATGTGTGCTAATTTTGTATTAACTACTTTAAAATATTATTTAATGTATGTGTGTGGCTGGGGAAACAAATAAACGTTTATCTATCTATCTATCCACGTATTTCCAAGAAATATAATCATATTCGGATGGTTCCCTAATCTATCAAGTGTTATTGCCAGAACAAGGTAGACCATTTCCCACACGGGTACCCGGGTATTATTGCTCATTATTTCCTCTTGTTACGACTAGATATTCCTATTTTATGCTCCATTTATTACGGTACTATAAAGATAAAAGATATTACTACAACAACTATAGTCGTCGTAGTCTTAATGTACAATTATGTCACACTAATATTGTAAATGTTTTTGTGTGTGTGTTTGTTTCACGCGTAAACGGTTGGACCGATTTGGATGATATTTGGTTGGTACACAGATTATGATCTGGATTAACATATAGGCTTAATTTTTGCTGAACAGATTTTGAAATATTCCCCGTGTTCGTAGTCGCGGGCAACAGCTAGTACATAATAAAATAAAACGATAGCCTAAATAAGCTAATCATACTCGTATTAAAGAATTGTAAAATAAAAATCTTAACCCTTCACTACAAGCTCTTAATTTTAAGTTCCGACTGAAAATTGAATACCTATTAGAAAGGGTTTATTCGTAATAGTTAAACATTTATTTTGAAATAAGAGGTGAGCTCTGGGAAGATCCTTCTAACTCTTTGTAATGGGGTTCCTCTTCATTAATCAAGGCCTTGGAGATCTCAATGAGCTTACCCCAGCTGCTGTGGACTGGACCCTGAACTTGGACATTAATTAATAGTATGATGAGTTACTATTGGCCGAACTATACTAATAATCTAGGCTTGCAGACAGATGGTTGTCTCTAAAGATTCACATAATGATTAAAATAGGTGAACATTTTGTTCATCTCAATGTCTCTAAATCAATTTCCACTTTCATTTTTTACCCGTTCATGTTTTTTTTTTAATGCACAACGGGTTAGCACTTGACCTCAATCACACCTGATGTTAAGTGAAGATGAGGCCGAAGGTGGTAGCATACTGATCCGGAAATCCGGAAACCCCATCTTATTTGGGGGACTGGCTATCTTTTCTCGGACAACCGGAACACAACAATGGTATTAACATTGCTCTTTGGCGGCAGATTTAGATAAGATGGTGGTAGCTGTTTACCCACTGTTGTATTGAGCGACGGAGGCGGTTAAAATGTTGATCTCGTTTTCCGTTCCCGTGGGAATTTTACAAAATCCTGTGGGCTGTCAAATTTCAGCAATATCGACTTACGCTTTGGACTGTGCGTTAATAGATCAGTCATTCAATTCTCATTTTGTAGATATACCAATGGATAAATCTCCAGATTAAAATTTAGAACAAAATTTTTCTAACCTTGAATGACTTATAGTGACTTTGTGTAAGCGACTGCTATGAACAGCAAGTTTATTTTTATATCTTTAATTTACATTGTTTATTTCACTATTTTGCCTGAACAATATTAATTTCAAATATGAAATCGCTTCAATTGTTGCTAGAAATAAGCCATGGTTTCTCCCAAGGCGCGGTTTACGACGTTTTCCAAGGAAGGATTTGGTCTGATAGTATTAGCTATAGGGTTCGCTATCGCAGATTTTTGAAAGCTCTGCACTAACAACGCCGCCGCCCGATAGCAAAAATTTGCTTTGTAGTAATTTAAAAATCAATATTCATAGGCACGCTAGGCTTGCATGGAAAATGTTCAGTTTACATCGGTATGTTGCATCCACTAGAGGTGCGTGTATTTTATACTCGTACCTATCTAAATACTCGTATGTTACCGATATTGAGGTGGCCGGTTGTATACTAATTACACAGTATTTACTTTTACAATACAAATACACTTTATTGCACAACACAAAAGAAAATACAGTTTCAGAAAAGTGGTAAGAATGGAATGTACAATTTGTTACGTTCTTTTAATTTGTTATATTCTGTGAATTTTTATATAGAATACAACCAGCCACCTCAATATCGGTAGGTACGAGTATAAAAAACACCCACCTCTAATGGATGCAATATTCCGAGGTAATGCCTAATTATAAGCTTGATAATAGAAATCACTATGTGATGCATTGGTGTCTGATGATGATATAGGTATCCACGGTGTTCGGATAAACTTATATAGGTTTTTGTGACACCTGTAAATATCTCTATGTACCTTTTTAAATAAATAAATAAATACGATACAATACAAAAAAGTGTTCCTATAATGGATGTGGTAAAATATTAAATAAGTACGGTCTGCTCCTCAATTATGATACGAGGCAATTTTTTCATGATTAATGGTAGCATGCGACTTATTTACGCTTTACCATTCCCAATTATAGTCTGGAACTCTAGACAAAAGGGTCATTGTAGAGAACTGCAGTTGGTGCAGCCTAAATAGGCATCACACTACCATGAATCATATAAAAAAAGGCCTGTATGAATAAGTGTGACGGCGCTGTACTCAAATTAATTAATTCTTTTTTATGTCATTTTGTTTGTGTAACATCCTGTTTTAAATTTCCAATAAAATTATGATTAAGTAGTTTTTTTCTATGCACAACGAGTTGGTACTTGACCTCAATCACACCTGATGTTAAGTGAAGATGAAGTCGAAGGTGGAAGCGTACTGGCCCGGAAACCCCAACACATTTGGGGGGTTGGCTATCTTATCTCTGACAACCGGAACACAACAATGCTATTAACTTTGCTGCTTGGCGGCAGATTTAGATAAGATGGTGGTAGCTAGCCAGGCGGACATTTAAAATTCCCTACCACCAACCAAACCGAGTACTTAAACATGTACCCCGCTGGGGATCGAACCCGCGACCTCCGAATCGTAAACCCAATGTTGTTGTTTACATTGAGCCACGGAGGCGGTTAAATGAGTTGATACAGAATCATTGTAAATTTTCTATTAATTAACACCTTGGTATTAATAAAGAACAATTTGTTTGTCCTTTGTAATTAACGCCAATAATGTTTCCGTACTAATTAGAAATAGAACACTTTCCTTGTATCTATCTTCCTATGAGACTGGTTGAAAAGGTTTTCTATATAAAAATGTGTAGCAAAACTGTACCTGTTACATTTTGTTGCTGTGCGGAGGTATCTCTATTAGTAAATCGTGAGTAGCTACGTAGTGTATGTATGTACGAAGCGGGTAATGCTGAAATTATTTGGTGTATCGTACGAATAGCTCTTCAGTTAATTTATAAACGTACTACCTATATCGTTATAGATAGGGTTGCCATAATTTCGAAACACTACTGGTACAGGAGCGACAAAAGTATGGGGTGTCCTCTATAATGTTAACGGGATGTGACTTCAAACTTCAAGCATTTATTACAATATTTGCAACTTCAAGCATTTATTTTATTTCATTGATATCATACTCATTTTTTTTCAATAAGATTCCAGTTGATATACAAAATCTTCCTTTCAATAAATTTAAAGATACTATAACACAGAAACTTATTAACAAAGCACATTATAAAATATCAGACTATTTAGATGATACTCATTCCAGGCTCCTCCTCCTCCTCATCATGCCAGGCTATTTCACAATTAATAATGAAATATAAAAACCTTTATAGAAACCTTTATGTAAAATCAAAGCCTGATTTTAAAAGAGCAACCCTTCGAGTTTCTTGCTTGTTCTTCTCACGGGAAAATTGCATTTTGAACAAGCAGTAGCTTAAAAAATGTAAAATTGACTAGGTATTTTAAGTGTATTCTACCTACAAAATAAAGCATTTTTGACTTTGACTCATAATTCTTTATTTCCATAAGTATCATTGGTGCACTAGGGCACGTCAACATTGGTAAATGGGAGAACAGGTTACAATTACAGCATGTAGACAAATTAATAAAGTAGGAAATAGTAGCTGCTTTACCTACTTGAACTAGTCAGCTGCTGTAGAGAGGCATAGTCAAGTTTAGTTTAAATTCAATTTGTCTTGGCAATTAGCTGCTGAATAGAGGCATTATCAACTTACTTATTAAATCCTTATAATCTAATTAGCTGCTGTAATTGTCTTTGGGGCATTGTCATTTGTTGAATGTCAATTTAAATCTATTGGAAATAAAAATTGGGCTTCAGCATTTCCCTGTCAGTCAGTATATCTAAGCTACTGCCGCTTCGGAAAGGGAATCATATGTGGGAAAAGAAGCGGCGAAAGACACCCACAGGGTCATTGTTCTCTTTGACTCTTTTAGTGACCTTTTGTTATAATTTTATATACGTCTCGAAGTATACATAAATTCGTTTCGAGAAAAAAAAGTACATGATATTTCTTTAGCCCATTTCCACTTCCGTGATCTAAAATGATAATGATTTACGTGGTTCTCCAGAATGATGGATGTGCCCTCATGCAGAGTTGCAGAATATGATATAGTAATATAAATATAGTATTGGTTGATTATGACTATACTACTATGAAATATGGTGACTTTCCCGTATATATGGGACGTATGGTAACTCTACTTATAGATAACCGTACAAAGATGTATATAGGTAAAGTTTCTAAAGATTAGGTAGCTTCGGATAGATGTTTATCGCTAAGTTCAAAACTCTCTTCAATGTTCCTGATCCTTAGCACTTTATTACATACCAGCTTTCCGCGAGCACCTTCGCCTGCGATGAATAACTTTATCGCGGAAAGTTGTTTATCCCGCGGGAACTACTAACTTAATCGGCATAAAAAATATCCTATATTATATTCCAGAGTACCACCTATATACCAAATTTCATCCAAATCCGTTCATCCGTTTAGCCGTGATTGAGCAACAAACAAACTTTCAAACTTTCGCATTTATAATTTTAGTTTGCGTATACTGCCGAAGTCTCCAGTTAAACATAAAATTATTAGTATAGTATATAGTGTAAATTCGAAAGTTCGGACGTTTTTCAATCACGCTAAATAAGAGATGAATTCTCACGAAATATTTTAAGCCTGAGTGTGCGACAGACACGCGTACGAGATTACGATTGCCGAGAGAAAAGAGTTGCTAACATGCAAAATCGACGAATAGGTTGCCAGCCAGTAAGATACACTTCCATGGTCTTATGAATACTATCGCCGAATGTTCTCGATCTTTGAGCCTGGTAAGAAAGATGTAGTTGAAAATAAGAACAGAAATATCCATGTTCAAAAACATTTTGCCTTATAATTTCCGACTCCGACAGTTTGTTCGTGCTCCAGAAGCTTCTACCTACCCAATTTCGGATTCCAATGTCGACTTTGGATCAACAAAGTTTGTGTTATCGTTCAGAATGAGAGGAAAATTACAATTGTGCCGTATAAATTAAATTGGGGTTGTAACTCAGTACAATTCAATGAAATAAGGCGCTTACTCTTGCTGGGTGTATTGCCTACCCGTGAGGTCTGTGAAACTTTCTATACTATCTGAATCATTGTCTAAAATGTTTTTCTAGGCTCATATCGATTTGTTTAACTATGAAACCAGAATTTGAATTGTTTCACGTTATATCCAAGTGCTCTGTTATGGTTATTACAGGGCACTGGGTTCATCACACACACATACACACACACACACACAGACACAGACACAGACATAGCTCCACCAGAAGATCGATGAGAAGTGGCGTGTGCAGTGGAGATACAAACAGGAAACTGACCCGCAACACCCCTGATACCGCAAGATGCCAAGCGCAAGACTGAAAAGTCGCAGAAGCTTCCTAAGATCCACTATTGCCACAGATAGTCACTCAAGGTCGACAAGAGACCAACTGTGACATGTAAAATGACAAGGGCCTACCACCTGACCACAAGCTGCGGTGCATGGTTGACCTGGACGCTAAATCGCCTTAGGGTCGGGGTCGGTCACTGCAGAGCAAATCTGTCGAAGTGGAGGGGGAAAACATGGCGTAATTGCTCTCCTGCCCGCTGTGCCCCTCCATCCAAGGAGACACTAGTACTATTATTTATTCTGTACCTTTGCGTGGCCGCAGGCAACGCTGTAGTTGTGGCTGAATTCGTTTATAAAATATAATTGGACACATTGACACCAAGAAGAAGATCGCACACTTTCAGATTATATTTGTACCGCACTTATAAGTACTTAAAAGTACCAGGCTAACAGAAGTTACTCGGAGATTGATTAGACCCCAGCACGTGCAGCACCACGCATTGCCCGCCGCCGCCGCTACATATCCTAGTAAAAGTAATAAGCGTAAAAAGGCTCCTTGACGTTGTAGTTGCCTAAACTACTATTATGAAAATTTAATACAGGCTAATTAGCTTAATGGAAATTATTTTCTTGAAATAATTATCTTCTATCTTTTGCGAACGGTTTATGTTACATTGTGATGTTGTGTATGAAGCACAGACCATCTAGATACTGTGGTATGGAGTTCTATGAACGACTTTGGTCGACTTTCGAACGTGGCAAAATTTGAAAGGTTCCTTATTTAACAACGGAACATAGGGTAGGAAATTAGCACTAACTTTTTAAATAAGTTACACTTTTAATATATTCTCTATACAGGGCGTCCCAAAGTTATGGGACATGAAGGGGAAGTACCTTAAATATCGTAGATAGTGAATTTTGCTCAAAGAAGACTTTATGTTATTTTTAAAAGTTAGTAATTCTGCATTCATAGATTTTCTAAAAATTATTTGCTTCGGCTGGGAATCGAACCGACTCAAATGTGAAAAAAAAAACACCCTACTTTTATGATGCCAATCGAAAGAATAGCTAAAAAATAATAACTCTGCCTAAGTAACATAGTATTTTAAAAGAAAGGAACAACGTGAAATTAATCATTTTAATCAAATAAAAAACATACATGAAACTGCCGTAGTCAATTAAGTAGGTATTTTTTTGTAAATTAATTAATTAAATGCTCAAAATGTGATCCCTCTTGTCTTACGCAAATCGCCAATCTTTTAATGAGCCCGCTGCCTGTTGATTTTCTAATCATTTTATGGTGAACACTCGATGTGATATGGCACAATTCTGTTTGCAACTCGCCTACGTTCTCGTATCGCTTTTTGTATAGCATATCTTTCACGTATCCCCAAAAGAAGAAATCACTTTAGCAATAAATAACTTTCTTGAAATTTGACTCAATCATTTTATGTTGTTCCTTTCTTTTAAAATACTATGTTACTTAGGCAGAGTTATTATTTTTTAGCTATTCTTTCGATTGGCATCATAAAAGTAGGGTGTTTTTTTTTTCACATTTAAGTCGGTTCGATTCCCAGCCGAAGCAAGTAATTTTTAGAAAATCTATGAATGCAGAATTACTAACTTTTAAAAATAACATAAAGTCTTCTTTGAGCAAAATTCACTATCTACAATATTTAAGGTACTTCCCCTTCATGTCCCATAACTTTGGGACGCCCTGTATATTAACTGAACATAACATAATTTACTTTGATATTTCATTTGTAAGATTATTATGTGTGTGAAGATATATGCAGATAAATGCTTGTCTATCTAATTCTATTGTTTATTTTCCGCCCCGAGTAATTGGCACACCACGGAACAGAGCTCACCATTCCCAATAAAATGAGTCCAGATTGAGATATCCATGTAAAAAAAAATACAAACGGCCGAATTGAGAATCTACTCCTTTTTTGAAGTGGGTTAAAAATAAGCAGCGACTGTCAAAAATGACAATACAGTCAAAACTAAATGTTAATCATTACCCTTTGTCAACTATTCAATGCACACATAATTTTATATCAGCTTCATTTCTCAATACAGAACCTCCTCCTTTTTTGAAGTCGGTTAAAAATACAGAAGTGGTTTCTTTGGTAATAATTCTTGTTTCTTTGTGTTTACAGGTAAGTAAACGAACGATGAGCGGAGTTCCAGTGGGTAATGTACATAAATTATTATCTTCCCCGTTTAATAATATGAGTCAGCTGTCTCTCAACTGGCTTGAATTGTTGAATTATTTTTTATGTCAAATAAGCTTCATATGAATTATATATATTTATGAATTTTCAATTTGTTTATCTTGACATAAATAACAATTGAATACAGTGTTATTCGGGATAAAACGACAAACGAAAGGGGGTAACACTGGGACCAAAATCGATAGAAAAAAAAACTGTCTTCTTTTATTGACTCTGATAAAGAGATATTTTATTTTTTATTTTTTTTATATGAGGGCGGCAAACGAGCATGCGGGTCACCTGATGGAAAGCAATCACCGCCGCCCATGGACACCCGCAACACCAAAAGGGTCACAGATGCGTTGCCGGCCTTTGAGGAAGGTGTCCACCACAGAATAAGTAGGGCAGCCTGAGCGATGAGGGATTCTCCAGCACTAATAGTGCTGGTACCCTCCTGGGGTACTAACTCTTTAAATACCGCTACCATTCTGGAGAGAGACTGGAAGGTGGGCCTCCGGCGCCCTCGCTCACCGGACGAAGCGCAGTGGCAAAATGCCACTACTCAGACGTCGGTCTTCTGCGAGAGGATGGTACTTCCCCGGTCGAGCCGGCCCATGCATGCTGCAAGCTAATAGCTTACAGCGTGGCTCTACCACTACTAAAAGATATAGATGAAACGTTTAATTGCATATTATAGGAAGACGTGTAATACTCGACCGCACAATTATCTTGCTTGGTGTTATGATTTTCGATATGTAGCCTTAGGTATAGTATATTACACTTATGTAATAAAAAAATAATAAGTACAACGGATACAGCTTAGTGTGTAATGTCTGTACCATAAATGAGTCATCGCTCAATATGCGAGAAAAATACTCTTATGTTATTAATATTATTAAGAGCCCATAGTGTCCCACTGCTGGGCAAAGGCCTCCCTCATCTCACTTTAGTGTGTATGTTAACAAAATGTTGTAACTGTCACCTTTGTTGTTTATCCTTGTCAGATAAAAGCATAATATATTGGTTTTATATAAGTTGTCAAAGTTCTCAAAATATCGTCTACCTTACTTTTAGTACTTATTAAACTGCATCTTATTATGAAACAAAGAAATCCAATCTGTAAAAACATTTTTATTAATTAAGTGTAACATTCATTCACTTGATCCAAATAACACCGTATATAATTAATCTAAACACTTAGGGAAAGTCTAAAATCCACTGAAAATCCACTCATTTGAGAAATGGATGGAACGGCTCGCTTAAGCCTTCTCATAAAAACTTGCTGTTAATTTGTTATTCGGACCAAATGCTCTCCTTTTCGATATTTTGTTTAAAACGTTTTCAGTTATAAAGCTATGTAAACGTTTATTTTCAAATGCCAAAGTTGTTTTCGTAATCTATAAAGAAAAAAACTCGGTCGAAGTAATTTCTATTTAGTGTTAACCTATCAAAAGAAAAGGTTTTTGTGTAAGTTATTATGATTATCGAAAAACAGAAATTCTTCTTACCTGCAATTGTACTAACATAATCAACGTGTAGTCAAAATCTTGTGCGGCTGCAAAACTATACCTTATTCATATTGGTCCCTATATTGGAGTGTGATAGCAACTAAAACCGACCTCGCTTTCAAGTCTCAAGTTACAAAAACAGGGGTCGGTAGAAAGACCCGAAATATCCAGTGACTTGTTAGCGGGCGCACTTCGCTGTCTATCCGTAGCTCGTGTATCGCAATTTATCATCGGACATACAACCTTGTTGGGGCATTGGTAACACTGCCAATTTTTCGAATCTTAAAGTAAAAACTAGCAAGCTTGTCATCGATTTATTGTATTTTGAAGTAATCTTCAAGACATGTATCGCTTCAGCTGATAGAATTATTGAGTAAAGCAGTATGCTCTCTTCAACGATCTCTTCCAATACTTTTTCGTGGACACTCAAGAGCCCATTAACACTGAACATTTTTAGAATCTCAAAAAAGGAAAACTAGTATGTAATCGATTTTCTTAATTTCGAAGTAATCTCCAAGACTGTCAATACATCGCTTAATCCGATGAAACGATAGAATAATAGTGTGGCCCTTTTTTTGGAGCAGGATCAGTGCTGATAGGCCGGTGCCTTTTTCAGCGTCTCACCGGGCGAGGGTGGCGAGCGCAGCTACGAATAGTGTGGCCCTACTTGTATGATATCCTCTTGTGTTTACATAGGCACTCATTGGTTTTTCGGCGTTCGAGAAACGAGTATCTAGAAGTTTATCCTTTATTCTGCAAATAATATAGAAGTCGCATGTTGAGAGGTCGACTAAATTATGGTGGATGATCTATTATTTCTATGCATGCTGTCAAAACCACGATTGTTTATCTAACGAAGTGTAACAACACCTCAACTGTCGTATTCTTCTGCTTCGTGTGCGTTCCTCTAAATTATCCAAAACAGCCGGCAAACAATTGTTAGTTAGGTACCAGTCTGAAGTAACCACAATATTTCTTTAATCTTCTATAAGGTAACAGTGCCTTATTGCGGACGACTTAGGCGGCTTCGTGTGGGAACACGAAAGCTCAATCTTACACTTCCCTTCACTGATACACAACAGTTGACTTTTGCCACAATATTCTACCTTATCACTTATTATATAAACTCGAAATATACCTACAACTTGTAGGAAGAATAATACCTATATAGAAAAAGTCAATAACTATCAGTTACTAAAGAATTCCATTTTTGGAATTTCAATTATTCTACTGCCCTCATTACAAGAGGCCGGTCCTAAAAATGTTCAGTGTTACCTACATAGCCTAGGCCCTAGGCTAACATTTATGCTGACATTTATTGTCCCTAGGCCCTAGGCATAATAAATGTCAGCCCCATTGAATAATTGACAAAGGCTCCGTGCTGATTGACTGACAATGAATCGCAAGCTATTGACCAGCTATAGCGTTCGTAGATATATGTATGAATAACGCTATGGAGTATTTGTCACTATCTAAATCCACAGAGCGTCGGTGGCTCAGCGGTTAAGACGCGGTTTCCCAATTTGGCGGGTCGGGTTCGATACCCAGGCAGACCATAACTTTTGAATTTTTAAATTTAATTACTTATGTACATTTATCCGACTGCTCTTAAACGGTGAAGGAAAACATCGTGAGGAAGACTGAAATAAAAATTCTAAGGCATGTGCAATCACCAACCCGCATTGGGCCAGCGTGGTGGACTATTGCCCATACCTACTCCCTCGTGTGAGAAGGCTTATATCCCTGCAGTTGGGATGTTTACGGGCTGAGATGATGAAATCCCCAGATTGTTTGATTTACATAACTCTCATTGTTCACAGGTCTGCCGTTGACAACTTTAAGAAGGCTAAAGTCGCCATTAAGAAAATATCACCGTTCGAGCACCAAACATACTGCCAGAGGACGCTACGGGAAATCAAAATTCTTACACGGTTTAGACATGAAAACGTAAGTATTATGTTGAGGTTCACATTTTATCGCCTACAATTATCTAAAACATCGTTGAAATACAAACCTTATTCCAATAGTCAGTTTTCGATCGCGAATTGAGAATTTAGATTTATAGGGTTCCTTATCAAAAGTTATAAAAACAGAACCGTGGTCTCGTTTCGTTGGCTATCTGTCGCACCAGTTTATCTCAGGAATTCGAACTGTACAAGTTATTGACATCGCTTTTCAAATAATTATAAGATATTTGTATTACTATTAAAATTTTATCTGTTCGTAATTTCAGTTTCAATACTTGCTATACTCAACAAACAATTTTATTAAATATTCTACTAACAAAATAATATGGAATCTTGTGTGAAAATAAAAGTTTATATAGGTATGTTTCTAAAGAGGGATTTGAATTTAAAAGTGAAGCAACACGGCCAAATAGGTATGATATTAAAGGGTTTTATTTTGAAGCCATAGTTTTTGACTTATATATTATGTCCAAATTATGTGCGAATATGACCCAAACAAAATTTAAGAAATCAAAAATCTAAAATAATTTGTCCTGATAGAGATCAATGCAAATATTCCAGTTATAGAAAGTACCACAAAAACATTTTCAAACTAACTTAGGGCCGTATTAATAAATCGATCTTGAGATTGAGATCACGTCTCAGTATCACTACTATTTTTTTTAATACTGTTTTAACATGCAGCAGATTCTCAAGCGTGAACTTAAGGTCATCTAAATCTTGAGAACGGTTTATTAGCTGGTCTTAATCTTGTAGTTCAAACAATGAACATTAGGAAATATGAGAACACCGCATCAGTAGGTACCTTTTATTTTTTCAACTGGTTGATTGCATAAAGAAGACGGAACCCTCGCACGTTTTAAGAATCGCACGTTTATGTGCTTCTATACATATACAATATGAGAATAATGTTTCTTGTCTGATTAATAATGTTTATCAGAAAATGATACCTGATTTCTTTCTATTAAAAACTTATCTGAAAATAATCAATCAACATAAATTATCT
This sequence comes from Oegoconia quadripuncta, assembly GCA_949316235.1. NCBI lineage: Eukaryota > Metazoa > Arthropoda > Insecta > Lepidoptera > Autostichidae > Oegoconia > Oegoconia quadripuncta. The sequence goes on along the minus strand of OX438752.1, from coordinate 19,790,869 downwards.
TGAAACTTATTTATTCATGGCTAGCGTTTTTAGTTGCTAACGGATATAATGTAGTCTTGATTTCGCTTCAAACGTTTTCGCTGACAGATCGTGTTAGAGCGATGATGTTACTCAGTGCATAATCACTATTTTCAAACAGTAAACAATAAAATAATATTCTTTTTGTTATAAGGTACCTACTCTGTTCTTTTTCTAAAATGAGGCACCTAGATCCAGCAACTAATTATATCGCAGAAATCTTCCATGTTCTTGCCCAAACCTATTTTTACTAAACGGTATTCCTTTTCATTATCAGAGCTCAGTAGACGACCAATTGGTATACTGGATAGCGATCCTGTCAGCGAAACCAACGGTTGCGGGTTCGAATCCCGCGAAAGGTTTGTATGAAGAATACAAACATTTATTCCCGAGTCATGGATGTTTATATATTTATGTATGTTTATCCGTTATCTAGTTTCCATGGCACAAGCCATGCTTAGTTTGGGACTAGATGATTGGTGTAAGGTTTCCGAAATATTTATTTATTGTTGTATAGGTATTGAATTGACCTATACATATCAAATGTTATCTTTATTTTAAATCTGTGGGAGTGGCCAATGCTCAGCAGTGAATGTCCTGTAGAAATAATGCACTGAAAATTAAAGAAAAATATAAAATGTTATCTTTATTTTAAATCTGTGGGAGTGGCCAATGCTACATTGAATGTCCTGTAGAAATAATGCACTGAAAATTAAAGAAAAATATTTTTCTTTCGCCTTAAATTTTTCAAAGCGAAAAAAAGCTTTTACAAATTGAAAATCCCAAATTGTGCTCGTAGAGATTAATGCAGGTAGTTCAGGAAAATAAAACGAAGTGCATATAGCTTTAGAGAATTTCGCAGAACCTTTACCAACCAACTTAATTTTGCAGTCCGAACAATTAAATTTCTGAAAAGGCCAGGACACACAGTGCCGCGGGCTTTTCGGCATGTACCTAAAATGAATTCCTACCTGTCTCTTCTCGTTGGTGTCGTACTGCATACATGGTGGTACTAAGTATACCGAGAAGATTTAAAACGCTTATTTCACCATCCTAAATGCCGAGACTAATTCGGCAAACATTGCTGGGTGAAGTAAGGATATTTGAATTAACAGAACCAAGCCTCCCAGCAATGTATGCCGAATTAATCTCAGCATTTAGGATCTGTGCACCTTTAAAAAACGATGGGCTCATCTGTTAAGTACATTGGAAAATGTGAATTGTGGGTATTGATAAGATTTAACGCTTATGTTTTGGGATATCTCCAACCGCCCCATTTGGAATCAGGTTTTTTGTACATATGTATATGTATTGAAATACATTAATGCATTATTTTTCCACCGGTTGGTGCCTTAACACATTCACGGACACTGAACCAGACACAATAGAAGTTTTATTGTTATTACGTCTACGAGTATAGGCGTTCAGTGACCGTCAACGTGTTAATATACAGGGTGAAATTGAATTCGTGTAATTCCTGTTTACGGATGACGACACTCCTGATTACAAACAACATTCCACTAGGAAGGATAGCCGAATTCAGCCGAAAATTGTTGGACTTCCATAGTAAAGGTGGTTTCAGAATGGTTTACTTTATATGCGTAATCGAAAACTTTTTGATCGAATTCGACTATGGTCTAAAATCCAATTGAATGCTATAACACTTAACTTTTTAATTCGTTCATTTCTTAAAACGGACGGAACCCTTTGCGGTTGAGTTAGACATGCACTTGTGCACTTTTATATTTATGTCCTAGCTTATCTATGTCTTCTATTACTTTGTTACTAAGTTTATTTTTACTTTGTTACTAACTTAAGTTTATTTTGTTACTATAATCTACAACCCGTTTAAAAGTGCCTTTTATTTAAATTATGTAGGTTTGTTATTTGTATCATTGCTGTTGGCTGTTTGTATAGCGTATGTTTACCATATTCACAATTATTTAAAAACCGAATCAAACTCTTTACGTTTTGTAGAAATGCTAATCGACGAAAAGCCTGCGAGCTCAAAGGCTCTGGGGAAGCCATCTAACAAAGGGTTTACTTAATAGGGAAATTAATAATTTACTCGAAGTTCGAAACTGAGAGTCAATATTTTCCTAACCAGTCTAAAAGCCTTGTCCAAACCCTGTTTCGCTTTTATACAGTCTTTATTAAAAATTTATACGTAAACGATGTTCAGTCGACGTAAGTTTTATTGGATAAGTTTACCCGCTTAGATAATATTATACTTTATATTTCTTTATACTCGTAATTATACGTTTTGAAAGTTTAACTGACTCTTTTTGTTACAGATAATCGATATCCGAGACATTTTAAGAGCGGAAACCATTGACCAAATGAAGGATGTTTACATCGTACAGTGCTTAATGGAAACAGACCTTTATAAATTGTTAAAAACACAGGTAAATAAAGTGATCTAGCTATCATTGTGGCACGTGAATTGACTTACAAAGCTTGTTATTGAAATTTCTTCTTTGATATGCGTATATCAAATAGCATTGTCGCATCAGCATGGAAACAATATGACACACAGTACAAAAAAAAAATAAAAAATCAGTCTGTCTCGTGGTGGTCTAGAAATGGACACCTCGTGAGCCAATATTTCTCTGGGCCAGTCGTCGGGACGTTATTGTTGGGGCGAAAGAAAGCCGGTCGACCAAACATTAATATACAATTACACATACCTACATAAAAGTCAATACGTGCGCCATCTTAATAAGTTATATTTAAATGTATATGTCGCAGGCAGATGGTTAGATTAACCATTTAATGCCTAGGCGGATCATTATAGTTGACGACGTTTCTTGCATTATAGAAAACGGCTGTGCTCAGCCATCGTTCTAAGTAAAAATTTTTGCGGTCGGTCGCCAATAATTTGCCGTTTAACTCTCTTGCGTTCAATCGCAAAATTTGGCCCTAGAATAAGGATAAGAGGATAAAGGTCTAATGGATATGGATATTGAGTTACCATAATTTACTTCCAGGGGCTTACGTAGTCCAAATTTAGCGATCTAACGCTAGCAAGCTAAGCGGATTTTTTTTAAAATCGAACACAAAAATTTTTCCCTGGTTCGACGGCAGAGCGTCTGTGTGGCGGCAGCCAATGCAACGTAACCAACCCGTTACGAGCAGCACAGTTTTTGTTAAGCGAAATGTTCGCCATACATATCTATCCTCCAATTAAATGGTTTTTAACCGCCTCCGTGGCTCAATGTAAACAACATTGGGTTTACGATTCGGAGGTCGCGGGTTCGATCCCCAGCGGGGTAATGTTAATGTTAATATCTTTGTGGTATTCCGGTTGTCAGAGATAAGATAGCTAGTCCCCCAAATGTGTTGGGGTTTCCGGGTTAGTACGCTTCCACCTTCGACCTCATCTTTACTTAACATCAGATGTGATGGAGCTCAAGTACGAAGCAGCCGTCGCGCATAAAAAAAAAATAACTATGCCTACGATATATATATTGCTTGTTTCCAAACGAAATATGTACTTACCAAGTAGATGTTAAGACATTCGTAATCTAATAAGCCAAACAATTTACGTCAAAGCCTAAACCTGGCTTATTCTTTTGTGTAGAAACTATATAATCCTTATCTTTAGTCTGCCTCTAGTAGGTATTGCACAGTGTATTTTGAATTAGAATTAACGGAATTTCATGTGATGCTGTGAAGTACTTATAAGTAATGTTAATTGTAAGATACTTCGTACAGTCTGACACAGATTAACCTTTACAGCCAAGCATACTAGTTACATGTCTCGCGGTAGACGACGAGAGAACATGTCCAAATGGGGTTACACTGACGACAACCGGTGCTTGTGCGGTGACACATCATTTTTTTTTGACGACCGATTGGTGTAGTGGATAGTGACCCTATCAGCGAAACCGACGGTTGCGGGTTCGAATCCCGCGAGGGGTAAATGTTTGTGTGATGAATACGAACATTTATTTCCGAGTCTTGGATGTTTATATAAATATTTATGTATGTTTATCCGTTATCTAGTATCCATAGCACAAGCTCTGCTTAGTTTGGGACTAGATGATTGGTGTAAGTGTCCGAAATATTTATTTATTTATTTTTGTTTCAGAAATTAAGTAACGATCACATTTGTTACTTCCTGTACCAAATCCTGCGAGGACTCAAGTATATACACTCGGCAAACGTCCTCCACAGGGACCTTAAGCCATCTAATCTCCTACTCAACACCACCTGTGATTTGAAGGTACGCTTGTGCACTATTTGTTCCACTATCCTTTAAGCCCGAGGGAAATACTTTACGAGCATTGTCGAAGAGTTTGTACTGTTAACAAAGAAAACAAATTATTTGTAATTTAACCGCAGAAAATTAAGTTTAAGTGAAGCAGTAAGGTTCCACTTATCTCCGGAGTGCATCATCAGATCTTAATCAAATTTAGCCGCCTCCGTGGCTCAATGTAAACAACATAGGGTTTACGTTTCGGAGGTCGCGGGTTCGATCCCCAGCGGGGTACATATTTAGTACCCGGTTTGGTTGGTGGTAGGGCATATTAAACGTCCGCCTGGCTAGCTACCACCATCTTATCTAAATCTGCCGCCAAACAGCAATGTTAATAGCATTGTTGTGTTCCGGTTGTCAGAGATAAGATAGCCAGTCCCCCAAATAAGATGGGGTTTCCGGGTCAGTACGCTACCACCTTCGGCCTCATCTGCACTTAACATCCGGTGTGATTGAGGTCAAGTGCTAACCCGTTGTGTATAAAAAAAAAATTATATGGGACCATCCAGGTTATAAACCCTATCAAACAAAAAACAATCATCAAAATCGGTTAACAATTGAATATATGGGTGGACAAACATAAAAAGAAATATATACAGACGAACATAGTACCTCCTTCTTTTTGGAAGTTGATTAAAAAAATTAAAAAATACTCATACATTTTATTTTAAATAATGAATAGGAAAAGTGTTAAATAAAGTTAAGTTCGCCTTGTAGGTATGACAGGCCCAAGGACGAATTGAATTGATTAAAAAATAAAAAAAAAAGAACATATAGAAGTATTTTATTTTAAATAATGAACAGGTAAAGTGTTAAATAAGATAATCTCGCCTTGTTGGTAGAAGTATATACCTAAGGACGAATTTTAATAGTTCCACATTGTCGTGCCTTCCAGCCAACCTTCCGTAGATACTCGTAGATTATCTGTTACGTCACGTACAGAAACAATCGGGTTAAGACTTTACGTCTTCATAGCATAGAGAGGCTTATCCAATTTCATACGCTCAAATATGATATCTACTGCGCTATATTGATGCGAAACCACGAGTCGAAATGCGATGCGAAAACAGTAGATTTCTGTTCTTTTCAATTGAAGGGAGTCCCTGGCTTACAGAGGGTTACGAAAACACTTAGTTTTAGGGGCTACTGGACTGGGCTCAAATTCAGCAATCCACTCTGTGCGCGCGTGGTAGTGTAATGTTCATACCCTCTGCTATTCAGGGGGACGTAAGGCTGTTAATGTAGCCACACTACTACCAAATCCATTCCAATCAAGTTTTCGTGTGAATGTCTGAAATTACAAACATGCAGACTGGTAGGTAGGGATTTTTATGATCAACGGGATAGCACTTGACCTGAATCACATCTATGGTAAGTGAAGATGATGCCGATGGTGGAAGCGTATACTTAGCCGGAAACCCCATCTTATTTGGGGGACTGGCTAGATAGATAGAAAGATTATCTTTGACAACCGGAATACAACAATACTACTACATTGCTGCTTGGCAGCAGACTTAGAAACATTTATAATACCCTACCACCAACCAAACCGAGTACTAAACATGTATCCCGCTGGGGATCGCACCGAGACCTCCAATTCGCATTAAAAAAATGTTACACAAAGGTGTAAAAAATATGTTTTATGGCTTCGTCGGTAGTTTTATCTCGCTGAATATAATGACACTGGTAGTAAAAAACGTAATAAAGACATGAAATAGCTGTACAGAGGTACCTACACCTTAACGTAAAATTAGGAACCTTATCTGTACCCTTGTTGGCATCTAACGCATATAATAGGCACGAAATTTATTTTTTCGTTCTTATTTTGTTTCACTTGCGCTCCTATGTGGAGTGTATACTGCAATAAATTCCAATTAAATCCATGTCAGACAACATTGCCCTGCTCGGGCGAAATACAATAGAAACTTTAATTTAATTGATCTCATGATACAAACAATTAGGTAGGTAGAAAGACGGTATGTCTATCAACAATATAATAACAATAAAAACACGATGGGATACAAAAAGTAAAAACAACTTATCCCCATTTTACGTGTGAAAACCCTAAGAAAAAATGGCACATCTTTTTATGCGTAATTCCTGCATCAAATTTCGCCAACTTCCTACTATCCATTCCCTTGCCAATGTCTGCCGCCAAACTGCATTGCCGTTGTTTCGATTTTAGGAGTAGATAGACCAGTAAAAGACCAGTAGTAGAATTAAATACGTGTGAGCAGTGCCCTCCATACAGGCAGAAAGGCTGTGCCTACCCTAGCAATTGTAAGGTTTCCTCGAAATGCATTGTTAAGACAGCTGATTGAACGTGCTGACGTGAACAGAAATATTCTAAACGTTGCGAGCATTGCTATAAGAGTAAGTTTTTGTAGTAGTATTTCTTCTAAATTACGAGATAGCAAATTTTATCATTCTGCCTACCCTGTGACAAAACGCTGTGCATGCCACAGCATTCGAGATACAATACGGCTGTAAGGTTGGCACCACACCGGGAGAATTCATTGTCTTCATAGATAGTATAGATAGATAGTAGATACAAGCTCGATGGAGCAAACAAATGGAGAGAGAAAAATATAGCTTCGATCAGCCCCCCAAGCCTTGTTTCGCTTTCAGTCGGTGTAATTACCGGCGCATGCAAGTGGTATGTGGTAAGGTTTTAATCTTTTATACAATACAAATACTCTTTATTGCGCAAAATAATTTACAATAATTTTTGATGATAACAATAGAGCACAATTAGGCGGTCTTATCACTAAAAGCGATCTCTTCCAGACAACCCACAGCTATGGGAAATTTGTAGATAGAAAACAGGTAGGGTGCACGATACTACCAACTAAATAAATAATTATAGATAAGTATGCATAAATGCAATAATAACATCATATTAATAGATTAGACATCTGAAGGACTGGCTATAGAATTTTGTTAAATTAGGAGGGACGTAGAGTCGAAGATTTTCGGAAGAACGGAGAGGGCAATTATGAGAAGCGGAAAGTAATTGGAACCAATTTTTGAGATAGAAAGGGCTCCTAGGATCGAACAACACTGAATAGAGAAGAGAAACTATATGCAAATCCTTGCGACGCCGGATTGTAAACCACTTGAGTTGAGCCCTGTATTCAGAAACTTGGTCATACTTGCGTAAGCCAAATACGAATCTGATAGCAACATTTTGGAGTCGCTCAAGTTTCTTCAGAAGGTCAACTGTAAGATCGGCATAACAAGTGTCAACATAATCTAATATTGATAAAAAAAGGGCAAGAGCAATTTTGGTGGCAGTGGGTAAAATATTTCGTAAACGTCACAAAGATTTTGCAGTAGTGAACATCTTTCTGCTAACCTCGGCAACTTGTGGATGCCAAGGTATTATCAAAGTAGATTCCTAGGTTCTTTACTTTGTCGCTATATGGAACACGGATTCCATCAAAAACAATAGAAGGTAGTAATGTTAGATACATACGATGGGCTACCAATGATAATAGCCTGCGACTTAGTAGGGTTGACAATGAGGCCATAATTTTTGCTCCAGTCTAAGACACGAGCAAGATCGTCATTCAGAGTGTCAATAGCATTAAAAAGATCCTTAAACCTAGCCTAAGAATAAATTTGAAGATCGTCTGCATAAAGGTGATAGGATGAAGAAAGATGAGGGCTGATGGAATTTATAAAAATAGCGAAAAGAAGTGGCTAAGGCATTTGCAATTGGTTGTGTTACACGGCGTGGTGCTAACATTCGACCAAAAAGGTGCGTGTTTGCGTTACTATTAAACATAATATAACTTAATTAAATAAATATTCGATTAGTGCGATGACGTTATTATGGACAATGTCAGGTTAAAAGTTGTCATATGCTAATTTAATTACTACTGTGATGATGATGAATGAGTGTACTTAATCTGGCAAAACATATAGTATCACGCTTGGAAAGCGTATTTCTTTATATTTTTAAGCTAATTCTGCTATTTAATTAATTACGTTTCAAGTATTACATAGAGCTAAAAAATAAATTGTATGTATTCACGAATATTTTATTATAAGAAAATTACACGATAACATCAAATAAGACTGTTTCTTTTACACTTTAATGAAGCAATTTCCAGGTTACTGAGCTGAGTTCTCAGGCGAGTACCATCAAACTTAATTATTTACCTTTTCATGGAAAGTAAGAGAGGATAAATAAATTTTCTTCAGAACTAAAAGTCATGAATATTATATGGGAGATGTTATATAGGTAGAGGCAACCGGACGTCAAACGGAATTTTTGCCTTTTTATCTCAATCGCTATAGAAGTTAAAATCTACTTGAAACGCGAACGAGTGAACAAACAAAGCGGTACATCTTTGAGATTTCACCTTACCTGCTGTCGCCATGATTTATTTTCTTGGATTTGTCAATGCCTAGATATTTAAGTGCCATTTTCATTTTCGACTTGCATCTTGTACCAAATAACAATACAATATTTTTTTGCACACCAACTGTAGTATCACAATTCGATGTTCGGGAACGATGTATGTTTTACAAAAATAGCTACGTCAGTTGCTTTACGGCAAGTGTAAACAAACATGTATAATCTCAGTACTATGAAACAACGTGTAAATTAGATTGCAAATACCATGACGTAGTTGCGGTTTTTTGCTGTGGATCTACTGTCAGAAGGTCAAATCTTAAAATCTTGTTAGACTGAATTTTAAAGCCAGTTGAAGATTTTACAGAGGACTTAGAAGATTAAGTTATTAGCCTTACATAAAACATGTTACACGAAATGACCAAGTTTTACTTATATTCACGTGTTCGTTCTGGGATTTCTCCAGAGAGAGCGACTGGGTGCGCGCGCCGCCCAACAACGGCGTGAGATGTTTCGGCGTCGCCTTAGTGGTGAATAGGGACGCAATTTACTGAACTTTGTTTGAGCAAAGTGTGTAGTTTCATGTTATGTATTCACACATGAAATGAGTCCTTTATAGGCACACTATTCTAATATACAAATATGCATATACGTGACACACTTCTCTCATTGGAGCCATCATCATGTCTCACTTCCTTGTGTGCCACAAATTATTTCTTTTGCTTGTGAATACAGCTCATTCTAAAATCACTTTATTATTACGCATTATAGAACATTCTCTTGTAAAACTTGTGACGAGTTCGTTGACAGGTGTTTTAGAGGTGTTTCGTTTCTAAATATAACACCTATGTAGAGTCAACAAAGTCTGGTTAGATTTAGCAAGCACCGTGGAAGTTTGAGAAGGGGTGGCGCCCTAACTTTGTGCAAACGTCTCAAGCCGAAAGTTACATCATAAAATTGGGGCCAAACTTTCCGTATCGTGTTACCAGAGGCTGTGGCAGCCAGAGGTCTACTGAATTAATGAGCCCTTTCACCATTGCTTTAACCGAATCTATTGCGTCTCAAATGTTTCATTTTCTTCTCGTTTTTGTCATTCCTTTTCGAGGTATTATTTAATGTGGAACAGTAAACCGGACAATATGTAGATATCATTGTAGAAAGATGAATAATCTGTATTAAATGTTTTTTGTATTTTATTTTTGTGTACAATAAAGAATTTAATAATAATGACATTGGTTATAATTTGTTTGGTGCTATTGGAATTTAAAATTGATTAGGTGTACGTTTGCTTTCTTACAATTTAGACAATTATATGCAGGCGTTATCCAGAATGGAGGGAATCCGTGGAGCACTAAAAATTATTTTGGTTGATTTTTATTACCCTTGAGTCGGCCTGGTTTAAACATAAGTGGCAAGCTTTACTCGGATAGGATTGAACGAAATGACAATTTAATTCTATAATGGCTGATTTCCTTGCAGATTTGCGACTTTGGTCTGGCGCGAGTGGCAGACCCCGACCACGACCACACCGGCTTCCTCACAGAGTACGTAGCCACACGCTGGTACCGAGCGCCAGAGATCATGCTCAACTCCAAGGTAAGCATTCTACTTATCGATCGCTATCGATGGCTCTTCGTTAACATTTTCTATTGGAAAGTCGCCATTTTAACTATGAGATTCTTTTTCGAGTTTTGCGGTCAAATGGTAATAATTGAGCGGTTAAAAAATGACAAAACAATCGACTTCAGAGTAACAATCATTATGTCAGTAAACAACTAATTTTTTTTTACTTTATTTATCACCACCAACAATAATTGTTACATCAATACATAATCACTGACAATTAAATTGGTATTGAGATTAAATGTACAACCGTTTATAGGTGAACACAACAAAGGTGTATAAATAGGTGAAAAAAACAATTTAATAAAAAAAAACAAGTCCAATATCAGATGTTAATCAAATTTATATATGGGACCTCTCTGGTGGTAAACCCGATCAAACAAAAAAAACAGTCATTTGACGAAAATGTGACTGAAGCGAAGTATTCCCCAATGGGTCTTCTCTGTTAGCATTCTACGTCGTTGCCCGTCGTGGTTAGCGAGTGCAAATTACGACGCTATGCAGTGTCTTTAAAACGCACAATCGCCCGTTCAATGTAACGCACACCCTAAATAAATTAACGAGTTCCTTTGCAATTATGTCATATAAATGATTAATAAATTAATGTCAGAACTTTTGTGACGAAATGCTTATCATTTATCACATTAGCCTTACAAGTGCACTTCATAATCATAAAATGACTTTTCCCGCTCCCTTATCTCACTGTTGCGATACAGATAATAACTTATTTAATTACCTATTTATTTTAAAAACCTTCATCTTATGCGCTTGACGAGGTGGGGAAGTTTTTCAAAAGTTTACGTGATTACTGTTTAATTGCTCACTTAGGGGTTGGGAACGCTGCATACAAGACGGATACAAGCTATGTCTGTGTGTGTTACGTCTATAAAATCAATCCTCACCATAAGAACTTGCTTTCGCCGAGGCGGTTGAGTCATTCAAAGTAGATCTTGATCACTGATTCAAAGACAGGTTAATCTTCCTTGTTTTTTTTTTATATGTACATCGTATTAGCACTTGACCTCAATCACACCTGATGTTAAGTGAAGATGAGGCCGAAGGTGGAAGCGTAATGACCCGGAAACCCCAACATTTGGGGAATTGGCTATCTTATCTTTGACAACCGGAACATAATAATGCTATTAACATTGCTGTTTGGCAGCAGATTTAGATTAGATGGTGGTAGAAAGCCAGGCGGACATATAAAATGCCCTACCACGATCCTACCACATTCTACACGACTTACTGCCATTCGGATACCTACCTCAACATGGTCACTAAATTCGGCATATCTAACGTAGGTACCTAAAACCGCTACATGTGCCGCTACATATACTGCACTAGTAGCATGACAGGCGTGATAACCGTTTATGTCGCGCGAGATAATATTTGTCCTGCTCGTTCGCTTGGACGAAATATACAACTATCCCACTCTCACTCCTACGTCGCGCGCGACAAACTGTACAAATGTCATGCTTCGTGGGCTGGTATACCTATAATGGAGATTATCGTCTTGTCTTCTAATTGATAGACCCGTTTGGTGTAGTGGTTACAGATCCTGGCCACTACGTCTAAAGGTCGCGAGTTCGTATCCCGCTAGGGTCATATTAGAATGATAATATGGACAGGTGTACCCAAATAATGGATGTGTACATTTAATATATATTTACGAAAGAGAAAAGAGATAATCGTACAGTTTATCAAACATACCAGAGCTTATCCTTATTGAGCCTAGTTGCTTAGTGTGGAAACAGATGATGCTGTGTGTACGTCCACGGCCATTTATATTTAGTTATATTAGAATGATTTATACGGACAGGCGTACCCGAATAATGGATGTCTACATTTAATATATATTTACGAAAAAGAAAAAGATGTATTCGTATAGTTTATCAAACATACCAGAGCTTTTCCTTATGGAGCCTAGTTGCTTAGTGTGGAACCAGATGACGCTGTGTGTACGTCCACGGACATTTATTCGAGTATATTATATTAGAATGATTAATACGGACAGAAGTACCCGAATAATGGATGTCTATATTTAATATATATTTACGAAAAAGAGATATTCGTATAGTTTATCAAACATAACCAGAGCTTATCCTTATGGAGCCTAATTGCTTAGTGTGGAACAAGATGACGGTGTGTGTACGTCCACGGACATTTATATTTACGTAACGCACCATAAGTTTCCATTTATTTTCCATCCTGAGCTACCTCTTTAGTTCTACCACCATTATGATTAATGTACTCCTCTCCTAAGGGCACGGACCTCGGTTTCCGGTGTCGTAAAACTATAAATTCGAAAGCCCCCGAATCTAACAAATTGTATAGGTAAACAAACCAACCGAGTTAAAAGCGAAATATCTTAAACTCTTAGCGATAAGGTCGCATTTTTGTGCGATTAATGATGACCGCTGTAATCATTTATGTAGTTTTGTTAATTGTATAATAAAAAGTATTGGACTGATTGGTGGAACTAAACCGATTTCCATAGAGACCATGTCGGAAATATCGTCTTTCGAACTGAAGATATTGCTTTCAGTCGTTTTGGCGGCACAATGAGAAAAAAGTTATCGGTCCTTCTGTTTGCTCTAGACTCTTAAAAAAGTAACGCAAATTAAATCTAACCGTGGTATTATTCAATTGTGTTTTAGAACTCTTTGTGTTACCACTGAGCAGATAATATAACGGTATTCAGCAAACTCCTGCCCTTATGCTATTTGTGTGATTGGCACAACACGTTTTCTTCCATTTCCGGAGGGAAATAGAGATCAGCTGTCATCTCAGCCCTTTCTATCCCTATCGTCCTGTTCATAGTATTACGGTATTACATACGTTATGCTCACGCCTGTTTCCCGTTGCGGTAGGCAGAGACTATTGATTTCTACTTGCAACGATCCTGACATACTACTTTTGCTTCTTCCACTCTCATCAAGTGCTTCATACGCGCTCGTCGGTTAGTGGTTGACCGCATTACGGTGTATTATATCGTCAACTTGCGCGGTTAGTAGAATAATGGTATCGATTCGGATGTACACCAACTAACCTAAACTAAACTAAAACCAGTTTTAAAGTAGTACTGTCTCTTTCTTCCTGGAACAGTACGATGCGACGGCATCACTCCAAAACTGGTTTTAGTTTAGTTGGTGTACATCCGAATCGACACCAATATCTCAAATTTTGTGAAAAATACTCGAAATTGGTCGGATAACCTTCAATGAAGTAATACGAAACTCTTTCACTGATACAAAGGGAATTTTTCTGTTCTTTTAATACCTACCTTTTTATTTTCAATCTGTTGTCCAAACCATCGCCCTTTTTCTTTGTTCTTAATTAGAATGCAAAAAATTGCTTTTGTAAAGAGGAATCCTGTTTTAAAAGGTGTCCTCTTTAAAAGGAGCTTTTCTGTTGAAGCGGAAAGAGTGGAGCGGAAAGGAATCCCACCAAATACAATTGTATAAATCCACCGCTCTGCATTGGAGATACTCGTATAACAAGTAACTGTAATCTGTGATGTAACTGCGTTTTGGCGTCCTACAACATTCTAACCATCACTCGCGTGCTTCATCTTCGGCCACATCGTCACTTCCCATCAGGTGAGATTATGGTCAAACGCATATCCAGTTGACCATAAAAATAAATAAATAAACCACCACTCAGGATGGCGGGAATAGATCATAGAGATAGCTCCTTTGTATATTGTTTCTTACGATATTTTTTCTGTGTAATCTTTACTAAATACTATAGTATACAACAACTGTCTATTTGTGTTCTACCAAACTATGCAAAATTGTTTTAATGCGGTTTTCATCGTCATTCAAGGTATGCTCAGATGGTTGAATGCAAGCATGCATGGAGATGAATGAAAGAATCGTAGCAATTTGGAAGTCTGTGGTCTCTGCCTACCCCTACGGGAAACAGGCGTAACATTATGTCGACACGTCCTATGCTTAACATCTAAGTGCCAAATAGAGAATTATGCGACAGTTGTATTTTCGTGTTCTATGAGTTCAGTTATATAGGGCGGAATAAAAGAAATGGAGAAAACATGTTCTAAGCATGTTTTTAAAAAAGCATAAATTACATAATGTAAATTTTCACGTCAATTGATCCAGTACCTAATAAATAAACTGTAGCTATTTGAAACTTCTAATGGCCCTCCTGTAAACTTACTATTTTTGAGATACCGAATTATACGTAGGACGTGTCGATGTATGTACGTTTCATCATCATATAGAGAATTTCTTCCGTAAGGTTTATATGTAGTATAACATAAGGTTTATACTTTATTTCGTGAGCTACGCGGACGAAGTCGCGGGCAGAAAGCTAGTAAAGAATAAATAAGATGCGAAATTCCATTATTCGTTTTCTCATTGGTCAACTGTCACATAAGATATTTATTCAAAATTCTGAGTGCGGGAATTAATAAATCGAAATAAAAATTACGAATTATAAAGACATTTTATATATTACTAGCAGCTGCCCGCGACTTCGTCCGCGTAGACTACATGAATCAACACTTTATTACTTTCCCACGGGAATACATTCAGCAGAAAAATTACCATGTAGAGTTTATCGATATCGATTTTATGGTTTTAACCCCCATTTTACAACCCAGGGGGTTGTTTTTCGAAAAATCTCAAAACACGTATTAGCTTATTTGTTCCTAGGAGTACTCTTGCGAAGTTTCGAGTCGAAAATAGGTGAAATGTCCAAGTTATACTGTTTCTTCATACAAACTTCCCACCCCTGTTTCACCCCCTTAAAGGGTGAATTTTGAAAAATCCTTTCTTAGTGCTCCCCTAGACCTCGTAAGGAACCTACGTGCCAAATTTGGAAACTCTATTCACCCCTTTGACTATGACTATGACTTTGACTAAAACTTTGACTATGACTTTGACTATGACTTCGACTATGACATTGACTACGACTTTGACTTTGACTTTGACTTTGACTATGACTATGACTTTGACTATGACTTTGACTATGACTTTGACTATGACTTTGACTATGACTTTGACTATGACTTTGACTTTGACTTTGACTATGACTTTGACTATGACTTTGACTATTCATAAAAACTTCCCACCCCTGTTTCACCCCCTTAAAGGGTGAATTTTGAAAAATCCTTTCTTAGTGCTCCCCTAGGCCTCGTAAGGAACGTACGTGCCAAATTTGGAAACTCTATTCACCCCTTTGACTATGACTATGACTTTGACTTCGACTATGACATTGACTACGACTTTGACTTTGACTTTGACCTTGACCTTGACCTTGACCTTGACCTTGACCTTGACCTTGACTTTGACTTTGACTTTGACTTTGACTTTGACTTTGAGCCTTCGTCTTTGAGCCTTCGATTTTGAGCCTTCGACTTTGAGCCTTCGACTCTGAGCTTTCGACTTTGAGTCTTCGACTTTTAGCCTTCGACTTTGAGCCTTCGACTTTCAGCCTTCGAATTTGAGCCTTCGTCTTTGAGCCTTCGAATTTGAGCCTTCGACTTTGAGCCTTCGACTTTGAATTTCGAATTTGAATCTTCGACATTGACTCTTCGACTTCGACACCAATTTGAATTTGTGATTTCAACCCCTACCACTATCGCAACCCGTAAGGGGTTAGCTTCAAAATAAATGTATTTTCGCAAAAAACGTCCCTGAAAACCTAAATAACGACAACTTTTTTGGTATCATCCCCCACCCCTATCTCACCCCTAGAGGGTTGGCTTAAAATAAATGTCATTTTCATAATCAACATCCCAAAAAAGCTAAATAACGACAAAATTATCGATTTTATGGTTTCAACCCCCATTTCCACCCCAGGGGGCTGTTTTTCGAAAAATCTTAACTCAGCCTTATCTCATTCTCTAACCCCAAGGGGTTAGCTTCAAAACAAATAGCATTTTCGTAATCAACGTCCCAAAAAACCTAAATAATGACACCAATATTGACTTTTTTGGTATCAACCCCCACCCCTATCTCAACCCTAGAGGGTTAGCTTAAAATAAATGTCATTTTCATAATCAACATCCCATAAATCCTAAATAACGACACCAATATCGATTTTCTGGTATTAACACCCATTTCACAACCCAGGGGGTTGTTTTTCGAAAAATCTCAAAACACGTATTAGCTTATTTGTTCCTAGGAGTACTCTTGCGAAGTTTCGAGTCGAAAATAGTCGAAATGTCCAAGTTATACTGTTTCTTCATACAAACTTCCCACCCCTGTTTCACCCCCTTAAAGGTTGAATTTTGAAAAATCCTTTCTTAGTGCTCCCCTAGACCTCGTAAGGAACCTACGTGCCAAATTTGGAAACTCTAGACCCAGCGGTTTGGCCTGTGCGTTGATATGTCAGTCAGTCAGTCAGTCAGTCAGTCATTCAGTTTCTTCCTTTATATATTTAGAAGATTAACGAAGATGGGACTGACTTAGATCTCAACATAAAATTTTGTCACATATAAATGAATTTGCAAGATTTGTAACAAATCAATGTCAATAAAAAAAAATATACAGTAAATTGATGAAGAAATTTATTTCAATGGTTTTCTAGCCGTGCGGTTACCGCCAGAGTACAAACGGACTACTTTTTTCTTGTGGGTATCGTAAAAGGCGACTCATCGTGAGTCCTGACTCATACCAGCAGAGACCAGTGATGAGCAATAGCGTCATTGGTCCGGGTTTCCAGAGAAATTTGCGATCGCCAACCAGCCAGGGCGACCGACTCCTCAGAAAATATACCGCCAAAACGAGATGTAGTATCCCTAAATATACCTAAATCCAACAATTATGAGCCCCAAAATCACATATTTCAGACAGATTGATTTGGTGGGGTGTAAGTGTTATTTCATGTGCCTAATAATACCCAGCATGGCGTTTAGGGCAAATCCTCCTAGGAAAGCAGTGCAAATCGCTGTTAACGTAAAAGAGTTAATGAATTGGTGTCTGAATAATATAGCATTTACCTTCGTATCTTTGTAAATAACGTTGTTTACTAAATCTAACGCAAATATTTACCATTACCTGCTTGTAGCCAATTATGGCCTACAGGCGTAACTCAAAACAGACACCCCCGTAAATAAAGTTCGGTGTTCCTCGTATAATGTTTGTATGAATAAATGAATCGAAACAACCTTTATTTATTAAGGGCCACACGTTCCTTGATTGGTCAACTGTAGCACGATATTTTATTTGAATCAGTCAATATTGAAAGTACGAATATTGAGGAGATGAAGGGTGTCGTCATCGAGGGTCGGTGCCTATTGGCACGCAGTTGATTCTGTAGATTGGTTAGTGTCTTAATTGTGGTGAGAAACAACAAAATTCGACCAAAGATAAATGCTTACTTATTAGAATGAAATGGAATCTATTGCCTCTCAGTACTGTACATTGTCTTAACAGGTAGCACGGATTGCGTTTTTATCTCTTTAAGTCCAATCAACAAGGATTTTCTTTGTGTGGTGACCCCGACAATAATTTCTCTGTTTGCAGTATGATAAAATTATGTAAGGATATATGGTCGATAAATTTTCTTTTCCATTATTTGACAATTGTAATCCACAAACTCTAATTTATCATATTACAATTTATTTACTGACTGAGGAATTAATGTATACATCCACTTTCTCATTGATTGGACTATTCAGCCTGCGGGTGGGCTTGCGCAGATTTGATAAGTTATGCATTAAGTTTAAAGCTCACCTAACTCCCAATTTGCTCTGTGGTCTACCTCTTTAGCTTAAAATGAAATCAGAAATTAATTACAACCAGCTTATTTCATCGTTAGTCCGTAAACATCCCACTGCAGGGATATAGGCCTTCCCTCGTATATGAAGGGAGTTATGGGCCATAGTCCGCCACGCTGGCCCAATACGGGTTGGGGACTTCACATGTCTTAGAATTTTTATTTCTCAGGCATGCAGTTTCCTCACGATGTTTTCCTTCGCCGTTCAAAAGTAGTCGAATAAATACACATAAGTCATTAAATTTAAAAACTCATTGGTACATGGCCTGCCTGGGGAGCTAATCTGGACCTCCAAATTGGGAAACTGCGTCTCCTCCACTGAGCCACCGACGCTCCTATTAAAGTCGTATTAACTTACTATAACTTCCCATTAAGCAACTAACTTATTAAAGTCATTTATTATAGCCAGCTTATTAAAATCAGCTTATTCAGTTTTGCGATGTCGAGAGGCAGGCAGGCATAACATTGTTTCGCGTTTACTCGACACGTCAAGCGAACTCTTGAATCGTGAGGGAACAACTGCAGGTTATAATTTCTTGAATTATTAAATTGGTTCGCCGTCTGTCTTAAATATTCCGTTGTCTTTGAATCCTTCTCAATATGAACCAAAGAGTCTTAGCTAAAATAATAAAAGGTTAAGTCGACACTAGTCGTTGTCGTGTAGCTAGGTGCTCGACATCTACGAAACAAGGCGAGGTGCTGTGTTGGAATTCCTTTTCTAAACTGTGTGGGTCGACTTTAGAGTGATGTATTTTCTGAACGGGTTTAGTTAAATGTAGAAGCTTTACTGTTCTTACATTACAGTAAAACCTAGTTAGTAGTAGAAATGAAGAATCTTACGAAGATCCCAAAGGACCACACCTGCTCTTTGCCCTGGTATAATATCTGGGGGCACGGCAGTGCCCCCGCCAAGTCGAGCGCGAAGCAAACACTGCCGTACCATCCTTTACTGGAACCATTTCGCCGCATTTTCAGGCCCCTATTTTAGAACCTCTGGATAAGACTAGAACGCAGAAATTTTCGTCATCCAGTAAGCTATAATCACATACTTAAAATCCAAAATTTCAAGTCTGTAGGTCATTTAGTTCCGAAGTTAAGCGAAAGCAAAGTTTCGCATTTATGACACTCACTCACTCACTCACTCACTCATGATCATCAAAATAGAACTAGTACTTCCCATAAACTCAGAGAGCTGAAATTTGGTACAGAGTTATGGTTTAATGGCCACATAAAGGGAAAACTATAAAAACTAGGATAATCGAAGATCTGGAGTACCTGGTGACCCTGATTAGGAAGCACAAGAGCCCAACCAAACTATTAGAGATCGACATATACCGCCTTTACAAAAAATATTCAACTTGGTGGGCCGCTTCATTTGATGTCAAAAATCGAAGGTCTGAAGTATCTGATGAAGAACCCTCAGCTGGTCTCAGCTGTATTAGAGATATGGTAATGCCCCCTTCTACTATTGGTACATAGAAAAATCGACTGTCATTGCAAAAATCCAGCGTAGTGGGACACATCTTCTAATTTAATCTAGCCTATAGCATCCCACTGCTGGGCGCATGCTTCCCCTTCTGCTTATAATGCGCATATAAATAAAATTAAAGGAAAACTCTGGATAAGACTACACTGGCTTTTATACTTATATTTACAAGTTTACAAGAAGAAATAGTCGAACGATTAACTTTATATCTGACGAAGAACCCTCAGCTGGTCCCAGCGTATTAGAGATATGGTAATGCCCCCTTCTACTATTATTGGTACATAAAAAAATCGACTGTCCAGCGTAGTGGGACACATCTTCTAATTTAATCTAGCCTATAGCGTCCCACTGCTGGGCGAATGCCTCCCCTTCTGCTTTTAATACGAATATAAATAAAATTAAAGGAAAACTCTGGATAAGACTAGACTGGCTGTTATACTTATACTTATACTTATTACAAGTTTACAAGAAGAAATAGTCAAACGATTAATTTTATTCTACTCGAACATTACACAAATTAAATAAACAAACGAAAATTTGGTCAAAATATAATGCATTGGCTAAGAGTGGCGGTGATACCCGCACGCGTCGCTAGATGGCGTTGACTGTATTTTAAAACGCGCTTACGTTTTGTTTTTCCGATAACCTTATATGGCAAAGTGGCAACCGGCCGCGTTACAGTCGTTTACGACATTCTTCTATTGCGCTTGAAAATGTTTGCTAGGGATTAGGAGGGATTATTTGCATTTCGTTGATTTCGCTGATTATTTCGTGAGGTTTGCTAAGGTTAATTGGCAGGTTGTTATTATATTAATTCAAAGATTTAAACAGGTTAGGAATTATATGGTTAGTGACGGATTACTGATTATTACTTAATTATCAGAATTAAAAGAAGTTTCAATTGAATACTTTATTTAATTGTTAATTATTTAGTACCTACTTTTAGTTTTCTAGGTTTAATTTACAGTTAGGCAGTACTTCGAATCGCGTTCGTGTTTATAAGTACTTTTCTAGTATTCTAGTTTAGTTTATTTAGTTAGATATTACTTCGTTTCGTTTAAAAATATCATTTTTAAACGAAACGAATTTTGGTAGAAAGTTCATTGATAATTAATTATATTGACACTTGTCTAATAATTAAGAGTTAACGTTTTGCTTATAGTTTGTATAGATTGAGTAGGCAGAGTAATATTTTCTTTAAGTTTTTTTTTATTAAGACAAAAGAAGTCTTAAAGATATAAGTAGGTTTTAGTCTAAATATTATCGGTATTTCTGATTTGTTTTCCATATACTAAAGGTCGTTGAGTTTAATTGTGTTTGATTTCGCAAGATAATAATTATCGTAAAAAATGTCGATAATATTAAAAGACGACGATGAACTTAGTGGCTACCAAGTAGTTGGTATGCCCAAAGACGGGTCTTGTCTCTTCCATGCAATATCTTTCTTGGTGTATGGTAGAACTGACTCAACTTGCAGTATCAAGTATATTTGTAGAAACGTGGGCATATATATAATATGCCCACGTTTCTACAAAAAGAAGTGAAATCCCACCAAAAACATTCTGTAAAAAACTAGCCAAGTCTCGATGGAGCTGCTTGATTTTTTGAATTTTTGAATAAATAAATAAATAAATAAATATCCTTAGACATACACACAGCGCCATCTAGTTCCACAGTAAGCAACTATAGGCTTGTGTTGTGGATACCAGATGGTTGATATACTACATAAATATTTTTTTTTTTTTTGGTAAACAAATACTTATTATAAATGAAAACATCCATAACTCGGGTACACATGTTCGTATTCATCATACAAACATATGCCCCTAGCGGGATTCGAACCCGCAACCTTTTGGTATAGTGGTCAGAGTTGCTAACCACTACACCAAACAGGTGCTTGATTATCTCTAAAAAGTAATGAAATCTATACAAAGTCGTGCCAAGTGTAAGGTTCCTTACTGCGATTTCTTTATTATTATAGTTAATGTTGTGTGACTTGGCCGTTGAAGGGTACACAGGGGTACAAAACCAGGTGCTCCATGACACCATTGCACCAATCTTAACGAAGGTCTCACGCCGCTTTATCTAGAAACCTCGGATGTTATTTTATCCAGCTCATTAAAAAAAAAATATTTTTAAACTAATTAGCGTAAAGAATCTAAATTCGTTTCTTTACGGGTTTTATAAAAAGTTATAAAACGTAGCCGCCTCCACACACTTCCCACTGTAATTCCTGTAAAAAATATCATAAAAAGATAAATAGGTACTTAATGAAGTCACAGTACCTTGGAAGTCAAAAATATTGAACAGTGCTGAATAATTGGCATTTTTATAAACTTCAGTATTCATCAGTGGCGGTACCTTGATATAAGCCCAAAAGCCCGGCATGCCTTTTGTCTTAATGAAATACTCAATTAGCAATATCAACTTCAAACTTTATTGATCTTAAAACAGTACAGGAATTTGCATAGGACCCTCCAGATTGAACAGAAAAGAGGCAACAAAATGTATTTAACTTCATTGACTGAGTAAAATCAAACATAATGGGATAAGTCCGCCTTTGTGCATAGTTATAAGAAAATTTTCTTTTGTACAATAAAGCGTTTACACACAAACAAACATATGTTGGGCTTGCCCTACTCTGAAACCCTAGGCTTACCACTGGTATTCATTATATCTCTGACTCCCGAACTACAATATCCCTTTATCTCAAGAGTCAATAACAAGTCACATGTGTTCGCTTGCAAATATTTCGGGTATGTGTGAAATTGTGTGCATGTGTATAGTATGTAACAGGAGTAAAACCGCAGAAAACTCGAACTACATTTAAAGCATATGTCTTTCTGTACAGGGCTACACCAAATCGATAGACATCTGGTCAGTGGGGTGTATCCTTGCGGAGATGCTGTCGAACCGGCCGATCTTCCCCGGGAAGCATTATCTGGACCAACTGAACCACATCCTGGGCGTGCTCGGCTCCCCCAGCCAGGAGGATCTGGACTGCATCATCAATGAGAAGGTACATTTATACTTAAGGCACTGGCAATTTTGGTGCAAATTTGAGTCATTTTCAAAAATGAATCTTCTTGTCAATCTTGAGAATTATGTCAATGTCACATTATGTCAATGGTTTATTAATACGGGCCTTAGTGTAGGTTAGATGTAACTTTAAAAACATGTTGACTTTCAATAAGTGATATTTTTGTATCCTACATTGAATAAAATATTTTTGATTTGATTTAGTAACGAATAAAAAAGTCTATCGATGTACGATTCCAAACATAAATTAGTCAACACCATATTAAATCTGTAAATATATGCTATCGTCAATTTTTTTTTAATTGATACACCCATTTTTACAATCCTTTTTCTGAGCGTATTAATTGTATGACATCTTCATTATCAATTGATAATGAAGATGTCATACTAGTAGGTAACCTACTCTTCCCTCTGCCTGCTTATCTTTAGTTCACACGACGAGCCCAATACGGATTAGCGGTAACGAATTTAGGGGTACTGTTTTCTGTATATTCTTTCTTTTTCAAAAAGGCCCGCTACAGTAATTTTAATCCTCAATTTTTTGATACGATTAAAAAAGTAATTGGGTGCTTTTTATTGGTAAAAACATAGCTGAACTTCTCTACATAAAACTCTGAATACTGAAGGGTATGCTGTAATCGCGAATGTGAAGGTTTCCGGTACGTTGCGTTGGTTTTGATGCGGTGTTCGATTAATGGATGCCTTTTGTATAGCCCGGGAAATAGATTGTCGAATCAACCCCATTTCGCTTTTTAGGGTAATACCTACGACGGCTGCTTAAAATAAATGCCTTACTTTGTAATCCGTCATGTTGCGTATTATTTAGCTGCCATGTAATTGTAATGACCGAAACGTATTACTCGTTTCGTATACGCATCACGGGCTAGGCCAGTATCTACGTGGAACGTTTAATACTAACCTACTACCACTAGAAAGTGGTATAAAAATACCGCACATTTCTTGACCATTTATTTATTCTATATTCTTCTATGTACAGTTCTCTTTTTTTGGGACTTCCTTTATCTTACTTAGCATCCAGCCGGTTAAGCATGATGCCGAGAGAGTGAAGTGTCTCTACGTTGCCTCTCTAAATTGACAGGATAAGATATGACATTGAAAGGTAAAATCATACTTAGCCTGTAGCTTAGCAGTCCATTCTTAAAGCATTCTCAAATATTTTTCTCAATTTCCAATCGAACTCGCATCCGGGGCTCTGCTTCTGTTTTGATTCTAGTGAAGTGATCGCTGTGTTGTAACGGTCCAAAAATTACTGTGTGCAATTCCGCTAATATTCTCTTGCGCGGGTCACAAGGGCATGCTTCTGTAAAATATTATTTAGTACTGTCTCTCGCAGACAACACGTCTTACCCTTTGAACGAGTCACATCCGTTGGGGAAGGAAGTTCTTGAGTGCCGACGGCACAATGGCAAGTGTAAGTACTTTGCACGACCCACTCGTTGAACCGCCAACCCGAAAAAGGCCGCGGTAAATAAATTTTTATTTTATTGATTCAACAAACTTTACATCGTTACAGATAAGACAGATACATACATATACTTTTATTATATACAGACAAATAAAAAACTAAATATTTCAGAGAATTTAAATTAACAAATTGAAATATAATAAAAATGAAACAAGATAACAAAGAAACGTAAGCAAAATACATATATATCGTGAATACGAGTGATTGATATGTGTAGGATTTAATTGTTTTCGATCGTGATTTATCTAACGCTGCAAGTTCAATATCCAACTCCAGAGCGCATTATGAATATACACAGTATATACACATGTACACTCCGGGAAATGGATTCCCGTCCACTCCAGAAACACGCCACAGTAAACTTTTGTAGAATCATGAACACGTCAGTCAGATCTGCCTACGTAGTGGTATTTTCTGTGTCAAGGTTTTAGAGTCGGTCGGGAATCCATTTCCCCGACTTTACGTCGGGATATTTGTGAGTTTTTTATTGCGAGTAGTTATTCAAACACAAAAAATCTTTTTTAGTTAAATGCCACACTAAATGTAAGCAGTTTTTACATCTTTTAAGCCACTGCTTATTCAAAGGCTATTTTCTCCTTAGAAAAACAAGCAAGGGAATGGAAGGGTTTGCTGTTTTTTAAAAAAAGATTTTTATGTTAGAAAAGGACTATTCATTATTAATTATGAAGTAGCTTGGCATGCAAACGAAGCTGGTTGTGTTCATAACAGTTTTGCATGACGACTTTTGCATTGAGTTGTTAATTTAAGTCATATTGTCGCCTGTGTGGTTTCGACACATAATAAGAATAGATCCAAACCGTCTCGTCCTGTGGGTATCGTAAAAGGTGGCTATGGGACTTTCCACCAAAAAAATCAATAGATTCGCACGTTTTGATGGCGATGTACTCACCCCCCTCTCGTGTGAATTTCAGGATACTTCGCAAGGTGAACCGTGGATGTTGTTTCAAACATTAAACTTTTGGGTTAAAAGTCGTGACGTCATGTATATATGTTATTTTATGTGTACATGCCTTTTACAACTCCCAGAGAATAGAGTCCATTTTAACCAACCACATACAAACAGAATTACAAGCTATACTCATTTGTAAACAAGCTTGCAAAAATGTATTTCACCCCGGAACGATACGAAGTCGCGGTCACAAGTCAGTTCTTACAAAGAAAGAATGAGTATGATTAAGTTGAGAAACCAGGCGGATGTAGCCGCGAACGATTCCCTAGCTAGTCCATCAATCGTCGACTTAATACTGTCAGTGTCGTGGATTGGTTATTCCGGCTTGTGTGTTTAGGACTGGCGTGACACTGTTGTTTGTTATATCTCATTTTCTGTTGCCTTAGTACGCGATCAATATTGTGTACACGAGATTTCAATATTACATCCCCGAGGGGGATTTAATTATCCGCAAACCCCACGCCCACATATGGGTTTTCGGTATTTGAATAATAGTGGAATAATGTTCCGCAATTAAAACAGGAAAACAGCAGTGGTTTGGAAAGGTACAATGGTGCGTCTGTATGTATTTTCCCCCATATTTTTTGTTTAA
Source organism: Oegoconia quadripuncta (assembly GCA_949316235.1). NCBI lineage: Eukaryota > Metazoa > Arthropoda > Insecta > Lepidoptera > Autostichidae > Oegoconia > Oegoconia quadripuncta. Next base: position 19,765,294 of record OX438752.1, on the reverse strand, counting down.
TAGAGTTTACTGTCCCCTGGTTAAGATCTGATGTGTACTCCGAAGATAGACAATTGTAGACTTTGACGAAGTCGGTTCTTTTGCCAATTTTTAGCGGGTCAATTATAAGTGCACATTGTTGATCACTTCTCACCAGTTATTATCACCGTTACAATAATTATCAATATTTTAAGCTTCTTTTATTGTGTATATATATCTTTGAGTATGGCAAGATTAGATTTTTTAAGGACAGTGCCACAGTATTACGATATATTTTACTAAACTAACATTCTATGGAACTTGTTAAATTGTCTCTAAATGTTGAATTTACTTGTGATGGGCAAGACTCTTACTTACTCCTTTACTTATGTCAAATCATGTTCATTAATAAAATACCGAAAGTAAAAAAGAAGTAGGTACCAAGAGATCTGAGATCGTCTTTTGTTTTCTGAAATACTTGTACACCTATGATATCACTGTTTGATATAGATATTTATCTATATAAATATCGCCTCTCAACTATTTGATCTGTTTAAAATCAGTTACCGACTCATAGTCACACCAAGTTATCACACCAGTGTTACAAACAGGATTCTTTTTCTTGTTAGTCACACTACTAATTTTTCCACACCATTTATTGTATTTATTCCCTAACTAGTGCTGTCCTAGCCTGCCCTGTCCTGTAAAATGGAATGTCATCTGGGATGTCATCTATATTTAACTGGCGCAAGCGAGCCGGACGAGTGCGAGCGAAGCGAGCACGGGTGTTTTTGGCACCCCGACATGGATAGGTTAGGCTCGCTCTGCTCGCCCGGCTCGCTTCCGCCATACCCTTCGTGTTAGGTTGACATTATTATATATTAGTTTGTTCCTGTTAAACCTAAATTTTCAACAGGTACAGCACTAGCAATTATAGTATAAATGGTGTGGAAAAATTAGTAGTGTGACTAACAAGAAAAAGAATCCTGTTTGTAACACTGGTGTGATAACTTGGTGTGACTATGAGTCGGTAAGGTTAAAATCCATAGGGAGGCGTCCGTGTTATGTACATATTTGAACTGCAGGATATTTTATGAAAGTTAGCGAAGGCAGACACGTTGATAAATTGAAAAGGATCGCTTTTGCAACCTTTCTTAGTGACATGTTAGCTATAAATCATGGTTTCTAAAGCTATAGGTATAAACAGGTAATATTTGAAGTTTCTTACTGTCGATACATTAGACATTAAAATACTCATCTTAATTTACACAAACAATGCTTCCTTTCAATAAATTTAAAGATACTATAAAACCGAAACTTATTTAGAAAAAATATCGGACTATTTAGATGATAATTCTCCCTGGAAATAACCGATAAAGGTTCTTAATGATGTATTCAGCCGTATCGAGGATATTTCACCTTCAATACAGTTGCTTTAATATCTGAATGATATTCCTCGATGGTTATCTTTTCAATTTATGTTATTTTCTCTTTGTTTGTTATATCATAATGTAACACTAACACATACATAATATCACGACCTTTATTCCAAATGGGGTAGTCAGAGATATGACAAACACAATCGTTTGGGTGTTCCAAACATTAAAAGTAGGAATGAAACGAAACGAACGATTTATATGTATAAATAATGTTACGATAACGAATGATATACGATTAATGCTGCTGTTATTAATTAAGTTAACGAACACGTGCCCCGGCTTCGCACGGTTGTAATGTACTTTCTTAAAACCCGTTGTGGATAAAAAAAAATGATATAAATGTAAAGTTCCGATCGCAATTCTCTGTTTTTTTTTTTAATTATATTGAAAACCATATCAAAATCCGTTGCGTACTTTAGAACGATTAAGCGCACAAACAGACGCAGACGAATATACGGAATTTTTTATGTAAAAAACAAAGCGTCCGCAATTTTTTTGCATTTAATCAAAATTCATGATCAAGACTTTGTTTTTACTGGGCCAGATGAAGTTGCGACCAGATCCAATGAAATATACTTCGAGCCCGTTTTCACACCTAATTCTTGATTTTCATGACTGAAACGGGTCTGTAGTCATTTCAGTGTTAGGTTTTCTGCATATTATGCTGAATTTATAAATCGTAATGGATCGCAATTAAATATGATAACGATTCATCGTAATAATCCCGAAAAGGTCGTTTTACGATTCCTTAATTTCGTTTTGAAAGTTAACTTTAAAAGTTATGCTTCAAAAAGATTTATGCATGAAACAACATCCACCATTCACCCTTCGAAATATGCAGAAATGCATGTGACATGGGGTGAGCTATGCATATTCTGACGGCGGGACTATATAGCGCAGAGCCCGACATGTACTTGGCCGGTTTTTGTTAGTCACTTGTCCGGACTCGTAATAGCCAAATGACTATTGAAAATATGAAACTCATAAATAGAACCGAATAAAACTCATATAAGGAAATCGAAGGAAAAATTATCACAGCTAAGTAGACTGCTAATTCACGAGCAAACTTATGATATGTAGTGGATTTGTAAAAAGTATAGAAACTGCATACAAAATGACATACTAATGTCAACTGCAAAAATAAGTATCTATTTAAAAATGTGTATTCTGATAACGGAGCCCTATTACGCGTGGTCCGATATGCAGTTGAGCGGTTTTTAACCGACTCAAAGAAGGAGGAAATTCTGTTCGTATTTATGTCTTTTTGTGCTTTTTTTAATTGTTAACTGATTTTTTTTTGATGAATGGGGTTTACCGCCCTAGTGTTTCGATATAAATTTAGTTAAGTTAAAGTTAGTTAAGATGCACTCCAGAGGTAGAGAATGGAATATTACTGAAGTAGATTGTTTTGCAAATTTTGTATTTGTATTTTTGTATGTAAAGCGAATGCTCAACCAATTCAACTAAGTTTAAACTTATCTAAGACCAAGCTTGACCCATCGGTTGTATCATCTGTTGCATAATTTCCCAATTCGTAATATTCGTAGTAGTGCCATAAAATAATAAACAATATACGTATAATTATATTACAAAATAGATTGAAATTATTCTTGTATTCAAGTATTTATTGTTTCGCAAAGTTTATTCAAATCAATGCTGTCTACGTACAACGTTTGAAACGTTTGAAAAACAACCGCCGCCGTTTGTTTTTCCTATTCAGCTTCCGCGCAAGCGAGTAGCTGGTACGTTGCGGAGGGAGAGTACCTGACTAGCTGCCGTTCTCGTAATGGACAGCCCTTTGTTTTCGAGCCGCTGAATCGGAAGCAAACATGGTGGAACGAAGAGAAAATAACTGGTCATATGGAATTGACTTTCCGATGTATTTTTGTTATCAATTGAAAGCGTAATAATTATCGGACCTTCGCAATCGATACTGAAAGACAAGATACAAAGATTTTTAAAACTTAAAGTTATATCGAAAGTAAGTTCAACTTGGTTAAAAATTTAGGAAAATCCTATTGTTAAGAACAATTGGCATGCAGTGATGATTTTCCTTCCATTCAATAACATTGGCACGTATTTTGGCAAAATATGTTGATCCCGCGAATTTTTGTTTTGCCCAAATGGAATAATTACAATTTACATAATTTTTTTTGACAAAGACATTCGTCATCATACTGATCCCACCAAAAACATTTCATGTAAAATGTTGCCAAGACGACCACATAAGGTTTGCCCTGTGAAAAAGATATCAGATCTCATGTAGAGCCAAGCTTCTGAATCTACACGGCCTAACTCTACCGACCCCAACTTCAACAAATTCTACATATCAGTAAATATGTATGGCTTGACTGTTTCGTTACTTACTTACTTCAGAAACTAAATATTCGCATCACCTCCACGACGGTAGAGAAACGTCTTGGCAACATTTTACATGAAATGTTTTTGGTGGGATTTCAGTTCTTTTTGTAAGTTGCTAGGCAGTCTTTTTAGTGTTTATTTTTTCTTCTTTTTTTGGGGTGTATTTCTTGCACATCAGCAGTACCAGTTTTCATAGCCCATTCTCTGTCTTTGCCTTTTTTCTTTGATGGTTTACTGATCACCATAAGCGATAAATCAGGGCGATATTTCGCTCTTAAGCGATTATATTCAACTATAGCTGACTGTTGTGCTTTAATACTAGCAAAGTCTATATTTATAAGGTACCTTGTAAATTGGTAACTCTAGAGAGTGCTCATAAGCCTGACCACAACCCCCCGATTCTTCAAGATCCACAGAGTATGTTGGTTGAAGTTGGTCTTGGTATTGTCTCTTTGAATGTCTTTTTCTTTTTTTTTTAATTCTTAAGTACTCCTAACCTTATTTTGGCTAATTCAATGGTAACTGGAAGAAATTCCCTGTATGGGATAAGTCCGCCTTTGTACTTTAATATTTCTACTAAATACCTATATTGTATTTTCGTTTTCTTTATGCAATAAAGACGCGCGCCAGCACTCCCGAGCCGACCAGAAACAGCATAATATCTTGACCCCCGCTTCCATACGATTACTATGGTAGGAGGGTTTATTCGACTTTTTAAGAAAAGATTATTAAAATAATTCTCTATTTTTGATTTTTTCCTTTCTATACACGCTATTACCTAGATGAATACCAAAGTTCAAGTTTCTAAGTCATCTGGAAGTGGGTTAGGTTTTTGATGATGAGTCAATGAGTCAGTGGTAAAAATGACGGTTTTCAGACGTTAATATATCAGTACCTAACTATTTGGACTACATTTATGAATTTTGGGATTCTGGTCAAACTAAGAGGCTTTAATAAACAGTGCAAATTTCATGTGTCTAATATTAAGGGGTAAATGGTTTGTGTGAATATACACACGGTGCTGCGTCGCCAGTTCCTTGTGAACTTGAACTTGGCTTGACACGCTACCGCATGTCTAGATGTCTAGATTAATAGGTTTTTTAGTTACTGCCTACGGTCCCGTGTAAACATTCATGTCCTGATTCATAAAATTGGTGAAAGTCTCATATAAACTTCCATCCCCCCATTTTAGGAGATGGGGGGCGAAAGTTATATATTTATGAATTTGTTTGTTGGTTGTATACTAAACTTAGATTACATACCAAATTTCAGCTTTCTAGTACTTCAGGAAGTAGCCAAACATTTTGATGATCATCAGTGTGTCAGTGACGAAATCGGTGTATTTTAGATATCAATAAAATCTAAAGTATTATAGCTATTCAATAGAGACTTTGTATGTTTAATTAGTCTATTATTGACATCATATCCTGAGAATATGAACTATCTGGTATATCGGAAACCAACTCTATGAGGGTTCAAAAAAACGACGAAACACTTCGAGAAAAGGTAGGTAGTGCCCTTGCGCTTCGCTTGACTCGTCTTGGCGGGGGCACTACCGTGCCCCCAGATATGAGCTGTGGATGTCATGTGGCTGACCACATGACATCCACCGCTGAAATGGTACTCCCTCATAGATATTCAGAGCGATTTCCCGACTATGTCAAATCGTCCGTCCACCTTGGTTACTCGTCAAAATGTATAAAAGGCAATAAGTCTAATTCTAGTCTATACACGTACGATTGGCTGCAATAGTTCCCTGTGGTAGGGTTCAATCCGCGCACTAACTTAATTTCGCAACCATTTCAATCCTCCTGACTCACGCAATAACTTATTTGTGTATAGCCCTAGCATTGTGCAATAATTTCATTTAAAAGTAAAATTATTATCCCCGCTTGTGAAATAACTTGATTTAATAGAAATATTTATTATCCCCGGTCTCGTGGAACTGTAATAACTTAAAATGGTACTACATCGTAAACGACCGTTTGGTGTAGTGGATAGTGACCCTGTCAGCGAAACCAATGGTTGCGGGTTCGAATCTCATCTCATAACAATTGATTTCATGTCTCATCTAAAGTAAATCTCGTAGTACTTTTTGTGTAGTATTTTATTTATCAATGATATTTTTGTTTGCCAATTAGTAAGATTACAGAGCTCGTTACTTACATAAAAACATAACTATATTATCACATATAAATACAATACAATACAAATACTCTTTATTGCGCAAAATAATTTACAATAATTTTTGTTGATAACAATAGAACACAATTAGGCGGTCTTATCACTAAAAGCGATCTCTTCTCTTCAATAAATGATTGATTGATTGATTGACTTACTCTCACTCCCTTTCCCCTTACCCTCCTGCAATGAAGCTGTTAAGGAAGTCCTCATCATTTACCATCACATCACTAGCCGCTAGACATTTGCCCACCATCACGGTGGTGGGCGCCAACTGTAAGATATAATAATGCTATACCTTATTTTACTGTTCATAGTTTGATTTAATACGTTCCTAGTAATCGTGTTACCAAATGTAATTGCAAATTAACACGTTGACCGCCATGTCTATCATTGGGGCTAAGGATAATCAATAGCACGTGTTAATTAACCAGGTATTCGGTTGATGAGTTGCTGTGGCTAGATGGCAATTATTACTCGCGAACGGATAATCAGCATTCTGTTTTCAACGTTCCCGGCGAATAATCGTTCACGATGTTTGAAAATGTTTCATCATACACCCGTAAACAATCCACTGCAGGGATATAGGCCATCCCTCGTATAATGAGGGAGTATGGGCCTTTAGGATAGTCCGCTACGCTGGCCCAGTGCGGGTTGGAGACTTCACATGCCTTTGATTTTTTATTTCTTCGGCATGCAGGTTTTTTCACAATGTTTTCCTTCACCATTTAGAGCAGTCAAATTCAATTTAAAAACTCATTGGTACATGGCCTGCCTGGGAAACAAAACCAGGTCTTAACCGCGTAGCCATCGACGCTGAAAATGTTTAAATAATTATAATTTTGCCGGTGTAATAGTATATAATAGTAATATTGGCAAATGGCAAAACTTCTATTACCTAATATTACGTGAATGATGACACTTTGTATTTGCTTTCATTCTGACATCAACGTGGTTGCCGATGGCAAATTTTTTGATAGTTCAACTGCAATACTCGCTCCCGCTTTTTACGACATCCACTAGAAGAGAAAGGGTTAAAATGCAAAGGATATTTTTCTTTGTTTTTGACTGGAACATTGCTATTAGGATGATAGGCCTTTACAGGGTCGGTGGGCGAGCGCGGGGGCGCGTGCGTGTCATAATATACAGCACATGTTGTAGTGACTAATTACCTACTTATAATAACGAGATAGTACCTTTCCGATCTACCGTATAGTGGTGTCAATCCGGAGGGCACACTCATAAAACTATATCCAGGCTAGTATATCCTATATGACTATTTAGTTAAGTTCTTCCAAAAAAGCAACATCAAGGTTTTTTGAGAGCATGGACATGTCAACTAAAGTCATTAAAACAGTTTGAGGTTATGATTTCTGAACTGAAAATGTCATGTCGTTCTTTTTGTGTCCTCGTTGTCAGAAAAGGATAGACTAGTTTAAATTTTGTTAAAGCGTGTGCCGAGCAACACCTGTGCATGACATCGTTTGTCGCGCGCAGGAGAGTGGAATTGTTGTTTATTTCGTCCAAGCGAATGAGTAGGATAAATATCTCGCGCAACATAAACCTTTATCGCGCATATCATGCTACTAGTGCAGTTTGTTTTAAAAATATCTGTAACCCCCCAGGCCCGCGGCTACCTGGAGTCTCTGCCGTTCAAGCCGCGCGTGCCGTGGGTGGAGCTGTTCCCCGGCGCGGATGCGCGCGCCCTCGACTTGCTGCACCGCATGCTCACCTTCAACCCGCACAAGCGCATCACCGTCGAGGAGGCGCTCGCGCACCCCTACCTCGAGCAGTACTACGACCCCAACGACGAGGTTTGTACTTGAGTTTTTCACTTGTCAAATAGATCCTTTATCCTTCGTTGCCCTTCCCTTCAGACATCGTATGAGAAATACGTCATACTATTTTCAGGTCATAAGGCAGACATCTGCAGCTAAAAGTATACCCTCACGTCCGTAGCACGCTAAATCCATGGCATTAATTAGGTCGTGCAAGGCAAAACAAACCAAAGTTGACGACGTGTTTGGTGTAGTGGTTAGAAACTTTGTCTGCTATATCAAAAGCTCGCGGGTTCGAATCCCGCCAGGGTCATATATTTGTATGATGAATACGGACATGTATACCCGAGTTATGGATGCTTTTCATTTATGTATTTATTTACCAAAAAAAGATGTATTTGTGTAGTTTATCAACCATCTGGTACCCATAATACAAACCTAGTTGCTTACTGTGGAACTAAATGGCGCTAAATGTATGTGCAAAGATATTTATTAAGTTCTAGCGCGCTAGGAGATAGGGCATAGCGTCAATGTGGGGTAACTTGGAGATGTGTAAGTTTGCACGTAATGTAATGAATCGGTGCCGACCTACATGAATGAATGTTGAATGATTCCCATTCTAGGATAATGTTTTTATGAACAAAAGGTTAGAGTTTAATCCCACGCCTGGAACTCTCAAATTATCTGGGGAACTGGCTATATATTTCAGACAGCAGCAACACAACAATGCTATTAACATGTCTGTTTCGCGACGGACTTAGATAAAATGGCGGACATTTAAAAAGCGCCACCACGTTGTGATCTCCAAGTTGTTCACGTTCAACCACGAAGGTGGTACCTAACATTTGACCAGAGGTGTGACTTATCTAAGATACAAGTATCTGAAATACAGATACAAGATGCAAGATACGTATTTTCATTTTGTATCGAAAATACTTTTTAAAAAATCATTTTGTATCTTGTATTTAAATATATTTTGTTTGGTATCTTAGTATTTTATAAATACTTTTTCTGATAAAATACTTTTAATAATATATTAGTAGAAATATATAAAATAAATGCGTAAAATTGAGCATGTCATTATTAGTCCAACATCACATTGGTAGATGGCGACTCTTTCTTTGCACTGCACTGGCCTGTATCTATACAAGATGTGGCAAATGCACAAGTCGAGCGAGCCAAACAATTAAAAAAAAAAAACTGAAATGTAATTTCATTTGAGAAGATGACCGCCTTTTTGTATATATTACATTACATTAAGTTATTTACGAATAATTCGTAAATAACTTAATGTTAAGTTATTTACATACGTAAATAACATTAAGTTATTTACGAATAAATCGTGTTATGTTATGTAACGTGTGTGTTATGTTATCGTGTTATGCTCGTGTTATGTCAATTAAGAAAAATAAACTTAGAATTCATTAAAATAAAATCTTGTTTTCTTACAAAAGTATTTGTATCTTAAGAAGTATTTAGAAGATACGTATTTGGTATTTAGTATTTCAGATACTATTCTCGAAAGTATTTTGTATCTGGTATCTGAAATACTTTATTTAAAAGTATCTTGCATTTTGTATTGCAGATACTTTGTACAGGGTATTTTGTACATCTCTGCATTTGACTGCAGATCGGAAAAATGTATAAAACGAGGTTTTGAAAATATTTTCAAATTTAAGGATCATCGTTGGGATACGTAATGATAAAAGAGGCATTACTAGCGATTGATTACTGCCACTGCATGTCCGTAACCAGCCCCCGTAGCATGACAGGCGCGATAAACGTTTATGTCGCGCGAGAAATATCTTGTCCTGCTCAAACACTTGGACGAAATATACAAATATACCTCTCACTCTTAGCAGCGGCCTGCTTCTAGCGACTCCCATGAGTATTATGAGTTGAGAGACGGCTTACGCTGCGTTTGTCGGTACTTGGTTTCCACTCTAGAACTTCAATGGCCCAATGGTTACTTGCGCTATGAGCATGAAAGGCACGATAAACGTGTATGTCGCGCGATATAAAATTTGTCCTGCTCATTCGTTTGGACGAAATATACAACTATCCCATTCGCTGTCATGCTACGGAGGCTGGTTCTCATAGTTTAATTATTACTTAAGTATGCTTGTTAGGACTATTTAGTCACATTGTTTGTATTCATGTTATTATAGGTGAGAACGGTACACAACAATAATAATAGATACACAATCAGCCGCTTTTGAAATTTAACTGCCTTATTAGAATTATTACCATATTCCGCTTGAATTTGCAGTGTAAATGTTGGTGTTCCGATAACTTTGTTAGGTAGGTACTTTAGAAAGTTTACATAAATTATTATGTACACACACATTTCACGGGAAATATATCCAATAGTTCAGTATTACGTAGAAATTGGGTTTTGAAATAACTACCAATACTTAAAGATAATTTCTACGTAGCTTCTTCACTCTAGTGCTGTTTGGTGTTGGCACTCAAATAGAATAGAACCAACCCGTCTTTTCCCGTGGGTGTCGTAAAAAACGACTAAGGGATTTTCCACCAAAAAACATCTATAGTTTTGCACGTTTCAACGGCGATGGGCTCACCCCCTGTCACGTGTGTATTTCTGTATTTTCCATATGGTGAACCGTGGTTATTGTTTCAATCATTTCAATCATTAAACTTTTAATGTTTGAAACACCCAAACACTATTGTTTGGGATATCTCTGACCACCCCAATTGGAATAAAGGTCGTGACGTTATGTATGTATGTTCTTCACCCTTACAATAATAAAGCGAATGATAGGTAGTTTAAGGAACCGGCCAAGGGTGACAAGTCGTACATTCATCATTTCACCTTATAGCTTTGAATTTATTTCACGAACCCCAAATTAAGTTTGTTCGTAGCTGGTAATTGCTCATATCTAAAAACTTGTTAAAAAAGAGAGTCCGTCAAAAAAATTAACGGTTTTTTTAATACCTATTTATGAGAATTGCTCTACAACTTGCTATAAAGTATCATAGCGAAACTTAAATTGCAAGAGTTATACAAGACAGACAGACAGACATGACTAAATTCTAAGGGTTACGTAACTCTCAAAATATTCGAAATAAACTCAATTCTGCGGCGACACTCGTTTATTTTACGTACCGTTTCCTTCGAACCTAATTTTCCTAATTTTAATTCAGGAATAAATTTATTTCAAAGGTAACAATAATTCTATTTCGTATCGCATTAGGTATGTGTTTTTAGGATGGCCCTATAAAAACCGATTGGCATGTAATGACATGAAAAAGTATTTTTTTTTGGTTCTACGTCTGTCTCTTGGAATGAGGAAAGCCTTTGTGATATCAAAAGAAGAGAGAATTATAAGTAGGGTATCTTTGAAAGAGAGAATAACATACTCACATAACGTCACGACCTTTATCCCAAATGAGGTGGTTAGAGATAACCCAAACATTAGCTTTTGGGTGTTCCAAACATTAAAAGTTTAATGCTTGAAACAACATCCACGGTTCGCCTTTTGAAATATACAGAAATGCTCACGTGACAGGGGGTGTGCCCGTTGTCATTAAAACGTGCATATATTTTGGTGGGAAGTCGATCAGTCGCCTTTTACGATACCAAATCAAATCAAAATATTTTATTTCATAGGATAAAATTATCACTTGAGAGATTAATATTACATTTAAGTTAAGCAGTGTGAATGAAGACGTAGTGACAAAGATTGAAAAAGGTATGCTGAGATGGTTTGGACATGTGGAGAGGATGAATGATGGAAGACTTACGAAAGAGATATACAAAGCGAATGTGGATGGTAGTGTTGGTAGAGGGTCCTCCGTACGTACCATGATCAAATCGGGGACGTCTTAAAGAAAGGCCAAGTCAAGAGTACCCTAAACCGACGAGCATGTATGAACAACCTTATGAGAGTGAAGGAAGCAGAAGAGGTGTGTCAGGATCGTAGCAAGTGGAAGTCTGTGATCTGTGCCTACCTCTACGGGAAACAGGCGTGACATTATGTATGTATGTTAAGTTTACTGCTCATTCACAAAGCTGACTCTCAGAGAAGAACGAGTAAGAAACTCAAGTCACCCACGAGAAGAGGCGATTTGGTTCTATTTTTTTACGTGCCGAAACCACACATTAGTGTAATTAGTGAGTTATGCGTTGTAAAAGAAGATGTAGTGGCAAAGATTGAAAAAGGTATGCTGAGGTAGATTGGGCATGTGGAGAGGATGAATGGAAGAAGATTAACGAAAGACGAGGCGAAAGTGGATGGCGGTCTTGGAAGCGAAAGACCACGGCGAAATTCCCACGATGAAATCGGGGACATCTTAAAGCCATTAGTCATTAGTACCCTAAACCGACGAGCGTGTATGAATTATGAGAGTGATGCGAAAGATGTGTAATGCGTCTTTGGTCTCTGCCTACCCCTACAGGAAACAGTTGTGACTACGTGTATGCATGATTTTGTAATCATGCTAATAGTATAAATGGGAAAGTTGTGTGAATGTATATTTGTTACCTCTTCACGCCTAAACGGATTTGGAAGAAATTTGGTTTGTAGACCGATTGGGCCCTGGATTGGTATTGGCTCAATTTTAAGCTGAGCGATTATGCTGAAATCTTCCAAGCGAACGAAGCCACGGGCGACAGCTAGTATTTTTATATAATGCGCCTCGAGACATTTCAACCCTATTTCTTATGAGAAATAGGGTACCTAACAAAGACAATCAAAATATAAAAAAATAACACTGTATTGCCCAATGCTCTAACTAACTAATGCATCATTTTGTCTTTTTTCTCAATTTAAAAATAATGTAAGCCGCGTAAGAATTTTGTTTGAATTTGCGTGTTAAGGAAAATCTCACCAACTCAGACATGGTAGTAGGTGCCCTACTAATATTAATTTATGCCCATGAATATGTATAAAGCACTCTTTCGGTTAGCGAAGTAAAGTAACTTTTGTACAATAAAGTGTATTTGTATTGTATTGTAACGTCTCTCCAGTCAGTCCTTGAATGGCTAACCATTAATGGCATTTTCATACGTGTGTTTCCGTACCTAGTAGGGCACTTTAAACAGTGGGTCTCAATTGTTTTTGATTGAAGTCAGTCGTCAAACCAAGTTGGTGGCCTACAGAAGCTGCTTGAAAATACTGACTGTCACGTTCCACTAGTCTCATCGGTATTGGTTGTATAGGTATGCGGATATTGCAGGTGGTCGGAGATCGCCACTAACGTACAGTTCGTTGCTCAGATTTCATTACTGGGCCCGACCGGCAGATTTTCGCCATTACCCTCTCAAGTGAGAGGAGGCTGTGCAGTGTGCACCCACAGTGAGAATATAAGGATGTATAGATGCATTATAGAAGACAATTACACTGTCAGCAACTACATACCTAAGTGTTCCCCTGTTTCCCTTCATTCAGTAGATGCTGCCTTTAAGTCACGTGTCTGTATTTTAGTCATATGTTAAAACAAGTTAAAGAGTATTATTGAAATCAAATATAGTATAATCAATGACAAATATGAATATGACTCCTCCTTCAGCACGTTACATTTCACACCTTGCTGCATCCACGTTAGCTATCAAGACACGAGGTATAGCGTGCCAAGCCAAGTTCTAGAAAGGGAACTAAGCGATTATGCAATTGGGAACCCTCTCGTGTAATTAAATTAATAAATAAAATATTAAATGTGTTTTAAATTTATTTTAGAACGTTGTATATTTTTTGGAACTAAAATTTCAGGATTAGCTACAGAACTGGAATCCATTTAAAGTTCAATTTTTTTGTCAGCGAAGTCGACAACCATGTAATATTGAACTTGGCTCCCATTTTCACATTTATGTTTTTGATGGGGCTTTCTTTTGCGAGCAACACTGAATAAACAATTTTACCGAACTTGGTTAAGTCACATAGTATCTTTATATATGTGTATAGTATGTATGCATAGTAACTTTGCATACAACAAATATTTTTTTTACATATCCCTATAAGTTCGGGTGTCACTTTTCTGTGTCATAGGTTAAAAAGAATTTGTTACAATCTTCACAAAATTTCATTCAATGAAGCTACTAACCTGGTGGGAAATAATTACTATCGTCCAAGACCTCCCTGAGGACACGTTCCGTCTCAAATAAAGGAGGGTCACAAATGGATTCGGAAGAAATGTCTCACAATCAACTAATATCACTCTTTTATCCTTCACGTTAGTACACAACGACGCGGGCTTTGATGTAAAGCGATATAAATAGATAAGAGCGTGGTACCCGCTCAACAGGCCTTCTGGCAAAGGGAATGGGGCCTGACATTCACATGCTGATATGCTTTCACATGAAAGTTATACATCTCATTCAAACACAAACTGTATGTCTACTAATTCACCAAAATAATTTATAAAACGCTTTGCTCAACATATACTTATTTTTATTTAGGTGACTATTAAATGTTTTTAACTTGTGGTTTTTATGTGTTTATTAAATATTTAGATTCAATAACTGACAAAATAAAATCATTACTTTATATAATCTTAGTTTAACTTATTATTTTATTGTTAATACTAATAATTACTAAGTAACAAATTATTCTTAAATTAAGCCATCAAAAAATTGTTGAGTGTTAAAACTCTAGTCTTCGAACTTCTTTGACAATTTATTAAAATTGTTGCTCGCACGCCACAAAAAGGTGCTTTTTCTGTAGTTGGTAGAATTCGGAGGAAGAGAAATGAGCTCGTTGTGCCTAATTGTTCAGCAAGAGGTCGGAGACAGATTAGGGAGAGAAGTTCTGGACAATCAATGGATCCAGAAGTAATCTTCAATAGAATATGAGATCCGCTATTTAACTTCTTGCTTCAAGCTTAGGGATACGTATATTTTGATTGCCAATGAATGTGGACCCGATCTGTAGAGGTTAAGAATGCGTTACTTTATACACCGCCTCTACATAAATGAAGAAGCCGCGTGACGCAGCTTGATAAGCAATGCGTCGCGTCTCTATATACGAGGCCTAAAGGCTCACTGTACATGAAGCACGATTTTAATTCTAATTTCCGGTTACAGCCAGTGGCGGAGGAACCGTTCCGGTTCGCTATGGAGCTCGACGATCTTCCAAAGGAGACCCTCAAAAAGTTCATCTTCGAAGAGACGTTACTCTTCAAGCAGCAGAACGAAGGCGCGTAGATCGTCGCGACCAAGATGATCTACCCTGTCCTCTGCATCCAGCGCTGCGACAGAGGAGAGGGATGCGTCAAGCAAGCGCCATGTCTTTGTTAGTAAATAATGGTGTTTCTAGTTCGTTTCAATTTGGCTCAAATATAGCCTATTTTCTTGATGTTATATTGGTCCGATAATGTGTGTAAAATCTTGGAAATTGGACGTGGTCTCGCAAGCAAACAATCTTTACACAATATTTTATATTTACGAACGAGATTGCAACGAGTTTCGCCCAGTGTTGAGTCAGTACTCTGTTTGTTAACTTTACAAGTTTTTATTTATATATCGCAAGATTGTAATACTGTACAATACTGTACTGTATTATAAAATAGTTACACATTATTGTTATGTCAAAAATTCTCCAATAATATTGATACAAAAGCAAATTAAATTCAAATTAATTTAAACGAATGAATTACGAATCCTAAACCAACAAATACGTAGTTGTTGAAGAATATCTGAATCACTGTTGATATCTTATCTAATCAACTTTCCGAGTACATATTTGTAATGTATGTGCATGTGTGACTTGCATGAGTAACATTCAGAAGTAACAGGTGGGTTTTTGATGCTGTTAAGGATAAAATAACTTTAAACGCACAAGCAGGATCACAAAAGGAAAATGCGGATAGGGAAAAAACATGGCGTTTGCGTGCGTATGTAGGTCTTGGGTTATTTGAATAATGCGATTTTAAATTGACAAACATTCAGTACATGTAATCGATTATCTGTCGACTTTCGTATTAAAATATTTTGTATTTTATTTAAGCGAACTAAGGTCGGAAATGGTAATCATTGCCGCGACGCTGTAGCGGAGTCTTAATTTCCTTTACGTCGTCTGCAGGAATCGAGATAATACATTAATGGAAGGCGATTAAGGGCAATCAATGAAGTATTTTTAGCGTGTCTGTGTATAATGCATAATAATGACTTTTATTAAGTGCTGCCAAAGAAATCGTATGCAGTGTTAAGGTTTCAGCTTTGAATTCTGTAATTCAAATTACGGATTTCGTGAGTTGCTTTTGGTCGGTGCCAATTTTTTGCCGGATAATTTAGGAAATATTCAGGAAAGTACGAACAATTTGACATAAATTTGACGCGTAACGCGCATTGTCGTCGCTTTCTATCGGTAACCGGCAGAAATTTGGCGTCTTTTTTTTTATTACCTATTCTAAATTTTAATGTAAATTTAGGGGTCGGAATTTCGGTATAACAATAATTTTGTGTTTTAAGTAGATATTGAACATTGTATTTAGCTAATTTCATCAAAGGTATCGATATTGTTGAAACGATCCGGTAATAAAAAAAAAATCTCAAAATATTAGAACATGTATTGTAGTACCTATTCCAATAATCCTTGTTCCTCATTCAAATTCAACAAATAAAACCTTTGTTACATTTATGTCTAACAGTCAATTTGTTGTTTTATGTCAAATGGTGAAATACTCATAATATCAATACCTCAGACGCTCAGCCAAATACAACGTTCAATCTCTATGTTATGAAATCATTTACGCGCTCCGATCTCAATTACCATAGAAGTCTGTATTGATAAAGTATCGTGACGATTTGACTGGATTAGCGTGTGGAGAAGTTAAAACGATATAATTATAAAATGTAGCAAACTATAGACAAAATAGATAGGACTTTCTGAAATTTATAAACGTTAAACATACCTAGTCGTACGATATCTAAATTGAGACGCATGATCAAAGTGTTTGGTGTCGGAGTTGTGAACGCTTCGTTCAATTGTATTCTGCAGTATTATGTACAACAAAACTAATTCAAATTTAAGCTCGTAAGATTTCCGTCATGAGGACGACAATTCAACAATACTAGAGGTTTTAGTACAATGTCAGGAATGTGCGATCGACGAGACCAGTAGGTAGTGCAAACAGCGGACCGAGTGATGTAAATATTTTTACATTTCGAATTAATGTATTTTGAAGTATCACCAATAAAAATATCAAGCACTACTCCTTTATTCATTAATTCTAATGTGATCGATCTATTTACGAATATATAAATGTATTTTTCACTTGTGAGAGAACGCGATTACTGTTGAAAAACTTGTTTGCTTCAGTGCTTTTTCTAATAATTCTGGTCTTCCTTGTATTACACGTTAGCGCACAATACAGCGTTAGAATAGTTATTCTTCATATCAAATAATTTTAAATAGATGTTTTATGAATGTTCTTATAAATTTAGTAAATTGTGCGTTTAAGTGGCAAGTTTTTCAACGATCGAACTAGAGTTGGTTACAGTATGTTGAGTGGAGAAGCGTGATATCTTCGCGGGTATAGTTAATTGTTACACCTTTAATATGTCTATAAGATGTTGTTAGGGATGATCGAGGCCCACATCATTTCCTGTGTGTCTTGTTCCTGGGCAATCACGGTCTATTTCTATAAGACTTGAAATAAAGTTGTTTGTTGAAAGTAAGCATATTAGAGGAATTTGTCATTCGAGTTTAGAAGTATTCATACATTGAAAATGTGAAACATTTTCGTTAAGCTCAAGACACATCGTCTATGAAGTCATGGAATTTGGGCTTAAGACGTGATGTTCCGTATTATATAAATTTAAAAAGTATACTAAGCGTCATGCTTCATCGACATTGAGCTGCGATCACACTAATGAGCGGCGCGAGCGCATCTCGGACCGGTATTATGTGACTTGCATAATAAAGACATTATTGAAAGCATCGAAAATATTGAATTGAGGTGACATACCGCCGCTGTAGCTTCGCTGATAAGTGTGCTTGCACCGTTAACTATAAGTATAGTATTTTCATTCATATTGTTGATGTGTTCTAATGGTCGACTCGTTACATTATAGACTTTAAATGTGTATTATCTATAGCCAAAAATTAAATCAATGAAGTCTATAGCCAGCCCACGACCGAATGTAATGATGAACAATGATTTATGCCTATTTGTACAGTTTTTAATTTTTACGTCATACATAAGATATAAAAATTGAGCGACTGTAACTTCAACTGTATGTTTTAGTATTAGATAACCGTTCAACAATTTTAAACTATTAAAAAAGACAATCGAGTTTAATGATGATTATTGTGAAATGTAGTTATTTTACATCTGTAAGTGTACGTCGTTTATCCATCACATCAATTCGTGACTGCGATCGCATTAGCTAGAAATAGTCAGTTTTAATTTATTAACGAAACATATAATAACATTCGTATTTAATTAATCTCTTCCTGATAGTTCTCTCTAGTTCCATGAAAGGAGACATAAACTCAAATAACACCAGTTGTTAAATATGAGTGTTGCCATATTTTCTTAAGTCATAATGTACAAATTGGATATTGTAAGATCATTTGTTATCTGTCAACAGTTGAATATTACGAAAATAAAATCAAATCAAAAGAAATCTAAGTCCGTTGTTTTATTTACGCCTTATGTACAAAAAGTTTTAACTAAAGATCTTTTTTGTGTTCCTTGTATGCTTGTCTTTGTTCTCTGCAAATTAGCACACGACCAATGCTCAATGTAAACAACATTGGGTTTACGATTCGGTCGCCGGTTCGATCCCCAGCGGGGTACACATGTTTAGTACTCGGTTTGGATGGTTGGTAGGGTATTTTAATTGTCCGCCTGGCTAACTACCACTTCTTCTGGCTATCTTATCTAAATCTGCCGCTAAACAACAATGTTAATAGTATTGTTATGTTGCGGTTGTCAGAGATAAGATAGCCAGTTCTCCAAACAAAATGGGGTTTCCTTCGGCCTCATCTTCACTTAACATCAGGTGTGATTGAAGGCAATGGTAACCCGTTGTGCATAAAAAAAAAAATTTATGTCAGTCGGACAAACAGACTACGCATTTATAATATTAGTATGGATATTACCTAAACGCTTGCCTTACCAAGATGGTGTCATTAACAAATTTTCTAGTTGTAAATAAAAAATAGTGATGTAACTTACATGCCATTGAAACATGTACTATTAATTTTAATGTAGGTCTTCATATTTCATTAAGTACATAATTAAACTTCTATCTAAAGACAATTCTATTCTTTTTTTTTTTAATGGTTAACTGGATACGCATTTGACCACAATCTCACCTGATGGGAAGTGATGATGTGGCCGAAGATGAAGCACGCGATCTCAGTAGATGCCTATTCACCCTGCTCTTGAAGATCCCAAGGTTGTAGGATTCAGATTTTCTTCAGCGCTAATTTATTGGGCCTTTTTCCGATAGTCAATTAATACCCCGTCATCGTTGACTCATAGGCTTACTTTGAGGAAAAATATATTGAAATTAAAAAAAAAGAGTTCACTGCTACATTATATCGTAACATAGTAATGCACACACGCGCCCTATCTACGCTTCCATGCAAATTCATATTAGGGCGAGCGACTACGCGACCTCTGGGATATCGTGGCGCGCGACGCGGCGGCGCACCCTTTGTCCTATTCCCTTTTTGCAAAATTAAAACTAGAACATAGTAAAGTATGTTGTCTGCTTTTTATAACGCGTAAAAATTGTATTTACTATGTTCATTATTATACTTGCGGGAAATAAGCAATTAAACTATCACGGTGTATAAGTAAAATGCATGCCCCCACGAAGTGGACCTACGATTTGGTAAAGATCGCGGGAAGCGGCTGGATGCGGTCAGCGCAGGATCGATCTTTGGAGGAGTTGTCCAGCAGTGGACGACTTTCGGCTGATATTATAAGTAAAATGTTACGTATATGTCTCAGGCAGATCGTTGAATTAGCCAGTCATGAAATGCCTGGGCAGATCGTAATTGTGGCAGATATTATTGGAAACTACACTAGAGGGGAGCCCCACTGCTTGGAGCTCGGAATTCAAAACAACCTAACCAACCCGCTCTTAGCAGCGCAGTTTCCAATAATGTAGGAAATTGACGTAACGATCCGACTAGGCATTTTATGAAATGGCTAATTCAACGATGTGTCTGCGACATATTAAATATTATAAACGGCTTCACCGATTTCGAAGTGCAAGGTGTCGTTAGATTCCGACTTGATTTCTGGAAAAAAAAACTTAAACTTACCTGCAAACCACGAAACAAAATGAGGAACTGACTCTAGTAGGTTATATTTTGGCGAATGAGGCAGTAATTACACTTAGGTAAGTAATAAATGAGTAGAGGAGGATGTATGATTTTCGTTGCTTTTGCCGAACAGTAATGACAACTAGAAAGAGATCGAGCACACTGCAGGGCACAGGCCCTTGCCTCCCCCTCGACGAGGGGAGTAATGAAGAGGGGGCCTAATGGAAGACTAATCCAATGTTCTAAAGTCTACAAACACCGTACTCTATCGCGTGAAGCTTTTAATTTAATTGGCCGGACATCTTCTCCTCGGGCGGCGGTGAGGATGAGTGTAATCATTACCTATTTAAATATATTATATAAATGTCCGAAGTTGAAGCATGTCAACATAGGTACCTACACCAAAGTACTTAGCCGATTTAAGAATAAAATATTGGAACATTAATTCTGAATATGACATGTGCTGTGAATAACACACCAAGACGATTGCCTGAGTCTTCGATAAACCTCGTGAATTTTAACAAAGGTACGTCGATGCTTGTTTATTACATTATCATACTATGGACCGGCCCCGGCCGCGCACGGGTGCAATTAATTTCTAAAAATATAAAATGCATGTATTGTACATAACATGTTCTTCCGGAAGAAATTATTTAGATGATAGTGAAAACAGTATCAAAAACCGTTGCGTGTTTTAGAAGAAGTAAGCGGAGAAACAGAACCGCGGTCGACGACTTTGTTTTATACTTACTGTTAAACAAAATATGGGGCCGTAGAAGCCGATAGCTAAAATCATGGCTTCGAGTTTAAGGGTGGGTCATGGATGTAGCTTTTTTACCGCACTATTCAAGATCCTCACCAAGAGCGGGATGTCATTGGGTTTTTGAAAAAAAAACGAGAGTCAACAATTAAAAAATTACAAATATGTATGGTACATATAAACAATTAACCCTAAAAGACCTTGAGTGCCAACCAAGTAGTAGTACTTGATTGAAGTATGTATGATGATGAATGTGTAAGTATTATTAAATAATTTCATTATATTTTTACAATACAATACAAATACTCTTTATTGCGCAAAATAATTTACAATAAATTTTGATGATAACAATAGAACACAATTAGGCGGTCTTATCACTAAAAGCGATCTCTTCCAGACAACCCACGGCCATGGGACATTTGTAGATGGAAAAACAGGTGGGGTGCACGATACTACCAACTAAAGAAATAATTTTTACCTGCTTCTTTCTAAAGTTAAATTGACCCAAATTGTCTGTTTTTCATGGATGCAACTTTTTTGAAATGATTTGGAAGTCGTCATTTCCGCATCACACCTACTCGTATATACCAATATCAGTTGGGAACTCCGTTTTCGAAGTTGGCCGTACATCTACCTGGGACAACAGATCCAATTTGTAAAGACCAACTTCGTGAACGAGATCAATTTCGAACCCACCTATCATAATAGGTTTATTGTACATTGTATATAAAATGTAGAAAGGCGAGCTTAACTCCGATAGAGTTTGAATGTGTAGCGTTCGGGGAACTGTGACTTATCGTGAACGTATTCTTATCCAAAACACATTATTTATTTTTTTATGCACAACGCGTTGGTACTTGACCTCAATCACACCTGATGTTAAGTGAAGATGAGGTCCAAAGGTGGAAGCGTACTGACCCGGAAACCCCAACGCTTTTGGGGGACTGGCTATCTTATCTCTGACAACCGAACACAACAATGCTATTAACATTGCTGCTTGGCGGCAGATTTAGATAAGATGGTGGTACCTACCTAGCCAGGCGGACATTTAAAATGCCCTACCACCAACCAAGTTCCAACCAACCGACATAGGTAGTTCTTAAAGACGGAGTGTCAGATCAATGGTTACCAGTGATGACTTATAGTGCGGTCTCTGGCTATGGGCTTCACGAAGAAAGCTCAAGATCACACAACTACCTCGGTGTTTCATTATGAGATGGAATCAGGAATGAAAAGTACCGTAGAAGAACAAGTCATCGACGTTACACTACGGATTGGTAAGTTGAAGTGCGAGTGGACAGGGCATTTAGCGCAAAGGATATCCCCATGGCCATAAAAGTTTTCGAGTGAAGACCACGCACCGATAAGCTCAATGTGAGACGTTACACGGTGGATGGATGACCTAATAACAATCTCCAGAAGCCGCTGGATGTATGCCGCTTGCAACCGATCACTATAGAAATCTGTGGGTGGGGCCTATGTTCAGCAGTTTTTTTTTTATGCACAACGGGTTGTTACTTGTTCTCAATCACACCTGATTTAAGTGAAGATGAGGTCGAAGGTGGAAGCATACTGACCCGGAAAACCCAACACATTTGGGGGACTGGCTATCTTATCTCTGACATCCGGAACACAACAATGCTATTAACATTGCTGCTTGGCGGCAGATTTAGATAAGACGGTGGTAGCTAGCCATGCGGACATTTAAAATGCCCTACCACCAAACAAACCGAATACTTAAACATGTACCCCGCTGGGGATCGAACCCGCGACCTCTGAATCGTAAACCCAATGTTGTTTACATTGAGCCACGGAGGCGGTTACAATGGATGTCTTGTGGTTGATACGATGATGAGGACTCAATTCACTGGCATACCTATGACCGAAATAATCATAAAAGGAAATAAATACTAGTTCACCAGAAGGCTTGGTGGTTAAAAACTTACATCCTTGAGGTGTTTCGGGCATTCACAGTAACAACTATAATTAAATAAAAATGTAACTCAATAAAATCCGAGTAATAAAAACATCTCCTTCATTTGGCCACTTTGTGGGTAGACATTCTTTGGGCTTGGTCGGGCGTCGTCGGCTAAAATTATAACACTTCCTATTCGGTTTGCCTTTCGGGTAACCAGAAGAAACTAACTCATTATTTATCAACTCACAGCCCAAACACGAGTGGACCAATGATAATGAAAATGGTCAGTGTATTTTTTGGAATCATAACATTCTTTTATAGCCAATATAGGTAGGAACTTTTAGTGGTTACAAAAAAGGGTCGTCGTATATTTTTCTATAATGCGAAAATAAACTGTAAAACTTACAACGTTAGTGGTTTCCAAAAAGGATCGCCGTGACCTTTTTACATAATACGATGTCGACGCAAACAGGTCGGGCGTGCGTGACTTTGAAAGTTTATTAGAAACGACATTGTCTTCATCGCACTTAGGAATGAACTGTAGTGTTAACAAGGGTCAGAGCCTTTATCTGGTGTCATGGCTGAAAAATCCCTTACAATCAAGCAATTTTTTGCTTATTTGTTAAATAATCACAAAACCGCCTTATCTTAAACGGTTCATAATGGGAAAAGTTAGGCTTAATCTTGTCGAGTCCGTAGCACGGGGAGCGTTTATTTATAAAGTTTATTATTCCTAGCGGGCCCTCGCAAAAAATGGTTTCTAAATAGGGCAAACACGGCTGTTTTTCTTACCTCATTTTAATTTATATGAAAAAGATTGTGATGAAAAATGGATTATTTTATCCTCCCTAGATACTAGGTATAAAAACGCGATGTGAGGCTGTTATCTCTCTAGAATATAAAACACTTGTATCCAAAATAATTTGCCCTTTTCGATGTAACAACTTAAACGACTTAAATATTTGTGTGATGAATACAAACATTTATTCCCGAGTTATGGATATTTATATATAGTTCAATGTGTTATAAGATTTTCACACAGGACTTCGCTCATGTGGAATAAGCTATTGTCCTGTGCAATTTATTTGAAATTACTATTATATTTCGATATAAAACGTACATTTATTTGTTAATCGAGGGAAATTCTGCAGCAAACTTAATCAATTCAGGTTTTATTGCATGATTGGGAACGAACATCCAAACGTTTCCAAATGCGACTTACATCCAACTGAGGTATATTATAATTAATATATTAATTATTATTATTATTATATTATAATTAATATACCTCAGTGGGATGTTATACGTTTAGGCAACATAATACACTTGGTTAGAATTGGTATGCTTTATAATATATATAAAGGTATTATCAAAGAGCTGTCCTAATTCTTTAGGACAGCTCTTTGATAATACCTTTGGTTGGTGGTAGGGCATTTTAAATGTCCGCCTGGCTAGCTACCACCATCTTATCTAAATCTGCCGCCAAGCAGCAATGTTAATAGCATTGTTGTGTTCCGGTTGTCAGAGATAAGATAGCCAGTCCCCCAAATGTGTTGGGGTTTCCGGGTCAGTACGCTTCCACCTTCGACCTCATCTTCACTTAACATCAGGTGTGATTGAGGTCAAGTACCAACCCGTTGTGCATAAAAAAAAACCTAATACTATTATGTTATTCAGTAATATGCTGTTACAACCTAATCTATTTTTTTAAATTTATAGGAAATTGATACATATTACCTTTATAACTCCGTTAAAATAACTGATATTATGAAACGCTCATTGTTCGAGGCCCAACTCCTACTTGGCTGCTTTTTGCTACTGAAATAAGAAGCAGACACATCTAAACGATTTATATCTCTATTGCAAACTGTAGTTTTACACTTGGATTGGTATTTCAATAACGCTGTAGCTCGTAGCGGCTACGCCCGTGCTACGCTATCCATAGCTGTATATGCTTATACTAGTTCGCAGCTACCCAGTTAGTTTGGAGGAATATGTAGGTAGTGACTGTAATGAAATCATTTAGATAGCGAGTTTAATTAAAATTCTTTAGAAAAATAATAAAAAAAAAAAGAAATATAAATTGCGAAGAGTAATTATGTAAACTATCTACCTATGTATTATGTAAAACTACTTTTACGAATAATGTCTGCAACTTCGGTCCCAAAAGAAAAAACATTACCGTCCTCCCTGGGTCAGTGGGATAAAAATTCTAGCAATCAAAATCAAAAAATGTTTTATTTTGTAGTAACACAGGGTACCTACACTTAAAATAGTCAGTTTTTACATTTTTAAAGCTAATGCTTGTTCAAAAGGCAATTTTCCCCTGAGAAGAACAAGCAAGAAACTCGAGAGGTCGCTCTTTTAAAAAAATGTTTTTATATTACAAAATTATTATTTTATATTATAATATTTCATTATTAATTGTGAAATAGCCTGGTTATGCGAACGGGCTGGTTATGTCCATGATTGCTTATCATTTAAATAATCGGATATTTTATAATATGAATGCATGTTGAAAATGTAAGGGTCACGTGAGCTTATTTTCTAAGCAAACCACTTTAATATAGTAGGATGTGAGTTGATATTTTAATATAATACAGGCCAATAGCAGGTGTTTAGCAAGAGACTATAGTTAACGAAACTCGCTCCGCTCATGTGCCTGACGTGGTTCTCATTTACAAAACAAATGTTTAATCTAAAACACTCCACTTTTTACTTGGAATGCGAGAAAAGGAAATATGACATACCAATTTTCTCGGAAGACCACCTTTAATAAAACTTGTTGACAAATGCACTGACGCATTGATCTAAAGAGCGTTTCACAAAAACGACGAGAAATTAGGTTTTTTATCATGCATGAGATACACTCCAAATATAAGCATTTGGGTGTACCAAATATACTTTAATGCTTGAAACAGTGAATCCATCACCGTAAAAACGTGCAAATCTACTGATGTTGTTTGGTTTGAAGTCTCTTAGGGCCGTATTAATAAATCGATCTTGAGATTGAAATGCGTCTCAGTGTCAATACTATTTTTTTTTATATACTGTTTGTCAATACTATTTTTTTTAGACCTCTTTAGTTCTATTAATTGTACTTGCCGAAACTACAATGGTTACGGTTTAATTATTATTATTATATCCTTAGGCATACACACAGCGTCATCTAGTTCCACAGTAAGCAACTATAGGCTTGTGTTGTGGATACCAAATGGTTGATACATACATACATTTTTTTTTGTTAATAAATACTTAATATAAATGAAAACATTCATAACTCGGGTACAAATGTCCGTATTCATCGCACAAACATATGCTCCTAGCGGGATTCGAACCCGCAACCTTTTGGGATAGTGGTCAGAGTTGCTAACCACTACACCAAACAGGTCGTCGCAACACAACACAACAATTTAATAAGTTTGTTTAATACAGTTGACATTCGTATCATTATTTTTTTTCATACTACACTCACTTTGGGTACAGTCAACTGCAACTAAAATTATACCCTCATGTCTCTTAGCGCACTAGGTCTATTGCAGGGCACAGTATAACAAACCACGGGTAGTGTGTCAGAACAGTGAAAACATACTAAATTTATGGTTCATGATGACTGGTTGCGAAACTTAGGCCCGTATTAATAAATCGTCCTTGAGATTGAGATCGCGTCTCAGTCTCAAGACCATTTTTTTCGATGCTGTTTTAATATGCAGCATATTCTCAAGGGTCAACTTGAGGGCGTGTCAATCTTGAGAACGGTTTATTAATACGGGCCTTATTTACCATGGTGGCCGGAGGGGGAATTTTGATACCCATGGCTTGTATTGACTTGTGCGACATAATTAATGCAATAGATCTAGCTCACTAGGGGCTATATTTGAGTTTTAGGTGTATTTGGAAACATAACGTTATTGCATCAACGATACCGTTATTAAAATGTAAACGAGTTTTGTATAAAATAAAAACGACCTCGTTAAACTCAACTAAAACACTTAAAGATGAAAAATACATAAAAATACATGAGTTTTCATTTTATAGCACCCACTGAGTCCGGAGTGGTGTAAGTACGTACCTACAGATTATCAGGCAAGGCCCGGTTCAGGTGAATGACCCTGGGAAAATTAAGTTCGTCCCAATCTCTAAATTACAAAGTGTATCATTAAACCCCATAATTAAACCACTTATTAAAATCTTATCCACGTATATGTGAGAGTACGTTCTGTTGTGACCAACTGTATATTATCACCTTATAACGTTATTCTTTTGGAATAAACAAAAAATAAATAGCATAATTTGCTTTTGACTTTATCTATAGACCGTAGATTATTTACCTAAAGACTGTTACTAATGAACCTCAAAATAATCGATTTAACCGCCTCCGTGGCTCAATGTAAACAACATTGGGTTTCCGATTCGGAGGTCGCGGGTTCGAGTCCCAGCGGGGTACATGTTTAAGTACTCGGTTTGGTTGGTGGTAGGGCATTTTAAATGTCCGCCTGGCTAGCTACCACCATCTTATCTAAATCTGCCGCCAAGCAGCTCTGTTAATAGCATTGTTGTGTTCCGGTTGTCAGAGATAAAATAGCGCTCCAAATGTATTGGGGTTTCCGGGTCAGTACGCTTCCACCTTCGACCTCATCTTCACTTAACATCAGGTGTGATTGATGTCAAGTACCAACCCGTTGTGAATAAAAAAACACAATCTACTAGGAAGAAATCTGTGTTACATTTGCTTTTTGTATAACTATAACTCAGAATACGGATAAATATAATA
This sequence comes from Oegoconia quadripuncta, assembly GCA_949316235.1. NCBI lineage: Eukaryota > Metazoa > Arthropoda > Insecta > Lepidoptera > Autostichidae > Oegoconia > Oegoconia quadripuncta. The sequence continues at coordinate 19,737,883 of OX438752.1, read as the reverse complement.
TTTAGAAAACCCCCAAGAAAACAAGGGATTGAACTATATCCATTAAATTTTGAAAAGAAAAAACAATCTTAAACATAATGAAAAATTATACTTTCACAACTTTAAAAATTACTCTAAAAATTTCAAATAATCTAAGATAAAATTAACAATACTTTAGTTTTATTCAGCGAAATTTATTGAGTGTCATGAAATTAATGCATGCATTGTAAAACTTGACGTTTGCACGTGAAATTATAGGTGAAATTAATGTCATTGGATTAGTTTTATGCCACTATTTTCGTACCTAATTTTAATTCGGCTTAATGTGCAAGAGACTGTGACTATGGTAGAGAAGGAAAATATTTTTTTTTTTGCAAATTTTGTCCGTTTTGACGTACAAAGCATACAGAGCGCATACCACCAAATCTCGTTATCCACGTGAACGGAGTCGCGAGCGGAAAGCTAGTATATAATATATGTAAAGGATTTGAGACATATTTAGCAGTATCCTATCAACGTATCGTAATCTGAATCTAAACCACATTGCTTCGCCACCATCAAGCAAAATACTCTCACCTTACCTTTTTAATTAACGGCACAACATCCAAGTTATTCAAACATTCATAACGGTGTCGCAGCTTTTAATTAAGGACGGCGAATTACGTAGAGTTGGGACTTTTTAATTTGATGGGACTTGTGAGCTAATACGAGTCGCGGTAATTTGTGGCCCTCTGTGCAGTCTCTCGGAGTCGTTAAATATGTATTCTAGTAATAAACAGCTTTAATTGTATAATTTGTTCCGTCCTTATAGCGAGCTTAAAACGCGACTACATACTATGTAGTGGCGTGCACAATGTTTTGTCACAGGGCAGTCAGAATGATAAAATTTGCTATTAAATCAGAAAAAATGCAACTACAAAACTTACTCTTATAGCAATGCTCGCAGTTGTCTAAACAGTTGTTTGAATATTTCTGTTCATATCAGTATGAATCATCTATCTTAACAATGCATTTCGAAAAGGGCTTTATAATTTACTAGGGTAGGCACCGCCTTTCTGCCTGTATGGAGGGCACGCCACTGACTTGTAAGGTTCTAACTTCTTAGGTTTCGTGAGTAGAACAAGTTTCTGTGGTTCAAAATTTTTGTTTCGAGGAAAAAATTTTGGTTTCCAATACAAAAGTTACGATTTACTGAACTGACCGTATGGAAAAATTTAAATATTTTTTTCGATAATCGATAAAAACATTTTATCCGTGAAAACGCTTCTGTTCCTATCCCTAAACCCCCTTTCGGCTTATTCCGACTATCCTTGTATAAGTTAAAGTAATAAATATGTACCTACCTACTTTTCAGACCATATAATATATTAAGTCTACAGTTTATTGTTGTTAAAGTGTTAGTTAAATGAAGCGATGTAGTTTTAAAAAGTAACATGTTGATTTTCAATACAGGATATTTTTATATATTCTATTCAATAAAATATTTTTGATTTTTGATGTTCAGATTCGACTCATTAATTTTATTAAGTAGAATACATAGTATCTAATTCTTCGTTTTACCAGCCAGAATAAGGCTCACGATTTCGTCAGACTTTATATGTGTTACTAGCTTTCCGCCCGCGGCTTCGCCTGCGTGAAATAGATTTATTGCGGAAAGGACGATGGGAAGAAATGTCCCCACCATCCAACAGATTTGAAATAAGTGTCATTTGAAGCATCTAGTAGGATAGACATTTTTTTATTATGGCGACGTACTTCAAATACGTGGGGTTTAGGTTTAATGATACATTGTTGTTTTATATATTTTTTTCCTTTTTAATTAGATTGCGCATAAAATAATTATACCTACGCTAATAGCGTAGGTACAGGAAACCGATTTGGGCTTGTCGAGACATGCACAGAGGTCCTGCGTCTCCTACCCCTCCCCTGCCTCCCTCAACCCTCAGGTATCGCCGCACACGCACCGACCAGCCAGGTAGTCGCAGTCGTCACTCGTTTGTTATTCGCTACGCACGTGGTTATCATTATCGGCTTGTTTACGACGCACAACGACCCTTGCTTGTTTACCGGACTGTGAGAATATCTTTGTGATTGACCTTGGCACGTTAAAGGACTTTGATTTTGAGGACATTTTGGCACAATTATGGATACAGGACGCCGATGTGTTATGTGTCCGCGTTCTGTCCTAAGGCAGAGAAGACACATTTTGGAAGATACTTTGCCACAAAGTTCACCAGCGGTGGCTGACTATATTTATCAAAATGGACTAATAGAGGTTAGTAAGTAATGTTATTTTTTTCTTTGTCTAACAGTGCTTACGATGAGTTACAATAATCATTGTAAAAATAATATAACGTAGGGTGTGCATTATATCATCGTCGTAAGAAAGTAGATATTCTGTGTGCACTGCAACCTAGTCCTACGATATCTTTATTTATTGTGATAGGATATTAAATGTATTTTTTTTTATTCCAGGTTATTTTCAATAACATCATGGCTGTATGTCACAGATGCTGGCAAAGAGCCAACAATGATGTCAATCGACAAGACCTTCCTGACGAAAATGTTGTTGTCGATGTCAACAATCCAGCTGAAGGCGCCCAACCAAATGAAATCTTCGTCCCTGAGTATGTAAGAGCTCCTAATTCTTCGCGAACCTGTTTATATAGGCATTGCAGAAATCTGGATCTGAGGCGAATCCCCGCGTCTATAAGACTGTTCGCCATTTGTAACTACAGCTTATATTTTCCACCTAGTACAAGACTGTGTCAAGATCATTTGTCCAATATTATTTGGGACGAATTACTGGATAATGTAAACGTGACGAATTATTTCAACGCTGAGCTTGTTTCGGACATGACAACAATGTCAATTCGCGGCATGAATGCTCCTAGATTAAGCTTTGATTCCGTGACTGGATTGGATGCCCATGAGCTTCATTTTTGGACTGGACTAACTATTGAGCAATTTAATAGTATGCTATTGGAAACACCCAGCTTAGCTGAGAGACACAGACATCCGCGGAGAGTTCTTGGGGCCTATATGACGAAATTAAGGACTGGTGAAAGCAATGAAAGGTTAGCAACATTGTTTGGGATGTCACGTCGAACATTTGAAGACCATTTAAAAATAGCGAGAGAATGTTTGACACAAGATTTCGTTAATAGACATCTTGGTCTAGATCATCTGTCTAGAGAAAATGTTCTAGAAAGAAACTTACTGATTCCTAAAGAGTTTTTTGGTGATGAGCAAAATACTAAAGCTATTTTGATATTAGATGGAACGTACATATATATTGAAAAAAGCTCCAATTTTTTATTTCAGCGCCAATCTTACAGCCATCACAAGTTTCGAAATCTTTTAAAACCTTTTATAATTGTGAGCAGTGATGGCTACATAATAGACGTACTTGGTCCATTCCGGGCTACAACATCTGATGCTACCATTATGCAGTCAATAATGAATGAAGAAAATCCATTGCATTGGTTTTTAAACAGTGGCGATGTTTTTATAGTTGATAGGGGCTTTAGAGACAGCATTGGTGTAATCCAGTCTTGTGGCTATGAAGTCCACATGCCACCTACAAAAGACCGGACCGCTAGTCAACTGACAACAGAACAGGCAAATAAGTCCCGATTGGTTACGATTTGCAGATGGGTTGTTGAGGCGGTCAACGGCAAGTTTAAGAATAGGTTCAGGTTGTTGCGTCAAACGTATTTTAATCGTGCATTAAGTCATATGTTCTGTGACTTTAAAATTGCAGCGGCCATAATAAACGCTTATTATCGAGTCGCTGTTGACAACAGATTCGCCGCCGAGATTGTAAATATAATTCATTCTAGAATGAACATGTCCAATCACTTGCATGATTATGTGCATATGAAAAATCTTAACAGACAGAGAGTGCCTTTTGAAGCCATGCAAGCAAATATTCCTAACTTCGAAGACTTCCCACGTTTATCTGAAGATGAAGTGTTTCTTTTCGCGCTAGGGAGCTATCACATTAAGCTTGCCAAGTCTTACTGCGCCGAGCACCTTCGCGATGGCCTTTATAATATAGAATTATACCGTGATAACGAGTTAAACAATTTACCGCGATGCAATATCCTGCTAAATAATGTTTGGCTAGTCAGAGTACGGATTCAGTCGCGCCATGTCCGTTCCCGTATTTATTATAGTTATATTTTAATAGACCGGGATTTGACTGACAGACATGCTATTGCTCATTGGTACTGCACTTGCCTTACAGGCAATCGCACTGTGGGAAGTTGTGCGCACATAATATCCATTGTATGGTACATGGGGTTAGGGCGTCATATTGACTTTAATGCACCAGCACAAATGCTTGATAATATTGTAATAGACGACTTAATGTAATTATTAGTGCAGTCAAGAGCACATCAAGCTTGACACTTTAGATTTGGCTGTAATAATGAGTTAATAGTTACCTATATTATTTAAGCATTATTATTACTACTCAATGATTTTCAGTTTGAGAACCAAGTATTTTTTTTTATTATATAGAATCGTCCTTGTTTATGTGAAATAAGCATATTTGTTTGTGAAAAAAATTATTTTGGTTTAAAAATAAATATATTTTTACCGAAAAGTTTTTTTTTATTATAAATAAACCCAATAGTTTTTGCTACTAAAACAGGTACTTTATCCTTTTTTGGGTCGCAATGAACAAATTGACACGTGTCCTATGACTGTTGTAGGGTGGGGACGGGGTCCATACAAAATCCCCCATGGTCCTTTGTTTATCCAGCGGGAACTACTCACTTTATAGGGATAACAAATATCTCATGTCTTAATCCTGGGTATGTTCTACCTATTTATCAAATTTCATCCAAATCCGTTCATCCGTTTCGCCGTGATTAAGCAACAAACATACAAATAAACAATCAAACATCCAAACTTTCGCATTTACGAGTATAATATTAGTTAGATAGATGTAGGTATGCATATGGATACTTACGACTAGTTCAACTTAGCGCGCCTCGATTCAGTAAAAGAGTCGGGGGCGCGACATAGGGCCTGTGGAATGAAAGAACTTATGTATGTACCTATATACTCGTACCTATATTATTTTTTTATAAATATTTCGGACTCTTACCTACTAATCATCTAGTCCCAAACTAAGTAAAGCTATGGTGCTATGGATACTAGATAATAGTTAAACGTAAATAAATATTGTTGTTGTACGCCGTTGTACTCAATTTATGTATCAATGCAAAATTAATGTATTGCCTTTTTGTACAATAAAGCGTTTACAAACAAACACACAAATATTTATATAAACATGCGTGACTCGGTAATAAAATGTCTTCGCGTTTAAAAACCTATCGCGGGATTCAAACCGCCACCGTTGGTTTTACTGACAGGGGTCCCGGATATCTACTAAACCGATTGGTCTTCTAAATGTGGTACCAATCATGTGACAAAATTTTATCACTCTGTCAAGTTGTGCTACTAAAAGTGACAAGACACTTTGTCGAGTCGCTATGTCTGGTTGTGCCTAGACCCCTAAAATCGTATTATTTTCGAATTTTCTTAATTTGATAAGTGAGATGTCAAGTTTCAATTGGTTCGTCTTTTTTACACAACGAAAACGACGGATATTAGGTGGTTCACGGGCGTTGTTTTGGTGTGTGTCCAATCTTTACCCGGATGTACTTCAATAATGCGTTTCCTTTTTGAGTGAGTTTTTCTTTATATTTAGGATTAAACTAGGGGAAAGTTTCTCAGCGATCTTTAATAAAAATCGGTTCAGCCATTTCGAAGATATTAAAATTTTGTTTTGTATACCAGCTCCCGTAGCATGACATCGTTTGTCGCACACGACGCAGGAGTGAAAGTGGGATGGTTGTATATTTCGTCCAAGCGATTGAGCAGGACAAATATTAACTCGAGCGACATCAACGTTTATCGCGCCTGTCATGCTACTAGTCCTGGAGGATATTAGTATGTTTAATTCCTTGGGGGTTTTCTAAATATTTAATATATGATGTTACATTCAAAATTTATAATGTTCATTCAGACTTCTAAACTTATAAATTTGATAAGTGCTTAGAAAAGTATAAGGTCTCTTCAATGAAAGTAAAATATTAGCGCGCATTATATTAGGTATAGGTATACCTACATAGTACATGTACCTATAGCATAATTAATGCCGCTTGTGGAGACTGCGCTAAAAGCTAAATGTGCCACATCACTCCTTTAATTGACTTTTAATCACTGCAAAGTTTCACAAACGCCTAGCTAGCGGCTAAAAAGCTTTCATTATTTCTATATCTAGCTAGGTATATTTATTTAGGCACCTACCCGCTTATTAGCCGTTGGTCTCTTAAAACCGATCCGTTCTATTATAAATATTTTAGTTTAACCAAAATATCTAATCCTGATTATAGTATTACAAGAACCTTTAGAACACGGTCAACACAATTCCTTAAATCCTTAAGACTTAAAAATTAAAAATTACAAGTTATAAAAAGAAAGCCCTAATTAGGTAGGACTTGTTGCATAGATTACAATGTACCTAATTCGTTATCAGAAAAATAGCAATTTTTCTCACTCTTCATTGTATTATTTCTCGGGTACCGTACCTAAATATTTTCTAAGTAATTTATCTACCTTATGTATAGCTTTCTGCCGGTAACGTACATTATGTTTACGGTTTACCCTCGGTTTCAATTTTAAAGTTATAAAGTTTTATTTATAATTTTAGTTATATTTAAGCTTAGATTATAAATGATGTAAGTATTTATTTGTTTTTTAACTTAGTCTAAATTATATATCTGTGAAAACTCTTACAACATCCGCTCAGTACCTTTTCCGTGATGCGCGTTCAAATAAACAGACAAATAATTCACGATTGTATTATTTGTGTAGATAGATCTAAGGTTCTGTACTTCTTGCAATACTAAGGTCACCTTGCGATCCATCAGTCTTTTTCAAGTCAAACATAAATTATTTTTACTGTTAAAGGCCAGATTGAAATAAAATATATTTGACCAAATCCAACACGGAAGTCCCTACCAATAGGTAATTTTATAGGTCAAATATTTTTTCCTCATTCAAATGAGTCTATTTTCGGATATATTTGAGAAAACACTCACAATTCCCAAACTATGGTCTTGAGTATGGATGATAAAAATCTAGAAAAGAAAGTGAATTCGATATTTTCTTGTATTTGACCGAAAGAATCATCGACAAAGAAAGTATTTTTTACCATGTAAAAATTTTAAGTCAGTTTGTATTGATTACAGTTTTCATTGAACACTGAAAAAATATTAACATAGAATAAGTATAATATACAGTATTCTGATACAGTGTATGGAAACGTCAAGACACAAGTTTAGTAAAGGCTGGTAAGGCCGAGTTCTTAAATAGTTAATAATAAGTGAACCCCTAACGCATTAAATTACTTTTTGTTTTCACAGTCCTGTAAAAATAGACGAGTTATTCTCTCCAGCTTAGAAACTCATTCAGAAATTGGCGCTAATGCTTGTCATTACACGATATTTCAATTTTCAAACTATGACTAAATCCTGACATATGAGCCTTAAAAAGGTGATTATGTCACTCACTGACTGACTCACTGATGGATCATCAAAATCTCTAGACCACTTCCCGGAGATCTGAATGCCTGAAATTTAACTAGTCTATTCAATGACAGCCTATGCGAGTAAAGAAAAATTCACCTTTACTATACTTTTTAACTTACCCAACAGTCTAAATCAAAGTAAATTACTAATAAATCTTTACTTAATTTTAAAATTAAGCCAACAAGTATTCTTAATTATACTTATATTATTTATAATTCAAGATTTATAATTTGTTGTCCCAGGCGATTTACTCTAGGTGTATGAAGTCTAATAAACCGTTCGAGTGTAAGTCTCATTGAACTCATTTATTTCAAACTGTTGTGATAAGACATTGTTCTTCATAGGAGATAGTTGCTTTCTGAACAAGGCAGTAGTTTAAAAAATGTAAACTGGCTATTTTAAGTGTACCCTGTGAACCTACAAAATAAAGATTTTTAAGATTAACACGAGTTAATGTTTTTCGGAAGAAATTCTTGGAACTTGGCATTAATTTATATTTTATCTCTTTGGTAACAGCTGAATGAGAAGTTGGGCTCTTTTTAGATTAAGATTTCATGGGATTGTATTATATCTTCACTTATAATCAGATGTGATTGAGGTCAAGTGCTAACCCATCGTGCATAAAAAAAATATATAAAGACCTTTAAGCGTGCCAGGAACGAGACCAATTTCGGGAAATGAAATTCTTGACAGGAAAGACGTTTGTACATACTTACCCCATTGAGACTGTGTTTCTCTCTCCTCCTACTTTTTTTTTTTTTTTTTTTTTTTTTTTTTTACCAGGAGAAACGCTCATGCTTATCCGCCCTCCTCGGGGGAGGGGGGCGGATTATGTCGGACTCCGGCACAGAAGGTGCCGGCCTACCGACTAAAAACTCCTGGGTGTTCCCTCGCGCGCGCCGTTGACGGCGTGGCCACGGGTACCATCTGGTATTCGTCCGCAGCCACGCCAGCGCGGTGCCCGCCGCCAGGGCAAAAGCGGCGGCAGGCCCACCTCTGGGCTGGAGCAGGGAGGAATCGCCTGGTCCAGCCACCTCTAGAAGGCGCGCGGAAAACACCGCGCGCGCCTTCTCGCGGGGCCTATGTGTGGGCGGTGATCCCCCCGGATCGCCACCCACGGCCCCGCAGGGTAGGGGGGGCAGAGGATCGCCTATCAGTAAAGATAAGCTCTCCTCCGTGCCCCCCGTGCGGCTGCATTTCCCCTCGCTCCGCGAGGCCTCTGCGAGTGACCGACCTCGCAGAGGTTTCCACGCCTCGCAGAGAGAGAGGACCGCTTTCCACGGCCCCTCCTTGGCGTCCGCAGCTCAAACCTGGCTGCGGGCGGCAAAGAGTGGCCGTCCCGCACGGCTACGACCTCTCAACAGAGAGGTCGTCCCCTACCATAGCGGCCTGCAACAGCGGGAGGCCCGTAGAGGCAGCTGGCTGACACCGCCCCTCCGACCCGCCCGCCGTCTCCCCCCCCCCCCCGAACAGAGGGGGGGGGGGCGCTCCCCACGACCTCTCGTCGACGGCCGCAGCCTTAGCTGCAGTCGTCAAGGAGAGGTCGCCCACGTGCTGCAGACGATTTCACGGCGCCCCCTGCCCAGATGGGCATTCCTCAGGGAGCGCCGCTTCCTCGCCGCAGCCCGCTGTGGTGGAATTCGCCCTCCACCATCCCTCGTCGTTCCACTCCCGAAAACGAATTTTCGGGAGTGGGACGACGAGGGCATTTCGGCGCCGAGGCGGGCCTCGGAGCCGAAACTTGGGCTGGTTTTTTATAGAGGTTTTCCTTCCTCGCGGTCCGGGCGGTTAAGCCAAGACCCTCGGTCCCGGACTGCAGCTGAAAGCCGCGGTCCCGGATTACGAGCCCGGCGGTGGCAAGGGGTAGGAGGTTCCCCCTAACCTCCTCCCCAGGCCTGCTCGGCGGCAGTGCGAGTGCACACCGAGCCCACCCTTACTCCCCCGCTAGGAGGGGAGCGTCTCCTGCTCCATCCGCAGTGCCCTCTGCTAAACCAGAGGGACACGCGGAGGAGCCCACCCCGTCAGACTATTAGCCATCGGTCAACAAGAACCCTTAAATGGAAGTTGTTGACCGATGCCCAGGGTGCACCGGCCCAACGACTACCGTTCCCCCCAGACGTGTCCAGGGGGACAAGTAGCCATCAGGCACACGAGGAGGTTGTCTGACATCGCACCCCTCTCTCTCCTCCTACTATCATAAATAAGTATAAGTAGGTACAAAACTTATGAGTACGGGTCAGTAAATTATTGGAAATAGATTTCTTTTTTTAAATTTTGACCTTAATATTTGATATTAATTTCAGCTTGTATCTAGCCGTTCCGAAGAAAAAGGGTCTTAATGGACAGGCACACAGACAAACAAAAAACTTTAACCTTTTTAAGTACGCAACCTTAAAAAAACCGGCAAGTTCGGTGTTCGCCGGCCATCTCGTCGTGACACGAGTATAACATCCCGCTCGCGTTTCCGCTGATATGTGAAATTGTTTTCCTTGATTTAGAAAAGAGTCTGGATATTAAGTTACGCTAACACGTCGCTCGGCGGATAGATGCCAATTTCAGCGCGAACGCCGTAATTGTGTCAATTTGCACGCGCTACTACTACATTAAGGCAGCATTTTTACGAAGGTTGCTTTCCCTCAGCGTACATAATATACTTTCCCTAGTCAGCGTACTTGCGGGAAACGTAGTAAATGAGAAAAGGGAATTTATTACTTCGTAAAACAGATTTCTAAATTAAAACAATAAAACGAGACGTCTTCTTTCCTTTCATTTGTGTCACGCTTCATTCATGTTGATTAAGTTGATGCTAAATTTATGTATAGAAGTGGCGTCTTATATTACGCGTTCAACTTTGAGTAAAGATTCTTCCAAACCATTTTGTGATTGTCACAGCATATCACATTGTAACTGTAGTTATTCAGTGTGATCTACAGTTGTTTAAAATAGTCGCTTTATAAAATTGCGGATGGTGGAACATCATGTGGATGAAAAATCATGTGCCAATGTTTTGGCGTGTAGATAACTTAAGATTTACAGAGCGGAGATCGAGGTGCATGTTTAGTACTCGGTTTGGTTGGTGATTCCGTTGTCAACACGGAACCCTTTGGCTATGTCTGTCTGTCTGTCCGCGGCTTAGCTCAGAGGCTCTCAGTACTAGAAAGCTGTAATTTGGCATGGGTATACATATCAATCACGCGGACAAAGTGGTAAAATAAAATCTTGAAAAATATTTTTTTCCTTTACACTTAAAGTGGGGATGAATTTTCTTTTATTTTTGTACCCCGTGTTGGATAGGTCGTTTGACAATATTACAGGTTACCGTAAAAAGGTTTTCGATTTAGGAATCTGTTTAAGAAATGTTGAGCTTTAAATTGCTAATTTAATGAGTAAGTCGAATAACTAATAAAATGTACTTTGCCTTGAAAATTATTTATCAAACAACAAAAATCCCCCTTCTGCATATTGTGAGGGCCAGTACCGAACGCTACACTGCGCGTTGCCCGACATGCACTTGGCCGGTTATTAAATATCCATCTTAACGGCTTGACCGATTTCGAAGTGCATGGTGTCGTTAGATTCGTCTTGGTACCTGGAATGTCATAGGATACATTTTATGGTAAAAAATCCAACATGATGCCCGCAAAATCCAAAATATGCTGTCGTGTTTTTGGGATTTCAAATACATAAATATTTAATTAACCCTTAATTTTCTTTTCATAATTTTAGTGCTTTTTATTTAAAATTACTTATGAATTATTATATTTATTTAGCTTCACATTCTCATGGTGACTATTTATAATCAGTTAACGATAGTTTAGGTAAGAATACACTGTCTTTTCACATTTTAACTAGGGGCTTGTCTAATTTAATACTGGATGGAGAAATGATAAAATTAACGATGGCGGGACCCTCGATCTATTTTAATATCCTTAGCTATATTATGGTTGAATGAGCTTTAGTGATTTTCGCTTAAACGATAGTTTCACCTTTGAGTAATTATAAATTTAATATTTCATAGAGGCAAAGGCTATATTGCCAAAATAGTTGAATCGCCTAAGAGAAGATTGTTGATAATGATGTCCAATCTCCCACGGCTATGCAAAGGGAAATCTCTATGGAAAAAGCGTGGCTCATGAAACCGATCTTAACGACGAACATCACAACGAAATAAACGAGACCGAACTCGATGGCTTCCATTGAAGGGTTCGCTTACCCACCTCCAGGATCTATCATGAGATTAGCTCGATGGTAAAACAATATTGTATCATAACATCAGAATTGCATATTCTGCAATTACAAAGTTTCAACCGATAGGTACGACCGTTAGAAGTAGGAGAAAACCGTCCAAGTGCAAGTTTGATTCGCGCACCAGGGTTCCCTTACAAAATTGAATGTATAGATAGTTCGTCCATCACGGGTATCTAGTCTCGAAATGTAAGTTTGGAATTGGTATAAAAATGTTTTTTTATGTGTTATATTTTTACTACAAAACGATTTTCGGATTTTTTTTTTTCATGATCAGCACTGGTTGATTACTTATTAGAGTACTGACTCTATAAGTTTTGATTTATTTTCGAACGTCAAAATATGCCTTACTTTTTTGATTGTGTTGATTTTTTTACAGCTGACCGCTGACCGTTTGATATTAATTTTGATAGATAGATAAAGCATTTATTTAAGCCACTGCGTTCACACACATACACAATTTTTAAAATTACAATGCATTATACGTACATATAAAAGTAAAATACAAAGAGACAGAGAATTTCAACTTATTAGTTCCACGAGATGTTGAGAAAAGTGTCTGAACAGACAGACAGATAAACGGAAAATGAAGTGATCTCATAAGACCTTTGAGGTACAGAACCCTAAAAATTGACTTCATACACTAACAGGTGAAGTTAATAAAAAGTTTTGTAAAAAATCCTTCTAAGGTTATATGTAAGAGTTCACTTTCGCGCTATTATATTCGTAAACATTTAACAAGTGTACAAGATACAATCAACTTCTTTTGCCCCATCTTGAGCGCAACACTCTCCAATTACAGTACTTTATCCCAAAGAGTTTGTTATTTCTTTTTTTTTTGTTATTTTTAGCTGATAAATTGACATTAGAATTTATCTACGAATACCCTTTAATTGGTCGAAACGTTTTACGACCCCGGAATGAAGGTAATGTTTTTTGGGTGTCCCCATTATTTGACTAATATAGATTAAACTGGAGGCGTTAAAGATAGGTTAACAACGAGGAAGTGCTGAAAAGAGTGAAGGAAATGAGGTTTATTTTTGAAATAATCGAAAATAGAAGAGGAAATCTGGCACCATTCGATAAGACATTCTTATTTAAAATACTAGCCGCCTACGCGCAATAGCTTTATCGTAGATAGGTATGTTTAATTTGTTTATTCCGCGGAAACTACTCACTTTATCGAGATAATCTTCGTCTTAATCTAGGGTATATTCCATCTATATACCAAATTTCATCCAAATCCGTTCATCCGTCTCGCAATTTGATTTACGCAAGTTGGATTGGGCAACAAACAAACAAATATTCAAATTTTAGCATTTATAATATTAGTTAGATAATAAAAGTTACTCCACCGACAAGAGCATAGCTCTTAAATTGGAGGAAAAAAAATAAAAGTAAGTAAGGTGAAGGCAAGAAAGCATGTGGAAGAGTAAGAAGAGATCACATTAAACAACTAAAAGCTATGGGAATGTCGTCGTCGGTCATAAAGAAAGTTAACGAGTATTGGGCAGGAGTAAATAAATAAATAAAAGGTTTACTCATCACAAAAAAGTAAAAAAAAAAAAAAAAAACACAAGCATACATAGAATCGAGAACCACAGTATTGTGATGAATGGGTAGGGACTCAGCAGTGTTGCTGATTTTCAGTCCCCCCCTGTAGAGTAGTTGCTGCCACCAAAGACAGTATGGGCGACAGAAATGAAGAATGCTACACCAACAATAGCTCGTTTGCCGCCCTCTCATATAAAAAAAAAAGCATGGTTCTGATGATGAGAGTAAATTATGGAGATGTACGTACATACCTCTTACATGTAGGAGAGTCCATCGTGCCGCACCGAGTGCCGCTCGGCGTATTCAGAAATTTTTTTTCCCTTATTTTTTCGAATAGTGAATTGTAAAAATATTTATTTAAAAGAGCAACCCTTGAGATTCATGCTCATTTTTCTCTGGGGAGTCAGCCTTTTGAATAATAATAATTATAAATAAATTAATTAAGGTACTCCAATCATCTAGTCCCAAACTAAGCAAATCTTGTACTATCGATACTAGATAACGGATAAACACATAAATATTTATATAAATATCCATGACTCGGGAATAAATGTTCGTATTCATCACACAAAGATTTACCCGTCGCGGGATTCGAACACGCAACCGTTGGTTTCGCAGACAGGGTCATTAGCCATCTACACCAAACGGTCGTCGGAATGAGCGGTAATGTTTTGTCTTTCAGATGTTACTTTTTTAATTTACGAAATAAATGTTCCATTAGACATATTTTTTTTTAGTTTGTTTATCCATAGAACATTATTTTGCATATATATAAATTGCTCGTTGATGCCAGAAGTGTTTTTTTTCTTTGCATATACACACAGCGCCATCTAGTTCCACACTAAGCAACTAGGCTTGTATTATGGATACCAGATGGTTGATAAACTACACAAACACATTTTTTGTTGTAAATAAATACATGTAAACATATATAATTCGGGAACACATGTCTGTATTCATCATACAAACATATGCCTCTAGCGGGATTCGAACCCGCGACCTTTTGGTATAGCCGTCAGAATTTTTAACCACTCCACCAAACAGGTCGTCAAGTATGACAGATCCTATCTCCTCAAAATAATTACTTTATTTTTACGTACGATTAATTTCTTTTTATTTAACGCAGCCTCTGCATTTGTCTAAAAGTACTTGGACTACCCAATTAACTATTCTTCTATTACTACCTTTCTTTGTAAACACTTTTGTTAGCACAGTCTGTACAAAATTACATGATGTCCATACTTCTATGTTGCGCGAGATAATATTTGTCCTGCTCATTCGTCTGGATAAAATATACAACTATCCCCCACTCGTCGCGCGCGATAAGCGATCATATACAGTATTTTACTTTTATAGTGATTAACATTAAAGCTTTGAGCCATCATCAACTTCTAAACCTGACTTTAGTAATATCTTCCGGATAATATTTCTAGCGGGTGGGTTTCCCTTTCGAATAGAAAATCTGTAAATAGGTCTCCGGGTCACGTCGACGCTTAGATTTATTGCTTACGAGACTACGGCCCCCCCCCACAGCATGTGCCCCGGGTTTGCTGAAAGCTTCACATAATACTGCTAAGATTTATCCTATCCAATAGGATGTAATTCTATATCTCGAAGGACAAAAGGCGATCTAGTTGTGCGATCTCTCATCCATATTCTCTATTTACTTTTAGTATGTGGGTCGAGTGGATAGCCAGGCGTGCATGGTAGTATTTCATTGGTGGTTTTTATTGCCTAGTTTTAGATATGCAATTCAAAAAATTAAAAAACTTTATTTTTCATTGTAGGATACAAATTTTCAATAGAGATATGTGGATTAATATCTAATCTCAAATAGTCACTCAGAAAGTGGCTCGAAGTTAGGTTAAGTTTTTACTCAATTCATAGTTTTTGAAATATGGGTTATCGTTTAGACCTGCACTTTGCCGTGTGCACTAATGCTGCTCAGTCCCTATGCGAGCAACCGTTTGAAATTAATGTAGCGAGAGCGATTTGCGAGAACTTGTGGTAAACCTAAAATATTTGCGTTTTTCCATCGACTCGTTCAAACTTCGACATGCCGAGCCCCGGGTAGTTGAACTTGAACGAAGGCTGTCCAAAGTTTAATAACCTGCCAAAAAAGTGAAACCATTCTGTAGAAGTTTAAGGCATCATAGATAATTATTTTATAAAGATTAATATAATATCTAGAAGAACGCTCAGCCGTAAGTATTCTCAGGATGAATATTAAGTTTATGTCTTGTCTAAAAAGAAATACTTGGCATCTGTTTTATTCTGTGCGCAAGAAATTGGTATATCTATCATATCATCTGAGACCATGTAGCCTATAGACATTAATTTTGTCAATTCTCGTGTTCAAAAAGTGCATCATTAAACGTTTCCGTAGACAGACTAAATTGTATATTTTATCCCTAGCCCAAAAGTAAGTGTTTTTACATTGCTTCGGTTTATATGTAAGTTATCGATTTCAAAATTTGCAGTAAAAGTAGAATAATTTCCTGTTTACCTAAGGAGTTGGAATTTGCACACTCGTTCAGTTCTGATGACAATATCATCGACATGATCAGTTCAGCGGCAGCCAGGATCGTCCCTTCTTCAGGAACCTCTTAACGGTCAATAGCACGAATACTAAATTTTGCATACACTGTTTTAACCGCCTCCGTGACTCAATGTAAACAACATTGGGTTAACGATTCGGAGGTCGCCAGATCGATCCCCAGCGGGGTACATGTTTAAGTACTCGGTGTGGTTGGTGGTATGGCATTTTAAATGTCCGCCTGGCTAGCTACCACCGTCTTATCTAAATCTGCCGCCAAGCAGCAATGTTAATAGCATTGTTGTGTTCCGGTTGTCAGAGATAAGATAGCCAGTCGCCCAAATGTGTTGCCGTTTCCGTGTCAGTACGCTTCCACCTTCGACCTCATCTTCACTTAACATCAGATGTGATTGAGGTCAAGTACGAACCCATTGTGCATAAAAGAAAAAACTGTTAAACATGATTTTCGCATTGATTTGATGCTGCAGTCAGGATAGTCTCCCCAAGAGGGATCTCCTCTATAGCTATTAACAAGGATAGGAAATGTTGCATACACGGTTAGACTAGAATATATATACTTCTGTGATAATCATGATGAGGTATTGAAAGCTTGTTTTTGAAAATATTTATAATGTAGAACTATTGAAACTTCATAGTTCCCCAACGTAACCCGCAATTTCTTCCTCCAACTCTAAAAAAATAATTTTTAGAAATAATGTTTATGAATTAGTTAAGATCCTAGCAAATGGAGATCATTCCACTTGACTTTGACTTGAGATGTGTCCATACCAATCTTTGACCATCTCATGCTTTTAGGTCTGGAGTGTTAACCAACCTAAATTTTGGATGCTTTATGGAATTTAACGCTAAAACAGCAGCTAAGAAGATCGGCATTCTCCTGAAGGTCAGGCGATATTTCACGTCGAAACAGCTTTTGATACTTTACCAAGTTCAGATTCGCTCGTGCGTGGAATAGGTACGGCTGTCACCTCTGGGATAGTTCAGCCAAGTATCAACTAGCTGCACTTATGTGGAACGACGTGCCAATAGACTGATTTATGACCACCTGATGACTGCTAAATTGCAGAGCCTCGAACACCGTCGCAAGTTGATCAGTTTCTCATTACACAATAATCTTATTCCATCATCGCAATTTCATCTACGGACTACTAGGATTCCACGCGCACGTAGTTAACATAAGGAACATTCGCACTGAGCGGTTTTACTCTTCATTCATAATGCGATCAGCTAAGGCATAGCACTCCCTTCTGGCGTCAGTCTTTCCTGAATCCTACAATTTTGAGATTGTTAAGAGCAGGGTGAATAGGCATCTACTGAGATTGCGTGCTTAACGATAAAATAAAGTTAGCAATAGATTTCTAACTAGTGTTGGAAGCAGCCTTCATCCAGCGACTTCATGCAATCTTTATTACTCGAGAACTTTTATGACTCAGTCCGCATAAATGTCAGAAAAAATCAATAGTTTTATATATATCCAAAATTGTAATTAGTTATTCTCTGCTAATACGACGGATTTAATAATGCGTAAATCACAATTACTCTAAGCCCAGCATTCTCGTTGTATAAAGAGCTAAATAGCTATTATTATACGGAGGGAGCTTATGGCGAAAAAGCAATGGAGCTTTTGTCGGATTACAAATTGTACCACCGAAACTCAGTTTGTTTTCGCTTTCAAGTATGGCAACGTAAAGAGAAAATCTAGACAATTAACACTAAAAGGGGAAGTGGGAATGCCCCGAGGGATCGGTATCTAATATCTCCATTGACAAAATTTTTAAACTGACAAAGTACAAACTCAAATAGATAATAGATATAGATAACTAACTATACATAGTTATGTATGTGTTATGTTTTTATAAAGATATTTAAAATTAGCACTGAAAACTAAAATGTAGAGAGTAAGTGTACATAATTTAAAATGTAATTATGTAGTTATGACGTGCCAAATGTAACGTACTCTGTTACTTGGTCAATAAATGAATATGAATATGTTACTTAGACGATGTCTTAAGAGGATCCGCAACATTAATTTTGTTTCCCAAGTGACAAATTATCAATATTTCTACATACCATTTTCTGGAAACTATTGATGAAAACTTGCGTCATGCCAACTTTTAAGATCCAGATCAACAGGAAGTACCCTATAGTTTAGCATTCCTGTCAGTTGGTATGGGAATATGTGTTTGAAAGATCCCTATCCTTTTACAGGATTGAAATTTAAACTAGTACTTGATATTAATTTCAGCTAAATTCCTCTTTCCGAAGTAAAGTCTCATGGACAGACAGACGGACAACAAAGTAATCTTCTAAAGCGGTCGGTTTTTAACTATGAAACTATAAAAGTAATTTTATTTTCGGCAAAAGATTCAAACAGACTTCAAAGTATTGTATTTCCATACAGAAACTCATAATCGTTATAGAGATAATACAATGCCTTTTATTCAGTTGGTTGCCTTATCCACTTGGGTGGGTAACTGTTTTGCTTACTGTCTAGGTAGATTTTTTTTAATACGGAATAAATAAAAAGGAAAAGGAAGACCACGGAAAAGATGGATGGATTGAATGAAGGGTGGATATGAACGAAAAGGGCGTGAATGAGTAGGTAAGTGCTGATAGAGGAGATTGGAAGAAAAAGGCGTACTGCGCTGACACCAAATAAATTGGCACCACAGCAAAGAAGATGATGTTGATGAGAAGATGATGATAAAATAAAAAAATCGCTAAACCACTACACTTATTATTTATTACACATATTATTTAGATATTATTTATAATTAGCTTAAAACTAAATATAAGCTTAAAGCTAATTATAAATAATACCTAAATAGCTTTAATTACAATTATTTCGGAGAATGGCAAATTAGTCCACTACTTAACAGTAATTAATTGTCCACTTTTTTATAATCGTGAATTTTGGAAAATAACCCCCTAAAGCTAATTAGCTTTTAGGCTTCTCGAAAGCAGGTCACAGCGATTTATTTAGGTATTTAAAAAGAAATCTTAATTTGATCTCAGAATTCGTGTGGAATTGACGGATGATATTCTTATTATACGATAATAATGTAAGTAGCTATAAAAAAATTGAAGGAAAAACTTTCCAATTACAATTCCCAATTAGACTGCTCGTTTACGAGTAATTAGTTGACCAACTTATGACACATTGCCTAGAAAATTCAAATACAATGACATAAATCACCTGCAAAACTAATGTTGTATTCTAAAATGACTACGAAACCCTAGTTCGGACTGGTTCGACAAGCGCTTGCCTGACTGCTTTTATAATATTCCAATTACCCGAACTTCGAAGCATTGACATGACAAAGAAATTGGTGCTGGCTTTATATCCAACGCAATAAAAATCATTTTTATCATTCACGAGAATTGGGTACAATGTACAACAATTTCAAAAGGTTTTTAGTTACGTATTAGAAATATAAAAGGTAAATAAAAAAAAACGTTTAAGTACATTTTAGTTATGGAGAGAAAGCGTGTTCTGCACTAGTAGCATGACATACGCGATAAACGAAAATGTCGTACATAATATTTGCCCTGCTTATTCGTTTGGACGAAATATAAATCTGCCGCCAAGCAGCAATGTTAATAGCATTGTTGTGTTCCCGTTGTCAGAGATAAGATAGCCAGTCTCCCAAATGTGTTGGGGTTTCCGGGTCAGTACGCTTCCACCTTCGACCTCATCTTCACTTAACATCAGGTGTGATTAAGGTCAAGTATCAACCCGTTGGGCATAAAAAAATATATAACTATCACACTCTCACGTAGCGTCTCACGGTATCATGCTACGGAGGCTGCTTTGATAATTGTTTTCTTTTTACGAGCTTTTATTTATACCTTTCTCAATAAGAAAATATTATGTGATCTTGAACCTTTGTTCTAAAGGAAAATGGTTAGAGACTGTGACGCCATTGTAAATCCCTGGCTCGGGTCGGTCACGGAATTGGGCACAATATCGATACCTTCGCGATTTCCGATTTTTAATCCGACCGGGATTTAAATTCGAGAATTTCCTGGCCAGTCTCTAATATTTTTTATGTCTTTTGGTATTTTTCGAAGCTTTACCGTTAGTGTTCCTGAAAAGTTAGTAATTGAATTGGACTGAAAACACTGGATGAATGGTTTCGTATAGAAAGAAAGAAAAACATCATGTTTTATTCTGTGCAAACTCGAATAGTAAATATTTTTTACTAGCTAACCGTACGCGGCTTCACCTACATTTGAATAACTTTATCGCGGAGATTTTTAATCTATTGGAACAAAGTAGTTTATCGGGATAAAAATATCCTATGTTTTAATACAGGGTAGGTATGTTCTACCTATACTATACTTTTCATCCATATAAAAACAAATAAATAAACATCCAAAGTCTCGCATTTATAATATTAGTTAGAAGTTAGATTGGATCATTAACATTTCGTAAAATGTTTCAGTTTTTGTTGTATTTCTTATATTTTAATTATGATGTGGAAATCACTTAACGATATTAAATAATAATAACATTACATTTTTACTCTATGCACAGATTGGATACCGAACAGATGCAGACAAGTGTGTGTACCTATGTACATCACCCCCACAAACAGACGTGTCATAGCTGGGTACCGTTAATCAAATAGTTCGTTAATCGCTAATCCGTTAAAGCGTTACATTTCGGAATCATCATCATGCAGGGACATAGGCTTTCCCTCGTATCTGAGGCAGTATGGGCCATGATCCACCACACTGGCCCAATGCGGGTTGGGGATTTCACATGCCTTAGAATTTTTAATTCTCAGGCATACAGATTTGCACATAACTAATTAAATTAAATTTAAAAACTCATTGGTACATTGGCCTGCCTGGGTATCGAAACCGGACCTCCTAAATTGGGAGACCACGTCTTTAACCACTGAGCCACCGACGCTCCGGTCAGACTATAATTAACGTTAGTTCTTAATCCATTAACACGTAATAGAAATTGCATTTTTTATATCATTGCGTTAGTGATCGACTTAAATTGTTGGTTTGGGCTCTGAAAGTTATCAGGAGGAACAAAATAAAGACGTATAATTGGTATGTGTAATTTAATTATCTGGCATAATTTGGATAATCCCTTTCATGAACATTAATGTAGTTCTCGTTCAGACGAGAGCTCAAGCGAGACTCGTTTTGACGTCAAAATATCTTCGTCCGTGGAAAAAAGGTACCTGTTAGGTACTGGATTAACGATTAAAAGACTTTGGGAAATTTAACGGAAGTTATTGAGTCCGTTAACAATTTTTGAAGTTTTAACTTCAAGTTTTAACTTGAAAGTTTATCCGTCAGTGGAAATGTTAACTTCGGTTATAAACGTTTAACGGATTAACGTGTGAGTGTATCTGTATTTCGCTTACTATCTACAATTACATTTACATAGCTATTCCTATCTCCTTGGTGACAAAATTATGTGGGTTGTAAGCCCCTGATGTAATTTAATCTTGCTACTGAAATCCCGGTCTAAAATAGTCGCCCCAACATATTTTCATTTCAAATCCCTCGAGGGCGTTCGCGGAATACTCCTACATTCCTGATTACAACTTTGATGCTTAACATTGTGGTACAGCGCAAGTTACTGGCGGTATTATACTAACAACCCTAACAATAGGTAACTAAAAACAAAGTTAGGATTAGGTAGCGATAGGAGCGTTTAGTGCACTCACGCGTGCTGTTTGAGGAATGTATCATCATAACCTGCAAGGGTTATTGACAATGATACCTGAGGATACCTATCATCATCTTTCCATAAAAGAAAGTGTGGAGAAAATACTAGAGGTACATTTCAAAATCTTTTTATAGAGAGGGTCTATACCTGAGTTTTCTTTTCGAGAAATAAGTGAAAGCAATAAGTTAAAGCATTGTCTCAGGCTATCCACAATTAGCTTATAATCTATTCCTGCTAGCTTAGCTTATCATAGTTAACTGAGCTTAAGTCCTGTTGGTAAGCTTCCGCGCGGGTGCTGAATAATGCGTCCATTAGAAAGGTATTTGTATAGGAAAAAGATATTTAAAGCCAGCGTAGACATTAACAAAAATCTTTTTTAATCACTTAATAGTACATACTCACTGTTTGTATTTTTGGTTGACCAATGAATGTGCGTTATTTGGAGGCCCCACAAAATAGCAGCGTTGTGATAATTGCTATAATCCGTGCTGAATTCGTGACCCTTTTGCTTCTCTTTGCGACACTCTTTGCAATCAGATAGCAAACGATTTACTTTGCAACCAAAACCATGAATAATTTTTATTACATAATTATTATGCATGGAACATTCATGTTTTAATTCCATTTTGTGTCGTGGAAGTTGAAGTTTTACCACAGAGATTTTCAATTAACTTTTAAAACATTAAATTAATTTTTCAATTAACTAGCACAACGATAGCATTCAGCGAGCAAACGCTTCCAGCGTTTGAGGCACCTTGCCTCACAGCCCATTTTTAAATTCCATGAATTTATTTGTTACCGTTTTTTTTAATAAATAACCATTTCATTGACTTTGGAAATGTGTTGTAATGTTTATTGTTGAAGTTATTTAAATTACCATTTTGTTTCTTTTTTAACTACCGACGAAAACGACGGGTGTCAAGTGTATAACGGCATTGTGTATACCTATGTATGTGTCCAGTCTTTGTCCGCTGTGTATAATGCGTGATCCGATTTGAGTGCGGTTTATTTTTTATTAAAGACTAAATGTAATGTGATGTAATGTAATGTATGTAATGTTATTAGCCATATTTGAACAAAACCGGTTAAGGTGTTTCGAAGATATTTAGCTTTTAACATAGTTGTTGGTGTATTAGGATGATTTCAGTCTTTTCAATGTATCTGTCCTTTTTTAACCCAGATGCAAAAAGAGGGGTGTTATAAGTTTGACTGCTATGTGTGTATATGTGTGTGCGTCTACCTGTGTGACTGTCTGTGACACCGTAGCTCTTAAACCGGGTGCAGTTCTTTTGCTAGTTTGCTTGCGGTGGTTCTTAGACATGTTTTATCAAAATCGGTTGAACCGTTTTGTTTTAAGCTTGTTTTCTCGTAGGTTTTCTAAATTTTCAATTTATAGTCATTTGTCATAACTCCACTCAATTCCTATTGTATGAATGGAACCTTATTTTATAACAACTAATTTAGTCGTGAGATGGATAAAATAAAGATTTCTATTCTTTAACGACTCTACCACCTAGAGTAGGTACCGCTATCGACCCCGATGACATGACTGTGAACTCTCTATGACATTTCATTCTCACCTTCTTCCATTGATCATGACATGGAAACAAGTGGACAGCCGTAATAACTTTAACCTCAACTTTTTATATTTATTAGAACAGAAACAACAACATTTCGTAAAATTTTCAATAACCCGATAAATAGTGTATCGTACTTATAGATACAAAGAGTAAATAAAATGCTCTGGAATTTAGCTATATCACTATATTGATTAATTCGCTTAATTAAATACAGACCTCCTTTGTGTAGGGGTATGTTGAAAGTATGCAATGGCGGACAGTGTATAGCGAGTGGGGTGTACCTACCGGCCAATACAAGAGTCATACTTCATGCGTGAGGAAGTATAATTGGATGTGTGAATGTGTGTGTACCCAACAGTGTACCTGTACAGTATGTATGCATGTGTGTGTGTGTAGTAAATTTGCCTGTCGAAGCACTAGCGTAGATAAATAGTATAGTACTAGTACTTTTATATATAGTAATTCTTCTGATCCATTTTATGTAAGTATATAGAGGGCTACAATTGCGATTATGCGACAAATAATCCAAGGACAACGTTTTATTGGTCCGTAGGGACGTACAATTTTGTGATTCAAGTGTGATATGTCGGGTCTTATTTTAAGAGCCTTCTATATTCTAATGTAGACTACGAGGTCGATGTACATTAACCGTCTTATTCACAAAAATTTACAAACGCTTTAAGGCTATTTTAGTTAAAGTATGTTTTGTCTCTGTCGTTCATAAGGAAATGTTGTAATGAAAGAAAGTGATAAAACATACTTTAGCTAAAACAGGGTTATAAAGCGTTTGTAAATTTTTATGAACAAGAGGGTAATATGATAACGATAACTTTCACATGGTTATCACAAAATCATCAGTGTACATCTAAATCACGTTAAGGCTCGCGCGTGAGTGTAGAGTGGGCATTAGTACCTTGTCTGTCTAATATCATTATTCGGTTTCCTATATGGCTATTAGCTATTTATACAGGGTGTAATCGTAAATTATCGCCAGTCTTTAACCGCCTCCGTGGCTCAATGTAAACAACATAGGGTTTACGAATCGGAGGTCGCGGG
The DNA here is from genome assembly GCA_949316235.1 of Oegoconia quadripuncta. Lineage (NCBI taxonomy): Eukaryota > Metazoa > Arthropoda > Insecta > Lepidoptera > Autostichidae > Oegoconia > Oegoconia quadripuncta. The sequence goes on along the minus strand of OX438752.1, from coordinate 19,713,610 downwards.
TTCGATCCCCAGCGGTAAACATGTTTAGTACTCGATTTGGTTGGTGGTAGGGCATTTTAAATGGCCGCCTGGCTTATCTTATCTAAATCTGCCTCCAAATAGCAATGTTAATAGCATTGTTGTGTTCCGGTTGTCAGAGATTAAGCCAGTTCCCCAAATATTTGGGTTTCCGGAACAGTACGCTTCCACCTTCGGCCTCATCTGCACTTATCATCAGGTGTGATTGAGGTCAAGTGCAAACTCGTCGTGCATTAAAAAAAAGTCTATTTTCCCGCAAACATAAGATTGTCTGCTAAATTAAATGCTTGCGAGTTTTATTCGAAAATATGTTCGAGCCTTAGAAACTGCATAGGGTCGCGAGTCATTTATACTCTCCACTGTCCACTCATTTATACTGTCCGACATGGGTCGGACAGTTACGACGGATCGGCATCGACATGTAACATACAAATTGATCCGTGATACTATGCAGACATGACTAACACTCGCTCATCCACCGATTGAAAAAGCAAACACATAATGATTACAACAAAATTTACACATAAATTCTACCAGATAACCTTTAAACTAAGTAAATTTACCACATTTCAAATACTATGCGAAATATTGACTATTTCACTCATTATGCAATATAGTTAATAAAAGCCTGGCGATAATTAAAGATTACAGTCTGTATAACAGCAATAGAATATTTAATACAAATGACCTTGACATCACCGAAAACAAGCACCAAGAATTAAACACGCTAATGAGAGCCCGTTTAAGCCTTCTAAAGTAGAGTTATCTCTCATTCATTATTTATTATTCTATTTCAAAATTACCTCTATCACTAGCTTCAATTTAATATTCTGATAAAATAATGAAATTCCAATTTTCGTCATATAACTAATAATGAAGCTTCCAAATCTTATTTGCGATGAACTAAAATGGACCAATCAAATTACTGAGCTAATATAGTTAAGCCCAGCTGATTACTGTGCTACGTCAAACAAACTTTGTGCATCAATCACCACAAGTTTAATGAAAAAACCCGTTTTAGTGCGAGGTTTCACTCTAACTAGGGTAATTACGGCCTTAACCGGAGCAATCAATTACGTATAGTGTTTATTGGAAAATAAAGCGAAATAGAAACTGTTAACGTTCAAAAGTTTGTCAAATTATAATGAGGCCTCGTAATTTCCTATACTTCATTTCGAATTCTTGTGCAGTCAACATTAAATTTATATTAGACGACAAAGTGGTCAAATATTTTTCTAAAGATATAAACACATTGAATATAAAAGGTAAGGTATAAATAATAAAAAAAATGTTAATATATGTATACTACATAAAAAGGTATATTGTAGATTTTATAACGACCTGTTTGGTGTAGTGGTTAGTAATTCTGCTGCTATACCAAAAGGTTGCGGGTTCGAATCCCGCTAGGGGCATATGTTTGTATGATGAATACGTGTTTATTTATTTATTAGTTATATAATATGTGTTTCCGAGTCATAGATGTTTTTCATTTATATATGTATGTATTTATTTACAAAAAAAAAATTATTTTATTTATTTTATTTATTTATCATTTATTGCACACAAGAAAAAAACATACAGATACAACATAATAGAGACGACACAACAGGTTTATTATCTGTGTAGTTTATCAACCATCTGGTATCTATAATACAAGCCTAGTTGCTTAGTGTGGAACTAGATGGCGCTGTGTGTATGTACAAAGATATTTATTTATTTATATTTATTTATATTTATTTATTATTTATAAATGTCTGCGGTATATAGTTTCTCTCTTATATTTAAGAGCTATGCTCTTGTCGGTGGAGTCCTATAAAGTAAATACCGTATCGTATCAGGAAGTCAAAAATGTAGAGAAGTGTGGTATGTTGTTTATGTAAGCGAATTGAGAATCTCCTCCTTTATGTGAATTTGTATTAGGTTAATTTTCTTTAAATACCAAGATATATTTGACATAGGGTTTACAAAACAGAGGTCACAGGTTCGATTCCCAGCAGAGTACATGTTTTGCACTCTTATTTCATTGTTGTTAAGGCATTTTTAAATATCCTCCTGCGCCAGCTACCATCATATCTAACTCTATCGCCAAGTAGCAATGTTAATTTGTATTCAGTTATTTATCTAAAATGTTAGAAAGAATATTTACACACAAAAACCTAAATAGATTTATCCGACCACGGTACCAATGTCATTATCACTCTCACTGTTACTCGTGCGACAAAGAGCAGTATTATCGATAAATTTCGATAACGACAAGGTTTGCGTAAACTCATGGTAGAGAGGTGCTGAAGAAGTGCCCTTACATTAGTATGGATAGCATACTCTGTGCATTCCCTATATCCAATTGTCCATACTTTAACAGCGCCAGTAAGTAATTGGTTCTCATACTTACTCGTACGTCAGAGTTTTACATCTTACATTGTAAAATTACTTACTTTTACATCCCTAAACAAAATTTATGTCGGCATTACATGCTCATGTGAGACAGAAACCGCCAGCTCGAGGCTGGTTATAACAATTTTATTGGGCCGCAGTATCGTGAAAGATAAAATACAGTTCCGTAAAGAAATACTACGCTGGGCATATTTTGGTATTAAAATTGACAGATTTTAGACTTAATCGAAATAATACGACGCTCCATACACTACGATACACACTTTTGTTCTTTATATTAGATAGAGGTGCCGGTGTTCCGCAAATCTTACAATCTTAATATCTTCAAATCAAGGGTACTTATTCGATCATAGTGCGTATCGTACTTTGGCAGCATTGTAACTTGTAACTTATGTTGTGAGATTGATGTCAAACGTGTGCGCAATCTTCTTTTTTTACAACGGGTTAGCACTTGACTTCAATCACACCTGATGTTAGGTAAGTGTAGATGAGGCCGAAGATAGAAGCGTACTGACCCGGAAACCCCATCCTAATTGTGGGACTGACTATCTTATCTCTGACAACCGGAACACAAGAATGCTATTAACATTGCTGTTTAGCGGCCCTAGGGTCTCTACCCCAAATGGTACTCTTATTAAAGCAGGGGAAAGGTTCTTAGCCATATTTAATTAGGCCTTTTCGAAAATATTCAACTGATTACACAATTGCTTTGTATGCCTGGATATATTATTATGTTTAATTCCACGGCGAGTTTCTACATTTTCTAATTATGATTTTATGTAAATAGAATTTTCCTTTGTGAGCATAGAAACTCAATAAACCAATCCTCTTTTATTATATTTAGATGCTAGTTTATTCTCTCCATTTGTGTCCCATAGTGGGTAACTATTTATAACCGTCCTTCAGTAATGTTACGACCACGTCATCAATTTATTTATTTATATCGAAACACCAGTAATCCAAGCTGTTATCAATCAAGTTGATTCGTCCATCTATCAGTTACAAAATAGGCCGAGAGACCCTAATGACGTCGTAGCGATCCATATTAATGAACAAGAAATGGCAATACCACCAAAGCTTCAGCAACAAGATATTTAACAATCATTATTGCCAGCTGGTTAGCAATCATTATGTTATGCGACCGATTGGTGTAGTGGATAGTGACCCTATCATCGAAACCAACGGTTGCGGGTTCGAATCCCGCGAGGGCTAAATGTTTGTGTGATGAATACGAACATTTATTCCCGAGTCTTGGATGTTTATATAAATATTTATGTATGTTTATCCATTATCTAGTATCCATAGCACAAGCTTTACTTAGTTTGGGACTAGATGATTGGTGTAAGTGTCCGAAATATTTATTTATTATTATTATATAGTATGTCGGTAGAAGAAAGTATTTATTTGGACTTGTACATAAAAGTATGACAAAAGAACAATTTAGCTCTTTATTAATAAAATTCGATGACTTCTAAATTACAGAGCCTCGAACATCGTCGCAAAGTCGCCTGTCTCTCAGTCTTTTACAGCTTGCATTTCGGGGCAGTGTGCGTTTGAATTACATAATCTTATTCCACCGTATATATCTTCGGACTACTAGGCGTGGGGAGAGATTTCACCCGTATATAGTTAATATGCTGAACATTCGCACTAAGAACTTCGACTCTTCATTCGTCATACGAACAACAAAGGCATGGAATTCCCTTCCGGGGTCAGAGTTTCCTCAATCCTACAAGCTTCTTTTTCAATTCTTCAAGATAAGAGTGAGGCATTTACTGAGAAATCGTGCTTCATAGGTGTGATTGTGGTGAAACGCGTATCCAGTCAATCATAAAAAAATAAAAAGTTATTGTATAACATTGAATAATAAACGATAATTACATTAAATTTCGATGAAAATGATGATATATTTGTTAAAAAATTGTATGTCTGTTAGTGTTTTCATGTATGTTTGTTTCTTTCTTGTAAGGGTGCCTATATGTGTTTTATATAAATAAAATAAAAAAAATACATATTGTGATAAATTGCATGTCAACCATAATTACGTCTTGTCAAATAAATTACTAACCATCTCGATTTTTCGGGAAGAATCTTGAGCGATGTGCATAGTACTTGCTCGGGGCTCTTTCCATGGGCACATTTTAAGATTCTATAAAATAAATATTTATCCTACGTCCTTAGTCCTCAGTCTCCCTTTTACACACACCACTTGGCGTCCAGATTCAGCAAGATATTTCGTTCAATTTCCAACAGGACTCGCTTCCGGTGCCCTGGGCGCGTTTATTTTCTGAAACGGAATTAAAATTGAAAATAAATAGTGAAATAAAAAAATAGCAAATTAAAAACGTTACCTACTGTCAGAAATGTTGATAACTACAAATTGAACCGAACTGTGTTAAAAACCTTTGAAACGGCTTATCCGATTTTCATCAATCATAGCTAAAAACATGTCCCTCGGTTAGACTTTAATATTAAAAAAAACGCATTTCAATTGCATTGTATTGAGATCGCGTGCTTCATGTTCGGATACATCATCACTTTCCATCAGGTGAGATTGTGGTCAAACACGTATCCAGTTATTAATTAAAAAATGGGACCACACATTACTGGCATGTGTAGGTACCTATCATTATTATTTAGCCGTGTTATACACAAACGTTATTTTAGGGTGTTATTATATTCGAACTATTTGTTGTCATGTTTGACAGATCATTAGTCGATGCTTGTTTAACTGGGCTAAATAACAAGTATTTGATTACAAGTAATGGCTAGCTAGTAACTGAACAAACATCATTGCCTTGGAACAACTAAATTTATATTTTTTAATAAATACAAATTTGGCACACATACACCAATCATCTAGTCCCAAACTAATCAAAGCTTGTACTATGAATACTAGATAACGGATTAATCGTAAATTTATTTATCATAATATAATAATCATAAATTTATTTATTAACCATAAACATCCATGACTGGGAATAAATGTTCGTATTTACAAACATTTACCCCTCGCGAGATTCGAACCCACAACCGTTGGCTTTGTTGACAGGGTCACTATCCACAAATGCACAACGAGCTAGCACTTGACCGCAATCACACCTGATATTAACTGAAAATGAGGCCGAAGTTGGAAGCGCGTTCACCAACTCAACGTATTTGGGAAACTGACTATCTTATCTCAAATAGATCTTTTAACCGCTTCCGTGGCTCAATGTAACCAACATCGGGTTTACGATTCGGAGGTCGCGGGTTCGATCCCCAGCGGGGTACATATTTAGTACTCGGTTTGGTTGGTGGTAGGGCATTTTAAATGTTCGCCGGGCTAGCTACCACCATCTTATCTAAATCTGCCGCCAGTCAGAGATAAGAGAGCCAGTTCCCCAAATAAGATGGGGTTTCCGGGTCAGTACGCTACCACCTTCGGCCTCATTTTCACTTAACATCAGGTGTGATTGAGCTCAAGTGCTAACCCGTTGTGCATAAAAAAAAAATCTACTCAACAGCAGACCAGACAAGATGGTATAATTGGTAAAAGGAAATAGACGTACAGAACCCATAGGTTTAAAAGGCAGTTTGCACTTTAGGGACATTTTATTGAGCCGCTCTATATCTTGAAATGTGTTCGTAAATGTTACCTACTTATCGTGAGAGGAGAGCGTATAACATTTTTATTTTATTACCTACATAAAAATTACATAAGTACTTGTCTAGGTCAGTCAAGGTGACGCACCACGACACAACCCATCAAGTGTGTGATAAACAAAATAATGTTTATTTTCAAAACCAGCTTATTCATAAGCTAGTATTTGGGTTCTACTAGTAGGTAAATAGAATAATTTGTCTGTGTTAGGAGGGCCCAGTCATTAATAAAACTAAATTACAACTGGTATACGCATCAGTTCCGAAACAGCAGGTAATAGACTATGTTACAAAGTTATATGCCACTAAATAAATGTACCTATATTGTAATAATAAAAATAAGAAAAAGATTATATGTGTGTGTGATGGATGATACAAGCGAATTCATACTAATTAGTGCGTTGGCTTGGAAATAATTTGAAATACAGAGTTTAGTTAAATAAAGGTTTTTTTTCTGGATAAAAATTACCTTCCAAAGGAGGAGCATCACGAAGATATCCCTATGTAGTAAAATCCCCCTGAGTCTTACTTTATTAACTTTGTACAAAATTGTATAAATGGAAATGTATTAGCAATGGAATAATATATTTATACCGCAAATAAAAATATATTATAACATACACACATACATGTATAGAGGCATATGTTTGTATGATGAATACGGACACGTGTAGTTGAATTATGGATGTTTTCATTTATAATAGATTAATATTTACAAAAAAAGAAATGTATTTGTATGCTATATCATATAGACAGGTCATACATTATTTTTATATAAATATATGTAGAAGTAGGTGTAAAGGGAAATTAAGTTAAAATAGAATCAACCCGTCTCTTCCGTGGGTATCGTTAAAGGTGACCAAAGGCCTTTCCACAAAAAATATCTATAGTTTTGCACGTTTCTGTGCACGCGTGTCACGTGTGCCTATATCATAACGTAAACCGTGAATGTAGTTTCAATCATTTAACTTTTAATGTTTGTATCACCCAAACACTATTGTTTGGAATATCTCTGACCACTCCATTTGGGATAGAGGTCGAGACGTTGTGTATGTAAGTTTAGTAATTTAATTTATATATTTGATTTAACAATCTGATGTCAATGACGTTATGTATGTATGTTATTTAAGTTTAACTGAAATTTATTTATCACCGATCACGGTGTAAAAGAAAATGTAACAAAATCCAACCAAGACCCTCTAAGCAACATCATAAAAATTTAGCTACCTTAATTGTGTTGCCGACTGTACCAATAGTACAGGTTTTGCCTAGTTTGGGACTTGAGAATTGGTGTAAGGTAGAGACACGAACTTATCTGACAAACTAAAATCGATTATTGCTCTAAATCTAAGTGGTCTACCACGGTCTACGCTCCGTGCTACGCTAAGGCTACGACACGCTACAATTGTAGGTGTAGTCTTGCCGACGCTTCAGAGGGAAACTGCAAATAGCCCCTGGAAATAAATTGTATTCCTGCTCCTGGGTTTTGTTTACAATTAATTACTAAACGTTGCCTCATTTTTGATGACCGATTGGTGTATCGACCCATCCTTCTGGTATCCACAACACAAGCCTAGTTGCTTAGTGTGGAATTAGATGGCGCTGCTTGTATATGTAAAAGGATATTTCATTAATTTCATTCATTCATTTCTTCCTTCGAAACCAGAGTGGTTGCGGGTGAATATTTGTTTTATGAACACGAACATATATTACCAAGTCATGGATGTTTATAAATAGATTTTTCCGTTATTTAGTGTACATAGTATAGACTTTGTCTAGGGATTAGATAATTGATGTACAGTCAACGGCACGACGACCTAACACTAGCAACGTAAGCTGTACAGTACAATATAGGGGTTACGAATCGGAGTTTGCGGGTTCGATTCCCAACAGGGTACATGAATGACACTCGGTTTGGTTGGTGCTAGGGCATTTTAAATGTCTGCCTAGCTAACTACCACCAACTAAATCTGCCGGCAAGTAGCAATGTTAATGGCATTGTTGTGTTCCGGTTGTCAGAAATGGGATGGGGTTTCCGAGTCAATACATTTCCATCTTCGGCCTCATCTTCACTTAACATCAGGTGTGATTGAGGTCAGTGCTAGCCGGTTGATTATTTGTACAGTAAATAATACTGTTGGACAACAGCCAGATATTGCCTAACTTGTAAAGTTTATTTATTACACCTATCAGGCTATTAACTGTAGTATATCTACGTAGCTGACACAAAAATACCAAGGCTGACAAACCCCGATCCGTTGCAGATTTCCTAGAATCCGAGAAACCCCGTTATCTCACCGTCCCATAACTCATCAAGCGTCCCCGATCCATCACAAAGACAACGAGGACGTATCAATTTGCAGCAGCCATCAATACTTTTGACACTGTGAGCCCTCTCGTACGGTAACCACGATTTATTGCGCGCTGCGAGATTTATTGTACACTAATTTCATTAACGTGTGGTGGAGCACTTGTGTCGGCTGACTCATTACGGATTTTTTTTTAATTTTGTTTATGTATGGTCGGTAGCGTACAGGGCCGGCTTAAAAGACTGACTGTCAGGTTTTACTGTCGCTATTAGTCTGACACAAATCAACTAATCCGCACTGGGCCCGCGTGGTGGATTAAGCCCATATCCTCTCCCAATGAGAGGAGGATGTGCCCCAACAATGGAGATGATGTAAAGCTGTTGATGAAGATCGTTCTGTAGGGTAGAGTATGACACCCATTATTATTATTATAGAATTATCTCCTCTGTCTGAATAAAGTCGAGGTCAGATAGGGATTGGTGCCCACTAATTTTCAAATGTTTCGGTGACGTTAATTAAACAATCAATCAAACGAAAAATCAATAGTGAAATACACAATTTAACCCGTAAACAATATTGGGTTTACGATTCGGAGGTCGCGGGTTCGATTCCCAGCGGAGTACATGTTTAAGTACTCGGTTTGGTTGGTGGTAGGACATTTTAAATGTCCGCCTAGCTAGCTACAACCATCTTATCTAAATCTGCCGCCAAGCAGCAATGTTAATAGCATTGTTGTGTTCCGGTTGTCTGAGATAAGATAGCCAGTACCCCAAATGTGTGGTCAGTACGCTTCTACTTTCGATCTCATCTTCACTTAACATCAGGTGTGATTGAGGTCAATCATCAACCGTTGTGCATAAAAAAATTTTAAAAATAACATAAAAATAAACTTGCTGTTCATAGCAGTCGCTTACACAAAGTCACTAAGTCATTCAAGGGACAATGTATAAAGCTTTTATAATAAGGTTCCCGTAGACATTTAAAATATGCCTTTAAATAAATTTAAGGCGATTATAAAATTTCTGACTATCTAGATAATAAGAATGCGTGGACATGAACCGCTCGGCGATATGCAGCATATCGTATTCTTATTTTTCTTTGTCGAATCATAAATTGTATAAATACTTATTTACAAAGAGCAACCCCTGAGTTTCTTGCTCGTTCTTCTCTGGGGAGACTTACCTAGTGAATGAGCGATAATTATATCTCATGATGATTTCAAATGGCAAGGAGTGGCAACACTCGCGGACAGATGTCAACTTTTGTACAGCTGATAATTAAATTAAATTAATTTCTTTTATTCTCGTAATATACTTAAAGACCGATTGGAAAACGTAAAATAAAGTGTCTCAAATCAAATTATATATAAAATAGTTGTGTAAAAATCGTCTCGACGGCGGAATACAAATCGACTGCCAACCAACTGTACCTAACCGTCAAGTTTTAAAATAAAATTTGTGAACTGGCCGTGGAAAACCTGGGGAGTATCGTTTTCATTAATATTTTATACACTAACTAACTATTATATCTACTTTGTGAACATAGTTTAACCCCCAAAACTTTACACTGCTCAGAAACTGAGTAACGTACACCACACACGGGCTATGTTTACATCTCTCTTTACTTGACGATATGTGGAAGTAAAGTTGACGAAACGAACGCTTGCCGCAGACATTGTCACACTACAGTATAGGTACTTACTCATAATTTTAAAGAGTCGAAAGGTTGTGTGTGTGTGTTCCGGTTGTCAGAGATAAGATAGCCAGTTCCCCAAATATTTGGGTTTCCGGGTCAGTACGCTTCCACCTTCGGCCTCATCTGCACTTATCATCAGGTGTGGTTGAGGTCAGGTGCTAACCAGTTTTGTATAAAAAAAAGCACCTTCTTACGACTACATCACTCTACATATTGCTGATCTAATTAATTAATTTGAATAGGGTTCCTATTACCTAGTTAAATTAAATTTTGCCAACTAGCAAAATTTATATTATTGTTTTGCCAAATTGTTGTTTTCACTGAAATCAAATTTAGTTTGTATTAAGCACGATCCCTGTATCGAATTAATATGACCTCTATTATTGCTAAGTTCGCGTGGTTCCCGGAAGGTATAGAATCTGCGTCATTAGCCTGCCCAGCTTGGCTATTAGTGGAAATCCTTCCATGGAATGTATATTTCTGTTTACTCACTATTGGAGTACCTCCCTAAATTTATATAACATTAGTGTGCCGTGTGGTTTTAGCACGTAAAAAGAATAGGACCAATCGTCTCTTCCCGTGAATGTTGTAAAGGACGACCAATATGGATGTTGTTTAAAGTATTTAATTTTTAATGTTCATGTACTAAAAAAGAGTTTTAGTTTGGAAAAATGTCGTGACATTATGTATCAGTGTAATTATATTTAAATGACTTGTAGTTGATAACCTTTCTAAAAATTTTAAATAAAATAAATTATTCTTAGGTATTCATTAGCATTATAGAGCATTTCTATGACTGAGGTTACAGTGAAGGGAGATCAACTCTCTTTCCACAAACAGCACATTACATCTTACAGAGAAAGGATGTTAGGGTTGCCCGTTGAATTAAACAAAAAGTGGCCTTGATATAAACAGCCGTACTTTAAATGTAAAGTCCCGGACAGGGCAATTAAATTCCGAATTACTTAGCATCTTGAAACCGGACACTTTCAACAAATCATTGCGAGTTGAGTTACCGTAAAGGGTCTAAAAGCGATTGTTTATTTACTTAATTATTAGCAAGGACCTAAGATATATCAATCAAATGAACGTACTCTGAATAAATTATTGATTTGATGGAAACCATTGTCCCTTTGCTCTCTCAAAGGCGCCTCACGTTCCGTAAACGGCATCTTGGGCTTGTTTGATAAAGTATGAACCAGTCTGAATGATCGACCCCTTTCCTCCCCTTTCTTCCTCTCGTATTTTGGGCGGCATTATAGTAAATCGGCAACTTTTATAATATTTTATAAACTATTTTTTTCTAATCAATTTACATTTAAAGAACGAGTAACTTGTGAAAGAACTTGTGTCACGCGGAGTGAATTTCTGGATGCCTATCCTGCCTTTGATAACATACAATATTTAGCAATAGATAATGGTCTATTTGTAGAAGATACACGTCACTTACGATACGGTCTCGATTGGCGACCACGCACCGGAAGACGCAGCATCCTTCCCGAGCCCGAGGTGGACCGAACGTTGTGGAGATCTGGAGGAGGTGGGGGAGGCCTTTGTCGTTGACGTCTTTTGGCTGATATGATGATGATGACACGTCACTTCGTACCGGAACACAATTTTATTAAGATAAGCGTTTTGGCGGCATTATATATGGAAGCCTTTAAGATGTTTTCACGTCAAATGAAAACAAAACAAGACGAAATTAAATATTTAGTTATTTATTTACAAATATTTTAGTGTATGGGATGGTAATGATTATATAGTCCCAGCAAATTACAAGCAGAGATACAAGCGTGCGAATATTATTAATTTATTTTATTTATTCATACAGAATCAACAGCGTAATGATAATATTATTGAGTAGAAACACTATTTATCAGCCCAGTCAGTTCCGTTAATGTCTTACTGCGTTAAAATATGTTTAAATGTTATTTCTCTGTACAGTATGTACAGTCGGAAATAGAAAAGACTATACAGACCTGCATAATACAAATTAAGTTTAGTCAGGAAATCATGGAAGTTATTGAATATTTTTTTAATTAGTTACAGTAAATACTGAGTTCACTTTGTAAATTCCTTAAAATAATCTACCGTATGTATGTCTAAAGCAAATAAATTGAAATACGGCGAATACCTGCATCAGCGATGTTAAATTGCCGCAATAGCGATGGTATAAAGATCTACGATGTTGTATCGGGGGGCACGGCAGTGCCCCCGCCAAGTCGAGCGCGAAGCAAACACTGCCGTACCATCCTTTACTGGAACCATTTCGCCGCATTTTCAGGCCCCTATTTTAGAACCTCTGGATAAGACTAGAACGCAGAAATTTTCGTCATCCAGTAAGCTATAATCACATACTTAAAATCCAAAATTTCAAGTCTGTAGGTCATTTAGTTCCGAAGTTAAGCGAAAGCAAAGTTTCGCATTTATGACACTCACTCACTCATGATCATCAAAATAGAACTAATACTTCCATAAACTCAGAGAGCTGAAAGAACAATGGCGAACTTCCATACAAGGTTTTATTTAAAGCCAAATTCCCGCGTCTTCGGGTCAAAAATATTCTAGGTGGTTTAGCGTTAGTTTACTAACTTGCTTGTGAAAGTTTTTTTAACCAGAGAAGCCAGACATAAAAGATATTTCGTTTTTAGTATTTGTAGGTTATGTCACTTTTTAAGTAGGTAACTCGTAATTGTCCACATTCACAAGTACCTAGGTTTATGTACTAAACAATACTGTAGTAGATATAATTACTACGTTGCATTTCAGCAGGCATGCAACTACTTTAAAGACGTGCCGCCTTGCAATTTATTACTCAGGTATGCTTAGTGGGTGGCAGATGTAAGAGGACGTTCACCAAACCACAGAATATTTCACCAAACCATAGAATATATAGATATATATAGATATTAGCGACCAAACATAGCCACAACACAGTGCAGGCAGTTATTCCTTGCTCTGGGCATAACCTCAGCTCGAAACTGCTCACCACACTGAACGGAAGCTTTTTTAAGGTGCAGGCTGGTAACATCCATCTTTAAGAGAAAAATAGGGGCACCTACCTACATAGTAGGATAAATACTATTTAAATAAGAGATAGGTGCTGACAGACCTGATCAGCAACGAACTATGCTTAAAGCAGGCCACAAATTCAATTAGTGTAAGTAATGTGATTTATCAATAACACCTTCTCAGAGGGGAAATTATTCAGAGTCCATAAACAGTCTGGGTGAAATATAAAACGGAAAAATATGAAAGCAAGCAACACGATACAACGCCAGAGCAATTGTAAAAAACGGTAGATCCATCATGACAGTCTGTACCTCAGTGTTGCCATAACATTTATTTCATTTATTGCAAAAATGTTGCTACCAGGCTCTTTATTGCGCTAGAGACATGAGATTAAACATTATAAAAATACCTAGATACACTTAATTGCTGTTTTTTTAATTTGTTTATTTATTTACTAACACTATGCTGGCGATATTGTTACCTACGGTACTTACGGCACAATCGGCTCATAGAGCGAGCGCACATTAGCAAAAGGTGAGTATTAATTTAGTGATATGGTAACACCATATTGACCAAAAATAAAATAGAAATTTAGAAAAAGAGTCAAAACTTGTTGTAATTAGCATTATTTTTTATTAGGCTTTAAGAAGTTAAAGTAATAATTCCAAAAAACACCGAAAATTATTGGAATTAGTTCAGTTTTAATGAGATTTCAAGACGCTTTAAAATTAGATAAATAAAAATTCGCCATTGTTCTTTGGTACAGAGTTATGGTTTAATGGCCACATAAAGGGAAAACTATAAAAACTAGGATAATCGAAGATCTGGAGTACCTGGTGACCCTGATTAGGAAACACAAGAGCCCAACCAAACTATTAGAGATCGACATATACCGCCTTTACAAAAAATATTCAACTTGGTGGGCCGCTTCATTTGATGTCAAAAATCGAAGGTCTGAAGTATCTGATGAAGAACCCTCAGCTGGTCTCAGCTGTATTAGAGATATGGTAATGCCCCCTTCTACTATTGGTACATAGAAAAATCGACTGTCATTGCAAAAATCCAGCGTAGTGGGACACCTTATTACAAGTTTACAAGAAGAAATAGTCAAACGATTAATTTTATTCTACTCGAACATTACACAAATTGAAATGTGAACATGTGAACATGCCCACGTTTCTACAAAAAGAAGTGAAATCCCACCAAAAACATTCTGTAAAAAACTAGCCAAGTCTCGATGGAGCTGCTTGATTATCTCTAAAAAGTAATGAAATCTATACAAATTCGTGCCAAGTTCCTTACTGCGATTTCTTTATTATTATAGTTAATGTTGTGTGACTTGGTCGTTGAAGGGTACACAGGGGTACAAAACCAGGTGCTCCATGACACCATTGCACCAATCTGTCGCCAGAACCGCTATTAATGTTATTAATTATGTTATTAAGAATGTTCAACGGCAAACTATTAGCGAATAATCTGTGTGGCGTTTACATAACATTCTTTATACGTTAGTGGCTTTATCAAGCCTACAATTTGACTGGTTATTGAATCAACGTTTTCCAAGTGGCAATTTTCCATCGTCAATGCGTAGCGGTTCTGGCGACAGATTGGTGCAATGGTGTCATGGAGCACCTGGTTTTGTACCCCTGTGTACCCTTCAACGGCCAAGTCACACAACATTAACTATAATAATAAAGAAATCGCAGTAAGGAACTTGGCACGACTTTGTATAGATTTCATTACTTTTTAGAGATAATCAAGCAGCTCCATCGAGACTTGGCTAGTTTTTTACAGAATATTTTTGGTGGGATTAGGATCTACACTCACACCACTGTGAGTGCCATTGCAAAATTATATTGCAAAATCTGAACTAAGTATTGAATTGAAAGAAAATTTATATACACTTCAGTCTAATTAATAACTTGTTCATCTTTCGATACTTGTAGGACAATATTTACTAAGCCTTTCTGTCTGCATGAAGGGAATGCCACTGCACTCACATACTTCGCTTGCAATTTAAAAAAAAAATATGATTCGGCTGTTAGAGTTAAGATAGCCTGTCTCCCAAATAAGTTGGGCTTAATTTGCGGACAGGCGCAAATTAAGCCCCCGTATATTAGATAGTTGAAAAACAAAATTTAACTAATGTATGTAATACCAACATCAAAGCTGTAGTAAAGCCTATCTGATCAAAACTAAATTTTGTTTTATTGGGATTATCAACTAATTTTATACAATTACTTGCTCGAATTTCGGGCTCGAATTTTGAGCCTTTCATTATTCAACCAGATGGTTATAATTCCATTGAATCCTTAAATATTAATACGCAAGTTAATGGGCAATGCCAAGTAGACGCCATGGAAAACATTAGAGGGAACAATTTAAACGACATTGTTCCGTAATAGGGGTTACCGAGAGAATTCCCCGGCTTGAAAAGTTTGTGCCCGGGATTACATTCTGGGGTGCGATCCAAGATATGAGACAAAGAAATTAATGTATACTGAAATGTAATAAATGTTGTAGCGAGGTTTGTTATTAAATTCTTTTGCGTACCTTTCATCTATTCAGACAGTCCAAGCATATTAGGTATTTCCATACCTCGATTTGGGCACATACACCTACTACTGAAGCAAATTATGTTTGTACACCCGCAAATGTGTGCGTGTAGAGCTGCGTGTCGTAGTTTTCAATCGAAATGGCGCGGGAAGTGCGGCGATTGGTTACATGTATATTCTGATATATTCATTTTCTTCTATAAAAATTTCTGATCGCCTTCTTTTCCTATAGACAAAACTTTCGAAGCCTTCTTTTCCTACAAATAAATTTTCTGATATATTTATTTTCTTCAAAATCAGTGCGGCGACTTATTCGTGCGCGCGCGCAGCGGAAAACTTGGTTCTTATTGAAATAATCATATGTATCTTATAATTGAGTTTTAATTTTTCAATCTACAAATACAAAATAGGTGATTAAATATTTTCGTTTCAATGATTTATCCCTAAATGATCTATTATCAAGTCCCCAACCCGTATTGGGCCAGCGTGGTGGACTATATACTCCCTCATAATCGAGGGAAGGCCTATATCTCTGCAGTGGGATGTTTACGGCCCGATGATGATGATCTATTATTAAAACTCATTCAAAATCTTTCGAACAGTTTTTGTAAATAAAGGTATGGAAACCTGAATGACGGAAAATATACATTCGTCTACATCGCACGGCCCCGTCCCCGTCCCGTCCCCGTCCAGCGAAGCTAAAAGGCAATAAATATAAAAAATATTATAAATGTTAAACACAATGATAATGAGTGCTTTAAGTGGGCAATATTATGGGCCCTATATCCATCGTGTAGTAGTAGTGACAGGGTCAACACGTATGAGCGTTACTCTCAAACATTAAATATGACTAATGTTGAATACCCCGTAAAATTTTCTGATATTTACAAGGTAGAAAAGAATAATAATATTAGTGTTAATGTGTTCACTTTAGAAACAGATCCTTTATCACGTAAGAGTATTGTTACGGGACCAGTATTTCATACGCAAGAACGCAAAGAAAGACATATTAATTTGTTATACTTATCCAATGCATCTACTGGGCACTATTGCCTCATTAAGAATTTGAGTAGGTTAATTAGTACTCAGCTAGGTAGCCGACAACATAAAAAACATATTTGTGATGGATGTCTTATATCTTTTTCATCTTGTGACAAGTTAAATGAACATATGAAACATTATTGTATGCATTTATAAAAAGAAATGCAAGATTCTACACTCACAAAGATAAGTTGGGTGGTGAGGACAGAACATTTTAAAATTCGAAGGCCATAGTACACAAATTGTCGTACTATTTGTTGTGTATGCCGATTTTAAAGCGTTCTTAACTCGAGTCTCCAGTGGAAACTCAAATAATGGTTCTCGTGTGGTTCTTATACCGAAAACGTTGAGAGACACGATATATTCAGCTTTGGGTATTATATTAAATGTACGTGTAAGCATGATGACTCATCATATAAATTTAAAACATATAGAGGTAATAACTGTGGTAAAGTGTTCATTGAAACATTAAGTTCCGATATAGAAGACATAGCTTTAGCTTTGAATACAAATATCCCAATGCGCGAGCTATCTGAAGACGAGCTATCTAGTTTTTTAAATACCACTAATTGTCATATTTGTAGTAAGATGCTAAATGGTGACTCTGTGAGAGATCATGATTATTTAACGGGTGAATTCAGGGGCGTGGCTCACAATAACTGTAACTATTTCTGCACAATCTCTCCAACTGTGACGCTCATTTCATAGTTCATGAATCGAATTTTTCCTAAGGTGACATAGACTTGATTCCACTCAATAAGGAAAAGTAATATTTATCGTTTACCAAAAAAAAATAATGTAATGGCAAGATGATAAGTCTAAAGTTTTTAGACTCCTATAGATTCATGAGTGCTTCACAGTTTATCTAGAAACTTAAATAGCGAGAACTTTATATAGATTCAAAGTTACTAACAAATTTTTCTGACCCAAATATTACATAATGTCACATAATTTATTTGTACCTCGATCAGGGATGGGGCCTATTTGTACATCATCATTTATGAATAGAAACTGTAGTGGTATAACAATAAGGTACTTCAAAATGAATTAACATGTGTTTGTTGGGAATATTGTTCAGTGTAGCTATTTTTAAAGTCAAGAAATATACAATGAAATATTTTATAAGCATGTTTGAAAATACTTTGTTAAATGATTTTATGTTAAATTATCTGCATGAAACAAATCTAAGAAATAAAAGAAATAATTATAAGAAACTATTTTTTAAATGTACCTTCCTTATTTAAACAATAAAGCGTATTTGATTGATTGATTGATTAATTTTATTTATATTTCCAAAATCCATAAAATAACTTTTACATTTAGAATTTTCAACATGACTGTTGGAAACGCTGGAAAGTTGAATACCTTCACTTACTGACCGTAGGGGCATAATGGACCAAACGCTGCAAGCCTCTTCGCGTTGGTTCCTTAGTCATCATGAAATGCGATAACACTGTCCCACTACCGCAAATGGCTCTTTATTCACAAGACCTTTGACAAAGTTTTGCCCTAATCTATGTGATTCAACTGTATATTATTGCTACATATTCCCTTAGTTTTATCTAATTTAGTTTAAGGAAATTCCTATATTATCGTTTCCGTTCTATTCATTTCGTTATATCCATGAAACTCTTAACTCTTTCTGTTTATTTAAAATACAATTCATTGCATTTTGGTGGGCAGAATTTTCAGTAATCATCATAATATTCTCTTATACTGCTCACTACGTTCACGCTGAAGGTGGTCTTTCAGAGGTTTACATACTCTGGTCATCGACAATGGGAAGGAGCTAAGTTTTCGTACACGCAGGCGAGCGGAGAGTAGTTATCGGGTCGTTGGCCAAATCATATAAGAATAAGAATCGTTTATTTGACCCATTTAGCGACACACATATTATTATTGCATGAAATGTGCAAATATACACAGTGAAATTGGGACCGAGTGAGATAAAAGTAGTACATAAAACAGTTTCACGTAATAGGATAGGTACTCCTATCTCATAATGCAGTTTACAAAATACAATAAAAATACTTAAGCAATGTTTCACTTATAGACTAAAGTCCTTAAAAATTAATTTTCCGGTGTCGCAAAGTGGTATCAAAGAAGGTCTCTTCCTCAGCATAAGTTGCAGTCTAGAAGTTAGACTACAACGCTGGTTTTCAGTGGAGCCTAAGGCGAAAACACGGACGCCGATCGGACACTTACGGTAAGTTAAAAACAGTTTTTTTAAAATTATATTCTTCTTAACCCTAAACGTGTTATGTGACCGATGTCAAGATTAAGTCTAAATTCGAGAATGGTCATAATTCCCACAAAGTTGTTCTCTTTTAATTTTTTAATTTAATCTCTTTCTTTTATCGCTACAACGTACTTATAAGTATAAAAATATCTGAAGGTAACTAATTAGTACCTATCTAATTAATCCCTTGAGTTCTGTAAAAAGGTGAAGGTTATAATTAATTAGAGAAAGTAATTATAGCTGATCTTTTAAACCCATCTAAAATATAAAAAGTGAAAAGGGGCCAAATACGGTACAAAGAACAAGTGGGCTTGTCAGCTACGCAAGAAAGGAGTTTTTACTTTAAATACCTGTTGAAATATTTTTTCATCATAACAGCGTTACACGTTCCCACTGTTCAGCCACAGCCTCCAGGGTCATAATTCTCCACGCAGGCCCACTGAGGATTGGTGCATTTGTGTCAGACAAGTGGCTACTTGACAATCAGTGTTTATAACCCGCCCTTGTAAGGGCACCAACATGGCTTAACGACTGCCTTCAATGGATTACTATTAGCGTATTGCTTAACAATGTTAATCGAAAAAGAATTGGGAATTGCGACTGTACCACGGGTGTTACTAAAAATTGGACGACCGATTGGTGTAGTGGATAGTGACCCTGTCAGCGAAACCAACGGTTGCGGGTTCGAATCCCGCGAGGAGTAAATATTTGTGTGATAAATACGAACATTTATTCCCGAATCATGGATGTTTATATAAATATTCATGTATGTTTATCTGTTACTTAGTATCCATAATACAAACTTTGCTTAGTTTGGAACTTGATGATTGGTGTAAGTGTCCAAAATATTTATTTATTATTATTTAATTATTGTTACATACCTGTGAGTATTAGTACTAACCTCATTTATTGCATTAACGCTATCGTAACTTAACAATCTGTGCTGTGGTTACCCCACGTAAAAATAATAAAACCAACCCGCCTCTTCCTGTGGGTGCCGTAAAAGGAGAATAAAGAACTTTTCATCAAAAAACATTTTTGTACGATTTAACGGTGATGGGCTCAACCCCTCATGAGGGCATTTCTGTATATTTCGAACGGATGTTGTTTCAAGCATTAAAAACACGCAAATATAATAGAGCCCTTGTCACAGATTACCAATAAGTTACTGCCCTTGTGGAGCTCTCAGTCGCTGGACGGGGCCGTGCGATGTAGACGAATGTATATTTTCCGTCATTCAGGTTTCCATACCTTTATTTACAAAAATTGTTCGAAAGATTTTGAATGAGTTTTAATAATAGATCATCATCATCGGGCCGTAAACATCCCACTGCAGAGATATAGGCCTTCCCTCGATTATGAGGGAGTATATAGTCCACCACGCTGGCCCAATACGGGTTGGGGACTTGATAATAGATCATTTAGGGATAAATCATTGAAACGAAAATATTTAATCACCTATTTTGTATTTGTAGATTGAAAAATTAAAACTCAATTATAAGATATGATTATTTCAATAAGAACCAAGTTTTCCGCTGCGCGCGCGCACGAATAAGTCGCCGCACTGATTTTGAAGAAAATAAATATATCAGAAAATTTATTTGTAGGAAAAGAAGGCTTCGAAAGTTTTGTCTATAGGAAAAGAAGGCGATCAGAAATTTTTATAGAAGAAAATGAATATATCAGAATATACATGTAACCAATCGCCGCACTTCCCGCGCCATTTCGATTGAAAACTACGACACGCAGCTCTACACGCACACATTTGCGGGTGTACAAACATAATTTGCTTCAGTAGTAGGTGTATAATAGCCCGGGGTGTGCCCAAATCGAGGTATGCAAATACCTAATATGCTTGGACTGTCTGAATAGATGAAAGGTACGCAAAAGAATTTAATAACAAACCTCGCTAAACGCTGTGTCAACTTGCCGAATCCAATTGTTATATTGTCGAAAGAATTCTGACTGTTAACAAATTGAAACAGCAGATTGAGTGTGAAACTGCGCAGTTGTTTTAATGAAACGTTAAAATTTAAAGTTAATTATTAACCACTAGCTGTTGCCAATGTGGTTTCCGTCGCCATGAAATGTCTCAATAGACTCACACCTTTAAAACTGGATCCAATTATCTCTGAGATAGCAGTTAAGTACCAGAGTAATAGCGAGCAATTATTATTATCTCAGCCCTTAAACATCCCACTGCAGCGATATAGACCTTCCCTCGTATAATGAAGGAGTATGGGCCATAGTCTACAACGCTGGACCAATGCGAGTCGGGGACTTCACATGCCTTAGAATTTTTATTTCTCAGGCATGCAGGGAAACAGATGATTTTCTACACCGTTTAAGAGCAGCCGGATAAATGCACTTAAGTGATTAAATTAAATTTAAAAACTCATTGCCTGACCTGCTTGGGAATCGAACCCGGACCTCCCAAATTGGGAGACCGTGTGTTAAACGCTGAGCCACCGACGCTCCCGCGGTAGCGAGCAATAACGAAATGAAATTCTGAGCGCGATTGCCTTGAATATGGTCAGCTTCGACCTAAATAATTTGGTTCAGGAGAATAAGCGTAAAATTGCATCGTAAATAGATGCTTTTATTCAAGTATTCTATTCTTCTTTTGTTTGTTTGTAAACGCTTTATTGTATTCTTTTTCTCTTATTATTATTATCATCTTCTTCTTAGCGAGTCAATGGCAAAAACATGAAATTGTTGAGGAGCACGCGGTGGGAATTGTATGTGGCATCGTAGAGGTCCTGTAAGTATTGAACATTGTGCACGCTCTTAGGTAGTAGTTATAATTAAAATTTCTACTGAGTATACATACCTAAATATACACATGTAATGTTTTCCAACACCAACGAAGCAGATGGGACACAAAACCAAGCTCAATAAGCCTGTAGAAGGTCTCTTCCCCTTTCGAAAACACATTTCCTCCTCTAAAGTTTGCAAAAACAACATATTGTTTGATATAGACAACTCTAAATCAGACACAGATAACTTTACACGTATTGAGCTGCTGCCTGCATTGCTATCGCTAACGCGTTTATTCTTGCGATTGTTCTCTACAAAACTCAAAGAAAAGTCATCAGTAAAGATATCACAATTTTGTAGAATGTCACTGACTTGATACATCTCCTCATCCCAAGTATCTTCGAATTGTTCAGTTGATGCACCAGCCCTATTATCGTCGCCGTCGTCTACTTTCAACGTCATCGTAGCACCGATATCACACATTGTAAGTATTACAAAGACTTCTCTTAGTAGCCAGAACCAACGTAGTATTCACTGTTCGATTGCCAAAACTGTACTAAATATAATATAACACGATTTGTATTTAAGAGAGTTGTGAAACACGACTTGTACTAATGACAATCAGTTAATTATAATAAAATCCATGAACTTTCTTACTTAGGAATGGTATATAGTGTACTGATATAGTTAATGCTCCTAATTACTAATGAATACAATGGTCAATTACTAATCACTCACTCAGTAGAGTTTGCTGTGAAATAAATGATCTTTAACTAATTAAGACAATTACCGTAGATCAACTTATCACTTATTCTTTACTTGGGTAGGTTAACATCACAAAACTTCACCAATACAAATTAATTAATGAAGTCATCATTATTTAATTGACCCATTGTCGTTAGGTTACCATTCATAAACTTCACTAGGTATTTGACGGGTGATGAACACACTACTTATGGTTAATTTTGTGGTCATCAGTATACAATAGTATACTAAATAGTTGCAATGTTTAAAACAGTTATGCACCTATGTCGTTGATAAACAATAATAGACACAAGATTCTTTCTGAGTATCGAATCTTAGTTAAAATTGTTGTAGCAAGGTAAAGTTGATTGATATTATGTTTTAAATTTGTATTGACGACTCATTTGTCGACGAAATAGATTGTATTTTATGGTCCTTTGAGATCGAAAGTCTATACCCGGACAGGTTATCTACACATAAAGGGGTTAATATATAAAATTTATAAGACCCGGTACACTTTTCTACTATTCCCGTCTGTGAAGGACGGGGGATCAGGGCCCCAACAACATATATTTGTCAAAGTGATAATTTATCAAACCTCCTCCTCGAAAGGTATAGTTCCTCACAAGAGACTTGAGTGTAACAATGTGTTTATTTATTATTCTTTGTCCCTGTTAGGTTTCGAAAGGGGAAGAGACCTTCTACAGGCTTATTGAGCTTGGTTTTGTGTCCCATCTGCTTCGTTGGTGTTGGAAAACATTACATGTGTATATTTAGGTATGTATACTCAGTAGAAATTTTAATCTGGGGACACGGCAGTGCCCCCGCCAAGTCGAGCGCGAAGCAAACACTGCCGTACCATCCTTTACTGGAACCATTTCGCCGCATTTTCAGGCCCCTATTTTAGAACCTCTGGATAAGACTAGAACGCAGAAATTTTCGTCATCCAGTAAGCTATAATCACATACTTAAAATCCAAAATTTCAAGTCTGTAGGTCATTTAGTTCCGAAGTTAAGCGAAAGCAAAGTTTCGCATTTATGACACTCACTCACTCATGATCATCAAAATAGAACTAATACTTCCATAAACTCAGAGAGCTGAAAGAACAATGGCGAACTTCCATACAAGGTTTTATTTAAAGCCAAATTCCCGCGTCTTCGGGTCAAAAATATTCTAGGTGGTTTAGCGTTAGTTTACTAACTTGCTTGTGAAAGTTTTTTTAACCAGAGAAGCCAGACATAAAAGATATTTCGTTTTTAGTATTTGTAGGTTATGTCACTTTTTAAGTAGGTAACTCGTAATTGTCCACATTCACAAGTACCTAGGTTTATGTACTAAACAATACTGTAGTAGATATAATTACTACGTTGCATTTCAGCAGGCATGCAACTACTTTAAAGACGTGCCGCCTTGCAATTTATTACTCAGGTATGCTTAGTGGGTGGCAGATGTAAGAGGACGTTCACCAAACCACAGAATATTTCACCAAACCATAGAATATATAGATATATATAGATATTAGCGACCAAACATAGCCACAACACAGTGCAGGCAGTTATTCCTTGCTCTGGGCATAACCTCAGCTCGAAACTGCTCACCACACTGAACGGAAGCTTTTTTAAGGTGCAGGCTGGTAACATCCATCTTTAAGAGAAAAATAGGGGCACCTACCTACATAGTAGGATAAATACTATTTAAATAAGAGATAGGTGCTGACAGACCTGATCAGCAACGAACTATGCTTAAAGCAGGCCACAAATTCAATTAGTGTAAGTAATGTGATTTATCAATAACACCTTCTCAGAGGGGAAATTATTCAGAGTCCATAAACAGTCTGGGTGAAATATAAAACGGAAAAATATGAAAGCAAGCAACACGATACAACGCCAGAGCAATTGTAAAAAACGGTAGATCCATCATGACAGTCTGTACCTCAGTGTTGCCATAACATTTATTTCATTTATTGCAAAAATGTTGCTACCAGGCTCTTTATTGCGCTAGAGACATGAGATTAAACATTATAAAAATACCTAGATACACTTAATTGCTGTTTTTTTAATTTGTTTATTTATTTACTAACACTATGCTGGCGATATTGTTACCTACGGTACTTACGGCACAATCGGCTCATAGAGCGAGCGCACATTAGCAAAAGGTGAGTATTAATTTAGTGATATGGTAACACCATATTGACCAAAAATAAAATAGAAATTTAGAAAAAGAGTCAAAACTTGTTGTAATTAGCATTATTTTTTATTAGGCTTTAAGAAGTTAAAGTAATAATTCCAAAAAACACCGAAAATTATTGGAATTAGTTCAGTTTTAATGAGATTTCAAGACGCTTTAAAATTAGATAAATAAAAATTCGCCATTGTTCTTTGGTACAGAGTTATGGTTTAATGGCCACATAAAGGGAAAACTATAAAAACTAGGATAATCGAAGATCTGGAGTACCTGGTGACCCTGATTAGGAAACACAAGAGCCCAACCAAACTATTAGAGATCGACATATACCGCCTTTACAAAAAATATTCAACTTGGTGGGCCGCTTCATTTGATGTCAAAAATCGAAGGTCTGAAGTATCTGATGAAGAACCCTCAGCTGGTCTCAGCTGTATTAGAGATATGGTAATGCCCCCTTCTACTATTGGTACATAGAAAAATCGACTGTCATTGCAAAAATCCAGCGTAGTGGGACACCTTATTACAAGTTTACAAGAAGAAATAGTCAAACGATTAATTTTATTCTACTCGAACATTACACAAATTGAAATGTGAACATGTGAACATGCCCACGTTTCTACAAAAAGAAGTGAAATCCCACCAAAAACATTCTGTAAAAAACTAGCCAAGTCTCGATGGAGCTGCTTGATTATCTCTAAAAAGTAATGAAATCTATACAAATTCGTGCCAAGTTCCTTACTGCGATTTCTTTATTATTATAGTTAATGTTGTGTGACTTGGTCGTTGAAGGGTACACAGGGGTACAAAACCAGGTGCTCCATGACACCATTGCACCAATCTGTCGCCAGAACCGCTATTAATGTTATTAATTATGTTATTAAGAATGTTCAACGGCAAACTATTAGCGAATAATCTGTGTGGCGTTTACATAACATTCTTTATACGTTAGTGGCTTTATCAAGCCTACAATTTGACTGGTTATTGAATCAACGTTTTCCAAGTGGCAATTTTCCATCGTCAATGCGTAGCGGTTCTGGCGACAGATTGGTGCAATGGTGTCATGGAGCACCTGGTTTTGTACCCCTGTGTACCCTTCAACGGCCAAGTCACACAACATTAACTATAATAATAAAGAAATCGCAGTAAGGAACTTGGCACGACTTTGTATAGATTTCATTACTTTTTAGAGATAATCAAGCAGCTCCATCGAGACTTGGCTAGTTTTTTACAGAATATTTTTGGTGGGATTAGGATCTACACTCACACCACTGTGAGTGCCATTGCAAAATTATATTGCAAAATCTGAACTAAGTATTGAATTGAAAGAAAATTTATATACACTTCAGTCTAATTAATAACTTGTTCATCTTTCGATACTTGTAGGACAATATTTACTAAGCCTTTCTGTCTGCATGAAGGGAATGCCACTGCACTCACATACTTCGCTTGCAATTTAAAAAAAAAATATGATTCGGCTGTTAGAGTTAAGATAGCCTGTCTCCCAAATAAGTTGGGCTTAATTTGCGGACAGGCGCAAATTAAGCCCCCGTATATTAGATAGTTGAAAAACAAAATTTAACTAATGTATGTAATACCAACATCAAAGCTGTAGTAAAGCCTATCTGATCAAAACTAAATTTTGTTTTATTGGGATTATCAACTAATTTTATACAATTACTTGCTCGAATTTCGGGCTCGAATTTTGAGCCTTTCATTATTCAACCAGATGGTTATAATTCCATTGAATCCTTAAATATTAATACGCAAGTTAATGGGCAATGCCAAGTAGACGCCATGGAAAACATTAGAGGGAACAATTTAAACGACATTGTTCCGTAATAGGGGTTACCGAGAGAATTCCCCGGCTTGAAAAGTTTGTGCCCGGGATTACATTCTGGGGTGCGATCCAAGATATGAGACAAAGAAATTAATGTATACTGAAATGTAATAAATGTTGTAGCGAGGTTTGTTATTAAATTCTTTTGCGTACCTTTCATCTATTCAGACAGTCCAAGCATATTAGGTATTTCCATACCTCGATTTGGGCACATACACCTACTACTGAAGCAAATTATGTTTGTACACCCGCAAATGTGTGCGTGTAGAGCTGCGTGTCGTAGTTTTCAATCGAAATGGCGCGGGAAGTGCGGCGATTGGTTACATGTATATTCTGATATATTCATTTTCTTCTATAAAAATTTCTGATCGCCTTCTTTTCCTATAGACAAAACTTTCGAAGCCTTCTTTTCCTACAAATAAATTTTCTGATATATTTATTTTCTTCAAAATCAGTGCGGCGACTTATTCGTGCGCGCGCGCAGCGGAAAACTTGGTTCTTATTGAAATAATCATATGTATCTTATAATTGAGTTTTAATTTTTCAATCTACAAATACAAAATAGGTGATTAAATATTTTCGTTTCAATGATTTATCCCTAAATGATCTATTATCAAGTCCCCAACCCGTATTGGGCCAGCGTGGTGGACTATATACTCCCTCATAATCGAGGGAAGGCCTATATCTCTGCAGTGGGATGTTTACGGCCCGATGATGATGATCTATTATTAAAACTCATTCAAAATCTTTCGAACAGTTTTTGTAAATAAAGGTATGGAAACCTGAATGACGGAAAATATACATTCGTCTACATCGCACGGCCCCGTCCCCGTCCCGTCCCCGTCCAGCGAAGCTAAAAGGCAATAAATATAAAAAATATTATAAATGTTAAACACAATGATAATGAGTGCTTTAAGTGGGCAATATTATGGGCCCTATATCCATCGTGTAGTAGTAGTGACAGGGTCAACACGTATGAGCGTTACTCTCAAACATTAAATATGACTAATGTTGAATACCCCGTAAAATTTTCTGATATTTACAAGGTAGAAAAGAATAATAATATTAGTGTTAATGTGTTCACTTTAGAAACAGATCCTTTATCACGTAAGAGTATTGTTACGGGACCAGTATTTCATACGCAAGAACGCAAAGAAAGACATATTAATTTGTTATACTTATCCAATGCATCTACTGGGCACTATTGCCTCATTAAGAATTTGAGTAGGTTAATTAGTACTCAGCTAGGTAGCCGACAACATAAAAAACATATTTGTGATGGATGTCTTATATCTTTTTCATCTTGTGACAAGTTAAATGAACATATGAAACATTATTGTATGCATTTATAAAAAGAAATGCAAGATTCTACACTCACAAAGATAAGTTGGGTGGTGAGGACAGAACATTTTAAAATTCGAAGGCCATAGTACACAAATTGTCGTACTATTTGTTGTGTATGCCGATTTTAAAGCGTTCTTAACTCGAGTCTCCAGTGGAAACTCAAATAATGGTTCTCGTGTGGTTCTTATACCGAAAACGTTGAGAGACACGATATATTCAGCTTTGGGTATTATATTAAATGTACGTGTAAGCATGATGACTCATCATATAAATTTAAAACATATAGAGGTAATAACTGTGGTAAAGTGTTCATTGAAACATTAAGTTCCGATATAGAAGACATAGCTTTAGCTTTGAATACAAATATCCCAATGCGCGAGCTATCTGAAGACGAGCTATCTAGTTTTTTAAATACCACTAATTGTCATATTTGTAGTAAGATGCTAAATGGTGACTCTGTGAGAGATCATGATTATTTAACGGGTGAATTCAGGGGCGTGGCTCACAATAACTGTAACTATTTCTGCACAATCTCTCCAACTGTGACGCTCATTTCATAGTTCATGAATCGAATTTTTCCTAAGGTGACATAGACTTGATTCCACTCAATAAGGAAAAGTAATATTTATCGTTTACCAAAAAAAAATAATGTAATGGCAAGATGATAAGTCTAAAGTTTTTAGACTCCTATAGATTCATGAGTGCTTCACAGTTTATCTAGAAACTTAAATAGCGAGAACTTTATATAGATTCAAAGTTACTAACAAATTTTTCTGACCCAAATATTACATAATGTCACATAATTTATTTGTACCTCGATCAGGGATGGGGCCTATTTGTACATCATCATTTATGAATAGAAACTGTAGTGGTATAACAATAAGGTACTTCAAAATGAATTAACATGTGTTTGTTGGGAATATTGTTCAGTGTAGCTATTTTTAAAGTCAAGAAATATACAATGAAATATTTTATAAGCATGTTTGAAAATACTTTGTTAAATGATTTTATGTTAAATTATCTGCATGAAACAAATCTAAGAAATAAAAGAAATAATTATAAGAAACTATTTTTTAAATGTACCTTCCTTATTTAAACAATAAAGCGTATTTGATTGATTGATTGATTAATTTTATTTATATTTCCAAAATCCATAAAATAACTTTTACATTTAGAATTTTCAACATGACTGTTGGAAACGCTGGAAAGTTGAATACCTTCACTTACTGACCGTAGGGGCATAATGGACCAAACGCTGCAAGCCTCTTCGCGTTGGTTCCTTAGTCATCATGAAATGCGATAACACTGTCCCACTACCGCAAATGGCTCTTTATTCACAAGACCTTTGACAAAGTTTTGCCCTAATCTATGTGATTCAACTGTATATTATTGCTACATATTCCCTTAGTTTTATCTAATTTAGTTTAAGGAAATTCCTATATTATCGTTTCCGTTCTATTCATTTCGTTATATCCATGAAACTCTTAACTCTTTCTGTTTATTTAAAATACAATTCATTGCATTTTGGTGGGCAGAATTTTCAGTAATCATCATAATATTCTCTTATACTGCTCACTACGTTCACGCTGAAGGTGGTCTTTCAGAGGTTTACATACTCTGGTCATCGACAATGGGAAGGAGCTAAGTTTTCGTACACGCAGGCGAGCGGAGAGTAGTTATCGGGTCGTTGGCCAAATCATATAAGAATAAGAATCGTTTATTTGACCCATTTAGCGACACACATATTATTATTGCATGAAATGTGCAAATATACACAGTGAAATTGGGACCGAGTGAGATAAAAGTAGTACATAAAACAGTTTCACGTAATAGGATAGGTACTCCTATCTCATAATGCAGTTTACAAAATACAATAAAAATACTTAAGCAATGTTTCACTTATAGACTAAAGTCCTTAAAAATTAATTTTCCGGTGTCGCAAAGTGGTATCAAAGAAGGTCTCTTCCTCAGCATAAGTTGCAGTCTAGAAGTTAGACTACAACGCTGGTTTTCAGTGGAGCCTAAGGCGAAAACACGGACGCCGATCGGACACTTACGGTAAGTTAAAAACAGTTTTTTTAAAATTATATTCTTCTTAACCCTAAACGTGTTATGTGACCGATGTCAAGATTAAGTCTAAATTCGAGAATGGTCATAATTCCCACAAAGTTGTTCTCTTTTAATTTTATAATTTAATCTCTTTCTTTTATCGCTACAACGTACTTATAAGTATAAAAATATCTGAAGGTAACTAATTAGTACCTATCTAATTAATCCCTTGAGTTCTGTAAAAAGGTGAAGGTTATAATTAATTAGAGAAAGTAATTATAGCTGATCTTTTAAACCCATCTAAAATATAAAAAGTGAAAAGGGGCCAAATACGGTACAAAGAACAAGTGGGCTTGTCAGCTACGCAAGAAAGGAGTTTTTACTTTAAATACCTGTTGAAATATTTTTTCATCATAACAGCGTTACACGTTCCCACTGTTCAGCCACAGCCTCCAGGGTCATAATTCTCCACGCAGGCCCACTGAGGATTGGTGCATTTGTGTCAGACAAGTGGCTACTTGACAATCAGTGTTTATAACCCGCCCTTGTAAGGGCACCAACATGGCTTAACGACTGCCTTCAATGGATTACTATTAGCGTATTGCTTAACAATGTTAATCGAAAAAGAATTGGGAATTGCGACTGTACCACGGGTGTTACTAAAAATTGGACGACCGATTGGTGTAGTGGATAGTGACCCTGTCAGCGAAACCAACGGTTGCGGGTTCGAATCCCGCGAGGAGTAAATATTTGTGTGATAAATACGAACATTTATTCCCGAATCATGGATGTTTATATAAATATTCATGTATGTTTATCTGTTACTTAGTATCCATAATACAAACTTTGCTTAGTTTGGAACTTGATGATTGGTGTAAGTGTCCAAAATATTTATTTATTATTATTTAATTATTGTTACATACCTGTGAGTATTAGTACTAACCTCATTTATTGCATTAACGCTATCGTAACTTAACAATCTGTGCTGTGGTTACCCCACGTAAAAATAATAAAACCAACCCGCCTCTTCCTGTGGGTGCCGTAAAAGGAGAATAAAGAACTTTTCATCAAAAAACATTTTTGTACGATTTAACGGTGATGGGCTCAACCCCTCATGAGGGCATTTCTGTATATTTCGAACGGATGTTGTTTCAAGCATTAAAAACACGCAAATATAATAGAGCCCTTGTCACAGATTACCAATAAGTTACTGCCCTTGTGGAGCTCTCAGTCGCTGGACGGGGCCGTGCGATGTAGACGAATGTATATTTTCCGTCATTCAGGTTTCCATACCTTTATTTACAAAAATTGTTCGAAAGATTTTGAATGAGTTTTAATAATAGATCATCATCATCGGGCCGTAAACATCCCACTGCAGAGATATAGGCCTTCCCTCGATTATGAGGGAGTATATAGTCCACCACGCTGGCCCAATACGGGTTGGGGACTTGATAATAGATCATTTAGGGATAAATCATTGAAACGAAAATATTTAATCACCTATTTTGTATTTGTAGATTGAAAAATTAAAACTCAATTATAAGATATGATTAT
Source organism: Oegoconia quadripuncta (assembly GCA_949316235.1). Classification (NCBI taxonomy): domain Eukaryota; kingdom Metazoa; phylum Arthropoda; class Insecta; order Lepidoptera; family Autostichidae; genus Oegoconia; species Oegoconia quadripuncta. The sequence continues at coordinate 19,682,235 of OX438752.1, read as the reverse complement.
TTCAATAAGAACCAAGTTTTCCGCTGCGCGCGCGCACGAATAAGTCGCCGCACTGATTTTGAAGAAAATAAATATATCAGAAAATTTATTTGTAGGAAAAGAAGGCTTCGAAAGTTTTGTCTATAGGAAAAGAAGGCGATCAGAAATTTTTATAGAAGAAAATGAATATATCAGAATATACATGTAACCAATCGCCGCACTTCCCGCGCCATTTCGATTGAAAACTACGACACGCAGCTCTACACGCACACATTTGCGGGTGTACAAACATAATTTGCTTCAGTAGTAGGTGTATAATAGCCCGGGGTGTGCCCAAATCGAGGTATGCAAATACCTAATATGCTTGGACTGTCTGAATAGATGAAAGGTACGCAAAAGAATTTAATAACAAACCTCGCTAAACGCTGTGTCAACTTGCCGAATCCAATTGTTATATTGTCGAAAGAATTCTGACTGTTAACAAATTGAAACAGCAGATTGAGTGTGAAACTGCGCAGTTGTTTTAATGAAACGTTAAAATTTAAAGTTAATTATTAACCACTAGCTGTTGCCAATGTGGTTTCCGTCGCCATGAAATGTCTCAATAGACTCACACCTTTAAAACTGGATCCAATTATCTCTGAGATAGCAGTTAAGTACCAGAGTAATAGCGAGCAATTATTATTATCTCAGCCCTTAAACATCCCACTGCAGCGATATAGACCTTCCCTCGTATAATGAAGGAGTATGGGCCATAGTCTACAACGCTGGACCAATGCGAGTCGGGGACTTCACATGCCTTAGAATTTTTATTTCTCAGGCATGCAGGGAAACAGATGATTTTCTACACCGTTTAAGAGCAGCCGGATAAATGCACTTAAGTGATTAAATTAAATTTAAAAACTCATTGCCTGACCTGCTTGGGAATCGAACCCGGACCTCCCAAATTGGGAGACCGTGTGTTAAACGCTGAGCCACCGACGCTCCCGCGGTAGCGAGCAATAACGAAATGAAATTCTGAGCGCGATTGCCTTGAATATGGTCAGCTTCGACCTAAATAATTTGGTTCAGGAGAATAAGCGTAAAATTGCATCGTAAATAGATGCTTTTATTCAAGTATTCTATTCTTCTTTTGTTTGTTTGTAAACGCTTTATTGTATTCTTTTTCTCTTATTATTATTATCATCTTCTTCTTAGCGAGTCAATGGCAAAAACATGAAATTGTTGAGGAGCACGCGGTGGGAATTGTATGTGGCATCGTAGAGGTCCTGTAAGTATTGAACATTGTGCACGCTCTTAGGTAGTAGTTATAATTAAAATTTCTACTGAGTATACATACCTAAATATACACATGTAATGTTTTCCAACACCAACGAAGCAGATGGGACACAAAACCAAGCTCAATAAGCCTGTAGAAGGTCTCTTCCCCTTTCGAAAACACATTTCCTCCTCTAAAGTTTGCAAAAACAACATATTGTTTGATATAGACAACTCTAAATCAGACACAGATAACTTTACACGTATTGAGCTGCTGCCTGCATTGCTATCGCTAACGCGTTTATTCTTGCGATTGTTCTCTACAAAACTCAAAGAAAAGTCATCAGTAAAGATATCACAATTTTGTAGAATGTCACTGACTTGATACATCTCCTCATCCCAAGTATCTTCGAATTGTTCAGTTGATGCACCAGCCCTATTATCGTCGCCGTCGTCTACTTTCAACGTCATCGTAGCACCGATATCACACATTGTAAGTATTACAAAGACTTCTCTTAGTAGCCAGAACCAACGTAGTATTCACTGTTCGATTGCCAAAACTGTACTAAATATAATATAACACGATTTGTATTTAAGAGAGTTGTGAAACACGACTTGTACTAATGACAATCAGTTAATTATAATAAAATCCATGAACTTTCTTACTTAGGAATGGTATATAGTGTACTGATATAGTTAATGCTCCTAATTACTAATGAATACAATGGTCAATTACTAATCACTCACTCAGTAGAGTTTGCTGTGAAATAAATGATCTTTAACTAATTAAGACAATTACCGTAGATCAACTTATCACTTATTCTTTACTTGGGTAGGTTAACATCACAAAACTTCACCAATACAAATTAATTAATGAAGTCATCATTATTTAATTGACCCATTGTCGTTAGGTTACCATTCATAAACTTCACTAGGTATTTGACGGGTGATGAACACACTACTTATGGTTAATTTTGTGGTCATCAGTATACAATAGTATACTAAATAGTTGCAATGTTTAAAACAGTTATGCACCTATGTCGTTGATAAACAATAATAGACACAAGATTCTTTCTGAGTATCGAATCTTAGTTAAAATTGTTGTAGCAAGGTAAAGTTGATTGATATTATGTTTTAAATTTGTATTGACGACTCATTTGTCGACGAAATAGATTGTATTTTATGGTCCTTTGAGATCGAAAGTCTATACCCGGACAGGTTATCTACACATAAAGGGGTTAATATATAAAATTTATAAGACCCGGTACACTTTTCTACTATTCCCGTCTGTGAAGGACGGGGGATCAGGGCCCCAACAACATATATTTGTCAAAGTGATAATTTATCAAACCTCCTCCTCGAAAGGTATAGTTCCTCACAAGAGACTTGAGTGTAACAATGTGTTTATTTATTATTCTTTGTCCCTGTTAGGTTTCGAAAGGGGAAGAGACCTTCTACAGGCTTATTGAGCTTGGTTTTGTGTCCCATCTGCTTCGTTGGTGTTGGAAAACATTACATGTGTATATTTAGGTATGTATACTCAGTAGAAATTTTAATCTGGGGACACGGCAGTGCCCCCGCCAAGTCGAGCGCGAAGCAAACACTGCCGTACCATCCTTTACTGGAACCATTTCGCCGCATTTTCAGGCCCCTATTTTAGAACCTCTGGATAAGACTAGAACGCAGAAATTTTCGTCATCCAGTAAGCTATAATCACATACTTAAAATCCAAAATTTCAAGTCTGTAGGTCATTTAGTTCCGAAGTTAAGCGAAAGCAAAGTTTCGCATTTATGACACTCACTCACTCACTCACTCACTCATGATCATCAAAATAGAACTAGTACTTCCCATAAACTCAGAGAGCTGAAATTTGGTACAGAGTTATGGTTCAATGGCCACATAAAGGGAAAACTATAAAAACTAGGATAATCGAAGATCTGGAGTACCTGGTGACCCTGATTAGGAAACACAAGAGCCCAACCAAACTATTAGAGATCGACATATACCGCCTTTACAAAAAATATTCAACTTGGTGGGCCGCTTCATTTGATGTCAAAAATCGAAGGTCTGAAGTATCTGATGAATAACCCTCAGCTAGTCTCAGCTGTATTAGAGATATGGTAATGCTCCCTTCTACTATTGGTACATAGAAAAATCGACTGTCATTGCAAAAATCCAGCGTAGTGGGACACATCTTCTAATTTAATCTAGCCTATAGCATCCCACTGCTGGGCGCATGCTTCCCCTTCTGCTTATAATACGCATATAAATAAAATTAAAGGAAAACTCAGGATAAGACTACACTGGCTTTTATATTTATACTTACAAGTTTACAAGAAGAAATAGTCGAACGATTAACTTTATATCTGACGAAGAACCCTCAGCTGGTCCCAGCTGTATTAGAGATATGGTAATGCCCCCTTCTACTATTGGTACATAAAAAAATCGACTGTCCAGCGTAGTGGGACACATCTTCTAATTTAATCTAGCCTATAGCGTCCCACTGCTGGGCGAATGCCTCCCTTTCTGCTTTTAATACGAATATAAATAAAATTAAAGGAAAACTCTGGATAAGACTAGACTGGCTTTTATACTTATACTTACTTATACTTATTACAAGTTTACAAGAAGAAATAGTCAAACGATTAATTTTATTCTACTCGAACATTACACAAATTAAATAAACAAACGAAAATTTTGGTCAAAATATAATGCATTGGCTAAGAGTGGCGGTGATACCCGCACGCGTCGCTAGATGGCGTTGACTGTATTTTAAAACGCGCTTACGTTTTGTTTTTCCGATAACCTTATATGGCAAAGTGGCAACCGGCCGCGTTACAGTCGTTTACGACATTCTTCTATTGCGCTTGAAAATGTTTGCTAGGGATTAGGAGGGATTATTTGCATTTCGTTGATTTCGCTGATTATTTCGTGAGGTTTGCTAAGGTTAATTGGCAGGTTGTTATTATATTAATTCAAAGATTTAAACAGGTTAGGAATTATATGGTTGTGACGGATTACTGATTATTACTTAATTATCAGAATTAAAAGAAGTTTCAATTGAATACTTTATTTAATTGTTAATTATTTAGTACCTACTTTTAGTTTTCTAGGTTTAATTTACAGTTAGGCAGTACAGACAGACTGGCGACAGATTGGTGCAATGGTGTCATGGAGCACCTGGTTTTGTACCCCTGTGTACCCTTCAACGGCCAAGTCACACAACATTAACTATAATAATAAAGAAATCGCAGTAAGGAACCTTACACTTGGCACGACTTTGTATAGATTTCATTACTTTTTAGAGATAATCAAGCAGCTCCATCGAGACTTGGCTAGTTTTTTACAGAATGTTTTTGGTGGGATTATAATTACTACCTAAGAGTGTGCACTATGTTCAATACTACAGGACCTCTACGATGCCACATACAATTCCGACCGCGTGCTTCTCAACAATTTCATGTTTTTGCCATTGACTCGCTAAGAAGAAGATGATAATAATAATAAGAGAAGAAAAATACAATAAAGCGTTTACAAACAAACAAAAGAAGAATAGAATACTTGAATAAAATCATCTATTTACGATGCAATTTTACGCTTATTCTCCTGAACCAAATTATTTAGGTCGAAGCTGACCACATTCAAGGCAATCGCGCTCAGAATTTCATTTCGTTATTGCTCGCTACCGCGGGAGCGTCGGTGGCTCAGCGTTTAACACACGGTCTCCCAATTTGGGAGGTCCGGGTTCGATTCCCAAGCAGGTCAGGCAATGAGTTTTTAAATTTAATTTAATCACTTATGTGCATTTATCCGACTGCTCTTAAACGGTGTAGAAAATCATGTTTCCCTGCATGCCTGAGAAATAAAAATTCTAAGGCATGTGAAGTCCCCGACTCGCATTGGTCCAGCGTTGTGCACTATGGCCCATACTCCCCTCATTATACGAGGGAAGGTCTATATCGCTGCAGTGGGATGTTTAAGGGCTGAGATAATAATGATTGCTCGCTATTACTTAACTGCTATCTCAGAGATAATTGGATCCAGTTTTAAAGGTGTGAGTCTATTGAGACTTTTCATGGCGACGGAAACCAAATTGAATATCAACGCTGTGTCAACTTGCCGAATCCAATTGTTATATTGTCGAAAGAATTCCACTTGCATCGCACGACAATATGCTGACTGTTAACAAATTGAAACAGCAGATTGAGTGTGAAACTGCGCAGTTGTTTTAATGAAACGTTAAAATTTAAAGTTAATTATTAACCACTAGCTGTTGCCCGCCACTTCGTTCGCGAGGAACATTTCATTGAAATCGGTTCATCAAAAAATTTCACCTACTCGTGTATGATAATCCAAGTCCTAACCTGTAATTTTCCTTTCAAATGGGTTCAATTTGCCTGAAATAAAGATTTTTATTATATTATTTTATTTAACATATCTCTACCTATATACCTCCGCTTTGCTCCGCATAATATACTAACTTTCCGCCTGCGACTTCATCCGCTTATCGAAATATAATATAAACTTCCTAAAGAAATTCTCTAAATAAAACCGTATGAAAATAAGCGTACAAACAGACAGACACGGATAGCGACTTTGTTTTATACCATTTGAGAGACTATGTTTATTTATTTTTCAAACATACTATAATAACTTTCACTAACGTTTCGGGACACGTTAGGACAAAGGGCAATTATTCTGAACGTCCATTAACATGTAAACCGTTGTAAACCACAGGGGATGAAAGCTTATGTACATGGTGTAACAAAACTATTCTATATTTACCAGTGTTTGTGTGGGAATACTACAACCTTCCTTAACGAAGAGTCCAATTAAAACTATGCGTATCTATTTCGTTCGACACAGCTTTTGCTTCAAAAACATATAATGTTTTCGAGGTATGGGCAGAGAATGGAATTAAATTAAATATCCGACGATATTCAGTCTGTATAATTTTTAGGGATCCCTTCTAATGAGTACCAACAGGACCGGATTACTAAGATTACGCCCTAAGGTGCACAACGTTTTGTCACGAATATGTAGAATTATAAAATTTGTTATCGCAACTGTTTAGAATATTTTCTGTTCATATCAGTATCAATCAACAGTCCAGACAATGCATTTCGAGCAAAGCTTACAATTTGCTAGGGTAGGCTTTACCTTTCTGCCTGTGTGGAGGGCACACCACTGCTGCCCTACCTAGGACGATAGTATACTTTCAAATGAATAGGAGTAAATACATACATACGTCACGACATTAATCCCAAATGTGGTGATCAGAGAAATTCCAAACATTAGTGTTTGGGTGGTCCAAACATTAAGAGTTTAATACATATATACATAAACTGACTCCTGTTTCCCGAAAGGGTAGGCAGAGATGAAGAGAGGAAAGATTTAATACTGGAAACAAAATCCACGGTTCGAAATATACAAAAATGCATAGGTGACAGGGGCTGAGCACATGCCGTTAAAACGTACAAACGTATAGATGTTTTTGGTGGACAGTCCTTTGTCGCCTTTTACGACACCCGTGAGAAGAGACGGGACACTTCTATTCTTCTAAAAGTAGGTTTTAATATTCAAAGAATTTTTCAGATCAACGACGGAATTGAAACATAAAATAACAGCAGGTAAGTAATTAAAAACCAGAAAAAAAACTGACAAAACATTTTACATTTAACGGACGCCATGTTGTTATTTTCTATAAAACGTGGATTATGAATCTCTGGCCATCAAGACTGAATCTAACGACACCTTGCACTTCAAAATCGTATAGGAGGTAATATAGAAATCTACATTCGAAAAACAATACCCTCCTTCCTGGGGCAGTCAAATAAGAACATGTATTAATCATTAAAAATCGACCTTAACTTACGTAACACAGAAAGGATTTTCGTTTACCATTTATCACGACTAAGGCTATTTCAACACATGCCATCTAGTGGACACTTAGGTTAATACGTGATAGTTTCACCATAGTGAGTGAATCTGTTCGTGCGTTGACCCTGAGCGCGACACTTAAGGTTATTTACTTTTCAGCGACGAGCAGCTGTGTGAATTGTTCACAATTTTAATAGTATTTATGCTTTTACTCATTGCAACACCCTTTTAAAAGGATGCCTCGTTTCATATATACGTCCTGTATACATTTACTCATGTAACTGTACTTAGTAAACCACAGGGGACGAATGCGTTAGCAGCCAACCATCCGTCAGTAACTGAGCTTAATGTGGCTTAACGCCATTAAGTGCCACGCATGACGCATGTGAGACGGTCTCGTCGTGGCATCAATGTCTATTGATGTGAGTAATTCAATAGTCGGCGTGTCGGGATTGGACTCCATAATCCTTTGTAAGTTAAAATCTACTAATCTATAAAGTAAGTTCAAAGTCAAATTCAAAAAAGTTTTATTTCGTAAGTTATAAGAATAACATTTAAGAGATATAATTTTCGCCCATTCACAAAGCAGTCTTCCCAGAGAAGACCGAGATTACTTTAAATTAAAATTATATTTATTTACAGTTGCTTCGAAATGGCTGATTGTTTAAAACTTCGCTCTACCTGATCTATATTAGGTGCTGTCAGCGTCTAAGTGTGTGTAATAGTAATTGTTATTCTTCTGTATGTATAAAAACTGAATAAATAAAATAAACAATTACGAATAAAAATAGAGTAGAGTGGGGTAGAGTAGAATCAAACTCAAAAAGTTTTACTTCGTAAGGTATAAAAATAACATTTGGAAACTTCATAATGTGTAATTATCGATAATAACAAACTCAGGGGTTGCTCTTTTTTAATTTACGACGTTTTATTTACGCGTTTGTGCGTGTATGTGTTCAGATGAGTCTCAATAACGCGTCATCCGATTTGAGTGAGGTTTTTTTTTATCCACAAATTAGCATAGTTACACTACAAATTCAACAAAGTTCAGAATTCCAAGAATAAATAAGCTAAAACAAAATTGTATGTTTGCTTTCAAAAAGACTTTTTTATCCAGGAGTGCATATAAAGACATTCAAAGACGTTTCACCAAGCTTTTTCGTTCAAAGACCCTCCTGCAGGGCATACGTAACCTGAAGTGTTTACTCAGCAAAATGTGTCTGAAATGACTTGTTTGCGACTCATTTCATATAGAATGGTCTGTTAATATCTTAGAGTGTAATATGATGACTTCGTCGTTTGTGAATATAGGTACGAAAACAAATGATTTGAAAATAAAAAACTAGAATGGAGTTTCGACCTGGATGTGGATATGTTTTTTTATATACAACGGATTAGCTTTTTAGCTTAATTTCAATCACACCTGATCTTAAGTAAAGCTGAAGCCAAAATGCGGTCACCCGGAATCCCAAACTTATTTGGGGGATGGCTATCTTATCCAGCTGGAACACAACAATCCTGTCGATATTGTATTTGTGTAAAATACGGCATTTGTGCAAAATACGCTTCGAGACATAAAAATCGACCCACGACGAGTTTTCCATACAATCGAGGCTATTCGAAGCCCTAGCTCGCTTCTTCAGGATGTATTACGAGAGTTCTGGTATCGCGTATATATGAAGCATGGATGGAGGAGGTCTAGAAATTCACAAAATACCCAACGGACAAAATAACCTCGATGGTATGAAAAAGCCTCGTGGCTCGATTTTTGTGTCCATGAGTTTAGATTTGGAGACAATCGCGAGTCACACACGAACCGAAGTGACTCCATTTTGCCATTTGTTGAATTTACGTATGCCGGAGCAATCAGATCGAGCTGCGTCTGTAAAAGATTAGAAGTAGTAAGTAAGTATTATGACTTTAATGAACAGTTTATCGGCATTTTACGGTACACAGGATAGATTAGATAGTAACTTGTACATGATTTTCTAAGAAACTTTCACCATGCATGAATCATAATATTTTGTTGGAATAACATTGATATTGAAATAACGACGTCTTATTTGAAATTCAGATGCGAGTTTAATTGAGTTACCATTGTTTATTCGATTAATGTTTGAAGATCCGACTGTTGAGAGATAGAAATTTCATTAGGCAATGTTAATTTGGAGCGGTTATTATGGAAGTTTCTGTAGTCAGAGATGCTGTTGGCCTTCTTGGAAACTCAGATATTACTGGGTGAAACTATAAACATTCTATAAGTTACCCAGTTCCGCATTCTCTATGCGAAGACTCATGTCACAAGGGCTCCTATTATACTAAAATATAATTGTTTTGTGACAGTTTTACCTTTGTACTCATCTTCTAGTTCTCGATTCTCTTATTATTATTATAACATTTTATTGCATACAAAAACAATTATAAAGTTACTTAGCTATCAATAAATAAGATATACAAAAAAGCGAGCATATCCCTAAAAGAGATATTTCCATTAAACCCGACATAAGACAATAACAATAGTGAAGGGGAATATAGAGTGCACACAAATAAAAAGTAAATTAAGAAAATAAATATTATATAATAATAAGTGCGTAAATAAGCCTACACATATATAAATGAATATATGAAAAAAAAAATATAAAAAATAGTTATTGGCAGGACCTAAGATAAAGCTATTTCAGACGAGATTTAAAGATAGGCAACGACTGGGTGCCGCATATCTTACTGGGAAGTGATTTTCACAGTCTGACTGCATTAACAGAGAACGAGTATAGCTATAGAAATCTGTAATGAGGAGGAAAGTATAAAAGAGATAAAGTTTTAGAAATTCTATTAAATTATTTTAAACTATAATTATTTTAATTACTATTAATTATTTTAAAGTTATTCCACGCAGAAGAAGATAAAACCATAAATTGAAAATTTAGAAGAGAAATTAAATAATTATATCATCCAGATTGACCAAACCAACTGTATTAAAAGTTAAATATAAAATAAACCGGACTCAAATCGGACCACGCATTATTTACGATATAAATATTTCGGATACTTACATTTTTTTTTTTTTTTTTTTTTTATTGGTAATAATAATCAATCATCTAGTCCCAAACTGAGCCAAGCTTGTATTATGGATACTAGATAACGGATGAACAAACTTACGTAAATATTTACAAAAAATACGAAACCTTTATTTCCTCAGCTTAAGATTAATACATAAAATTTCAGCGAGGAGCTCCTTTTGAGTAATCTGGGGGCACGGCAGTGCCCCCGCTAAGTCGAGCGCGAAGCAAACACTGCCGTACCATCCTTTACTGGAACCATTTCGCCGCATTTTCAGACCCCTATTTTAGAACCTCTGGATAAGACTAGAACGCAGAAATTTTCGTCATCCAGTAAGCTATAATCACATACTTAAAATCCAAAATTTCAAATCTGTAGGTCATTTAGTTCCGAAGTTAAGCGAAAGCAAAGTTTCGCATTTATGACACTCACTCACTCACTCACTCACTCATGATCATCAAAATAGAACTAGTACTTCCCATAAACTCAGAGAGCTGAAATTTGGTACAGAGTTATGGTTCAATGGCCACATAAAGGGAAAACTATAAAAACTAGGATAATCGAAGATCTGGAGTACCTGGTGACCCTGATTAGGAAACACAAGAGCCCAACCAAACTATTAGAGATCGACATATACCGCCTTTACAAAAAATATTCAACTTGGTGGGCCACTTCATTTGATGTCAAAAATCGAAGGTCTGAAGTATCTGATGAAGAACCCTCAGCTGGTCTCAGCTGTATTAGAGATATGGTAATGCCCCCTTCTACTATTGGTACATGAAATATCGACTGTCATTGCAAAAATCCAGCGTAGTGGGACACATCTTCTAATTTAATCTAGCCTATAGCGTCCCACTGCTGGGCGAATGCCTCCCCTTCTGCTTTTAATACGAATATAAATAAAATTAAAGGAAAACTCTGGATAAGACTAGACTGGCTTTTATACTTATACTTACTTATACTTATTACAAGTTTACAAGAAGAAATAGTCAAACGATTAATTTTATTCCACTCGAACATTACACAAATTAAATAAACAAACGAAAATTTGGTCAAAATATAATGCATTGGCTAAGAGTGGCGGTGATACCCGCACGCGTCGCTAGATGGCGTTGACTGTATTTTAAAACGCGCTTACGTTTTGTTTTTCCGATAACCTTATATGGCAAAGTGGCAACCGGCCGCGTTACAGTCGTTTACGACATTCTTCTATTGCGCTTGAAAATGTTTGCTAGGGATTAGGAGGGATTATTTGCATTTCGTTGATTTCGCTGATTATTTCGTGAGGTTTGCTAATGTTAATTGGCAGGTTGTTATTATATTAATTCAAAGATTTAGGTTAGGAATTATATGGTTAGTGACAGATTACTGATTATTACTTAATTATCAGAATTAAAAGAAGTTTCAATTGAATACTTTATTTAATTGTTAATTATTTAGTACCTACTTTTAGTTTTCTAGGTTTAATTTACAGTTAGGCAGTACTTCGAATCGCGTTCGTGTTTATAAGTACTTTTCTAGTATTCTAGTTTAGTTTATTTAGTTAGATATTACTTCGTTTCGTTTAAAAATATCATTAATTTAGCTGTATTTTAGTACTAGGTAGGTAGTACCTTTGGTAGAAAGTTCATTGATAATTAATTATATTGACACTTGTCTAATAATTAAGAGTTAACGTTTTGCTTATAGTTTGTATAGATTGAGTAGGCAGAGTAATATTTTCTTTAAGTTTTTTTTATTAAGACAAAAGAAGTCTTAAAGATATAAGTAGGTTTTAGTCTAAATATTATCGGTATTTCTGATTTGTTGTCCATATACTAAAGGTCGTTGAGTTTAATTGTGTTTGATTTCGCAAGATAATAATTATCGTAAAAAATGTCGATATTATTAAAAGACGACGATGAACTTAGTGGCTACCAAGTAGTTGGTATGCCCAAAGACGGGTCTTGTCTCTTCCATTCAATATCTTTCTTGGTGTATGGTAGAACTGACTCAACTTGCAGTATCAAGTATATTTGTAGAAACGTGGGCATATATGTAATATGCCCACATTTCTACAAAAAGAAGTGAAATCCCACCAAAAACATTCTGTAAAAAACTAGCCAAATCTCGATGGAGCTGCTTGATTATCTCTAAAAAGTAATGAAATCTATACAAAGTCGTGCCAAGTGTAAGGTTCCTTACTGCGATTTCTTTATTATTATAGTTAATGTTGTGTGACTTGGCCGTTGAAGGGTACACAGGGGTACAAAACCAGGTGCTCCATGACACCATTGCACCAATCTGTCGCCAGAACCGCTACGCATTGACGATGGAAAATTGCCACTTGGAAAACGTTGATTCAATAACCAGTCAATTGTAGGCTTGATAAAGCCACTAACGTATAAAGAATGTTATGTAAACGCCACACAGATTATTCGCTAATAGTTTGCCGTTGAACATTCTTAATAACATAATTAATAACATTAATAGCGGTTCTGGCGACAGATTGGTGCAATGGTGTCATGGAGCACCTGGTTTTGTACCCCTGTGTACCCTTCAACGACCAAGTCACACAACATTAACTATAATAATAAAGAAATCGCAGTAAGGAACTTGGCACGACTTTGTATAGATTTCATTACTTTTTAGAGATAATCAAGCAGCTCCATCGAGATTTGGCTAGTTTTTTACAGAATGTTTTTGGTGGGATATAATTTACTTGTGATAGGAGTCCCCGCTCTTCCTGTATTGGACACCATAGTTAAAAGCTAGTAAAATTTGAATTTGAAGTTTTACTTAGAGATATTTTCAATACATTTGCTCGCAAAACAGTAGATGTTCTTTGTAGATTTAAAATTGATTTAGAACAGTCGATATTTACATATAAACATTCATGATTCGGGAATAAATTTTCGTATATATATATTTATGCACAACGGGTTAGCACTTGACCTCAATCACATCTGATGTTCAGAGAAGATGAGGCCGAAGGTGGAAGCGTACTGACCCGGAAACTACACTCTTTAACATCCCATCACAAAAATATTTACCCCTAGCGGGATTCGAAATCGCAACCGTTGATTTCGCAGACAGGGTCACTATCCACTTCACCAATCGGTCGTCAGATACGTCCGAACAAAGACTGGGCACACACACACAACGCTGTCAAACACATAACACCCGTTGATTTTCCTCGGGGATTAAAAAATGAAATGGAAAAACTTACAAAGGCAGGTAAATTATTCATTTCAGACTACAGTGCATAATACAAGCATACTCGTACCTACAAGGCCGTAGGTTTTACACTATCCGATCCGACACAAAAAATAGCGACAAGTCCGGATTCAATGTTAATTTCTGAAACTGTTATCATTGCAGATACTGAACGAGTATGTATCATAATATAGGTACAGTCAGTGTCAGATGGATAGTAACAGTCAAAATAACCTTTGGTGTAGTGTTTAGAAACCCTGACTATTATACCGAAAGGTGGCGGATTCGAATCTCGCTCGGGGCATGTTTGTATTATGAATACCGACACGTGTACCTGAAATAAGAAAGTTTTCATTTATAATAATATGTAGGAATATATTGCAATATTAAAAATGTATTTCTGAAAAGGGACAGCGCAGACGACGGACATTTATCGGACGGACCTTTTTGTTCTTCGTGTGTGTTATTGCATAAAATGTCATATAGTGCATCCGTGCAGACAAAATTATCCGATCTAGATAATTGTGCGGCCTATAAGAAGTCCGTCGTTTGCGCTGCCCTTTACACAATGACATCTAAATAACTTCTCTCTACTTCGACTATTTATGGAACTTGTATGTTATTTCGGTGGCACTATTTATGCACAGTTTTTTGCGTATGAGAATGATTATTCCAGCAACACGTGACGCCAGAATGCTCACTTAAAATCCCAACTAGTCATATTATACTGCGAAAGTTTGTCTATGTATGTTTGTTATCTCTTTACGCCCAAACTGCTGGACAGATTTGGTTGGAAGACAGATTAGGATCTTGATTAACATATAGGCTACTTTTATCCCGGATAAATGATTGGTTCCTGTATTTCGAGTCATAAAATGACGCATAATTCTACGCGGACGAAGGCGCATGGTAACAGCTAATTTTAAATAAATCTTAAACTAAAGTAGGACAAAGTTTTCCTTTGGGCATTGTTTTATAGCACAATTTTTGACATTATCAAAATAGCTGAAAATACTCGAGGATGTCAACAGACCACATATCTCGTGTGACAACAATTTTCGCAGTGACGAACACTTTTTGACTTTTTGAACCTTTGTTGTGTCGTGTGTCGGTCTAACTAAACGCCCTTTTAGACGAACCACCTAAATGGAAGCATTACCAATTCAAATGCGTTGTCCAATCTGCAATGAATGGAAAATGCGGCCCGGGCTTGTCACATGCGGCGCGGCGGCTCCATTGTATAGAACATAAATTCAGGTAGAAAATAACATGCGTCAATTTGTAGTGTCAGTAAGTTATGTGATATAAACAATTAGCTAACCGCCCGAGAATTTGGCAGCGTGGATCCTAAAATAATAATAATAAATATTTCGGACACTTACACCAATCATCTAGTCCCAAACTAAGCAAAGCTTGTGCTATGGATACTAGATGATACATAAATAAATACATTCGGGATTCGAACCCGCAACCGTTGGTTTCGCTGATAGGGTCACTATCCACTACACCAATCGGTAATAAAATACAGCATCACAATATCACTTTTATTATTCATATAAACCTTCCGTGAAGCACTCGTGGCGTAGTCCCATTCGCTATTCGTTTTCGATTAGCGAAACAAAGCAATGTCTGGCGCGGTCAGTTCTTGGATGGGTGACCACTAGTGGCATTTTAATACGAGTGTTTCCGTGCTTCGGAGGGCACGTTAAATAGTCGGTCTCGGTTGTTTTCCATTGAAAGTCGTTGTTAAGCCAAGTCGTTGGTCTATAGGGCTTATAAACACTGACTATCAAGTGGCCACTAGTCTGACACAAGTGTACTAATCCGCACTGGACCAGAGCGTTGTAGATTATAGCCCTCTACCAGCTAAAGGAGACTGTGATCCAACAGTGGAGACGTTAAAGCTGTTAATGATAAACCTTCCGGAAGAAACTCTCTAAATGATAGTGAAAACCGTTTCAACATTCGTTTTGTAGTTTAGAAATGTCGCAGAATTGCACTGTCGTTTAATAGGAATGTCGCACAATTGTACATCGCACACTCGGGGTCGCACTTTAGTAATAAACCCTAAACTCACCGACATTTGTTATATACTACTTAGAGACTAGAGAAGAGATCCTCGGTTAATTCGAAAATAGATAAGCAAAATATTCTATTACTCAGTGGTATTATTTAGAGATTATACAAAAACAATTTGCCTGTACGTGACATGCCCTGAACCCTACGTCATCCGATATCAATGGCCAGGCAATTGTGACGAAAATGACATTGACAGGGCTCCATTATCTTTGAGCCGCTTATCGTGTCGGCAATTGTCCTGCGAATGTTGCTGGTGAATTTTTAAGTTAAGAATTATAAATGGTTTTGAGAATTCAAATGGCTAGGGGATTAATTTAAAGGACGTGATAATTTTTGTACGCTGTCATTTATAGCAATTTTAAAGTTAATTTACTTCGCAACGATGTATTTTTAAGTCCAATGCAACGGCAAGACGACCGTATCCATAGTACAAGCTTTGCTTAGTTTGGGACTAGACGATTGGTGTAAGTGTCCGAAATATTTATTTATTTATTAAAATAATAAAATAAAAATCAAAAAAAATGCTACTGTACGGTTTACCGTGCAATAATTATTTATGTCATTGCTTAGCATGTATTTTCACACCGCTCGCGTCCATATATCAATAGACAATTAATCAATGAATTACACGCACTCAAAGCAATCTGTTGTTTTATTATAGCATAGCACACACCGCGCCCTATCACCCTGGCACCTTAGCATCCCTTATCATAAGTGTAGTTTACCCCTACAACAATAACCTATTTCGAAGGTTTGCGTCACATGTCACCCTCTGTTTTGATTTCTTGTATGTGTTGTGCTTGTTGTTTTTTTTCCAGTGTGTGGTAATAAATGGTTTAAATTAGAACTTTTCCCGTTCGTTATAGGTATCCTCCTCAGTCGTATTTCATTGGTCTGCAAATACAGTCAGCAACTCAAGTAATTTACCTATTATATTAGCCAGCGAAAATACGAGGAGACATTCGATTTGCACTATTGTTTATTATATTAGGTTCTTACCTATGAAATTGGCGTTTTGTATGAAGAATTTCATTAAGACTGTTTTCTCCATACAAATATTATTGAAATTTTTTTGGAGACGGCAAATCCAAATTTAGCTAAACTTAGTGTGTTATATCGGATAACATTAAGTTAAATATAGGCAGTGTTAATTTTTAAAAGTAACCGCTTTATATCTGCGTATCTAAGAAATAATATGGGAAGCTCATGAAAAGAGCTGCGCTCAAGTTTTTTTATTATGTGACTTAGCTCAGACATTAAAAAATATTTCATGTGAAACCTTGAAAATATATTCTATTTTCCAAATAATAAACATATTTGGAAATAGCTATAGAATCGTAGGAGTTAGTACATTATGATTAACGAAGAAAAAAATCTCCAATTTCATAGGTAAAGACCTAATATTATTCCTATGCGGAGTTATATTTCTTTTCATATAGTTACGTCTCTATTAATGGTATCATAGAAAAACGATAGTGAATTAAAAACTATTATCGGTGGTCCCATAAGCAAATGGGTCTACGGTTAAATTATTTTTTCCATCGTCCCGTCAATGGGACATCCAATTGAACTACGGAAGACAAAGGGAACTATCAATACTTTACTCGTCCTGATTATATTGACCCTCACCTTGGGGAAAATCAAGCAGGAACGTGAGAGTTTACACTTTCATATGTATAGTAGTAGTGTAACTTCCTATAATTTTAAAGTTTCTGATTTTTTTGTAGCAGTTAGAGTCATCAGTAATAAATAGAATAAAAATGTTTTCTAACTATTCTGTAGCTTGCTTTGGGTATAGTATAGGTAGGTATGTAGTTAAGAAAACTACCATATTAAATTAAAGTTACCTCTGTTAACTTCATTGTACTATCCCCTTTTACTTATTTCTTTTTATGCTTCTTATTGTTGTACAATAAAGAATATTTCGTTTGTTTGTTTGTTTAACTTGCTATATATACAGAGTGGAAAGTTTCAATGGGGCAGCCAAGGGAGGTACCTTAATCGTTGCAGCTACAAGAAATTGGTCTTAGGAGACTATCCATAATTTTTCAAAAAAATTTCATTCCCATTCACAGATTTTCAAAAAAATGTACGGTTAGCAAGAAAATTACCATTTCTCACAAAAAATTTTTTTCATGCTAATCGATCCTGTTTCGTATGCTGATCAAAAAGTTCCATGGGATCAACTGAAGTTTAAGTACTAGAAAAGTTAGAAATCAAAAAAAACTTTTCCCATACATATGCAGTCAATTAATTTTGTTTCACTTGGAACTTACGTAACCTCGATAGTTTTCTGAAAAAAGATTTACTTACCTACCTAGTTCAAATTGAAATAAGCTTCAAATTTCGAACTTTGTTTTCTTTTTATAATGCGTACTTTCTTTTGTTGCTTATGTCAAAATCTGATTGCGTGTGGTGTGCTTTTGCGAGTAGGTGCTTTTAGTTATTATTTTTTGCAAAAATGAGCTCAAATTCTGAACGTTTAGACTTGCTGGAAGCTTATTTTGTAAATAATAAAAATTCATTTGCTGCGTTGCAATGGTACAGGAGGAGATATCCAAATCGACATGTACCAACCAAAAAGGTTATTACAAACCTTATAAGAAACTTAGCCGAAGGTGGTTCTTTTAAGAAGAAATCTGTACGTCAACCATTTGTTTTAGACGAAAATTTGGAAATTTCCATTTTAACATTAGTCGAAGCGTTTCCCGAAACATCTTCAAGAGTCGTCGCTAAAGAAGTTGATGTCTCGCATACCCTGGTACTGAAAGTATGGAAGAAATATGGATATAAATGTTTTCGACATGGGCGACTAGTTCAAGCTTTACATACAGGGGATGCCGCTCGTAGACTAGCTTTCTGCAGATGGTTAAATGGGAAAATAAGTAGAGATATGCAATTCCTTGATTACATATTATGGTCTGATGAAACGAATTTTTCAAACAACGGTATGTACAACCGGCGAAATAATCATTATTGGAGCCAAGAAAATCCTCTCAGACTTTGGGAAACCCATAATCAAATTCGCTTTTCTTTTAATTGTTGGTGTGGTTTAAAGGGAAACGAAGTAGTAATGGTGGAATTTTATGAGGGCAACTTAAATTCCGACACTTACAATAACATAATATTAGAAAATGTATCAAACATTATTGATAATCTACCATTATCAGAATCACGAGTTTATTTTCAACAAGATGGTGCTCCTGCACACAACAGCCGAAACACTCGTTGTTCTTGAATAGACAATTTGGTGAGCAGTGGATTGGGACTCATGGCCCTGTTTCTTGGCCAGCGCGTAGTCCGGACTTAACGATGCTTGATTTCTTCCTGTGGGGCTATTTAAAAAATGAAATTTATAAAAAGAAATATGACAGTGTCGAAGAATTAAAAAACTCGCTCTGTACAATTTTGTATGGAATTCATCCAAATAAATTATTGGCCGCCACGCGGTCAGTACGAAAACGAATACATTTCTGCATTAATCAAAATGGAGAACATTTTGAGCACCTTATATCATAAAGTTATTAATAAAAATAATTATTATTTTTCAAATATTTAATGTTTAATGGAAATATTTAATGGAAAATATTTAATGGAAAAATTTACACTTACACCAATCATCTAGTCCCAAACTAAGCAAAGTTTGTGCTATGGATACTAGATAACGGATAAACATACATAAATATTTATATAAACATCCATGACTCAGGAATAAATGTTCATATTCATCATACAAACATTTACCCGTCGCGAGATTCGAACCCGCAACCGTTGGTTTCGCTGACAGGGTCACTATCCACTACACCAATCGGTCGTCATAAATAATTTTATTGTTTGATTGCATATGCATCTTCTTAATCATTTTTGTAGCTACAACAAAAGTTACCTCTTGTTATGGCCTGACAAAAAAATCTAAGTACTTTAAATGTATGAAAAAAGTTTTTTTTTGATTTCTGACTTTTCTAGTACTGAAACCTCAGTTGGTCCCATAGAACTTTTTGATCAGCATACGGAACAGGATCGATTAGTATCAAATTTTTTTTTTGTGAAAAATGGTAATTTTCTTGCTAACCGTACATTTTTTTGAAAATCTGTGAATGGGAATGAAATTTTTTTGAAAAATTATGGATAGTCTCCTAAGACCAATTTCTTGTAGCTGCAACGATTAAGGTACCTCCCTTGGCTGCCCCATTGAAACTTTCCACCCATATATAGCAAGCTACTCTATCCATATGCAAAAAATCACGACCTTTAAGATCATAGGAGGTTAAAAGTGTATCCTTACTGAACTATAGTAACTATATTTGGTTATCGATCCTAGCAGTCCAAATTGAAATACCTAACCTATTTTCCTGTAGACACGTTAACGAATTTAACGCAATGTGATAACGTCGAGTATTTATTGATTTACATAGATCACTGTACGTTCAGACATATTAATTACATCGGTTAGCGAAGCGAGAACCTTCTAATATTTTTCCAGCATTTAAATATCCTTAAAAAGCTTTTTCACAGAAAGGGAACAGGCTATATTTTGTAAGAGATATTTACTCAGAATATTTTGTGGTTAATTTATGTTAGATTCGGGCACCGTAACATATTCTACGCATATTATACGAGTTGGGTAGAGGTATATTTTATTTTCTATTTTGGAGGATTCCGAGAATCTCGGTAAAGATTGTTACGGCGCGGCGGGCGCCGTGCTTTGATAGCGCCAGTTTCACCAGTTGCTGAGTTTCGAAATATATTTACCAAATATATTTACTTACGTTACTTTACTTACCATTTAGAAAGTACTACATAATTTGGATCTTAAATATTAACATAAAATATACTGTGAAAATTTGGGCAAATATTTTCTACGTCTTTGGCTCACTGTAAACAACATTGGGTTTACGAATCGGAGGTCGCAGATTCGATCCCCAGCGGAGTACATGTTTAGTACTTGGTTTCGTTGGTGGTAAGTTATTTTAAATGTCGGCCTGGCTAGCTACCACCATCTTATCTAAGTCTGCCGCCAAACTGCAATTTGTTGTTGGTTGTCAGAGATAAGATTAACCGCCTCCGTGGCTCAATGTAAATAATATTGGGTTTACGATTCAGAGGTAGCGGGTTCGATCCCCAGCGGGATACATGTTTAAGTACTCGGTTTGGTTGGTGGTAGGGCATTTTAAAATGTCCGCCTGGCTAGCTACCACGATCTTATCTAAATCTGCCGCCAAGCAGCAATGTTAATAGCATTGTTGTGTTCCTGTTGTCAGAGATAAGATAGCCAGTCCCCCAAATGTGTTCCTCATCTTCACTTAACATCAGGTGTGATTGAGGTCAAATGCGAACCCGTCCTGCATTAAAAAAAAATATAGCCAGTCCTCCAAATAAGATAGGGTTTCCGAGTCAGTACGCTTCCACCTTCGCGCGGCCTCATCTTCTTGGGATGGTGACTACTGCCGTGAATTTAGCCTAAATCCTTAAATGTATCCCCAATTTACGTGTAGAGGAGCTAAATGTTAAATTTCATGACCTTCCTTTCATTAAAGATGCTATGTTATTTAGGAAAAAATAATCCTTATGATTAACCCTTCCGACGGTTATCATAAAATACATATTTTTTATTCACATTTAGCGGGTTCGATTCATGGTTGTGATAGGCGATTTTTTTTAAATCTGTGAATGTAGTTCTATTTATTATTAAAAATAAAATGATGTCTTCTCTCAGTAAAATATCCTGTCTTCAATATTTAACATACTTTCCCTCCGTGTGGCATAGATGTGGGACGCCCTGTATACATACAATATCGATTACTCCGCGACCGATTTGCGAGATTCATTTTGTATTAGATTAATTTGTATTCCCTCAAGTTGGTATTCTTAGCATTTCATCAAGAACTGCTGAAGGAGACCTCACCATGGGGTTACTCCTTAATTATCCTCCTTAAAGTAATGTGATTGCAGAGTATAAGACGACTGATTGCTCAATAATGACCCTTCCTTCGAAGTCAACGGTTGATGGTCGAATCCCGGGATATATGAACATTTACTCTCGATTCATGACTATTTATGTAAATATTTGCAAATATTGTATTTATCCGTTCTCTAGTAGCAGTCACTAAGGTTTCGCTTAGTTCGGGACTAGATAATTGGTGTAAGTATTTATTATTATTATTTATTTATTAAGTTATTAAACTAATATGTATGCGTAGTTATATAAACAGATGACATCGTATGAGTAATAGAGCTGGCGATGCACTCGAGACATAGAAAACGGAACTCCATTGAAAGTGGTTAAACAGGTTAAACAACCTGTTTAACCACTTTCTGTTACTAATATACACACAAACACAAAGCAATAAATAATGATATAATATCACTGACCTCTTTTTCAGGTCAGTATTTTTATTGCTTTGTTTAAATTTTTATAGTTGGACGTATCTGGGATAATACGTATAATTATAATTAACTAGCTTCCTCTCAGCTCTGCCTGGGGGAAACTTTTAATTTTCCAGGGATTAAAAGTACTATATTCTTCGATCCCTTAACAATCTTTCTATAAATAAGTCTTTCTGATGCTTATTAACGACGTCGGGAAAGGATACTGACTCTGACATTAACAATATTATTATGAAATACGACATCATTTTCAAACGTCAAGCATTTCTTTCAACGTAAGATGTAATATGATATCGTTTGTTAAATGTCCAGTTCAATCTATTGGAAAAAAAAGTAATAGGGGTTAAACATTTTTCTGTCAGTCAATATATCTAAGCCACCGCCGCTTCGAAATAGGCACTAATCAGTGGGAAAAAAGGCGGCGCTAGAAACCCACGGGATCTTTCGTTCTTTTTTTAATACAATTATAAAAGTACCTAATACAATTTTTAAATTTTTGGGAGCTGGGCTACAAGAAATAGATAAAGAAAGAAATTTATTAAATTCATTACAATCGCGATCTACCCTAAGGTAGGAACAAAGAATACGATCCTATATGCTGGGGTAGGAGAGAGCGAGCGCTCGCAACCCGAGCACGTAGCACTCGCGTAGCACGCGTAGCGAAGTGCCCGTTACTATATGTATGGTACCATTATTAGTGACAGTGCTACGGCATTATTTATACCCATTTGTTACAGAATTACTACTATCTGTCTTTATCTGGTAAAGTATCTGGCAAAATATAGGACAAAATATAGCCTGCGTCTAATAACGATTTACGTAGCACTTGCGTAGCATACATAGTATATGACGGTTGCTATACCGTAGATGACTATTTACATCCTTTTCATATATATATATATGTCGTCGATAGCGATAAATTAGCGATAGAATTCATTGTTCAAACGGTGAGCAGACTATCATAATACGCGGTTATAGGAAGTAAACCTGGTGGCGCTGGTATCGCCGGAAACGGTGCGGTGACGACGTTAACAGTTATATTGGGTCTTCACATCGAAATGGGACACACTTTGCTACCAGCCTTCAAAGGAGACACATCTACGACTGTGAGTGATTTGATTACCATTATCACCGACGCTTGGAAGAATCCGGTGAGTCGTTAGCTAATAAGAAGTTGATCATGGGATTTGTGCAAGGAGGAATTGAATACCAGGTCCGGTTGAATTCCACAGACTGCACACGGGGACCAAGTTGTATGGTTTTCTCTTCAACAGAAAGCATCTCAGGTGTCATGATCATAATCAAATGTGAATACGTTGTCGATTTCCTATGGTAGCTTGAAATAGTATCGCCATTGCCCCAACCACCCTTTACTACGCGACTGGCATCGTCCCGGTTGCTAGCAACGCGCACCACCCCACACGCACATCTACGACATATAGATATAAATCCTAGTTTGAAGCTAGGTAGATTACGTAATTAAGATTCACGTTGTACTCGCGTTTCAGTTGTGTATAACAGCTACAGCATTATTTGTTTCCTCCTCTTACAAAATATTCCTGTCGTTATCATAAGGGAGCGGTTAAATACGAAACAAAACCCTTGTTTTTAAATTGTGTCTAGATGATTTATGTGAGAGGATGCAGAGGTAGCACTCGCGTAGTGAACCGTAGCACATGCGTAGTAGACCTAGTACATACAGGGCGTCCCACGCCTATGCCACATGGAGGGAAACTACCTTGAATATTGTAGATTGAACATTTTACTGAAAGAAGACTTTATTTTAATTTAAAAACAATTTAAACTGCATTCATAGATTTTTAAATAATTACATGGTTGAACCGGGAATCGAACCCACTACACGAGAAAAAAATACCCTTTAGCTTTATCATAAGGCCTTCATCGTAAGGATTATTTTTTGTTAAATAACATAGTGTCATCAGTGTCAATAACATAGTTAACAAGACCATGGGATTCCAATCCACAAAAAATTCCGTAGACCGTACATACATCTCTTATATACTAATGGATATAATCGAATATCGAAGAAAATCTTACTTTTAGTTCAAAAATGGTTCACGTAGAACTCACGTAGTATATTTGTATGTATATGTATACGTAGTGTGGGGTGCTAACGATTCTAGTTTAGGTCACTTAACGCTTGCGTAGTATTACGTAGAGGGGTTACGATATCGTAAACAACGATGCTACGGCATTCATTGTGTTTTTTTCATACAAAATGTCTACAACCGTTATTACAAGAAACAAAATTTGAGTCTAGATGTTTTATATGAGATGATTCAGACTTAGCAATCGCGTAACAGATGTAATACAGTGTAGTGGCCGTTACGATATATTTATGTCCCTTTTCTTATATAAAATGTATTCTATCCATCGTCAGTTATAGTAGCAGTAAAGTACGGAAGGAAATCCTATTTAGGGTCTAGATGATTTATGTGAGATAATTCACAACATATCACATTATTTATTTATAAACTTTTGCTGTTGGCTGTACTTAGGTCTCTACAATAAAACATTATTTATGATGAGGAAGAAATATTCTCTTTGTTCCCGCCATAATTTTCCTGCTAATCGCATCACATCAGTCCTGCCCGTCATGCGTTTGTCTACCTTTCAAAGGAATACTTGTAGGGGTATTTTCATTATTGATGTGCTATTTACCTATGAATCGTATTTGTTCGAAGTTATGGATACACAGTTCGGCATATGGGCATCTAGTGATCTTTTATTGTATTGTATTATTACCTTTTTTTCACGACGACTTCGTCCGAATGGATGACGAAAGAAAAGAAATAGAAAAGAATTGACAGTAATAGAGATCGACCGAGAACATAACATAATATATAATAACATTCCATTCTCTATCTCTGGAGGTATAGCTAGAAAGTAAGTATTACGAGTTTAAACTTTTCCTCTTTACTGGTATATTATGCTAAGATATTAATATGTATACTTACAAATAAAAAATGTCTTCTAGAAGGCTGCCGTGCGGCAAAGGCAGGCGGCGTACCCTCTTTGGATTGCCAAGCTGCTGCGCTGGCAAAGGTAGCTGCCTGCCTGCTGGTCACCAGAAATTTGTCAGTGTATACATGTATTTCTCTACCAGTATGATATGTTATACTTATATACACCACTAATATACATCTACAACATATCATACAGTAGAGAAATATACCATTATTTTCCTTCCCGTTCCTATCTTTTATATGAAAGGTTCAAATTCTGTGAGTTTAATAACTAGGTTATTAAACCTAAAAACCACACACATTTAATACCTATCTCTATTCTGATGCTAAGGCTGGTTGTTTGTTTATTTGTTTATATTTATTTCGAAATCCACGCAGGCGAGGTCGCAGGCGGAAAACTAATACTTTGTAAACCGGTAATTGCACTGTCTCCCTTAACTCTAATGCTGACATTTATGTTTGGCGGCCTTTATAACGAATAATCGAGCGGGGTCCACCTGGTTTACTATGTTTTTGTTCTACGGTACCTACGTTATACGTATTACTATAATGGTATTTATTTTATTACTGGTACGTAGGTATGTTACATTAAAACAACTGTGGCCGGACTCCGACATTGAACCCTCGTCACGGGGCGGTGACGTTGTCGCCTACTTGCTAACCTACACTTAAATTATCTCCGACATTTCCCAAATTAAATTACAACACTTTACAAGTTACGTAAGTTTTTCTGGGGTGCCAACTTCTTCACGCCTACTTTACAAGTATAACTTTCTTATTTTTAGGTTCCAAAGCATTGTATACTAAAATTAGTTATGAGTTGCTATAACCCTGTAAGCCCTAACTTAGTGCGAGGACTGGCTATCTTTTTTAACACAGCCGGAATACAAGATCACGTACATTTGTTCTCGAGTCACGGATGTTTATATAAATATTTATGTACGTTTATCCGTTTCCTAGTAACCAAAGCACAGGTTTAATGCGGTAAGATGTAATTTGTCGCTATGAATTTGGAACAGTTGAACTTTTAGTATAAAATGTATCCAATGACACTCCAGGTATCAAGACGAATCTAACGACACCATGCACTTTGAAATCGGTCAAGCCGTCTAGGATAAACGATGCGCCAAAGGAACGGACATAGGTACAAACATGTACATATACATACTTATATTCGAAAAACATTAGCCTCCTTTCCATTTGGGTAATAGTACGTGTAATCTCTTCTTCAGTTCTGTAAATAAAACGAAATTTGAGAAAACCACATCACATCTCACAATGAATTCATATTCTTTTTCAGATAAAAAATAGCCAAGTAAATTCCAAACAACTGAAGATTCTACAATAAAAACGCAACGTAAAGTTTAAAGAGTAAAATATCCATGTTACAAGACAAATAGACGATACTTACATAAACCAGCCAAGTACGTGTCGCACTACGCGCATAGGGGTCCGTAGCTATTTCAAAGTAGGTACCTTCGAAGTTATTGTTGCAGTAGACTAATTTTATTTTGTATGGAATTTCTATGAACTTCGAACAGACCCAACTGCACCTTTAAAATCGACTACTACTTGTAAACTAATGGAGTCTAAGTAGCTGTGACAATTTTCCTTATCATTTTCGAGACTCCCTTGAGCACTTCTCGCTATTCTTCATACTTTCGGATTCGGCCATTTTCAAGTGGACGTGCACTGAAAAATTCACCTTGTATATGTTGATATTGCGAACACTTATCGAATTTTCCAAATCATAGCTTTAGCTAACTGGTTGGGTCACATATTAACACTAACAAAAATCACAATGTTTTAATATTTGGTGAATGGAACCCTGTATCGAGAAAATGGTCAAAACATCTCCCAATATTTTTGAACCGAACGATATTCTACATGGGTTGGGGTACAAAAATAAAAAAAACATTACCGTCACCTGAGGATTTAATTTCATTATTTTGTAAGCGTCATAACCATACCATGCCAAATTATTAACTTCGTAGTATTAATAGTCTGCGAGTTAAATGCCTGTGATATACGAACTGACAAACAAGTGGCTTTAGTGAATCTGGCGTTCCGTTTTTGCATTTGGCTAGGGAACCAGAAAAAGTAAACGGAAGGTAAGTCTTACCTAAATTTATAAGCACATGTTTTTTATTGATTTTTAATACCTATACTGTAATGTCCTTGCGGCTGATTTTAGGTTGACTATAGGAAACCTCTCAATGGGATAAATCTGCCTTTGTATCAACTTGTGTATTACAATTATACTGTTATTATTATTTATGTAGTACAATAAACTGTTTATAAACAAACATACAGAGACACAATACATAAGTATTCTTAATATCTACGTTGCAATTATCTCGTTCTGTATTCTTAGTGATAGAGTTAATATAATTTTATTTTAATTATTTATTTCTTTTAGTGAAACTTTGAATGCAAAAGACGAAGGAAGAGTCTGTTCTAAAACATCTTTCATTGCTGCAAGTAAAAAATGGAAATAAAACTGAAAAGTGTACATTCATCCCAGTCCCCCGATCATTCGATTCATTCATTTGTATGACAATCTAACATCTGAACCTGATCTAAGGGACGCTTCGTGAGCCATGACCTGAACTTTTAAGGTAGGTATTTCCCTTTGTATAGAATACAATATCTTCACTTTGAATTACAGAACCCATTTCCACAGTCGGGAATGTGGATTCAATGAAAGGAATAGCGTCACCAAAACTCCGATATTAAAATTCCACAATAAAAGGTGGATATTCTCATACCTATAATATTGGCATTTTAAGGTACAGTGTGAAACAAAGAATCTGATATGCACTGATATGACTGCATAATATAAATTAAACTATCTGAGGAAAACTAGAACGGTTTTGGATAATTTTTTATTTTGTGCCGAGTTCAACAATATGATAAAGTATCTAACTTGGCTCGATGTAAACAACAACGGGTTTAAGAATCGGAGGTCGCGGGTTCAATCCCCAGCGGGGTACATGTTTAGTACTCTATTTGGTTGGTGGTAGGGCATTTTAAATGTCCGCCTAGCCTAGCTAGCACCATCTTATCTAAATCTGCCGCCAAACAGCAATTTTAATACCATTGTTGTGTTCCAGTTGTTAGAGATAAGATAGCCAATTCCCCAAATATTTGGGATTCCGGGTCAGCACGCTTCCACCTTCGGCTTCATCTTCACTTAACATCAGGTGTGATTGAGGTCAAGTACCAACCCGTTTGCATAAAAAAAAAACTACTATCGAGACATTTTTTATTAAAACTTAATTTGTATTATGCAAGTCTCTATAGGTTTCTCTGTTTCAGAGTGTACCACCACTCATTTGGCGTACCATAAAAGTGACAGTATCGATTGGACAAAAGGTATCTACCCATTGTTTATTTGAATAACTTTAACATTTGGATACTAGTGGGAGTTTACTATCGTCATCATCAGCCGATAGACGTCGACTGCTGGACAAAGGCCTCCCCCAAAGGTCACCACAACGATCGGTCCTGCAATATATACATAATATGTAATACATACATAACATCACGACTTATATCCCAAATGGGGTGGTTAGAAATATCCCAAACAAAAGTGTTTGGGTGTTTCAAACATTAAGAGTTTGATTGAAACACGTTTTACCTTGTGAAGTATACAGAAATGCACACAAGACAGGGATGACACCATCGCCGTTGAAACGTACAAATCTATAGATGTTTCGATGGACAGTTCCTTAGTCGCCTTTTACGACACCCACGGGAAGAGACGGATGGATTCTACTCTATTTGAGTGCTGAAACCAGTAATTATAATAAAGATTAATAATACAGTGGATTAGATTGTAAGATGAGTATTACAATTGGAAGATTAGTATTACAACCCCAAGAATGGCTGAAGTGGGATCCCATATTGACAGTTTGTTATTAATAATTTCATCAGCTTTCGTCCAACGATTCCCGGAAGTTACGATTAAAATTTAATCTTTAATAAGTTTTTAGATTTCCGGATTAAATGAAAAAAAAATATCCTTCATTATTAATACAAATTGGATTTCACTGGAGAGCGCTCCAATTTTACGGGGCAACGGGCATTTTTATATCGAATCTAATTAATCTTTTGGTACGTGACGTAATTTCTGGGTAGGCACATGTATACATATACATCTCTATATAGAATGCTTGTAGGCAGCAGTGGCATAGAGCCAAGCTAGAATGATGTTAGTGTAAGTTACATTAAAGATATTCAACAAACATGTCAACAATTGTATTTCAGTTGTGCTGTGTGGTTTCGGCACTCAAATAAAATCACATTTCACCAGAAACATTTATAGATTTGCACGTTTCAACGGCGATGTGTTCATACGGATGTCATTTCTGTATATTTCATGGACGTTGTTTCATTCATCATAACGTTTAAAACACCCATACACTATTGTTTGGGATATCGCTGACCACCCCATTTGGGATAAAAGTCGTGACGTTATGTATGTGTTTCAGTTCAGGAGTAATAAATTTTATACGAAGTATCGATACATCGATTATGTAAAACCTCGAGACAAATTGACTGTAAAGATTATACAACAGCTATTGCTTAAGACAAAAGTTAATTTCAGGAAATTGCCAAAAAAAGGAATTTTGTGTTATTTAATTTTAGGTACTGTTATTGAAATATTATTGGCACTTCCATGACTTCCCATTCTTAATATTGATTAAATTATACACTAACCATTCTTAGCAACATAATTAATGAGAGTTTTTAATTGGCTTACGTTTAGTACGTAGTTAAGTGCATTTAACCTCTCTGTATAAATAAAAATTTATAACAATGCTGTTCTTTCTTAAAGAAAATGAAATTAAAATAAAATGTCTGAGCTTATATTGCCGAATAACTTTTTCCAACTGTTATTTTTTCTCTGTCGAATGTTTGCATGACCTTTCGAAATATTATCATAGCCGTTTGGATTCCGACCGAATATTGTACCTATGATATCAAAATATAGTTATTTGCGAGCGAACATTTGACTGACGCAGTTGCTAGTCTCTTATGAAATACTGGAAACTTTTTAAAATTGCTAAATTATCAACGTAAACGGTTCCTGAAACTTTTCAAAAATAATTACGAAGATACCGGTGACAAACATGATCAATGTATCATGTTGATCATGAACTAACGATGATACTAAAATCTTTTCTAAAAGCTAATGGATCTGTTTTACTTGAGAATTGTCAATAACATGCTTGAGGATACTTAGATAAATTATGTTAAATAAAATTTAATATGGATATAATATTTATTATGTAACCTATAACTCTTTATTGCATACTGGATGAGTTTTTTTACCGTAAGGAAAAAATAGGGCATATTTGGATAAGTGAAATAGAAGCTATCTTCGGCCGGAGCGTGATTCGATGATGTTTTTGAAAAAAAAATTAAATTACCTGTGTCAATAACCTCTATTTCACTTACCTAATACACCCAATTATTTTTCTAACGGTAAAAAACTAGATACATTATGTATACTTTATACAGGTTTAAAGTATACATAATGTACCTAGTTTTTTACTATACTATACTATAATTATGTATACTTTATACAGGTATAAAGTATACATAATGTACCTAGTTTTTTACTATACTATACTATAGTTATGTATACTTTATACAGGTATAAAGTATACATAATGTACCTAGTTTTTTACCGTTAGAAAAATAATTGGGGGTATTAGGTAAGTGAAATAGAGGTTATTGACATAGGTAATTAATGTACCTACAAATTGGAAAACATATACAAGGTCAAAGAATAACATACCTATTTAAAAAAACGAGCTTTGATCATAGTCTTATGTATGACTATATCCCCAAAAAAAAAATTCGTTGAACCTTATTTCTAAGACAATATTTTTACCGAACAAAGATTATCATCTGCATCGGTTAGTACTAAATACATACTTAATTTCAACTAGAAATAACTACGCATATACGAACCCTACCTAACATTTCGATACATATATCAGACAACAGATTGGCAACATAATGAACCCTTGTTTACTGACCATTTACGAGCTAGACGACCAACACGGCGCACAGCATCATTTCATATGATTGTGTTTATCTAAGGAGATCAATTTCAAAGTGTCCAATAGTAACGTCAATTACGCAGAGGCCTATAATCTACGCAAATGCGATGAAGAGCAAGCATCAGGAACCAACACGCTGCATGCACCATCAGAACGTACTTACAGACCGGCCGCAACTAAAGAAATAAAATAGTTAATTTACTACTTAAAACACATAACAATAGGTACATTACAATTTATATTATTAGTAATCACATTTACTTATATTGCGGTAACAAACGCTTAATAAAACATGGCTGCGCTAATGTTGGAGTGTTAGTTGGCCGGTAAACTTATATATTATTGAAATATGTTTTATTTTATTTTATTTTTATTTTATTTTATTCTTTTCGGAAAACCAACAGCTGGTTATAATAAAATTGATGCATTTTAAGAAGCATAAAGCTAATTACAGGTTTTCACTGATAGACTTACAATATAAAACTAAAAAGCTAATAAACAGCACTCGTACATAAAACATTTGAAAGCACACATACAAACACACTATGACAGCAAATCATGAGATGCCGGATTTTTTTTATTTTTTTTTCTAATTTTATCCTACTATTTATATTTATTATAAATTTATTATACTTTATTATTTCATAATCACAGAGCACCCAATTTTCCCCATTATACACGGTTAATTAAAATAGGAAACAATTTTTTGTAGAGCCACACGAGCAACCATACCATTTGGCAAACTAAGTATGCTTTACGTAGTTAAATAGCTGAAGCTAGATGATTTGATTGAAAGAATTGGCAGGTTCGCTGAGCTTAACGGATATGAACTAAAAGCAATACCAGTGTCAAAGGCAAAATTATTGTTGTTAACTGCAAGATCGCTGTACGCTGTAATCATTTATGTAGTTTTTGTTAATTGTGCAATAAAGACTATTTGATTGATTGATTATAATATTTGTTAAACGGTTCTCTAACATTTGACTTGGCTGCATAATATCCTAAATGCCTGGAAGTCTTTCTACATACTTACATATTTGACTAATGTGGAAATCTAATCTACATATTTACTTGTAACAATACCTACGAGTATATCTCTAGATATTACGAAACATGTACCTGCAGGTAGAACGAAAAAGTTGATGAAAGTGATAGTCTCAATATTTTATTTATTTTCTCTGGCTTTTTCCTTAATCCAAACGTAACGTCATGCACTTCACCAGATGAGCTAAAGTGTGGTTCGCATTTATTCGATGTTGGAGGGAAAACCACTCCGGTAAATAACACTTGACGCACCGAGTCCAGTCATAAAGTAGAGGTAACTTTATAACAACATTTATCAGAGGATTCTTCAATGTCATGTTCTCATGTAGCCGATTGAATTTTACAAATGACACTATGTACAGTTGGGATCATTATAATATAATTATGAAAATTTCAACTTTCTACTTCGAACGACGAAATGGCTACAGACGGACGCATGGCCTGACGGACGGACGGGCAGACGGAAAAACAGGTGATCTAAGTGTTCCGCTTTTTCAAATTAGTTGCGGAACACTAAAAACGAATCATCCATCATCAGAGCGAACAGAAGCGGAGATGGGGACGGACGCCAAACATTCCTTTAATAAATTACCACAATTTGTTACGTCTAAACTTCGAATTACTCTTGCTTTAACGTTTACCTAAATTTATGTAAAAAAAGATTAAAGGTAGCCTTGGAGCAGCTTTTTATCCGACTGCTCCAGGAAGGAGGGTGATGTTTTTGATATTTGAAATTTCCCAGTAAATGCATAGTCATAGATTTGTATAGCGACCAGTTGGAAGCAGAAATATTTTGTGATGATGTAATTGCTAAAAATAGAAGTACCTGCTCTAATAAAAACTTCGGTAAGTAATCCAAATGCCAAATTGAATTAAATAGAAAAACTTATCATTAATTCCTTTTGAAAAAAGCATTGAATGGAAGACATATTTTATAGAGATAAGGCAACTTTTGTACTCTGTTCTGGTGCAATAAAGAATTCTGAATGGCGATGTTATTGATTGATCATGTCAAATAATCTAAAAAATTGGCTTCGCCGATAATTTGTACCTAATGCAGGGAAAAAAATATTAAACAGACTGTTACTTCTTAAAAACATCGACTTCCAAAGGCATACAATGAATGTGGCATGTCATAAACGTGCGCACAAGACAAATACCATAGCATTCAAGACCTTTAGATGAAAATCTTCATTAGAAGACTTCGGTCGAATCATCTGGCGATCAGACTCTGCAGACCTACGGACGTCGTTACATGTGTTTCCATGAAAACTACTGTTGGTAATGAGCACCTTAAGAGTAAATATTACTATTTACGATATTCAGGTTGCAGAGACTAAAAATAGATTTGGGCCCAACACACTCCCCTTGAGAAATACAATAGGTTATTTTTATTATTGTTGTCATGCTAATATAGGAACCAATCTTTACTCGTTGTGTAGGTATGTTGGAAGAGGTAAAAATAAAACGAAAATTTCTTAATGGCCTTTGGGTACATTCCATAACAGAAGCCATTGAACACACTCATCAATCAAGACGAGTACCTAGTCTTAATATTATAATTTTCATGCCGTTTGTATCCAATTTTAAAGTCAACAAACTTTGAACAAAGAACCGAAGCCTGAATAAAGTCAAACAGAAACAAACACAATTATTCGAGTAAGAATTAAACGGAAATAAATTGACTTAAAATTTGCCAAGAATGATGTTAGGTAGGTAATGCGTGAATAGAAAGTAAAGAGTAACTGAGTATATCGATCTTAAATAATAAATATAAATAAATATCGTATAGATACATCATCATCATTTATCATCAGCCGAAAGACGTCCACTGCTGGACAAAGGTTCCCCCAAAGACCTCCACAACAATCGGTCCTGCGCGGCCCACATCCAGAAGCTTCCCGCGATCTTTACCAAAACGTTGGTCCAACTCATGGGGGGTCTGCCCACGCTGCGTCTTCCGGTGCGTGGTCGCCACTAGAAAATCTTTCCTTTTCAACAGCCGTCAGTCCTACAAGCAATGCGCCCCGCCCACTGCCACTTAAGTTTGGCAATTCTCCGGGCTATATCGGTCACCTTGCATTGCCCTTTGCACCCAAAGCCTTGATGCGCCTTCTTCTTATTGTATAGATACGTACTACATGATTTATATCTCCCTAAATAAAATACCTGTGTTTAAAGAGGCCTATATTCAGCAGGGGTTCCTTACTTGTGTGCGAAAGTCGTTTGTCGTCCTATGGCTGATATTATGGTGAAGCAATCTACCAAGAGATGGGGAGAAAATGGACGGGATGTGATCGGTCCACTACTGAGGCAAAGGAACATAATACCTACATTGTTAGAAGTATTACTAGGTAAGTACAATTTCGATTTCCAATTACTAGATGGAATACCTACAAACCATTCTTTATTTAGATACATTACAATATTCTGGTGAGAGTTCTCGTAGCTACTTTCTAGCTGAGATTTTGTAATTAAAAATTGCTTAAATCCCACAGAAACCTTCAAGGTTAAAGATGAAACTCGACCCCAAACAGACCTGGGGTCGAACAAAGACGGAGACCGGAGCGGCTAGGGCGAAGCTACAGTGTCCCGTGACGTCATCGACCGTGACCCACTTCGCGTCAGTCGGACCCCTACTACGGGTCATTGAATAACAATAAAAGTTAAAAAACCCGAGATCATATTTTGCATTTCGAAAGCGACATGTTGGATTTTTTTGATAAAATGTATTTTATTCTTTCAGGGGCAGCAAAGCCAACAAATTATTCAATATTAACAAAATATTTAAAAAAACTTATATAGATTGGGAAAAAATAGCTGTCCACAATTTTACAAATAAAAAATTGTCATATGTATATAACTGTAGATAGGTACAAGTAGTTTGAGAAGTTTACATAGAACAAGAAAAAATAAAGAAATAAAATATTACTGTAGAACTGCCGAAACTCAAGTGAATAATGTTTTCATTCTAATTACTAATACAATAATTACACAAAAACGCCGCCAGGTTTCAAGACGAATCTAACGACACCATGCACTTCGAATTCGCTCAAGCCGTTTGGACTACATGAGGTAAAATCGTAAAATATCACCCTCCTTTTTTTGGCATTCGACCACAATAAACTACTGCTCCTTCTTTTCCCACCAATTCCATTGAACCTAATAATGGAACTACAGAGACAAATTTTTCCCACTTTTTGTAATAAGTACCATGGTGTTTTGGTTATACTGATCCGAACGCTAGTACGCCGAAGCCGCGAGGGCGCTTCAGGTGTACACACGTGGCTAATATCTAATATTGGGTTAGCAATCAACGTGTTAACAGTACAACATCCACGGTTTTTACAGAAATGCACACGTGCAAGGGGGTCAGCTCAACGCTGTGCGCCTTTAAAACGTGCAAATCTGCTCTGAAGATGTTTTCGGGAAGAGACGGGTTGGTTCTATTCTTTT
This sequence comes from Oegoconia quadripuncta, assembly GCA_949316235.1. Taxonomy (NCBI): domain Eukaryota; kingdom Metazoa; phylum Arthropoda; class Insecta; order Lepidoptera; family Autostichidae; genus Oegoconia; species Oegoconia quadripuncta. The sequence continues at coordinate 19,646,836 of OX438752.1, read as the reverse complement.
TACGTGACTAAACCACACATTCGCCCCTTCTTTGAATGTCAAATGTTTAAGAAACATCCACGGTATTTTCAGAACCGATTTTTTTTTCTTAGCTCGTCAGAGTTGCTCCATAACTTTTATGATTTATGAACCCCATTAGATCCAAATTATAGAACAAAGATCGTTGTGATCAAAGTGGACAGAAGTTATTAGTCGTTTGGTACTTAATAATTGATAAAATAAATAAAGAAAAATATTTGGAGTTACCGAAGTAGGGGATAAACACCATAGAGCAATATAGGTCAAGGAGCAAAAAATGCTGGTAACGTTTTGCAATTATTAAAGACTACTACGGTGTCTGACCATAGAATATAATATTCTACTTATGGTACCCATGCATATTAACCCCCGACTAAAAACGACGGTTGTTATGTGTTTGACGGCGGAGACACCAGTCTCGGTCCAGATGTATCTCAATAATGCGTGGTCCGATTTGTGGGCTTTTTGTTTCTTTTAAGATACTAGAGAAATGTTCTATAACCATGGCCAATGAAAATAAGATACTTAACTTTTAACACAGTTGCCAGGGGGCCGATCGCGCTAAGTTTGACCGATAATACCAAAGCTAAACCATAACCAAAAACGTTTCGTAACGCGCTAATCATTTGAACGGAAATTAAACTAGTTTTTTTTTATACCTACTCGTGGTTAGCTCCAAACCATTTAGGTTTGGTTTTACTTTGGTAGTGACAACGATATTATCGTTCACAAAAAATAGCGTGATACCATATTTTACATCAGCTAAACTAAAGCTAAATCTAAACCAAAAGCGCGATTGGTCCCCCGGATCAATGCACATCAATATCCAAGCCGTTTAGAGGAAACATAAAATTGGCGGCAGACTTAAATAAGATGGTTAGCTTGCCCGGTTGTCAGAGATAAGATAGCCAGTCCTCCAAAAACAAGCTCACGGCACACGGCGGGGGTGAGCCCATCGCCGTTGAAACGTTGAAACGCACAGATGTTTTTATGTGCAAAGTCCCTTAGTCGCCTCTTACATACATACACCCGAAAAACCATATCCTCCTTCGTGGGGCAGACGTGTAAAAAAACCGATCCGTCACCAAACTCATGGAATTCAAAATAAAGGATGGTGTTCTGGGCGCCCACCCCCGCCTTTAAACTCAATAAGCTCCATGTGTGCGAGGTTCAATTCCATTTTGGTTGCCGATGGTCAATCAATCCACAGTTTTGTTTTGTTTCCCAATTCTACTCAAATGGAAATGTAAACCGCTCTAAATTGCTTTTGTTGAATTGTTTACGTTCACAGCTTAAATTATTGAACTGAGGGATCTTTTCGGGCGCGAATGTTCCGCACTAAACGAAATAGTTAAATTCAAATAAATACAAATAAGAATTATAAAAAACAACATCATAAAGAAGTTAAGTTTGACGACCGTTTGGTGTAGTGGTTATAAAATCTGCTGATATACCAAAAGGTCGCGGGTTCGAATCCCGCGGGTGTTTGTATGATGAATACGGATATGTATACCCGAGTTATGGATGTTTTTCATTTATATGTTTATTTACAAAAAAAATGTATTTGTGTAGTGTATCAACCATCTGGTATACACAACACAAGTGTAGTTGCTTAGTGTGGAACTAGATGGCGCTGTCTGTATATATCCAAGGATATTATTATTAAAAAGTTTGTTTGTAAGTTTATATGAGGTAATCTCTGGAACTACTGATACGATTAAAAAATTTACTACTTTTTATTACAAGCTTTTATTTAACTTGCTTTAATGTAGGTAGAGGTAGGTCTGGAAGAGATCGCTCTTAGTGATAAGGCCGCCTAATTGTACTCTTTTCAGTATTGTGCTTTGTGAAATGAATATTCTCCTTTTGTGCAATAAAGTGTATTTGTATTGTATTGTATTGTATGTAATTATGACCTATCATAGATCTATTTCGCATTAGGTCCATTTCTTATTAGGTTCACTAATGAAAAGTGGTTACAAATGGTTTACTTTTAATAGATAACCCCACTATAATAACCTAATAATACCTAATAAACCTAATAAAAAATAATAATATAATAACCCAAATAATAAAAATAATAATAATTATAATAAAAGCTATGGTTAAGATGAAATAACAAAGTAAATGAGCGAATCTTTACATGTTCTCTCGTTAGATGCAGGCTGCTTCCAACCGCTCGCTGTGAAAATCTATGGACGAGGCCAATGTTCAGCAGTTGACGTCATCACGCGGCTCAATGTAGTCAAGACGTGCGTAAGAACTACAATGTAGGTACAATGGTCAGACTCTCCAAATTCTTTTCACTAACATTTAATTGGTAGGTAGGCAATACCGAACACTTCCACAAGAAAAGCAGATGTATATTTTTTTTATGATTGATTGGATTCGTCTTTGACCACAATCTCACCTGATGGAAAGTGACGATGTGGTCCAAGATGAAGCACGCGAACCCCGTAAATGCCTATTCACTCTGCTCTTGAATATCCCAAGGTTGTAGCATTCAGGAAAGACTGACACCGGAAGGGAGTTCCATGCCTTGGCTGTTCGGATGATGAATGGTCGAACTTCTTAGTGGGAATGTTCGGTATATTAACTATATACGGGTGGAATCCCTCCCCACGCATAAATAGTGGTCCGAAGGTGGAAGGACGACGGTGGAATATATCCCAAAAAGGTTGTGCATATACTCTACAGGTACTACTTTCTTTGCATTCCTTTATTCATAATATGCGACCGTACATCGACTAGTACCATACGAAAGAAGAAGTTCTTATTTCTCGTAGTTTAGCAACGACAAATGCTGATGTGACCCATGTCGGCAAATTTCTGGTGTAATCAGATCTCCGTTGGGATTGAGCCATGCCAGGATGAGCGCTCATCTTGACACGGCCACCAATACCCCCTTATATATCGTTTAAACGACACCGTAACGTCAGCTTCTGTTTTTTTGTGACTTGTTACGACAAATTATTGGTGTAATACGAGACCATGTGTTTATAATTATAGCCATAGTTAGTATATATAATATAATATGCCAATTTATTACTTATGAAGCAATTTACACTACGGTTTTAAGTAACTATTATCATTCTAATCCTTCTCGTTTCTTCCATTCACTCTTGAGCTTTGCTATTTTTCCCTTTTTATACACCGAGGTCTTGAGCTTCTTCTCGTTTATTCTTTTTTTCTGCGCTATCACACTCTGATCCCCATTAACGCGTGCATCTAATTTCTCTACTAACAGTTCTCGAGCTTTCTTCCTATTTTCATCTTGACATCGGCTAATGTGACATTTGATAACTGTACCTGCAACAGATTTATAATAATACTTCTTTTATTCTACGTTCTTTGCACTCACCAGAGAGTATCTACTAAAATCATTTACGTAGTCTGCCGCGGCGCAGGGCAAATCACGTGTGTCTTTTACGCAACGCAAGAGCTGTCTATTCTAAGAAATTATTACACAAAGAATGGGTTAACTAAAAACAGTTGTTGTATATGTACCTGTTTGGTGTAGTGGTTAGCAACTCTGACCACTATACCAAAAGGTTGCGGGTTCGAATCCCGCTAGGGGCATATGTTTGTGTGATGAATACGGACATGTGTACCCGAGTTATGGATGTTTTCATTTATAATAAGTATTTATTTACAAAAAAAAAGAAATATTTATATAGTATATCAACCATCTGGTATCCATAACCCAAGCCTATAGTTGCTTCCTGTGGAACTAGATGGCGCTGTGTGTATGTCTAAGGAAATTTATTTATTTATTATTTATTATATGTGTAACCCCTAATTGTGTTCTATTATCATCAAAAATTATCTTGTGCATTTATGAGGGCAATAGTGTCGAACTAGTCCTTGAAAGGTTACAGGTGTTATCTTTTATGTAAAGTTAATCAATATGCGGCTTACGTTCTTTTTAAATTGAGAAAATAAGGGAAAATGCAGCATTGGCTTTGGGTAGGTATAGTCCAGTAATATTTTCCCCAGTTTTACGTTTTTCCCCAGTTTAAAAAAATGTAAGTACGGTTTAAGCACCTTTGATAGTTTCACATAAAAAAATACGCTTGAATTTAACTTGTAAAGAAAATCGAGCTAGATACTCCGATTTATGGTCATCGTACGAATAGTAATTGTATAGAAGAGTAACTAAGGCCAAAAAAAATGGTACCTCGAAATAGAATGGGCGGGGCGTAAAATAGGCATTCAGGTTCAGCATATATGGAATATACATTATTATTCCTATATTCATATACATTATTATTCGTATATTTTGTAATTACAAATAAAAAATAAAAAGTTGATCATGCATGTGTTTTTATGTTGGAATATAAGACTATGATGGAGGCATTAGAGTAAATAAATATGACCTAATGACCTGTTGGAGTATGTGTAAGGACCACACAGTTGGCATTCTTGTTGACAGCAGAACCACCTGGACCCCCTCCCGTTACAAATCGCTCCATCAAATCTGACTCAATCACTTTAGGAACTTTAGAATAGTCTATGGTATGTTTTGAAGCTGCCAGTAAGTGAGGTAATCGGGGAACGACCTGAAGGAGTCGGATTGGTCTTCGAAGCATGTCAAACAACTGCTCCTCTACGTAGTAGAGCTTGTCCTTTCTGAAATATAATATTTTATAATTGAGTAAAGTTTTGACAAATGGATTTCCTGTGAGTGATATGAATGAAAGTGATATTTAGTTATGAATGTACAATATTTATAAACAACTTATTATAATATAATACAATTGACAAATTGTTTTTAAGTAGTTACTTTTATTTTATACAAGCAGAACTACTCAAACAAATAGCGAAAATTCTCCAGCCAGCATCAAAATACATATACATATTACTTTCATCAAAAAAAGATTTTCAAAATCTCTTTACAACTCTCTTCCTGCTTCCCCAATTGCCAACTCGGCCGGGTACTGTATGTTACAGGATAATAATTGAATCATAATATATGTAATGTTGAAGAGATTGTCACAGGAATTCAGAAAACATCAACAATATTACAATAAGTGTTATTGTTCAGAAAGTGAAATTGATTATCCAAAAGGATACTCTCTCGCCTTACTCACTCTTCATCAACATAGGAATGAATAACTTAACACACGCTTACACACTTAGCCAGCATTTGTGACTGTTTTTCCACATTTCACTATCACAAGTACAATCAATAGAGCTTGGTCGCCCTTAACTGCATTACAAACATCTAATACTTCTTAAGATTATTTCAAGTATCTAGCCAATATGTAATGCAGCAATCAATGAGGATCATTTGCTTACGTCAATATAGCTTTACATATGCCCCATTATCAATGCTAGCCAAACTTGTATTTAAAAACTGGGTAAAATTCAAGTGTTATGCAATACATATCATGTTTATGGCTTTTAGTAGGTCGGATAAAAGAGATTGAATCAAAAAAGTTGTTAGTGACTTTATTCTAATCTAAATTTAATAACATTACGTTAAAATTCGGGGCTGGTATGTTAGCGTACCATCAGAGTGGGTGTATCACTGGTATGCCTGTAGGTATACTGGTATGTATACCAGTTAGAGAGTTAGCGATTACAGATGTATTTTCCTGTTCTGTTAGTGGTACTTTAGTGTTCTGTTCGTGGTGTTGATGGCAAAAATATCAAATTCTTATATATATACCTGAGACCCTGAGTTTGGGGATCTATCAGCTATAGTGATAGATCCCCAAACTCAGGGTCTATGGTATGTCCACTAATGTATAATTCTCAACTTATCAAGTCTTCTAATAAAGACGAAAAAAAAATGTGCGAAACATTTTGTGCCTTCTGCACTTTGGGTCTGAGAGCGCACACAAAAGTTTTTTTACCTCAGTACCTAAAATATATTCTGTACACTAAAATAGTCTATTCTGTATACTAAAATAGTCGCAGGTGTATATTGCCGATAGGTTTTACAATGGATGCGTAACTTCGGACTTACCTGATAAGCAAATGTAATATCTTCCGGATTAGTTAGTGATTTGTTTCGTAAAAATTCTTTTGCAATCCTACGTCTAAAATATACAGGGTCGGTCAAAGTAAGAGACTTGGAATACGTTATCAAATTTTTGTATAACCTTAATATTTCTAACCTAGTAATAGACATGGTATGTATGCTGTTATAATCTATAGGAATTCCAAGGGTTAATGGATTTAAATAAAACCACTATGACGGTAATAGATAAATACCTAGATTATACAAAAATTTAGAACAAGCCCTCCCTCATAAAATAGTCCGACACTCTGAAATGTTATTTGACATTGACAGTTTGTTTTTCTTTTTTAATTCACTCCACTTGGCGAAGGCAAAGGAACTTTTGTTCATACAGCCATGTCTAATTTCTCTTATTATTTCAGTTTAGTGAGGTCAGTCTCTATTGTTGCGCCTGTCAGCCGAGTCCGATAATTTATTTCCGGCTTTAGATTGACTGCTTGTACATTGAAGGTGTAAGCCATTGTATTATAGCTCTGAGTACTGAAACCTATGGAGATGGTCTATTATTCTATATGAACAATCGGTTATACAAATATGATGGAAATCGACATTGTAATCATAAACATATAGCCATCTCATTTTCTCAGTACCTCTGAGTACTATTATAGGTACTCTTTGGGCGCAGGCACCGACCGGCGAGTCGACGACCTTTCGAACTATCACCTACTCCAATTTTTTTTTTTCGTTTTATTCTCTCGTAAAAAAACAAGTAATTCGTTGTATAACTTAGCGTATACAGTCTAGTTGTAGTGTATGAATCACCTTTCCCCGAACATACGTAAGGCAGTCGATACTTCTTACCATCTTTTAGTCAGTAAGTTAATTAGACAATAAACGACCATCGTCGAGACAACTTGTGTGTCTATTTGTGTTACTCCCAAGTCCCCACACCGCATGGCGACCCTGCCAGTGCTGCCTTTGGGCAGTGCTGGTCAGTGAAAAGTACAATTTTAATTCCGTAACTATAATAGTTTTGTGAAAAAGCTAAATTTTTGTTTTCTAACTTTAAAATAAATAAATATGTGACATTGAATATAATCCTCGCGCACGAATAATGGTGAAGAATAATTACGTGCAAAGAAAAAGCAAAATATTGAAGAGAATATTATCTACATAGAGAGACTGAGAATGTTGGTGAGCGAGCGTACCAGACGTGAAAGTAAGCTGGGCGCTGGGTGTTGAAGGTGTCGTAGATGGATGGCTATAGCTGGGCGCCGGGAGAAGTTGGTGACCGGAGGAAACATCAGGATGGAGCAGGAGGCACGAATAGGCAGGTTGTGATAAGCGGTCGGTAACGAGTGACAAAAGTGAATAGTGAGTGAACATGACAGACATTTTTTTTATTTTTTCCCTTATTTCTTTTAAATATTTTCTCATTTAAAGAAAAAAAAAAAAAACTTCGCGCATTATAATATGCGATAATATATTTTTTTTATTATTTACAAAATATAAGATGGTGTACCACATTACAATTAATACTTTGGATAAAAAAAATTATAAATTTATTATTATTAGATTTTTACGAATGAAGAGTAGAAATTTATTTTTAGAAAATGTTTATGGTCGATTACTAAGAGTTATTTCTGTGTTTATAGTGTTGTTTATAGTTATAGTGAACTGATTTTACGTACAGTTCAATTTAATTAAAATTTAAGTATGAAAATGTGACACAAATGATATTTAACGATGTTTACGCGAACAAATTTTATAACTCACTATAACTATAATATAGCTCTATGTACTCATAAAACCCATGTTAACAATAATAGTATTTTAGTTTGCAATTTCAAGGTAAGTCGATAGTCAAGTTAACCAAATTGTTGAGATAAGTGAGACAATTTAATAACACAAACCCTATTAATTTATCATCATTTGTTCAGAGATAGATATTTTACAGTATTTTTTTTAATTCAATTAGCTTGAAAATGTTTTATAAATAGATATAATTTAAATTGTCTTATGTTGCACATAATTTATGTATTGCATGAAATATTTAGTATGATTGCCTGTGTGCTATTTTTATTATTAAATTATCAGTTGTCTAATGTATAACGAAATATAATTTATAAATTAATACATATTTGGCAAATGGCAAATAAATTATTTGGCAATTGACGTAAGTAGTATCAAACTGAAAGTAAATTTCTACCAATTTTAAAGTAAAGATATTTTTATTCATTGGAAATATGTTTTAGAAATTTAAAGTTAACGAATCCGCGACCGGTTCGAATCCCGGTAAGGGTAAATATTTGTGAGAAAAGCAAGAACATTTCAGTTATTTAAAATATTCACGCATTTTTTTATATCAATAATATATGATAATGCTGAATGCTACGTAAGCTGTCGCAAAATTTCATGTTATGATTATTTTATTACCTTTAGGATATTTTCATAAATATTAACAGAAATATGAATTCTTACAGTAAATTTTAAATTTCAATAAGGAGTAGCAAGTATTCATGGTTAATTAAACAAAAATTCCGAAACTTTTACATATTTAGATAAACATTACAAACGGAATTTACTAGGTTATCAGATGTCTATAGATCTATACAGGTACTTATTGAACGAACCAAATATTGTGGGGATTAACACAAATACTTGAAAAGAAATTAAATATATTTATCAGTGTGAAATACTAATGTCATATTATTATGTCTCATTCATAACGAAATTAATTTATTTACAGAAAAGTTCTTTATCTAGTTCCCTTTTTGAGTCATGTACTTAGTGTCCATTACAGTTTCATGGTAATTGTATTTCCGTTGTATAAAATAATTGATTGCAGAAGATTCAAGAACGCAGTGTCTAATGTTTTTAGTTACGTAGGTACTCATGTTTCATATAAACAAGCGCGTTGCAACTTGCAATGCCAGGTCATATAGCGACAACATATTGTTATTGTTACTGAGAATCATAATGCTGATGCACAATTTTGGTAGGTATCACTGTGGCAAGAAATAAGATAATGGCATTACTGACACATACTTGCCTGTGATTTTATGATATTTACATACTTAGAAAGTATAGCTGCATACACAGATAGTTTAGTTATCCGAATATTTTGTAGCAGCGAAGTTAAGAATGTATGAGGTAGAGTTCTTTTTCAGGAAATAGTATCTTGCATTTTATTTTTTCTGGAAAGTTGTTTTGTTGGTTTATTATTTAATTTCGACGTGGTGATGAAGTATTATAGATAAACGAGAAGTTTAGGTCAAGTAGATAGATTATGGTTAGGTATTTGTGAAATCTTTTTGTTACCATCGAGTGCATTTAGGTACTTTTCTCAACGGTAAGATAAGATTGAATCGCATAAGCGTGGGAAAAGATTTATGTAGAGTTGATGATTTATTGTGATTTGAATGATAGTGTTTTATAGATAGGTCAGGTTTATGTCAAAGGTTAGTTCAAAGTTGTTGGGAATCATTTGGTACATGAGATTTTAAGAAACATAGGATTGATCACCCATATGTGATGTAAAATTCTTGTAGACCAAAGTATTCAATTTGTATGTGTATGTAAATTATGGTATTAGAATGAAGGGCAATTGAGTATTAGGTACACAAATAAAGGTACTTTGAGGGTCAGGTCCTTCTAATTCGATCATGGTGTAAACGAGATTTCTCTGTGAGAATTGTTGGAGTCCTATTAAATTAAGGCCCCAAATAAATGAATACAGGGTATGCGCATAACCCATACTAGGTACAAAGATGCCTATGTATTTAGGAATAATAATAATTAAGAGTCGACTCAAGTTATTGAAGTGATATGTACCTATAAATATTTAAGATGGCTGGCCAGCCCAAATGATGAAATGATTTAAGGTGTACCTATGAATGTATGTAAGATGTAGTGGTAAATAATATGGAGAATGAGAAAGGTAAAGATAGGAAATGTCATTAATGAAAAATAACAGAAATGTGAAAATAAATAATGTCGTAGAATGAATTTATTTTTATTGTAATCAATCATGCAAGTACAATAATAAATTACAAAGAAATTAGGAGGAATAGGAGATAGGTAGAGGTCATTTAAAATTTTATGCGTCTCATAAATAGAGAATAATTATTCACAATAAATTAATAATTTCATATTGTTAACATGGCGTTTTCACTTTTAAATGTAATACGAAATAAGTTTTGAGTACATAAATTGTATGAATATAGATTTTTTTTTAAATGTGAGAATTTAAAATGTGTCATTATGGAATGTATCTACATATTTAAAGATAATTGTGGTACACCTACCTATGTAGCTTAAGTTTTATTTTATTTTTCAATATAGACCTACATACATATGTTATACAAATTGTATTGTTCTCTTGTATACTACTTCATTGTCGTGTTAAATTTTATATAGAATTTGTAAATGTGAAAGTTTCTTTTTACATCGGTAAATTCAATAGGTTTGTGGGATACAGGTATCCTTTCAAAATCATTAATTGTAATTACAAAACATTGTTTTTTTTTATTCAAATTTTAATGCCGTGTGCTAATTTTTAAACATGTTAAATCATAAATGTGATAGGATAAAATAAATATGATATTATTTGTAATAGAAAAATTTTCCTAGTAATTTTGTTGTCATAAATAACACAGACACAATAGTTCAAGCAATTTGTATAATTTAAAATTTAAGTTTTTAGTGTTTTAAGTATATGTAGTGTTATTGTTTTATGGTTCAATTTTAATTTCCTTTTGGATTCTTTTTGATGTTCTTAGTACTGCTTTTAGTGTGCATTATTAAAGCTAGAGTATATCTGTTACTAAAACTATACTGAATATTATAAAAATTATATTTCACAAAATTGTTAAAACAAAAATATATTTTTGATGTATTTTCTTATCCTGTTAAAATCAATTGAGTATTTAAAATGAGTTATATGGACAAACAATTTGTATCTTCTCTGTAGTTTTTTTTATATTGTAAAATTTAATTTTATTGGTGTTGCTCTTTTACTATTTTGTTAAAATTTAAGTAAATAAGTATGAAATTTTATTAACAGCAAGAAAAATTTTAAATTGAAACTAAATGATTTATTGTATAATATCTGAAATTTCTCATTTGCCATGTTTTAACATTGTAAAAATTAAACTGAATTTTTTTTTCTGAATTTTTCAAAAACAGAAAATAATTTTGGCATATATTTTCTTTTAAAAAGAAAAGGGGGAAGGTGTAGTGTATGAATCACCTTTCCCCGAACATACGTAAGGCAGTCGATACTTCTTACCATCTTTTAGTCAGTAAGTTAATTAGACAATAAACGACCATCGTCGAGACAACTTGTGTGTCTATTTGTGTTACTCCCAAGTCCCCACACCGCATAGTCACGGTCAAGTCATTCTTCAATAAAGTGGCAGAATGCTTTACAAAAGATTTTGGCGGCTTCTTGTGGGAACCCGAAAGCTTCGTTACGCTCTTTAATTTACACTTCCCTTCACTTGTACACCATCACTAACTTTTGCTGCACAATATTCTGCCATTATGCTTCAAAAGTCAGAATGCACAAATTATAAAGAAAAATGCAACTTCACTCGCCAAGATCCCGCCAAAAAGCCCTCACCTACTCCAAGCGTAGATAGACGACTCCAAGTCCTACCTACTCTATGTCACCGACTCGGTTCGGTCAGTGGCCTAGGGGAAAAACCACGGTAAAGAAAAAACTTCGTAAACCAAACCATAGACAGAAAACATACATTTATTTATTCCATCTAACAAAAATTGACAGCAGTAGAATGAATGAATAGACTCTTTAGACATTATCTGAGTAATCTGTGTGCACGACGATGACGACCGACACAGTCACTCACAGTTTGGAAGTAAAGGAATTAGAATATAGTGTTATATGATAGTGTTTGGTGGACATATCAGACAGTACAATAAACAAAGAGAGGTAATTATGTTAGGAGTGCTTCGTTCCGACGCCAATTTAGTTGCGGACGTCAACACCATCACAGTTGAGGCGATATCACTCATAGAAAAGGAGTTGCAGACTCACGATGTGGTATCAATGGTATTCCTTTTGTATGATAAACATGATACAGCGTTGAAGCAGCTTACCGTCTTAGAAAGGGAAGACACTGGCGGCGGGGGGGATTTGCTATCTGAATGGGCCCAAAGTGCCCAATCCCAGTCTACTTGGAGACACAAATTTTTAGAAGCTCTAGCTGTCTGTCAGCTCCCTAAAATAATCAGGCAGTTGGGTATTCAAGTGGACTATGTTAAAAAACACTACCAACCAAAAAACATTCATGTCGCATTTCATGTGAACCCAATGAAAAAAGCTCTATATCTTTTATGCGAAAATATAACATGTGATTACCTTGACAAACTGAAGGGTAATTTAAGAACCTATGATTGTGATACTACTGAATATAAACACTGTGAACTTGTGTTTTTGGAACTAATGTGTAAAGAGTTTATCATTGTAAATAATCCAAATGAAAAAAAAGATTGTGATCAATATTTTCAAATAGAAAGCCTTGCTACTGTCATTGATCATTATCCTAAATTAAGGAAGTTCGCTTGTGATTTAAGACAGATTGAGAGGAGATATAAGGTAGATCAGAAACTAAGCAGTCCTATTACAAGCAGTACTCCCACACCTAAATCTGTTCAAGATGAACCTAAGGAATGTTACGATGAAGATGACAAATTGACCGCGAACGCTTTCCAAGACCTTTATAAATACTTAAATGAAATTGACATGGAAGAAACACCTGTGAAGAATTTGAAATCTGACACCAAAAGATATGAAGGAGCTTATGAAATAAAAAATTCTAAAAGACTAGGTGTGTGTTATATAATTAATCAGGAACAGTTTTATCCATCTAAAACTAGCATTGAAAGTCTGAACACACCTTTGGACAAGCGACTTGGATCCGATAGGGATAGAAATTTTCTTGAGAATACCATGGCTTCACTAAAATTTGAAGTTATATGTCATAGTAATCTTCCCCACAAACAAATGATGGAGTATATTAAGGAAATCATATATTACAGGGTTCATTATGACGACAGTATGTTCATGTTGTGCATACTGTCCCATGGAGTCCGAGGACATATTTATGCTACAGACTGTGTAAAAGTAAAGATTGACGATATACAAAATTTATTAGATGAAGGTTTTCAAAAACGAAAACTTTATGACATACCTAAAGTCATGATATTGCAAGCATGCCAAGTAAATAATAGTGATCCTCAGCCCCCTCTTGTAGCTGATGGACCAGTAAAATTTGTGCGCAAATCAGATTTCCTTGTCTATTGGGCTACTGCTCCTGAGTTGGAGGCATATAGGGATGAAAGGAAGGGTTCTATCTTTATTCAGATGCTATGTTGTGAAATTAAAGATTGCGCTAGAAATGAGCATTTATATGACATATTTACGAGAGTAACAGACAAGGTTGTAAAAATCTGTACAGCACATAATCGTGAGCAAATACCTTTGTTTGAATCTACATTAAGGAAAAAATTGTATTTACATTTTCCTGAATAATACCTTAAGAACATATATACAGGAAGTGTTATATTTTATGGAATTATGTATTAGTGTTCTATATAGGCATTAGTGTCTAAGATAGTTGTCAAATAACTGTTGATTTGGCAAAACTAAAATATAGCAGACTACTGTGTTTCAAATACGAAGATAACTCAAGTCACCCTTTTTATCCCCTTAGCCATCTCTCTCTAATGCATTAACATTGCAAACAGTACTATGATACCCTGACAGTTATCTTATTACTTGAAATGCTAGTAAATATTTTTGTATAATTATTATATGGTACAGGTAGAAGACTAATTAAATAACAAAACATTTGTAAGTAATATTTTCTATATTTATTGCGACATCAGTCTTTGTAAAGTCCATCACAGCAGCTTCCAGTTGCTTTCTCTCTTCATTTGTTTTTAATTTAGACCACATACTATCCAAGTATGACCTCTGATATTTCTGTATAAACTTAAAGCTGTGCTTCAATGTAGCTCCAACATGTAGAGTCCGTAATTGCACATCTAGTTTCCCAATCTTAGTTATAAATGGAAGACTGCTCGTAACAAATCTATGAGGCCCATGTCTTGATCTAATTAATGCGATCCTTGTATTCTCATTACAATATTTTGTTAAAAATCCAGCTCTCACTGCAGCTGTACCAAAATCGCCGTGTAGCTGCTGAATCTTACTGAGGACTGTTTCATGAAATATTTTTGATTTTAAACCAAGAGGTTTGTTCTCACTAACAATGTGAGAATTAATTTCAACAGTAATATACCTGTAAACAACGTGGACTTAAGTAGGTGGGTAAGTAGAACTTTATACAATACAAATACACTTTATTGCTAAAGGAGAATATACATTTTACAAAACACAATACAGAAAAGAGTACATTTAGGACAATATTAATAATCAAAGAAAATTACATAATTATTTACCTACCTATTTAATTTAATTTTATATTGGCATATTATTAACCTTTAACGGGAAGGAAAAAACAACTGTGTAGTTTTTTTATATCAGTAATATAAAAGTCAATGTCAATAAAGGGAGCGCAAAAAATTTGAAAAATAGGTATGCAGTCAGTAGCAGAGTAATTCTCACCTGTGTTTAAACCGTACCATCTTACAATCACACAAATTTTAATATTGCTAATATTGGTGTGTATTACTTCAAACTATACCCACAGCTTTCCGTATATTCATAGTACTCTGTGCCCACACCAAGTAACAAATCTTTGTTGAAGTGCTTTCTGGCTATAATATGGTTGAGGTTAATAATGGTTTGGTTATACAAAGTGCTCTGTGGGTTTGGTATAGTTCTTTTACTCTTTGCTTGACCTGGATTGGATATTGTGTAGATTTTGTACTCCTTGGATATTGTACAATATAGGTAGGTAGGTACCTCCGTATATAAAAAGTACTCTGTGGTAGGTACTCTGACCCAATCCCTCGACGCTCCTCCAGCACAAAAATCAGAATACTTTTTTCGGATTGTTGGAAGGCAAAGGGATCTGAGCCCATACAGCCTACCCTAAGTGAGACTGCTTTACCAAAGATTTTGGTGGCTTGTGGTGGCCGAAGCTTCGTTACGGTTACACCATCACTGACTTTTGCCGTACAATATTAACTTCAAAACTCAGAATGCACAAAGTTCAAGAAATCAAAACAAATTCAACATCACTCGCTGAGTTCCTACCAGAAAGCGTCCAACTCCCGTATTAACACCAATGAAGTGGTGGCCTTTTGATTGTTTGAACGACAAGGTCCATACGCAGCAACATAATGTTGCATTTTCGATAAATGCTCAACAGAATATTCTGCGGCAAAATCCGTGTTGTTGTACATCTAGGTGGACATTGCATTTATGTAGATATTTTAAAAGCAGAATAATGCGTTACAAGCATAGACTTATACATTAATGTCTGCACAAAAAAAGCGTTGCCGATGGCAACGGAAGTGGAGCAAACGTAAACGCAGCACGAGAAGAAAGAAGATTAGAATTACTTAAAAAATGATTAATTAGACGCCCAAGAGTACCTTGTTTAGCTAAATTGTTTTGAATGCACTCGTTCATTCTTTTGTTTGGTTTTATTGGTTTTGTGCTTAGCCTAACGAGGTTTTCGTGTGTACCTATGTCTGACTGTAAGCCAGAATGAATGAATGACATGTGTTGTCTAGATTGTAGTTGAGTGAGTGAGTATGTAACGAATGAAGTGACTCTAGTTTAGTCAGCTCTTCCCCGCTCCTCCCTCAGTCAGACCACGTACCTATGTTATATTACTCTATGAGTCAGACTCAGAATGATGTTTGTGTTTGCTTGCTTGGTCGAGAAAGAAAGTTCTTACCCTTACCATTTAGCTTGCAAACTTTTGTAATAAATATGTAATCTATAGGCTAAGACAAAGAAAAGACCTACACATGTTTAAAAATGACTGGAAATTGGAAAAGTGTTAGGTAGGTGGGTATAATTAGAGTTGATAGTGCATTATTTTCTTAAGTAAACTGGTACCTATATTTGTTTTGACGGACTGGGTACATTTTGTTTCTGTTTCTTTGACGTGGACGGGCTTGTAGTCCAGTCTAACAAGGTTATCTCGGGGCTATAGGCACACTGCTATCTAGAAAGCCAAGGTCATTCACAATTTAAATTGCCTCGTTTTTATCTCAAACGTAGACCTATGTAGCTCAAGTATTATTGTCAATTAGATATAATTATGATTGTGTGGTGCTTGCTGTAAATACATAAGAATGAGGAGCAGTACTTAGTACTACCGTAGTGTTTATTCGATTTAGACTGTTTTGTCTAAGTAAGTATACCTACCTAATTATTACTTTTTGTCGCTAATACTGCATTATATTATTAAGGGAAGACGGGGATAGAGGATCATTCACTCAGTTTTCGAAACAAACAAGGTACCTACCTAATATTTTTCTTTTCGAAAAACCTAAGCCAATGATCTAGGTTACCTACTTCGTAGCATTGACCTATGCTAATAAGTACCTACCTATTGGTATATTAACAATTGCGTTATTAGTTATTCTAAAGTACTCTTGATATTACTGACTACTCGCTTTGTATATCTCTCATTATTTTTGTTAATCTTGACCGGTCCCTTCCATCTGACGTTGACTGTATATTTGACCTTCGAGCGACGCGTTGGTCACCGGTGACCGCACACAATTGATTCGCTCGTGGGTCTAACTAAAGTTAAACTTAAATAGCTAAATAAATAGAAACTAACCCAAATTGGGGTGAACTTAGATAAAATTATTGGAAAATAATTATCTAACGATTGAAGCCATTAGGTGGCTTAGTATCTAGGTAATGGTAGTTAGCCATTGGGGGGCTAAGTATCTAGGTAGTGATAGTTTTCCTTATTTATACTAAGTACCTACTTAGGTAATTTACTAATTACTGAATACTTTAATTTTTCAAAACAGTGGTTTAACTGGGTAGGAATGCATAGTGCATTAGGTAATGCACCCCTAGCAAAAATTAAATCATAATGAAATTAGTGAAAAATTTATATTTAACTCATACATTAAAAAAAATACATACATACATAAAGCTACGCCTGTTTCCCCTGGGGGTAGGCACGCCAGAGACCACAAACTTGCACTTGCTATGAAAAAAAATAGATCTTAAATATTATGTAAACGGTAATCATTAATCATGGTATCTTGTTGGGTTACCAAAAGTATTTTTTATTTTCAGTGATATTCCATATAAGAAAAAAATAGCCATCGCTTCTTGATGTCTTAACTTTGTAGGCTTTATTTAAATTCCATGATCTATGTAGGCACAACAGTTATTCAGGCAGTAGTTCCATTTATAAGCATTAATTATCCACGAAAAAAAAAGATTTGGATGTTTCTTTGGTCCAAGACATTTTATCCTTTTGAATATTTAAATACATAATGTCTAGCTTTAAGACTTTATTTTACTCGATTACAATAACGTTCTTCAATTAAACGTTTTCGTTTTCTTGTTTAGAATCTACCAAAATACGTTGTTTCGAGAGAATATTCTTAATAGAAGACATTTTTGAGGTCTCTGTTTTAGTAAATAATGTTATTTCTATTTTAAACAATATTTTCTTCAAGAAATTTAAAAAAAAATTGGTTTAAGTAATACAAATCTTGGATGAAATTGTTTCAAGAGAACATTCGTTCAAGTTGAGCTTTTTTTTCTTTAGATGGATATGTTATAATTTTGAGCCAACATTTAAAATATCTTTATTTGAACATCAAGAACTCTCAGTACAAAATCATAAACTTTCTTTATCTAAGTAAACGAATTTCTTGACTGAAGGAGTTACGCATTTCTTCATATCAGAAACTTTTACATTCCAAAAAAAAATTAATCTGGAATAATAGATGCACCTAAGTTTATGAACTAATAAAACTAGATTTGCGAATAAATAATAAATAAATATTTCGGACACTTAACACCGTTACCTAGAATTTTTACAAATGAATAATATTAGAATGTTGGATGCAGTAATTAATTATATTAGAATTATTAGAATTTTGGCTGTTTTATCAGTTCAGTAGATACCTAAGATGCATTTACATGTCAATTAAACTGACTGTCTGACAAAATATAAAATTACAAAATTCTCTCTCTGACAAAATTAAAACAACATTAATAAATTTTTACGATAGACGATATATGACGATAATAGAAAAGAAAAAAACCGGCCATGTGAGTGCCTGGCAATGCGCATGCAGAGGGTTCGTTATACTTGCCCGTTACACTAAGCGAACTTACAAGGGGGCTTTTGCTGTTTGATAAATAATTTTTAACGAAAAATACATTTTAAAATTTTTCGACTATTACTCAATAACTTAACTTAACTTGTAAAGCATGCTAGATTGGGGTAGATTGCTTACGCGACCGCCGACTCCGGCCTATTTTTTTTTATACATAGGTTTTTGTAACCATTTTTTACGTTTTTTTTAGATTTTTTATTTTAAATTGAAATTAGATTGAAAATGGAAATATTTTATTATTGCAGAACAATATCCATATGTAACAAAATTATACAGGCATAGTTTAATACATCCGGAAGGAATGGACTGCGGACTACTAATAGTCTGACCAATTCTCACACACTGTCTTCGCTCCGATTGGTAGCTTCTAAACCAGTCTGGTTATTCCTCAATTTCATATAGATACATTCCAGCTTTCTTAGAATTATAGAAACGGAAACAGTATCTATCAAAAGTCTTAGCCAGATCTAAAAATATGCCAACACAGCATTGTCTTTTATCTAAGGCCCGTATTATCTACATAATGTTACTCAAACAGAGATCTCCGCTTAAGGACAGTTAAAAAGGGACAGTTTTATGTAACTTGTATAGCATCATCTCTTTCTAACTATGCTCAAGCGCAGATCTACGCTTGAGCAACATTCTGAAATACGGGCCTCAGTGCTATGATACTGCAGTCGTAAGAAGAGTGACAGCGTCTTCGGTTCATTTTCCTTTACGAAAGCCGAATTGTTTAGATGGAATCAAATTATATGTCGCTCAGAAATGAATGCGACTTTTATTAACCAATCTTTGACCCGTATTAATAAACCAATCTCAATCCAAGTCTTGAAGCTGTACCACCCGAGATGCGACTTAAGAAGTTGACGCTATCTCAATCTCCGTGCTAATTTATAAATCAATCTTGGGGTTTATTCAGCTGAGATCACTTCTGAAATATACGCCTCAGCGGCGATGAATGATAGTCTTGAGTTTCGTTTATTAATACGCTCACATACTGAGTACTGCTTGAGTGTGCACGTGCTGGTCTGGTCTCAAGTTAGGTTAATTAATCAACACGTTTACTTGAGACCAGTCACAAGACTGTTCTCAATTTTGAGAATGGATTATTTATACGGGCCTTTGAGAAGGTGCCTAAAAGTGAGATAAGCCTGTGTCTACGGAGTTTTTGGGGACATTTTTGTAAAGGGAGTGGCCAGAGCAATTTCCAAGTGCTTGGAAAGATTCCTTGTGAAACGCTCAAGTTGAATATAAATAAATATTTTGCGCATACACATAGCGCCATCTGTTCCACACTAAGCAACTAGGCTTGTAGATGGTTGATAAACTACACAACATTTACTTTTTTTTGTAAATAAATGAAAAACATCCGTAACTCGAGAACACGTGTCTGTATTCGTCATACAAACATATGCACCCTAGCGGGATTCGAACCCGCGACCGTTCGGTATAGCAGTCAGAGGTTCTAACCACTACCACAAACGTCGTTTACGGAACATGTACGTGAGCGGTATACCGAAACCATCAATTCCAGGAGCTATAAATCATTACGCAGATTCATTGTCAGCACTTGGGGAATGGAGAACTAGCTATCCGAACACTTTTTGCAAGTTCTGTTTCACTTATACGGAAAATAGGCGTGACTTTATGTATGTATGTTTCACTTATCTGAGCTTTATAGAGAATTTGGTCTGTTAGTCTTTGTCCAACTGTAAAAAGTGTGTAGTATTTATACAACCCTCCATTGTAAACAACTCGGTTAGCACTTTATTGCAATTAATTAGGTCACAGATATTTAATTGATCGCCAAAGATTTTTTTGATTATTTTTAGTTGCTTTACCTAAACAATTTATCTTCGTGTTCAATTAATTGCCGCAATAGGCCTCTAAAGAAATTTTGATAGCGAGCTAGTGAAAAATTTTGATAGTGAAATTTTGTTACAGTCATAGTACTTATGTGTAAACCGTCACGATGCCTCAAGCGCATAAGCCTAGAGCTATCCAAGGCTTTAGATTATACTTGATCCTAACTTCTTGTGAATGTTTCTTAGTAATATCAGATAAAACATCAGCAAACATTTGATTAGCTTTATTTAAGTCATTTGTATCAGTAATAAATATAATGGACCAATCCTGATTAGCAAGATCTTTTTTAAATTGTATTATAGTATTGCATATACTGGTGAGTTACCGTAAGGAAGAAAATAGGGCATATTAGGTAAGTGAAACAGAAGGTCAATGGCACAATTAGATTATTAATTTTTTTCAAAACTAAATTCGAATTAAAGCGTTAATGGTGTCATTTAACGGTCGCGTTTTTAGCCTATTCCACATAATTACATCATTAAATTAAATAAATAAAGAAAACTTGGAGAAAATATGAGTTTTATATAAATTTTGAATTATAGGAGCCCTACAAATCACGCCAGTCGCATATCAATCTCCGGATGCTGCAGGCGCGTTTTCCAAAAAAAAAGCATTGAACTACCTTTACTTACAGTAACAAAAACTCATCCGGTATATATGCAAAACTTGTTTTTGAATTTCTTCGTCGAAACCTATCAGTGATATCATTATTACCACAGAATTAATATAGTATGCTTATACAAGAGCGATCCGATCACGTCGAATTAAAATGATATTCGCCCCAGTAGCTCTAACGTACTTTACGATATCGGTTCGGTTGAGATATCGGTGAAGAACATAGTGACACATAACTATAAATTGAAAATTTAGAAAACCCCCGAGAAAACAAGCGATTATATTATCTAGATACAGCAAACCAACTGGGGTTTATCCTACACGACTTTCCATACAAATTTTTAATTCCAAATTGTCCCGAAATAAACCGATTCTCATGAAAATTTATATGTAGGTAGTATAAGAAGGATACATAGATCTAAAAAGTTTGTATCAAAAAATTTCAAAATATAGAATTGAAAAAAACATATTGCACTTTTTCTGTTACTATTGAAAACTTAAAATCGCTATAATTAACACGCTTTTATTAGCTTCACTTGTAACTAACAAAGTAATCAAAACTTGAAAGTTAATTTAAACTTACTTCTAATTGTCGTATCGAATGAAACTTTGCATGTATATGTAATTCTGCTGATAATACTATTATTTGGTATCTTGGAGCTGATCTGATGATGGAGCCAGGAAGTGGATGGTGAAAATCTTCAGTGGCTACTAGTAGGTAACCCCTCGAGTTTGGGCTGATATGATTTGTTTTGACGAGTCCAATATATATTACACTTGGTGTCGACGATCTGATGATGAAACCAGGAGATGGATAGTGGAAATGTAAGGTTTTTTTTAGTTTCTTAAAATGCAGATTTTTACTTTCAATGTTATTTTTCGAAAATGTTCTCTACTAATTTCTTAGATCTATGTAAGTGATTTATACGCATAAAGTTTAATTAGAATAGTTTTATTCATTTCGAAAAATTTGGACTTGAAAGTTTGTATGGAATACCCTGCGGGATAAACCCTCTTAAAAGATAAATATCTTCTGTGTGTGTCCAGTCTTTGTCCGGACGTGTCTCAGTAATGAGTGGTCCGGGACAGGGTTCTTACCTATGTTTGATGAAAATCGGTTAAGCCGTTTCGAAGATATGCCTTTAATACAGTTTTCCCGAGGATTTTTTTAAATTTAGAGTTAGGTATATATAAAATTATATTTTTTATGTATTTTATGTTGCAGGAAATAATCATATCATATAATTTAATATTTTAATAAAACTATGACTAAAGAAATTTATTTCATTGGCGTTGATGTGGGATCTGGCAGCGTAAGGGCTGCCCTTGTGGACCAGAAGGGGCATGTTTTAAAAGCATCAGTCAAAGAACTTCAAACATGGAAACCTAAAGTTGACTTCTACGAGCAATCATCTAATGATATTTGGAACTGTTGTGTTTATGTTATTAAGGTAGGATTTCATGGGTTCTCGAGCTAACATTATTTTGTCCAATCATCAAAACAAAACAGAACTAACAACACATAAAATAAAGGAAAAAAATAAGCCCATTTGATTGATTCACACTCAGCATTTAGTGAAAGTAACTATGCTTGTAACCTAACTGTAAGTAACCTAGGTAACCATATATGTGTCTTTCTAATATAACTAAAACTCTGTAAATAAAAACATTATCACACGGTAAAACATGAACAAGTACAACCAATAGCGAGTCGAATTAGCTATTTTTTGATTAGTATTAAACGAAGTAAAGGTTTCCTTTGCTTAATTTTATTGAGCATAATGATCAATAATCGTCATACAAAACAGTGTTAAATCCACAAAGATGGTAGTTCTTATTTTTTCCCCTGAATTGTAAATTGGACGGTAAATCATCCTCTGTAAAGCGAGAGAAGCTTGTTTAGCACCGGGGTGGTAGACGTGGCCTTCAATAGCGGGTATTTATTTATTTTTATCTAGTTGTTGCTTGGAAGAAATATATGATGATGATAAAGCCGCCACTGTACCTACCAAATTTTTAAGTTCCATGTTTATACTGTAACTGCTGTTGGTGTTTTATTATTAAAAAATATTTTTTTTTAAATATTTGTATATATATATTTTGCATAGATAGGTAGGAACTATATTTTTAATTGTCAGGACCCCGACTCTCGCGCACTCGACATTTCACTGTCGTCACTTTTGCACTCGCATACAAGTGTGAAAGAGATAGACATGGCAAAGTCTATCGACAATGAAATGTCGAGCGCGCCAAAATCGGGGGCCGGTCTGTCGCCAAGCTGTAATCTCGATTCCATTATCGAGTTCTGGCTGTTTGAAATAAGATCGTCAATCCCCCAAATAAGTTGGAGGTACTGGGTAAGCGAATTTCATCTCTCTGCCTCAGCTTCATTTAGGCCCGTATTAATAAACCATTCTCAAGATTGAACAGTCTTGTGATCGGTCTCAAGTAAACGTGTTGATTAATAAACCTTACTTGAGACCTGAAACGCGCGTGCGTACTCAAGCTGTACTTACTTGAGAGGTGCTTCGAGTTTCACGTATTAATAAACGAAATTCAAGACTATCATTCATTCGCCGCTGAGGCGAATATTTGAGAAATCATCTCAGCTGAGTAGACCTCAAGATTGGTTTATAAATTAGCACTGAGCTTGAGATAGCGTCAACTTCTTAGACGCATCTCGGGTGATACAGCCGCAAGACTTGTTATTGGTTTATTAATACGAGCCTAAGGTCCGTAATACGTGAAACTCGGCGCACCTCTCAAGTGAGTACTGCTTGAGTATCCACGTGCGTTTCAGGTCTCAAGTTAGGTTTATTAATCGACACGTTTACTTGAGACCGATTACAAGACTGTTCTAAATCTTGAGAATGGTTTATTATGTCGGGTGCGATTAAAATCAAGCCCTAACCTAACCCTTTGCGCACAAAAAATAGAACAAATTAATATTAACTTGTTGGATGTCCTGTGGCTGATGTGATTATGAATGTGTCGTTGATTCAGTAATCTTGACTTACTTGTAAAATCTTGTATTTCAGGATGTTGTCACAAATATCGATCCTGATCATATAAAAGGCATCGGTTTTGACGCAACCTGTAGTTTAGTGGTACTGGACCAAAACGGAAATCCCATTGCCGTTAGCAAATCTGGTAACAACGATCAGAATGTAATCATGTGGATGGATCATAGAGCACAAACTGAGGCTGATTTCATTAATAAAACAAATCATGAAATACTCCAATATGTTGGTGGGAAAGTGAGTTTGGAAATGGAAATGCCGAAACTGCTTTGGCTAAAGAAGCATCTTTCAAACAAATGGCTGGATTTCGGGTACTTCTTCGATTTGCCAGACTTTTTGACATGGAAAGCTACCGGGTCACTTAGTAGATCACTATGTTCTTTAGTATGTAAATGGAATTACGAGTGTTCCATTGACGGGAAGCAGGGCTGGAATGTGAGCTTTCTCCATAGCATTGGATTGCAGGACTTAGCTGATAATGAATTCAAGAAGATTGGCAATAAAGTACTCATGCCGGGAGAGCAATGTGGGGTTCTTACAAAGGACGTTGCTAGTGCTCTTGGCTTAAGACCAACAACGCCCGTCGCCACGTCCATCATAGACGCTCACGCTGGCGGCCTCGGTATGATAGGTACCAATGGAGAGGATATTGACAAGGACATGTCCACACGTCTCAGCTTGATCTGTGGGACGTCAACTTGTCATATGGCTGTTAACAATAAACCAGTTTTGGTTCAGGGTGTCTGGGGTCCATATTTCAGTGCCATGGTTCCTAATATGTGGTTGAACGAGGCAGGGCAAAGTGCTTCAGGGATGTTATTAGACCATCTTATATCAAGTCATCCTGCTGGTATTGAACTTTTAAAGAAGAATAGTCCAGGGGAGTAAGTGTTTATCGTCAAATATTTCATTAATTATAGTCCAGTAAAAATACGTAATTTTTGTGATGTAACTTCCTATTATCTTAAAGCTCCTGATTTTTTGTAGAAAGATACCCACCAGTAATAGAATAAAAACGTTTCCTAACCATTCTGTAGTTTGCATTAGGTAAAGTATAGGTATTTAGTTATAAAAGCTCCGATATTAAATTAAACTTACCACTGTGACCTTCATTGCGTTGTAGAAGATCTAAAACAATTTTCTAAGAAGTTAATCAATGGCTACTTTATATTTTCTAAAAATAGTTTATTGAGTCGTGACATTTTTCATAAATACAAAGAAGTTAGTGATCGTTTTTTTTTTGAAAATAGTTACAGGAGTTCTAAGTTTAGGTATTCATAGTGGTAATTTTAATAATTGTCTATGTTTTATAACTAAATCCTACACTATACCTAAAGCAAAGCTACCGATTTGTTAGAAAATATATTTTATCACTGTTAGGTACTGTACATCCAATTAAGAACTTTAAGATTATAGGAAGTAAAAGTAATTCGCTTACTGGACTATTACATAAATTTCTTTTGTTGAAGTGACTAGTCGTTAGTTATAAAGTTTCAATTTTAACCGATTTCAATCAACAAAAGAAGGAGGTTCTATGTTCGTCTGTATATATTTATTTTGTTTTATTTTATTTATTTATAAATAAATAATTTTATGTCTCGTATTTCGCAGACTTCGTAATCATCTGAGAGAGTTGCTAGTTGGAATGATGAAGAACCAAGGTCTAAGTGACGTGAGTTTATTGACCAAGGACTTGCACGTGTGGCCCGACTTCCACGGCAACCGCTCCCCCCTCGCTGATCCTGCAATGACCGGCATGATTACTGGTCTGACCATCAACAACAGTGAAGAGAACTTGGCGTTGATTTACCTTGCCACACTGCAGGGCTTATCGGTATGTAACGCGTTAACGTTTTTTAGATCTTCTCAAACTTAAGTGGGGTTCATAAATCTTTCACAAGTTAGGTTTCATTGCAACTACAATCTAACTAATATTATAAATGTGAAAGTTTGGATGTTTGTTTGTTTGTTGCTCAATCACGGCGAAACAAATGCACGGATTTTAATGAAATTTGGTATATAGATAGATCATACCCTGGATTGAAACATAGAATATTTTTTATCCCGATAAAGTAAGTAGTTCTCGCGGGATAAATGAAATTCCGCGATAAAGTTATTCCACGCAGGCGAAGCCGCGGGCGGAAAGCTAGTATAATTATATGTCTGAGATTGCAACATAGACATGCAGATGCCATTTGATGTTAACAAAATAAGTGGAATTCATTTGGAACTACATTTATGACGTTTTATAAATATTTTCATTACAGTATGGTACGAGACACATAATCGACGCATTGGTACTGGCTGGCTACAAACCTTTCAAGTCTTTACTCATATGTGGCGGTATCACCAAAGAACCGCTTTTCATCCAGATACAGGCTGATGCTGTAGGTTTACCATTACTCAAACCTCACGAGAAAGACTCTGTCCTAGTTGGATCTGCTATTTTGGGCGCCTGCGCATCGCAATATTTTGATGATATACAAGATGCAATACAAAATATGGGTGGCACTGCGCAAGTGATCCGGCCAAACCCAGATATAAAAGCATTCCACGATAAAAAGTACAGGGTGTTCCTTAGAATGTTCCAAGACCAGTTGAAATATAGAACCATTATGAATTATTAGTCAATTACAAACAAATGATATTTAAAAAATGCAAGGTAATATGGTATAGGTGTACCTATTAGTATAAAATTATGTATAAAATACATCATAACGACCTATATAATACTTTATTAGTAAATTAATTATATTATTTTTATTAATTATTAGTTTGAAAGTAATTTCTGTTTTATTTATATAGCTCGCTGCTTACTTATTTTATTGATGTCGATTGGGATGTACACCAACTAGACTAAACTACACTAAAATTAGGTTTCGTTAAGTCAAATGACGTTTGCTATTCGAAAAATTACAAACTTAACTCATTTAACAGGACTTGACTTATTTCATATTGATTGCGACTCACCTAGTAAGTACTTACCTATCTGCCTACTTTAAAACCTCTTCCCTATCTACTCCTATTTCAAATGCTGATTGTGACAGGAAATTGTCAAAAATAAATAGGTATGTAAACCGACAAGAGAAATGTTTAATAACGCCTACTGCGAATGGAGTTCTTTTGGCAGATCAGACTGTTAGGAAAAATGATGCAAAATTTTCAAAGCTTCTCAAAACATGTCAAAATTGACTGCCATACTTTACTTCCCAAAATTAACAAACCGTTCTCAAGATTTAGATGACCCTTGAGAAGCTGTTGCCTTAAAAGAGTATCAAAAAAAATTGCATTGAGATTGAGACACAATTTCAAGATTAATTTATTAATACGTCCTAAGAAGAGAAAACCCCGTGTAAATGATAAAACAAGAAATCCGCGTTTTTGAAATGTCGCTACCGCATTTTCACATATCTTGTCCTATTAAATTCAGTTAACTTATCCTCTGTCAAACAAGGTTTCTTTTAGTTCGTACGCAAACCCGAATAGCACATGCACTTGATTAAACTAATTTTAGTCGAATTTTGGTTAAGTTTAGTTTTAGTTGATTGTACATCCGAATCGACACCAATGAGAATGAAATTTTGGTCCTTCGAATTACGAAATCAGTAGAAGCTAAAGAAACACATTACGAAACAACTCTCAAGTCATGAATCCGAAATTCGAAAATAATAGATTATTTCATTTTATTTAGAATGTGAGAAAGGGATTGCAGGGATAAATGCAGATTCAGGTTTGAGAGTTGTCCTGTAATACGGACCTAAATAATATAATACTTTGTAGCTATGACTGTTCGTCTCACCTAGAAGGCGATCGTGGAAGAATTTTATGCAATTCTAACGAAAAATAGCAATAAACGCCATCTTTGGGGATTATTTTATTTATTGAGATCGTAGATTGAGATAGAACAACAGCAACATTCCAAATACATCATATTACACCAATTAGAAAGCGGCTACTATTTTCGCCCAATTCCATTCAAATATCGCTCAATTTAAGTGAGGCAGGAGATAATCCTGTACATACACGCATAAGTGTACCTCAGTCAGACAGCAAAATGCATGAGGCAATGGTGGCATTCTGTATAACTGTTCTGTAAAAAAAGCTAGCATTTTTTGCAATTTTTTTACACTTGTCATGGCAGGCTTTGAAAAAATAATCTGGTAACACTGTTTTGTACTGGGGTAACATCTCGAGTTGCTGGCATTTTTGGGTGGGGAGACGAGGTTATTGAATTTCATGTTTTATTATATTATTAGACTGTAAATATTAACTTTTCTAGCAAAATGTTAGCTATTTTTGATTATAATCCGCATTTATTTCTTTTAAACGTGAGTAATTGAATTAGAACTCCGATTTGCAGATTGTCAATATTGACAAGCAGGTATGTATAATTTAACGAAATAAAATTGTATTACTTTTGCTACCGATTACATTACATTTAGGCTACTTTCCAATTTGTCCGAGTTTACAGATCAATAGAGTTTTGGGAACTTCTCTAAAATTGGGGAAATTAGGTTTGGTCTCGTGAATCTTTTTAGGTGAAGATGTCGAAACGCGCAGCGGACGACGGCGGCAATGGCAGCAACCAGCCACCTATCAAGAAAGTCCACTTCGAGCCCCATCTCATTGGGCCAGTTTCCACCCTTGAAGAAATGGACATAAAAGTCCTCCAATTTCAGAACAAAAAATTGGCTCAGGTAATTTGGCAAGTTGTGTTCATGTTTTGTTTATGTAAACATTCTACTATGGACATTTGAATAGTCAAAAATGTTTATTGTAACATCATGTCATTATCAGCTGTTCTTCATTGCAATCCATATCAATGAATACAACTGGTTTGCAATTCTATGCATAACAGTTTATTTGTGAAAGAATTGTTGATTGGGTATTACACATATGCATTTACTTTACTGAATCTTCTGTTTTTTTAGCCTGATATAATAACCTTCAAACTGTGGTGAGGCAAATTCTTGTGTTTGATTCAACTTACAATTATTTTCATTGAACAACAACTGACCTTGTATAAAAAGCAATGTATCAATAGTTATGATAAATAGGCAGTATTGATTCCACTGTTGGTTGGATGCATACAAACATGCATTTATGTTTGCAAGGTATTGCCAAGATTTCATAACATTTATCAAGTCATATGTGTGGATTACTGTTCATTTGAATGATGGCTTGTGTCCTGCAGTGCAACATTATAGGTTGGTTTAATGTTGGGATTTTATTTCTAGACTTTTGTGTAACATTTCACTTCACAAATCCTTTAGTGAAACATAATGTACTCTGGTTAGTGTTAATCACATTACATTATCATCAAACAGCTCAGTGATAGACCTGAACCAGTTCTCGGTGGTTCTGATAATTAGGGTGGCATTTAACTATCATGTCCAGCAGATGGATATGTAGGTCAAAGAACAAAAGAAATATAATGTTATGTTAATTGCTAAACTTGAAGAGTTAAGAGAGCCCATGTTCAGTAGTCAACTGTAGTATCTGAATTGACTCCTGATATTTGTGGGTCCAAGTTATGATAGTGTGATGCCATTCTGCTTCGCCAACCAAGAATTGTCACAGGGTTTTAATATGAAATTAATATTGAGCTGCTATGATTTCATAGAATATGAACTTTTTTGTCTGACTCTAAATAGCTTAGCTTATAAAACACGTTCACGGACACTGAACCAGACACAATAGAAGTTTTATTGTTATTACATCTATAGACGTTCAGTGTTCATCAACGTGTTATTAAAATATTCAATCAATCAATCAAATACTCTTTATTGCACAATTAACAAAGGCTACATGAAGAATACAGCGTATTCTTTAATCGCACAAAAAGGCGGCCTTCTCGCTAACAGGGATCTCTTCCAAAATATCTACTGATTTAGTATTTTTATATTTTGTATGAATATTTTGGCCTTCAGCTACAGATACATAGACAGGCTTAAACCACATTGGTTCATCATATGTACTTTAATAAAGCCTGGTTTTTGCGGGCTGTTCTCCGCAACTTGACGACAAAATGCGCCTATTTTGCGTGCAGAGTAATACGTAATACTGCCACTCAAGGTCCTGAAGAAAGCCAAGCAACTAAATAAAACCTCGAATTTGGCAATTGTTCAATATTGAATTTAGGTTCCATAAAAATTCAGAAAATGGCTTAAAAAACCTTACCTTTCTTATTAAGGCCTGTCAATAACAGGGGGATGCATATGACTAAAATAGCTCAATGAAACAATAGCTCATAGAACGATGATCATATTAATGTGTTTCAGGGAGTGCAGTGGGGCCAGCTTGCTTGAAGCTCTGTGTTTCTCTAATTCATTAATATGATAGCAGGTTTCTATGTCATTACATTGTAGAGAGACTATTGATCATGCTAGCCCCATTTATTGCACCAATTGTTCAGAATAAAAAATGTAGTATAAAGTGATATCAATATTATAGTTTATATGAATGCTAAGATTTTCTGTCAAAGCCCTACAACATACAGTCGGCTTTGTTTATTTTTCATTCACAGAGAATAGAGCAACGTCACCGATGTGAAGCTGAACTCCGAGCTAGGATCGAGCAGCTGGAGAAGCGGCAAACTCAGGACGATGCTGTGCTTTGTGTCGTTAATCGTTACTGGAACCTTCTCAATGAGGACATCAGGGTACTGCTGCAACGTTTCGACGCTGAGACTGCTGATGAATCTGAAAACAAAAGTAATTGTCATTTTATACTGTCAACGCTCACCATCAACCTTAACACTAGATCACACACATGGTCAGTCTGCATTGACTGATATTGACGGTCTGCATAGACATATCTGCAGATGTTATATTCGATTGGATCGAATTGGATATTTGATCCACTAGTGGGACTATTGCATCCAAGTGGAGCATTGGTTACAGTTTGAGCCGGGTTTAGTCTAGCCACCAAATCTTCCAGATTTCTGTAGAACTTCATCATCTCCTCGTATTTTACATGTCGTAGGTCTTCTTCTATTGTTTTTCCCAAAAATAATGTGTTCTCATTTTTTCGCTTATCTCATGGCTCTTGATTAACCTTAATAACTTAATTTACGGATGATATATACCCTGATGAGATAGCAAATGATAAACCTGTGAAAATGTCAAATGCTTCTGGGTAACCAGAGAATAAAGCAAAATGGTCATTTTACACATGAGCATATCACTAAATTGTGTTATTGAAATGAGGATTATTGGTAAAATTCCCCTCTTTCCCTCAAACCTTATTAATTATAATTATTTATTACAGATGAAAATGAAGCGACAACCTCGTTCCTCATGCAGCTGTCAACTTGGGATAAGGAGGAATTAGATGCACAGCTAGCCAACAGAGTGCAAGTCAGCAAGCGAGCGGTCGCTAAAGTTCTGCAGGCATTTGACCGGCTACAACAGAGGAATGACAAAATCTGGCGGGCCATCAAAGGGGATGCTGGCGAAGGTATAGAGCATTTTCTATTTCTAACTGGACTCTTCAATACATTTAGCAGAGCAAACAAAGCTTTCTAAAATCAAATGAATTTGTTTGTTGTCCAAAAACCCGTTATTACAGGTTTATTTTAAATCAGTTAGATTGATAATTTTCACAGTGGAAATTACATTTAACATTGTAACAAACACAATGATGGATCAAATTAAATTTAAATAATAAATTTTCTGATGACTTTTTTTAGAGATATTTTGGTCCACTTTCCTGTGAGATTATTTCTAGTATGTTTATAAATTGTTACTAAAAAAATTATGGACTCTACTGTCGAAAATAAACATATTTTTTTTTATAAAAAATTATATTTCTTACTGCATTTGAAATTAATTTTATTTGCATACAATAAAACAATTCTAGGCCAACTAAAAAATTTGTATCACACACATGAACATCATAAAAGTTACTACTGGACATAAGCCTCTGCCATAGAGCATTTGCATCTCTTTCCATGAGAGGATTTGCCCTAATCGCCAAGTTGGGCAGGCTTCTATGCTGTTATGCTCACAATCATTTAGTAGTTTATTAGTCTAATTTTCTCACTGTTCAATATGGCAGTACAAAGCGACACTTTACGCTATACATACCTTGCCAGCCCGCAACTACTGACTATGATTCTGCTCAGTGAACAATTTAAATTCCAATTATTATTATTTGGAATACAGTATGAGGAGATTCAATAATTAGGGTAAAATCTCATCAACAACCATTGCATCTTAAATTAAAAGAAGAGCACGAAATCTAATATTTAGGCAATGAAGTTAGAATTATGTGCAATTTATGAAAAAATATCTGTGAATGTTTTTTTTCTTATACAATGTGTCCCGGAGAGAAGTGACCAGCGGGCGTAGTTTGAAAATTTATACAAAATTATCGATAAATCATTTAAATTTAGAGACCTAACTGCTTTTGTTTTTTAAAAATTGTTAATTCTTTTTTTTTAATAGACATCTCTGACCGTCTGCACTATTTTAGTCATAATTTCTTTGTTTTTACGTCTTTCCCAATTCTTTTTTTTTAATTCAGTGCTGTTATTATTATTCATCAAATTAAGTTATGAAAATTATCCCAAAACAAATAAATAATTTATTAAAAAAGAAATAAACTTAAAATTCGACCAACAAAACTGTATTTCTTTAAGTTTAAAAATAAAAAAACGAAAAATGTCCCTATAACATCATGTTTTTTTTTAATTATTATGATACTACATGATATTCTCTAAAATATCCTCGAACAATGTTTTTAGTTATTTCAAATAAATGTGAACGTACGAGACATTGAAATTGACCTTTTATGCTCCAGTAACTAGATAGAGATAAGTTTAAAAAAATGAAAGTAATGTTTTAAGCAGTTTATTTGCACATTTAAGTGTTTTGTTATTACAATGAATCATTTTGATTTTAACATGATAGTTTAATAATAAATAAAAGATACTTAATTTGTTAAAATGGTTGTTTATTAAGAAAAATCAGGTAATTAATTAATTATGTTTTCAAAATGACCGCCGTCAGCGGTTATGCAGGCCAGGGCCCTAAATGACATCCTTAGTGTAGTTCGCCTTATTTCTGCATGATTCTGCGCTATTTCTGCGGCAGCAGCATCGATTCTCTGTTTCAGCTGGTCTCTTGAAATTATTGGCACAGCATAAACTTTTTGCTTCATGTAGCCCCAGAAATAATAATCAAGAGGCGTCAAGTCTGGTGACCTCGGGGGCCATGCTACTGGACGGCCTCTGCCAATCCATCTTGGATAATTTTCATTGGCCTGGCCTGCATAACCGCTGACGGCGGTCATTTTGAAAACATAATTAATTAATTACCTGATTTTTCTTAATAAACAACCATTTTAACAAATTAAGTATCTTTTATTTATTATTAAACTATCATGTTAAAATCAAAATGATTCATTGTAATAACAAAACACTTAAATGTGCAAATAAACTGCTTAAAACATTACTTTCATTTTTTTAAACTTATCTCTATCTAGTTACTGGAGCATAAAAGGTCAATTTCAATGTCTCGTACGTTCACATTTATTTGAAATAACATAAAACATTGTTCGAGGATATTTTAGAGAATATCATGTAGTATCATAATAATTAAAAAAAAACATGATGTTATAGGGACATTTTTCGTTTTTTTATTTTTAAACTTAAAGAAATACAGTTTTGTTGGTCGAATTTTAAGTTTATTTCTTTTTTAATAAATTATTTATTTGTTTTGGGATAATTTTCATAACTTAATTTGATGAATAATAATAACAGCACTGAATTAAAAAAAAAAGAATTGGGAAAGACGTAAAAACAAAGAAATTATGACTAAAATAGTGCAGAAGGTCAGACATGTCTATTAAAAAAAAAGGATTAACAATTTTTAAAAAACAAAAGCAGTTAGGTCTCTAAATTTAAATGATTTATCGATAATTTTGTATAAATTTTCAAACTACGCCCGCTGGTCACTTCTCTCCGGGACACATTGTATATTGATAAAAATAACATGAGATTTCCTTTTCAACTGTAAACTGTAAACCTCTATCGAGCATTGAAGGTATGCCTGAAAGAGATCGTTGTTAGCGATAACTAAGCCTAATTTGTAGTTTACGTGACTTATAATTGCACTTTTGTTTTTAGAGCCCCTACATACTCGTATTATGCAATCATATTTCTTCCTTCTTGATGCAACAATATACTATTTCTCATTCAAACACACTCCGCTCCATTCTACAGTGCTCAATTTACATGTCAGCATCTGTAATTAATGTCTGTTCTACTTTGCAGAAGGCACCCCAGCCCCTTCCCTCGACGAGGTAGTCCGCGCCACAAACGAAGAGGTGACGGCGGAGAACCGCCGGCTGCAGGCGATGTGTACGACGTTGCACGAGAGCCATCATGCGATGACGCTGCGGGTCGCCCAACTGCAGGACGCTGTTAACAGCCGGGACACTGAGAATGCTGAGCTGAAAAACCAGATCGATGATTTACAATATGAGCTGCTGAAGGTATGATTAGAAGCCTCAAATTTACTTACTCTGGACTACATATTGTTCAATCCTATAGAACTTTTTTTGTCTAATATAGTTATTTAAATAAAAACTAATCTATTGCTCTTATGCGTGAAGTCGCGTATGAAATACTGGTCATTCTGCATGGAGTAAGATTTAACGAATAGTGCCTAACTTTATGGGCTGAATCCATTCTGCTCCTTCGTGTGCATTTTTGCGTAAATCTACATAATATCAGGGTAAAATCACCCCTAAATCACTGACATATGCGATTTACCTTGGACGTTGTTGTCACGTCAGGACGCTTCCACCTTCGACCTCATCTTCACTTAACATCAGGTGTGAATGAGGTCAAGTACCAACCAAAAAAAGTTTCGATTGTATGGAAATGTGTGTGTTATGCTAATACATAGCGCCATATGAGAGTCCGATCACAAAAATATTGTTTTAAAAACATCGAAAATTTGATTTGAATCAATTTAGCCACATTTTTGTGTTAATTAGCTCTTAACGCCACATACGCCATAATACTCCCAAGTTACTTTAGGGGCCCATTGAATATCACGCCGCAATTTCTATATCATTGACAATCAAAGCGACAGAATCATGTATAAGACTGTTAACATTAGCAATTGTTGCTAATTTTAACAGTTTCCCTATGTTTCAAATTCTACAGGTGCGCTCACGCAACGACAAACTGGAGAACCATCTCGCTGAGGCCATAGAGAAGTTGAAGAGTTACCACCAATCAGGCGTCACCATCGCTCAGGGTCCGTCAACAGCGCCGGCACCCCACTCGGCGGCCGCCGCCGCCAAGCTGGAAGACGTGGCTGCCGAACTGGAGGAGCAGCGAGAGCTGGCCAACAATAGGCTAGCCGAACTGGACCGGCTCCATCGACAGCATAGAGACACGCTGAAGGAGGTCGAAAAACTGAAGATGGATGTTAGTTGGCTCAGTTTTTCTTGTAGACCGCTTTGGCTGTTTCATCGATACCGCCCTCGCTTAATAAAAACATGGGATATAATGTTGTCATTTTAAATTTTTACGGATTTTTGTCGCCGCTTTTGAAGAAGTGTGTATTTTGCGTACATTCAATCTAACGCTCTAATTGGCAACGAAATCCCTTGCTTTTATGATCACTGGCTCCGCCCACTTGGTCTCCACGTACTTGTCCCAATCATCATCAGCCAATCCTAGTTTACTGCTGGATCTGGGCCTCTCCCAGGGCGTGCCACTGAACCCGATCTGCGGTTCTCAGTTTCCAGTTACTGCCAGCCGCCTAGTGCAGATTGAAGCCCCATAAAACGTTTGCCAAACCTTATTCTCCACAACTCGTTGTCTCTGACGGCTACCAGTTCAATGATAAATATGTCCAGCTAATTACTACTGCATCTTACCAATTCTCTCGTTCTTTGATGAATCCCTCATTTCTGATCTTATCCCCCAAAGAAGTTCCTAGCATAGCTGTTTCCAAAGCCGGCTGAGCAGCTTTTATACTGGTTATTCTAAATTAGATTGTCAGTATGCATATTTCAGTTCCATAGGTATTGTTTGGATGCATTGATTTCGTATTTGGTATCAAGGCGACGAGAATAACGCATCTTTAATAAGTTGTGATCCACTGTATCCCTCGTTATCTTGGTGAATTTCGACATGCATGTCTTAATAAATTTGTTTTTTCTTTCCCCTCAGATCCGGCAACTACCAGAATCTGTGATAGTCGAGACTACAGAGTACAAATGTCTGCAGAGTCAGTTCTCTGTGCTGTACAATGAGTCAATGCAAATGAAGACTGCTTTAGATGAGACGAGGATGCAGCTTCAGAACGCAAAGAACCTACATATGCGCCAGATAGAAATGATGGAGGTGAGGGATGGAGATAGAGTAGGTTTCCCACCTTCAAACATCTGTGAGATAATGACTCATTGAAATGACAAACTTTTGGCCTCATCTTCACTTATCATCTAACCATTGTGCATAAGAAACATGCGCCAGATAGAGATGATGGAGGTAAAGGATGGTTCTGGTACTGAAGAGTGAGTGAGATCACCGATTCCATCCAAATTGCACACGCGCCAACATTTTCAAACTGTTTGAAAAATACACTTGCCAGCTAAACTAAATATTCCTATTCTACTTTTCAGAGCGAGGAACTAGCGAGACAGAAGGCGCTGAGGGCCGAAATGATCCAGCTCGAAGACGTTCTTGGTCAGTTGCGGAAAGAGTACGAGATGCTACGTATAGAGTTTGAACAGAACTTAGCTGCGAACGAGCAGACTGGACCCATCAATAGAGAGATGAGGCATCTCATCACTTCGCTGCAAAATCACAATCAACAACTGAAGGGGGAGGTGCATAGGTATAAGAGGAAATATAAGGATACTAGTCAAGAATTGAATAAGGTAAGTTGTTTTTGTAATAGTTGCTGGATTAATCGTATAGAAGGTACACAAACTTACATCTGATGAAGTCACTGTCACACAACATGGCTATGTTTCTGCGCTTTATGCAGCATATTTACTAGTCTAATTTAGAGTTTGTAGGCCAAGTCTAAGGGCCAGTGGCGGCGGCGGCTTGAATACTACTGGGCTTTTTGGCTGGAATTTGGCGAGTGATGTCGCATTTTTTAAAAATATATCTTGCAATTTACAGCTTGGCCAAAATTATACCAAAATAACTAGGTTTCATACAAACCAATATATAACAAATATATACTATATTTTCTGTATTTGACAATAAAAGACACAAGTTGGTAGGGTCTACTTGTCTAAATTTTTATTTAATTACTAGCTATTGCCCGCGACTTCGTTCGCATGGAACATTTCATCAAGATCGGTTCAGTAAACAAAATTTCATCCAAACCCCTCCAGCCGTTTAGGCGTGAAGAGGTAACATTCATACATACACAAACTTTCGCATTTATAATATTAGTTGGGATGATTATTTTGATATTTATGTTTGTGATATGAGAAAATTAAAATATAATTCAAAATCAAAATCAAATAATTTTATTATTAAAGTACAGAAAATGTCGCATTTTTTATAAGGGATAGATTATAATTTGAATGAAAACTAGTTACAATGGTTATATCTACTTTTTAGCCAAGCTGTAATTTTTATATTTGTTTAACCTGTGGTGTGTGGAAGGTGCGCAAGGAGGCAGAGGAGGCAGGCGCGCGGGGCGAGGGGAACGAGGAGAAACCCCTTGCTGTGAAGAAGGAGGAGCCCGACCCGGAGGTATCTCGCAATCACACTTGTAACACGGTTAGTGGGAGCGGTATTCTTCTATATTTTACACATATAAATAAAGTACAGAATGTTAACTAACTGAACAAATTATTATAAGTAGATTATAATTATAAAAATATTAAAACATACAAATTAAAGCATTACTACCATTTATTCGTCGATCCATTCACTGAAATTCTTGGACGCCATTTGTATTTAGCGGGCGCCATATTGTTTTTTTTTGCCTTAAAATGTACCCTATAAGATCAAGACAAATCTAACGACGCCTTGTATTTCAAAATCGGTCATACTTACTGGAGGTAACGTAGAAATCTATATACATATAGACATACACTAGCGAAACATCACTGTCTTTCCTAGGGCAGTAGATAAGAGATTTTTTTTATTGAAATATAGTTGCGATTTCTTTTTACGGGATACCGTGTCGCAGTTCAGTTACTTTACATTCTGTATAGTAATAAAGCTTTAAATAATAAAATGAATGAAGGGACTTCATTGAAGTTGGTTCATTGCTTTGAGCTGAAGAAAAATGTAGCATTTTAAAAAGTCAGACCAAGAGTTGTCATTTCATTATCTGTCTTGTTATTAGGCTTCTTTTTCATGCTTCACTTTGTATAATTCATTTTCGGTTTTAGTACTTCGGCTTTATATTCTAATCCATGCTAAAAGTGCTTATCTTAGATACTATTACAAAGGTAAAGACCGAATAGGCTTAAGGAACCCCTGATTTATCAAGGGAATTGTTTGGTTATGTGATCTTAAGCGGTTTCGACTCTATGGGCTGACAAGGTGGTCATTTCAGTCACATTTCCTACCTACTAAGCTAACTTATTAAGTTCTATATAAAAAAAATGGCAGGATTACCTATGATAATTGTAGTTTATATTTAATAATAATATATATCTGCGCTCCCTAGGGCTGTATTAATAAATCGATCTTGAGATTGAGATCGTTACTCAGTTTCAATACATTTTTTTTGATACTGTTTTAATATGCAACAGATTTTCAAGCGTAAACTTAAGATCATCTCAATCTTGAGAACGGGTTACTAATACGGGCTTTACAGCACCATAGTGTAGAACTCACACTAAGCAACTCGGCTGTATGATGGATGCTGGATGGTTGATAAACATCTTCATCATTTCATTCATCATACAAACATAATATGATCCACATGATGCTAGAATACCCAAAGTGGAATTGAGCTATTTTGATAATGGGCAAAAAAATGTGCCCAAAAGAAAAAGTGGTGCCGAGTTAATTCAATTAAATGACAAAAACCTCATTTCTCATTCGCAGAGACTGCTTCATCTATGATTATATTATTATCCCATAAAAAGTGCGACCGAAATATACAAGTCCCATAAACATTACTTCAAAAACAACAAAGCTATTTAGCCTATTTAGATGTCTTTGTGGAAAGGAGCAGCGTAGAGAACGGACTTTTTGTGACCTCCGTGTGCGTTATTGCATAGAATGCCTTACATTCCGCCCTTGAGGACAACATTGTTCGATCTGGATATTTGGACGGATAAAAAGTCCGTCGTCTACACTACCACAGATTACTAAATAGTTACTACGTAACAGATACATTACTCCAATATAAAAGCGAAAATACCTACCTATAATAGACCACAAAATCTTAGTAATAATACTAGTTGTTTGCAGCGAGAATAAATGTATCATAAATATCACACAGAGTTGAGATTGCATTACCTAGTTCAGGCACCAGTCAGGTAAGGTTTTTGTTATG
Organism: Oegoconia quadripuncta; assembly: GCA_949316235.1. Taxonomy (NCBI): domain Eukaryota; kingdom Metazoa; phylum Arthropoda; class Insecta; order Lepidoptera; family Autostichidae; genus Oegoconia; species Oegoconia quadripuncta. The sequence goes on along the minus strand of OX438752.1, from coordinate 19,607,525 downwards.
ACAATGCTAAGAGTAATAATGTACAAATCTTTGTGGAGAAAATAAAGATTATATTATATTATTGTTTTGCCCGCCGCATGACCCACGTGCAAGCACGTCATCGAATGAATGCGCTACAGTTGTTACGTATAATGCTATTGGTAATAAAACGAATGTTGTAAAAAAAAACAATTATTTTTTTTATTTGTTGTTGTTTGAGTATTACATAATGATAGTTACATTTCTTTCCCTCTCTGAATTCTCGGTTATTAAATTGTATCGTTAAAATATCTTATATCGCGTAAATAATATCAGACAGGCGTGCGGCAGCCCACTGTCGGTTGTATCGTGGACGATACGCGAAGCTGTAGACATATAACGCGTGACCTTGAGCGAGTGACGGACACATAACGCTACTCTCTTTTACAAAACACATAAGGTCGATAGGTTTGTGAGAGAATCAGCCCCGAGATTAATGCACATGTGTTCTTACAGGGCGAGGAGGGCGGCAGTGGCGCGGCGGACACCAAACCGCCCGCTACCAAGGAACACAATCGCGCCAAGTTGCAGGAGCAAGATCAGATAATAAAGGACCTCAAGCAGCAACTCAAGTTAGTGACAGATATTATGTACTTAGCAGACAATTTAAATGTAGGATGATATCGAGTGTGTGTAATTCTGTACAACTATTTTCTATTTATCTTGCAATAGCCATATTTATAGGTATTGGTAGTATGTATGGCTGTTGCAGGTCGTCTGAGACCTGTATCACTGCGACCGTTGCCTGTCCATTGTGATCGCTACTAATCAACAGTAAATTGCTCAGGTTTGCCTCTTTGAGCAATTGGATTATCTTCCTGACGCCGATAGTCTTTATCTCATCCGAGAGCAGCAAGTGGCTACCCAGGTGGATATTGCGTTTACGCATCAGCTGGTCACATTCACACAGCAGGTGTTTCCTCTGAAAGGAAGCAACTGCACATCCCCGTTTGCCGGAGCCCCATGTTGAGCATATGCTTGCTCAAATAGCAGTGCCCCTTGAGTGCCCTTGCGAGAATGCGTAGATTATTCCTACTAAGTGCCTGTGCTTCCCCGGCGGCCTTCTTGTTGAAAGCTTTAATTAGTGCTAGGTTTTAATTTATAGGTAATGCTACCTAGGTTAGGCTAGGTTCTTCGTTCGATGGTTGCAGGCCGCTTCCAAACGGTCGCTCTGAGATCTATGGGGAGGCCTACGATCAGCAGTGACGTCCTGTGGCTGATATGATGGTGATTGCTCTTAATATATGATTGACATGTGGGCCACTTGACGAGGACTTTCAACCCACCTGGTGGTAAAGTGAATGAAATTAAACTTCATTATCTTCTTCGCCATCGCTTTAAATTTGTCAGTTGCAGAAGTGCTCTTGATGGAATTAGACAGACTACCCACTTATCTATTTCTGCTGCCAAGCGTCACAAGTAATGTTGTGACCAGCTTGAAGGATGAAAGAGCCAGTGAAGTCACAGCGTCTGTGACTACTACATTGGAGGATCTTATCTCTGAAAGGTGTCATGGACGGCACTTTCACTAATCACTTTGTAAAGTGCTATTAGCTCATTTATCGTAAATATTTTATCGCCTCCGTGGCTCAATGTAAACAACATCGGGTTTACGATTCGGAGGTCGCGGGTTCGATCCCCAGCGGGGTACATGTTTATGTACTCGGTTTGGTTGCTGGTAGGGCATTTTAAATGTCCGCCTAGCTAAACCAGTTGGTAAACCCGTTGTGCATAAAAAAAAGAATAAACATTAAACTTGTCCACAGGAAGGCGGTGAATGAACAGAAGGAACTGAAACTCCTGCTCGATATGTACAAGGGCGTCAGCAAAGAGCAACGGGACAAGGTGCAGCTAATGGCCGCCGAGAGGAAAGCGCGCCAGGAGTTGGAGGACCATCGACAGAAGGCCAAAATGGCTCAAGTGAGTTCCACCGCCGAACACTACATATGAAAATTGTAGTGCCTCTTAAAGTTAACCTTACCACAAAAACCTTATTAAACAAGAATGCGTTTCACCGCTGTTTAAGGTTTAAACGATATGGGAAAGCGAGTTTGCCTTTTAGACACGCTTTACTAAATACATGCAGTTTTATTATAAAAGTGTTTAGATAAACAATTTACATACATACTTTTTAAATTCCGAAAATAAGGGACAATGCAAAATGTTATTTTCTTTTTCAAAAGGATGCAAGTCGCATAAAAATTTTGGTTAACAATAAAACATCTATTAAGTCTGATCCAGTGTCCGTGGACAGGTTAACTTGATAGCTTAAAGGAAAATCAATCTACCTATTTCGATCTGTGCTCATTACAAAAGTTACACAATATATCGCAATTGGCAGGAGAGTAAACGAGAGCGGCGGTTGGTGGACGAGGACGCGCTCCGCAAGATCAAACAGCTGGAGGAGCAGAAGTACGAGCTGCAGAAGCAGCTATCGTGCGCGCGGCCCAACGCCGACCCGCTGCACGCTTTCTCAAGGCCCTTCGCCGGCTCACAGGTAACACCACATCTTAACAAGCCCTAACATAACACGTTCCCTGTCCGTGTGCTCCCGATGATGGGTCACGCAGGTGCTTGCCAGGATACCGTGCTTCCACAATGGAAAGGGTAGGGACTCGACAAAGCTGCAGATTTTCAGTCCGTCCCAGCAGAATAATTGCTGCTTCCAAAAACTGTAGTGTGTAGTTATTTGTTTTAGTTTAAATTTGCTGTAATTTGTATAGGCCCAATCTACTGTTCTCTAACTAACCATATGGATGACTGGAAGAAATCCCCCTATGGGATAAGTCCGCCGTTGTACTTTTTTTTTATGCACAACGGTTTCGCACTTGACCTCAATCACACCTGATGTTAAGTGAAGATGAGGGCGAAGGTGGTAGCGTACTGACCCGGAAACCCCATCTTATTTGGGGGACTGGCTATCTTATCTCTGACAACCGGAACACAACAATGTACTCATACTCTGTATCTGTGTAAAATTAATGTATTGGTTTTTGTACCATAAAGCATTTACCAACAAACTGTATTTAAGGTATACAAATTAAATTGTAAATGTAGAAAACCCCCGAGCAAACAAGCTATATCATCCAGATAGACCAAACCAATTGTGTTAAAAGCCAAACTTCGAAACGGCTTAACCGATTTCTATCAAACGAGGCTGAGATTCGATCCACAGGTTTTATGTTAAATTAAAAAAAAATATAAACCCCTCCTAAGAATAGTCATGGTCTTGCGCCGCTCCTTTGCATCCCTTGAGCAGAGTGTCTTCCCAAAACGCCACGCTGGTCTACCTAGCTCGCCCTTTCCGTTGATTAAATAATAGTATAAATCTGTATGCTCCTAACTACCTTCTGTAGGAAGAGGAGGCGCTGCTAAATGAGATGGAAGTAACTGGCCAAGCGTTCGAAGATATGCAGGAGCAGAACTCGCGTCTAATTCAACAGCTCCGGGAGAAGGACGACGCGAACTTCAAACTGATGTCGGAGCGGATCAAAGCCAACTCACTGCATAAGCTGCTACGAGAGGAGAAACAGCTGCTGCAGGAACAGGTGAGCAGTCAGACCGCCTAACTCAATTGCTTTGGGAATTGCTATTGTTTATGACGTCTACGCACTGGCCGTCCTTGTCATATTGTAACACAATGGCTTTGACTTGGGCGGTAGATCACCTGATTTAGAGTGGAATAGTGGACAGAGCTAATAGGTGTGTCAGAATGACGATTGAAGCAGGCTGAATAGGCATCTACTGAGATCGCGTGCTTCATCTCGGCCACATCGTCACTTTACAGCATGTCAGATTGTGGTCAAACGCGTATCCAGTTAATCATAAGCTCATATTGGAGCGGATCAAGGTCAACTCGTTGCACTAGAAGCAGGTAAGATGTGAGGAGCTGTGTAAGATGGGTGACAAACTTCAAGCTCATGTGTGAAGAGCTACGTAATTTCAAGCTCACAAGCTGTTATGGAGAAGCAGCTGCTACAGGAGCAGGTGAGTGCAGTGGATAAAACCAACGGCTGTGTTAGATGGAAGACGCAAACTTTGAGCTAATATTGGAGCAGATAAAGACCAACCCGCGGCACAATATCCACAAGAATAATGTATATTGTTCCCGATTTAACAATAATAGGATCCGTTCTTCCGTTGATGAGATGTGCAGCAGCGTCATTGTTTCGGAGCTTCCTACAACTACAAACCTCGAAAAGCAATGCGAATAGTGCTTTACGAATTTGAGTGAAAGAGATCAAAAATCATTTGTAAATCTGAACCTGCAGTGTCGGTAGAAATGGCACTGAATTATGAATATGTTAAATTTTGAAACTTATGTGCTACAGGTTTTAACTCGCGACCAGCAGATAGAGTCGATGGGCGCAGTTGCGCGGCGGTTGGAGGAGAAAGAGCGGCTCCTGCAAGCAACGCTGTCGGCCGTCGAGAAGGAACTGCTTCTGCGGCAACAGGCCATGGAGATGCACAAGCGGAAGGCGATCGAATCTGCGCAGTCCGCCGCTGACCTCAAACTGCATCTCGGTCAGTCACTCTCTTATCTTACAACGTGTCTGTGGAGTGGTTGAGGAAGTCCAACACTTGTTGATGGAATGTGCTAGAAACCGAAATAAAAGAGATACACTGATGAGACAATTAAAGCTGAGTCAATACGCTGTAGGTTTGGCTCAATCAATTTTGGGTAAACCTGAATCAATAGTGGCCAGATTATATGTTTGTATCAGTGAATCTTGGTCAGGCTACGATGGGACTGTCATGTCTAGAAGGACTCAAGTCCCTAAATTAAATAAAAATTATTTTAAAAAAACGTCTCGGTATGTGGTCACTCTTGTGTCTATGGGTTACAAACTGCACCTCAGCCTGTGGTCACTCTTTTATAGAGATACAGATCAGCCGCTATCGAAAACAATCGTCTATAGTCGCGGTGTAGGTAAGGCAAAAGTCGGTTATGATAATACATATACATTAACAGCTAACATAAAATTCCACTACTGGACTTAAGCCTCTCCCATAGAGCGACTTACATCGTTTTCCATGAAATGGTTTGCCCTCATCGCGGATGATCACAAGGCGGGTTGGCAATCGCAGCTCCGCACTAAAGATGTTACTGCCTTCTTCTGTCACATAATCAAAGCTTTTGAATGCTGGCAACAGAAATATTTATTGAATTGGAATTTCGAATCTTTTATGAAAATAAAAATGTGCACTATTTCTATGTTCAGTAAGTTTCTTTTGGTATGTAAATGGTTACTGTATAAGCAAAGATGTCTCAATTAATTCACAATAAACATACTTAGGACTTTACTAGGTATAGGGTTACAACTTCCGCGGGAAGAGAAGGGTTGGTCCTATTTTACTCTGTGAAGAACCACATGGCCACAGTATTCTGATAATACAGGAAAGGTTAATTGATATCCACACGACCAGGGTGTTCTCATAATACAGAAAAGGATATTGTGTTGCAGAGAAATATCACGCGCAAATGAAAGAGGCGCAACAAGTGGTCGCTGAGAAGACGAGTGCGTTAGAAGCGGAAGCGTATAAAACAAAAAGATTACATGTAAGTACTGCCCTAAATCTGTCAGTTTAAAAATTGTATTAGCAGCTCAGGGGTACAATATCTTTAGTTTTGAAGGTCTGAACAGAGAAACACTTCTTAACTTTCAGAGCATTCTTAAATTCATAAGCATCATTTCGTCGCTTTGAATGTCAACGACATGATGGTGAGAGCATGATATTCAAAGGGCTCTTAAAGTTAAGCTTGAGCGCTTAAGTTCGGGCCTAACACTTAACACGAGATACTGTTGCGTATTTAAAATAGTGTCAAAAAATTGTATTGAAACTCAAGTTTGACCTCAATCTTGAGATCGTTTTATCAATTGGCATAAGAAAAATAACCTTAACCGGTCGATATCAAACAAGGAATAATGGATTATGTTGCAATTGTATTAAAGGAACCAATGTAGGAAAAATAGAACTTAGTTGTGTGCATGCTCAAACGATAATTTGCACAAGTGTACTGAATTTAGTATTTGGAGTGTTCGCACCTGCATAACCCAAGTTCAATAATCTCCAATCAGCACTGGGCCATACCCAGATCTTTCGCATGTGTATAATATATTAATAACTATAAATTGAAAAGATAAACTAACAACTGTCTTAAAAGCTATATATTTTTGAAACAACCGATTTCTATCAAATATGGCTAAGAAAATCTCGCAAACAGCTGCCTTCGAAAATAAAACCGTTTTGACACTGCACTTTGAAACTAACAGACAGACACAAGACGAGCTTCGAACTTATAACATTTTGTAGAGATATTAAGACCTTTATTTCAGTAAAAAAAAACTCAAGGAGAAATTTGAGAGGAATTGAATTTTTTTTTATTAATTATTTTTTTATATGATATATTCAAATTCAAATTCAAAAAGTTTTTATTCTCTCTCACAAAAGTATACAGATATAAACAATAGGTCCTTAATCTACGAGATATGCTACATGTAAGTACAAAATTTTGTGAGAGACTGGTGTCCGTACTAGGAAACCTGTGTGACAGATCACCAGCCTCTCACCCTTTGGAATGGAACGGCCTTATGTTGCGAGATAGGATGTATGCGTGTGAGCGTGAGTGTGTGTGATTGTATGTATGCGTGTGAGTGTGAGTGTGTGTGATTACATATGTGTGTGTGATTGTATATGTGCGTGTGTGTGGGCGTATAAAGAAAGAAAAGAATAGTGAGTAAAAAAAGAATATATGATATTTATATGATAATAATAATAATGACTGAATAGAATTTTAATTAATATATCTGCCCACCTAAGAGGGTGATATGTATAGGAGTTAATAATTATTGTATAACCCACATCCACAATATTACTGAAAAAAAAAAATGGTTACGATCTCTACTAATGAATGTGTCATAAATATATCGGTAGGAGGAGTTGGCAGTGCTGCGCCGTAAAGCGGAGAGGATGAAAAAGATGGAGCAGGCCGGCAGCAGTATGGACGAGGTACTGCTCGAAGAGATCAGGGAATACAAGGAGACGCTTACCTGCCCTTCGTGCAAGGTGAAGTGCAATTTGAATAGTATATTTTGATACGTTTGGCATTCGTTCTTGAATCAGTAACTACATAATCATCAATATTAGCATTATTTATTTATTCAGTTTTACACATACAGTAAAATAGAAGAGTAATCGAACGTATTTAAGGCAAATATCGATTTAACTGCCTCCGTGGCTCAATGTTAACATAGGGTTTACGAATCAGAGGTCGCGGGTTCGATCCTCAGCAAAGTACATGTTTAGTACTTTGCTGAGGACCTGGAAAAATCGATTAGTTGGTCGTAATCGTAAGGCATTTCCAATGGCAGCCTGGCTAGTTACTAAAAAAGATTATTAATCTTACACTCGTAGTACCTTTGACTGTACGAGAACTAAAAATATTTTAAAATAAATCGTTCGAGCTGACACTGCATATCCTTTTGAATCCTTCTCTATAGCAGTGGCATAGTGTAAAGAAAAGAATAGTGAGTAATAATCACCTATGAGGTCGAAGACGTGTCATCTTGATTTGGCTACAGATTGACATGTCCTTGTGTTTCACATTAGTGGATAACATTAAATGCGGATCCGCTGCTATATTATTGAATAGAATGTTAGAAATAATTTTTCTCTAGGCTATTTTATGTTCGTCACACCAATTCATCAATACTTTTATTATAATTATCGTATAAAAAAATATTATCCTACGATAACCAATCAATTCGTTCGCAGGTGAAACGCAAAGACGCGGTCCTAACGAAATGCTTCCACGTGTTCTGTTGGGACTGCCTGCGTACGCGGTACGAGACGCGTCAGCGGAAGTGCCCCAAGTGTAACGCGGCCTTCGGCGCCAACGACTACCACCGGCTGTACCTCTCCACATAGACACTGCCGCGGCTCGCTCTGGAGATTACAGGAGGTAGTGTAGCATAAAGGGTGCGACACACCGGCGACGCAGCTCTTACGAAGTGGTCACCGCCCAGGAGGCCAGTACGCTCGTTCGCCAACGATAGAGTAACGCCCGTCTTGGCTGATTCTATTCGGTCCTTAGCCCCAATTTTAAGCCTAACTCTGTGACCTGATCGGTTCGCATTTTGTTTTACGAACCTTTATTTTGTTAATTCGCTTGGAATGTGAGGATCGGTTGTGACGGGTCTGTGAGACGTTTCTGGATAGCGTGTTATGTATGTGTATTGAGTAGCAAATTCTATGTGGATGCTCTCTCTAACTTGCTGCGTACTAAGATTTTGAATTCTTAAATTCAGTATGTAGCCTTTGTAATGTTTTTTTTTTAAATTAAAATTGGTATCTTTCGATATAATCGGGAACATATTTGGAATATGTCTTTTTTGAAAATGAAACGGTATTATAAAATGAAATCACTGTGCCTAGCAGCACTAATCCATTAATGGCTATTGGCTTGTCCCAAGTTTTAAGCGAAGATTATTCCTAAAAGTGTGAGCTTCCTCCTTCGCACATTAAAGGTACACTTACACGTGCTTATGGCTAGCATATAAATCAATAGGCGTGTCCAACTAGCCTACTAAATCCCAGCAATTTATTTATTCACAAATGCCAATGCCTTTGCTTGTAATTAGCGTGCTGTGTGCTAGTGTATAGCATGTGTAATTGTAGCTTTACTTTTTTTACGACAGTTGATTTGCTGTTTCTTTACGGCAGCCACAACGTAAACGGGAATATGCAGCGTGTGAATATACTAATATTACAGACCTAAAGTAGTGTATTTGGGATCATCAGGCCACACGGTTGGTACGCTAGTGCGAACTAATGATCTCATGATTCAATTGTTATGTGAGTGATTTGACAAGAACAGTATTGAACAAAACGAGACAACGCAAACAGTAAATACTTATGTCCTCATTAGAATGGTCGCGAAATATCCTGTATAGGAAACGCACTTTGATTGATACACGTCTAGATTCTATAAACCATTGATTTCAAAACCTCTAGCAACCCCGAAAAAAAAAATCAGAACAATTAGGCGCTATTTAATAAAAGACTGTTTTATAAACAGATCTGTATGTACTTAATGTTATTGTTCTATAAAATTATGTTGTATAAAATATTGCTATATAAGTTATTGCACAGTGGAATTGTTTGGGGTTTTTTTTGGGGTTGCCACTTCATCCTGCTGCAGAATTAGCTTTGCACGACTCTAGCGCAAATATTGTTATATTGTAAATATTCTAAAACTGTTAATCATACACTTGCACACTAAAGAGATATACTAATGTTATCCGATACATTTCCGAGTGATCAGTGTCTCCACTTTGATGTAGACGTGTATAATCACATGGTTACGCTAAACAAATATCCCGGAATGGCTTTTATAAAATAGTAAATGATTATTTTTATTGTTGACATTACGGCTCATGCTCTGATAAAATATTATAGAGTGATTCAATTATTTACAGTAATTTCTGATATATAAAAACTCATCACCTAAATCTGCTAAACTCATCACCTAAATCTGCTGCAAATTGTGCTGGACCTGAGATTGTAACGAGTATATATGCGTTTGACTAACGAACTGTGACCATAATGGTATACCGTAATATGTTATACCTTGAATTTTTGTTGGTAATGGAGCCGAGCCCTTCTTAACATTGCAAGTAAATTCAAAAATGCAATAAAGACATGAGAACATTCAGGGCTAGTACACAGGTTACGAAAAAGTCGCTGTCGCCATTTCTTATCTTTGCCACTTTGGTAAAGAAGCAATGAAGTCGAAATATCCGGACGTCACCGTGACTCATGGGGTTCAAAATACCACACACGCTTAACCTAATTATATCACTGACGACTTGCCGAAGTCATTTAACTCATACACCATGATACCTTGTTTATGGCAAATCATCATTTCGTACATAACGTATATATTTTTTTTGTATGAGATTGTTTGGCTCGAAAACCAACGACAATTTACGGTGTATAATAAATATGTCATAAGCATGACTAAATAGCATAACATTACTAATTCAATCCAATTTGCTTAGTCTATTAATACATACATTGTTATGGGAGTTTATGGTGAAAGATAAGGTATCCCCACTGTTGGGTTGGGCGAAGGTAAGCGCATATTATGTAGGGCTGCAGGGGGGTGGGACAGGCGGCACCAGCGTACTTCATACAATCGTGCAATAATATGGTATAGTTGATAAAAAATTATAACGGCCTAACATAACATGCGGTTACTGTCTTAAAGCCTTTGTTTGTATAATTACGAAAATCGATATAACGAAAAACCGGCTTTGAACGACGAAGGATATTGTCTCGCTTTGCTCATAGAGAGGATTTTACTGACTATTTTGACTAACATAAAAAAATAATCTATTATGCCATTCAGAATAGGCACTGAGAATGATCCATATAGGTTTTCATTATGAATCCCAATCTGAATATGAACTGTGGTAATTGTTCACGGAAAGCTCTGATCGTCCATTCCTATTTTACGATGCTTTCCAACGTATATAAATATGAAATACAAGATATACACATAATAATGTAAGAATTTAAAGATGCATTTCGCAACATTGTATATCTGATACGTTTTTATTGATGTTGTATATTAAGGGATATCATGAAATCGAACAAGTGAATGTAGTTTATCTGTATTTAAGATTATATTTAATATTTCTATTGTATAGCGAACATGTTGACAGTGTGTGCGTATGAGTGAGTGAATGTGTGTGTGAGTAGGTAAATCTGTGAGAGAGGGAGTGGTATGTGGTAGATAGTGAAATAGCCAACAAAACAGCCCACTGACTGATATATTTATGTAATTTAAGGTTTAATATTTTTCATTGGGCTTGCGGTTTTTGTTTTAATACAATGATTAAACTTTGTTTGAGATTTACGGCTTGTCTTTCTGACCTACCCACAACATTATTGAAACGTATATTGACTTGTAAGTTTTCAGCTATCATTTTATTTATGCGTATTTTATAAAAAGTTCTATCTGTTACTTTAACACAAAATTAATAACTACAAACTGAAAAAAATTAAACACCTCCGATAGTCTCAAAATAAAAAGTATAAAATCGTTTCAGCCGTTTTGGGGCTACACATACAAAGAGGTTTTAAATTCTTAACACTACTTTGTTTCGGGGTTTAAAAATATTTAATAGTCTGTACATAGTTTCATTCTAAATCGTTCAATCATCCGTCAATTTCACATCACTGCAAACGCGCCCGCCTTGCAGTCGTATGTATAATTGCATTGCTGTATTTGACATTCTAACATACCATTGATTATTTAATTTTCTTCGATATTCTATGAACAACCGAAACGATTTCGAGTGCGTTTGCTTGTCAAACCATCAATGATATGTATCCATCGACTTTAAGGCACGTATCAATAAAACGTCTCAAGATTGAGATAGATTAACTTAAGTTGACATTGAGATACTGTTGTATAATTACACAGTATCAAAAAATAGTATTGAGAATGCGACTATCCCAATTTTAAGAAAGCATTATTTTAATACTACTCTTAAGTCTGTGATGGATGATAATAAAGTTATTGTACTTTTATAATTATTGCCGTCGGTTTGTAGGCCAACATGTCTGCACTCTTTGTTCAACGCAGGAGTGAAAAGGATAAACGAACTAATAGTGACGTAATAGCGGCTGCGTATTCGTTACAAAATATTTCTACCTACTTTGAAATTCTTTTATTAGGAAACATAATTTTCCAATTATGACGTAATTCATAGAATAGAGGTGGCGGATCGGTCCCAAAAAGATCAAATTATTCTTCATCCTCATAGTTTCTGATAACGATATTTTGTAGGAATATACAGGGCGTATATTTGAAACGAGGCATCATTTCAGAAGGGAGTCCTGAGTGAAAACTTAAAATGTAAACAAATGCTGTTGTACGCTGAAAAGTAAATGACCTTTTACTATCGTGCCCGGGGTCTATAGTATGTATTATAAACTAAATGTCCGATGAATGTCCCTACAAGTGCTGAATTAGACCTAGTCGAAAGTTAAACGAAAATATTGTCATTTCTGTGTTACGCAAGTTATCGTCGATTTTTCATGTACCAAGAGTTTTCTTTTCGTTTTCAATTCAGTCATCGATGTACATATATTATTACTTCCAGCCCCTGTAGGATGACATCGTAGGCGTGAGAGTGGGATAGTCGTACATTTCGTCCAAGCGAATGAGCAGGACAAATATGATCTCGCGCGACATAACCGTGTATACATCTTGTTTGATTTGATACCACCACGACACCCGTGTTCCGTGGTATCAGTAGCATACAGGACGGACGGACATACATCTATAAACAGGACAGAGATGTAAAAATTTGAACTTACAAAAGCTAGAGGCGCCCGATCAAAACAAACGTCAGTTATCGCGAAACGCAGCATCGGCTATGTGGCAATGATGAGAAGTGAAAAGGGCGTTATATTATTACTTAATTTATCGGTTCGTAAAAATATGGGTTAGGTCTAATAATAAACTACAATATTGAAGTCTTTTCAAAAATTCGACTATTGAAGCGTCTGAAAATCTCGATTGTGACACTTAAATCTTGTGAAACTAATATTAATAAAATATTAGAGACCAAGAACTGTATCAAAAAAATTTAAAAAATACTTAGTGTTTGAGAATAACAGCAAAATTCGGCGAAAGACATAATGACCACGGCCCCAACCAATATGACACCCAGGGCACCTATTGCTAATACGACACGTTTTATTAATGATAAGGGACGGATTGCCTATACCGCCTTTTAAAAGCTACAAGTCAATATACTGTTATATAATTGTGTAAGGGCCACAAATCTCATCTGTTGTTGGTGCATGTAATAATTTAAAATATTATAAAAGTTAATGATTCGCAGGATACGGAGAATGACTTATAAACATAGGGAACAATTTTTAATTTATCAGTATTGAACGAAATATGTCGCAATATATATATTTTTTTTTTGCTTTTAATTTGTAAGTTCTTGTGCAATTAACTATTTTCTAAAATCGATGACATAAATTGTGTCCTATGTAATAAATGTAGCGCTACTTTACGTTACGTTAGGGATTATTTGTGCTTGTTTATCAATGTATACTGTGCCCAGGCCCAAGTACTGTATATACATCACTGCGACAAATGTGTTTCAATCAATCACTGACCTTTATGGACATGATGGTCGAAAATCAGAATCAACTCTTCCTATATCCCCAATAACGTACAGTGAATTACACGTCAAGGGATATAAAGTTGCGAAGTAAATGACAGATTAACTGCTTCTCGAAGAAAATAAAGTTGTAAATCTGTCATTTACAAAAGGGATATTTACGATAACAACGTAAATGCATTAAGAAATAGTACATTACGATATCAGTGCGTTATGATGGCTCTGTTTAACCAATATACGAACGTATATCGTAAGGACGTTTTTCAACATACTTCCTGGGAAACAGAATAAAAAATCACGCGACGCACTGCATACGGGCTTGCGCCGTGCGGCGTGCCAATTCGGAGATTAAAAAAAAACTGAAGCATATTTTATTATTGATCTCCATAACACATGGGAGATCAGCGATATTTTATTCACCGTGCTGATGGTGTTCTCACTTGGCTGTTATGAGACTTATGTTCTTTACCATAGCAAATAGTGCGGTTGTAGAATATAACTTCACTATTTGCGTTTACAACACACGCGTGTTTTATGAGCTGCATATATATAAAACCGGTGAAATTAGATCCACTTTACGAGCAAGTATGTTGAAAATATATTAAAAACATCTTTGATTACTATTAACACTTTCACGATCACTGAACCAGACACAATAGAAGTTTTATTGTTATAACGTGTATAGGCGTTCAGTATCCGCAAAAGTGTTAATACATCGAAATAAAATGATTACCTAAAGTTGTTTTTGTAACAAAAATTTCGCAACCAGGTACTGAATGCAATGCTCTATATAATATAGTATCCCGTTAACACTAGGGCACTTTTCGTATCCAGATAAAGTATCGGGACAAATTGAGAAATTCCACATAAAAAATGATTCAGGCACATGTTGCGACACATGTTTCGCAACATATGCCGAAGTGTGGATGGGGCACTACACTTGGACCCGGGAGATCAATTTTTGAACTGTTCGTGCGCTTTCTACTGATGTTCTAAATGCAAATACTGGAAACCAATGGTACAAATGAAAATACAGACAAAATGAAAAAATATATAGGAACAACTCTTTTTTATGGCGCTCAATACTGCAACCGGTTTGTAATATTGTAAAACATTAAACACAATACCTACTAATTTAGTACTGAAACGAAAATTTGAAATGGTTCCAACAAAAATGAAAATACGGACAAATTAAAAAATATATAGAAACAATTCTTTTCTTTTTATGGCTCTCAATACTGCAACCGCTTCGTAATATTGTAAAACATTAAACGCGGTAAATGTAAAAGCGGTATTCCCGAACGAGTACGACATTGGAACCTTCAAGAAACGAGCCTACACCTTCCTCAAAGGCCGGCAACGCATCTGTGACCCTTTTGGTGTTGCGGGTGTCCATGGGCGGCGGTGATTGCTTTCCATCAGGTGACTCGAATGCTCGTTTGCCGCCCTCTCACATAAAAAAAAAAAAAAAGTTAAACACAATACCTACTAATTTAGTACTGAAACGAAAATTTAAAATTGTTCCAACTTGGTTCATGGTTGTTATTTAATTTACCTGGATATTTACCATAAGGTCGTCGGTACAAAATTTCATTTAGATTAATACTGTAATTAAAACGGTGTACGTTTGTAACGGTAGAAAGTATCCGAGCGGCTCGAAAATGGTCTCCCAGGACGTGGAGTTGACTGTACAACTGGAATTTAGATTTAAGTTACAAGTGTTGACACATAGTTAGAATTAGGAAGTATTTAGCTCGTGTGTCGACGCGCTACAGATAAGATCAGACTAAATACGCACGAGACCTCGTGCACTGATCTCACAGCTGTAACTATGTGCCGGTACTGAGAGCTGGACCGTTGTTGTTAGAATATCAAATGTTAACTCTGACGACCCTGTTATTAAATTATTCAACACTTAGTGGAAGCTATGTAACTATTGATTGGTAATTATATTTTTAAGAGAATACTTGTGGTTTTATTATACTACCCATTGCAAAGTTATACAAGGGCCCACCACTGGCAAATTTCTTCTCCGCGCCACCACGGACGGCCCCACCAGGACAATTTGGGAAGTAGTTTTCAACGATCAGAAGAGGTTCCACGGTTTTATGCACAAAAATTTCAACGTCACATTTTTTTCTTCAATATTTTTTTTTAATTTAGATTCCACTTGCCGACTTGCCTTGCATAAAGTCGGTTTGTGCCCAAGGTAAGTACGAAATTAAAGCACATCCATCACACACGACGAAGATAATATATATTTTATACTTGTCCCTTATCAAAGAGAGCCTGTGATCTTATATCTTTTGACATACTACGATATATTCAGCGTATATTTATCTCTCATTTTCATGAAAAGCATAGCGCTTCGTATGATGCCCGCAAGGTAAGTACGAAATTAAAGCGCATCACACACGACGAAGATAATATATATTTCATACTTGTCCCTTATCAAAGAGAGCCTGTGATCTTATATCTTTTGACATACTACGATATATTTAGCGTATATTTATCTCTCACTTTCATGAAAAGCATAGCGCTTCGTATGAGTGAGCAAGCAATATCGTAAGATACCTGGGTCGTGTGTGATGCGTTTCAGACGTGGGTGCCCCATTGTACGTTCCGCTCTTTCACACACCACGACGAAGATAATATATATTTTGTGTTTCTGCCTTTTACAAAGCAACATGAAAGACAAGCCTGATTCTTAAGATATCTTTTGACACATTACGATATGTTCGGCGTGTAGGTATATTTCGTATGCTGGTCTCTCATACAATCAGAGGAGAATCGCAATAAATAAAAGAAATACCTGATTCTCATTATTTTATTTACATACTATTTACATCACATTGATTTGACGATTTAACAATTTCAATGTTGCATCAATAATAATGCAATATTAATAATCACATGGGCATTAATTATGAATACTTCAAGCACCTGAAGCAAGCATTATGGATGGACGTAATATTGAATCTCATTTTGTACTATCTATTACTAAGCAATCGCTGCAAATGCAGGAAATGTACATGCAAGTTAACTTTAATTAATATCGGAAAAGTATTGCTATTAATTCAATCAAACGCTCCAATAATACCAACTTTAACACGACCCTCAATAATATCTCAACGTAAATACAATTTCAGTCTCATATTTTCGATTGTCTAAATATTCAAAAAACTTTCATTAATATTTCAATACTTTAGTTGGTGCAACGGGCAACATATTGTTGTTTGATTCTAACATTACTATTTCCCAAGTAATACGTCACAATAATCACTAACAATTTAGAAATGGTCATTAGAAGAAACAAATTCAGTCTTTTTGAGTATTGAACTCGTTGCACCAAACATTTTTAATTATTTATCTCAGTTACCAAAATTCAAAATTAATTAAAAGAAGGCAACCGATCCCTGCGACTCGGATTTTATTAGCGTTGAAAATATTCAATTGATTTCTTTATAGTCATTTGTTTCGATATAAAAACACACTGTAAACTTAATATAAATCGGAATAATCAAAATATTGATATATTGACTAGAATACAATAAATATCTTGATTAGAATGTACCCTCCATTTGTTATTTACAATATAATCAGATTAGTAACAACTGTAGTGATGTAAAATAACTACGTAAAATCAAAGTAATCCTAATACTGTATATGTGAAAATCAGCGCCGTGTTATGTTAAGCCAATGAGTACTAACTAATGGCACTTATACAATATACTCTTTATATTACAACTGTAGACAAACAAGTAAATTAGAGCCATCTTAGATGATCCGACCGACTTTAAAACATTAGAATTTTATTCAACGATATATTTTTGATCGTCATCGTCGTGATGTCTCAATTACAAGAACACGCGTTACGTAGATATTTGTTTCCCTTGTAAATATTCATATCAAAAGTCTATGCAGAAAGATGGCCCTAGTCCTTATGATAGCGTACCAGTAAACCGTCCGGCGGCTTTGCTTTATATTTTGATGCTACTAAATCATATACATACATAGAAAATAAATTGAAATAATCAAACATTATTGAAAAAAAAAACAAAAACAAGATAGAAAATGAAACCGATATGATATGAGATTGATATTTTTAAATGCACATAGGAATGAAAGCGTTCTTAACTATTTTAGATTTTTTTAAATACCTATATAATTTATATTTTAGTTATTTCTGTTTTTCACTCAACATCTCGGTTATTTAGTTCGTAAGTCGAATTTTATGAGGACAGTCGCAAATGTATGATAATATAGCAAGTAACTGGATGAGATATTTCGCAAGAATTAAACCATACATTTTATTTTGGTGTGAAGGGGTCATAAAGGGGTGACAGTTTTAAATTAGTTTTTTTTAATTATAACTATATCAAACTTCACGTACGATTGCGGACGGATCCGGACGTAACCGTCCGCACACATTGACAGCAGTTATTCATTTCGATTTTTGGCAAGTTGGTAATTGGAAGTCAGAGACAAATACGTTCCGTTAGGTGTGACTCGTACATTAAAGTGAAGTTAAATTATTTAATGGTAATAGAAATACAACACATTAAATGAAAATAATAAAGTACAAAAGGGTTTAAAATTGTTTTTTTTTTCAAGGACATTGTGGTATCTGAAACCAGTAAGACTATGTTTATGAGCCCAATCAACTTCCACGTGCACTCACTATGTTCGACTAACTTCAGAACGAACCGAGGGCTGATCCTGGGCACATATTCACAATGATTCAATATTATAAAGTTTCGGAGGGAAGAAGGTCCGGAACATTAATTCGATATCGGATATCATTTATATTCTGTCCACCCTAAATCGATATGTAATTGGAATGTCACGGGCCGAGTTCCATCGGAAAATTTCTAGTACCGAATTAGATAAACCGTTTAATTGCACATTACAAACACTCAAAAATATTCGCCGCGCAATTATTCTGCTTTGTGTTAGGATTTAAGAAATGTATTAAAACAGCTATAACGGTTACAACTAATAATGGTATTGTGTGTCTATACCACAAATGGGCGGTCGCTCAATGTGGATCCTCTAGTCACCAATTCTTGAACACGGACCCGGTCACACACGAGGCTAGCGCCACAACGCTTTACTTTGTATGACAAAGGCACGTTGAGATCATTCAGTTTAGTCACTATCGACACTCCAACGCAGCTTGTAACAAAATTATTGTACTTTTTGACATAAGTCACAGTATGTGATAACTTATCGCCGATAGTATCGGACGTTCTACAAAGAAGTGTCGTATCTATAGTAACATATAAGTCTTTGCTTTACTTCCGTTCAACCATAATTGGCAACTGCATTCTACATCCTCGTTCTATATTTGTTTCCTTCAACATAATCTATACTTCCCTGATATTCCATTTTGTAAACTTTTGCTACAATGCGAGTGGCAACAAAGGATTCTCATTTATAAGTATAATATTATTTACTACCTAATATTTGTCATGGTTTAGTAGATATCTAAATTTAATATTGAAATGACATGGCAAGCTATTCTGTCATGGAGTCTTGGAATACAGGACGGACACCAGGCAGGTGTGGAATTTCCATGTTATTACATTACAAGCTCGAAATACTACATTATGGCATGCAACTTAGTTCATGCACGATCATTAATTTGTTTTAAAATTATTGTATTATCTTATACTTTAGCACGGAAGCGATTGAAGTAATTACTTCTGTATGACACATTTTAATAGATACTTAACGTAATCGTTGCCCGACTACGACGTAAAAGACTGTTGTTGAGAAATGTCATGTTTTAGTCATCTAGCGTTTGAAGCGGTGAAGGCATAGTGGCAGGCGGTGGTAGTTACGTTAGCACGGTTACACACTTCACCGCTTCTGTAGTAGGGCTACATAACCTCATAACTTCTCATAAATTACGAACTGATGACTGGATACGTTACTCTTTCACGCACACCTTACGGGGTAACACTGATACTTATAATTCAGTATTACCAATATGATTTTTTAATCATTTAAATAGTACTTTTTGGTAAAGAAGCAACATTCTTTAGTAACAGTTGATTACCCCAGTCATCAGATAATACTAGCGCAACTATTATGCTTTGTTTACAACAATAAAATATACCGATGACAAACTAATGCGCTTGTTGAAAATCCCGGCACAGTGGTTTCATGTCCATGCGCTACTGTGTGAAGTTGCGGGCGCACGTGACGTTACAACAGTATGCAGCTGTGACGTCACTATGCCCAATTACGAGATTAGATGTGGCCGACATAATGTAAAAATATTCCAAATATAATTTGTCGATACAAGTCACACGACCCTTTTGTGGCACTTATGATACCGAGTTACTTTACTAGTACTCTAGCTGGAAGAAATTTTTCATTCACCACACGTGTAAAAACAAGGCGCTTGTGATGCTTCAACCTCCTCAAACTAGGCTAGGGCATATTTCTATCGACACAAGTATATGCAACACAATGCAAAAATGTTGGATATACATGTATACAAGCGACATATGTAACGAAGATCGACCTCATCATAAAAACAAGGGACAAATAGGTCCTAGTGTCGCCGCAATTAAAACAGTGTGTATTTGCCTACACTCAATCTAACGCACCGTTTGATACGCACACAAGCGAAATCACGGGTTTGGATAACCGAAGCTCGATATACAGCTGCTTAAAAGTTTATAGTAGCACTCTTGACATTACATCACCCTTGTTTTTATGATCAAAAGCTACTACATTACAGTATCCAGGGGACCGGCTTTCGAACTTTCGCCGATGAATTCCACTCACGATCGGAAACAATTTCATGTTTTTCTGTATTTTTGAAATATGCAAAAGGTGTGTTGCCATTGCAGTTATTGGTAAATTATCCATCACAACAAAATATGAACAAGGATTTGACTGACAACAAAAACCGGTCAAACAAAAATCAACTCGTCAAGACTTAAGACGCGTAACGTACGATTGTTCGAATTCGAATACAAATAGGTACAACCACTCGTCGGAAATATGAACTTACAATTAGTTGTACTTTAAATTGAAAACGTTATTTTTACCGCAAATTCAGCCATTTCTATTTAATATTATCTTTGATTAAAATTGTGCTATAATTATATTGACAGTGTTTTTATATTTACTTTGGTGGATTATTTTATAATAATGAAATTTGACTGCACCGACAGGAGCATAAGCTCTTAAATCGAAGAAGAAAGAAATTTGACGCTTTGGAGGTCCAAAAATCGAAATTCGAGCGTGAAACTGTAATTTTGACATTCTAAGGAATCTAAAACCGGTCCCCAGCTGTAAATGGACTAGGCCGTGGTGTGGAGGGGCGCGGCGGAGGGGGGCGCGGCGGGTGGCGGGGGGGCCGCCACCGCGAAGGCGAGCCGCTCGAGGCGCTGGTGCAGGGCGGCGAGGCGGGGCCACGCGCGGACCGACCGGTGGCGGGCGCCCAACGCACTCAGCGCCGCATCCAGAGCCTCGTACAGCTGCCGCCGCTC
The DNA here is from genome assembly GCA_949316235.1 of Oegoconia quadripuncta. NCBI lineage: Eukaryota > Metazoa > Arthropoda > Insecta > Lepidoptera > Autostichidae > Oegoconia > Oegoconia quadripuncta. The sequence goes on along the minus strand of OX438752.1, from coordinate 19,586,788 downwards.
GCTCTCGCCGCATGTCGACAGCTCCTGGTTCGGATATATTGTTTTATGCATAACGGGTTAGTACTTGACCTCACATCTAATGTTAAGTGAAGATGAGGTCGAAGGTGGAAGCGAGCTGATCCGGAGACCCCGACACATTTGGGGGACTGGCTAGCTTAAACACAACAATGCTATCAAGATGGTTGTAGCTAGTCAGGCGGCCATCTAAAATCCCCTACCACCAACCAAACCGAGTACTTAAACATGTACCCTGCTGGGATTGAACCCGCGACCTGCGATTGGTAAACCCTTTGTTGTTTACATTGAGCCACGGAGGAGGTTAAAACACGCTAATTCCAACGTACGGTAAACTCGCATGCGTAAACGGCTCAGCGAACTCACTTGCCTGAGTTCTTCCGAAAAAAACTGACGACTGAGCTTGCGGAGCCGATTCCACATGCGAGATTACTGTAAAGCTAGGTTCACATGACAGGTGTTTAACTCGCATTTTACTAACGCGCCTTTACACAGTACAAGTACATTGTGACCACTGTCTTATTAGCCTCCTTATTCTTTTCGAGTCGAGCAAAATATCAAATTTTATTGAACCAAGATAGAGACCCTGGCCACTGTATCTAGGTCGTTTACGTATGATGAACCATGGTATCCATAATACAGGCCTAGTTGCTACCTGTAGATGGCGATGTGTATCAGGTGATCCTTGGATTCCAAGTAATTAAAACATTTTGATATTCTTTGACGTCCAAAAATAATCACCCACTTTTCTAAAAACATCTTCGTTTTTTTTAATGTTTTATTTTTACGAGGCTTACAGTACTTTGATGCTGATGTCAGCCTCATTGGGGATTACATTGTCATTTATTTTGATTAAGGATTTTCATTTTTTGCTTGCTTGAATATACATAGGTTAGTATAAAATCTAAAGACCCACCATACAAAGACCATTTACCACGACCGATTGGTGTTGTGGATAGTGACCCTGTCAGCAAAACCAACGGTTGCGGGTTCGAATCCCGCGATGGGTTAATGCTTGTGTGATGAATACGAACATTTATTCCCGAGTCATGGATGTTTATATAAATATTTGTATGTTTCTCGGTTATCTAGTATCCATAGTACAAGTTTTGTTTAGTTTGAGACTAGATGATTGGTGTAAAGTATCCGAAATATTAAAAAAAGCACCATCCAATACATAAAACAGAAGGGCAGAAAGAATTATAAAACATAAATATTTTATTATAGGCAAAGTATTATTGAAAGAGAAACGAAATCAGTCCAGTACACACAACATCCGATTTTGTGTCCACATCTATCCTTATTTCTCACTGAAATATATATAGATGGAAACCTGCTGTGGGAAAGTCCTAGATGTAGAATGTTTTTTAGGCATGTGACATTGGATTCTGACATGACTTCTTTAAAGTAAACTAAAATCAAGTGGTGCTGGTCTTATTACTCTAGAAAAAATTATAGTTTAGAGAAGTCACATCAGAATCGATACCAATAATAGCATTTTCATATTGGTTACTACAGGATGTTGAACTAATAAATATGTTAAACAGGATGATTATTTACAAAGCTTTACCTCTTCAAGAAACAGTAAGTCATCGTCTTCACCGGATTGAGCCAATTGCTTTTTGAGCGCCTGAAACCCGAAGCCAAGCATTAGTCCCACTTATCCAGTTTCAACGCTTCGATAAAGAGTAAATATGAGTAGTAATGTATGACGCAGCGACATGACGGTAAATATATAATGCTGTAGGTATTTGCAAAATCGCTATAGCTATTCCCAGTAGGTTAGACATTGGTACGCAATTCAAGTAGTGATTGTATTTAAAATCCTTGGTATATTACTTTTAGAAATAATTTTCTTGCATACAAAATGCACGCGCATTAATCTTTCACAGATACATATATACTTTAGCTTTTATCAGAATCGTATGATTAACACAACCCTTGATACATAGATTTTACTATTAAAATTCTGGCCATTATGTGTGTATTTAAACAGAGTTGCCTCAGCAATAGGACTCCTTTAGGTAAAAAAAGTTATGGAAATTAGAAAACAATCACAACTTATCACTCCAACCCGTACATTACAATTATTGCAGCTGCACTTTCAACGCACAATGCCAAAATCGTAGAGGCCAAAGTAAAATGACAAAATAATAAAATGATTAGCAAATGCCAGGTGCTTTGCTTATTATTTACTTAGGCTTTTTGCGTTTTTCACATTGCATAGTTACGGTAAGACCCAAAATATGTTATTCACAAAGGGATACTCCCATCCGAACCGTTTTAGTCATACGCTTAGAATAGTAAAGTATATTCTTAGTGTATGTTTACAGTTATATACAGTTGGTGATTTTATGTACAATCGTGCTGATCGTCACCGTTTGGCGCCGGCAAGTGTTGCAAGCTATGGGTGATTGTCCGTATGTTCTCTCCTGTCCCTTACTAACAATTTTATATACATAAATTTTTCATGAATAATTTTTATAATATATGACATATTTTAATACATGAATTGTTATATTTCTCAGTGGTAATATTTAATCCACTGAGCTCTACAAGAGCTACTCTACTGTTTACCCATCACAATATAGTGGAACTAATTTATCATAATTGTGTACACTATTGTCTGCCCAATCTAATAAACACTATGTATCTCTAAGGTTTGCTGGTAGAAAGCTCTATCGGAGTTAAGCTCGCCTTTGTACATATTATATACAATGCATATTTCTGTAACAATTTTGTGTACAATAAAGATATTAATATAATCATTTTCTTAATCTGTATAACATCATAATGCAATTATCAATCAATCAAGAAATTCTTCTAATTTTTAACATGTTCGACTAACCTTATAAAAGCAAAATGATTTTCATCACTGAATGAACGTATTAATTATAGTACTTTTTAGATTTTATGATATATGGCATGGAACTTCCTGCCGGCGTTGGTGTTCCCTGAACCTTACAATCTTAGGAACTTTAAGTCAGGGAAGGATAGTTAATTATTGAGATCACGTTCTACATCTTCGTCTATATCGTCACTTTCTACTAGAGGAGATTGTGGTCAAGCGAGTCTCCAGTCCTTCATAAAAAACCTGATCCCACGTGGATGGTAGGCAAGTCATAACATATTATACATGAATATAATACACGAAACTATGCAAAAACGAAAGAGTGAATCTGAGTACAAATCGGTGAAGAAATTCATATTTGCAGAACGCTTACTTTGCAATTTGAAATTGTTGAAACAATATAAATGCAATAGGAATTGTAAGTAATGAATGCATTAATAAGTAAACTTTGATTCCATAAATTTAAGGACGTCAATTTTACTAATTATTTATGTACAGTCGGAAACAGATAAAACTTTACAGACTTGCATAATACAAATTAAGTTTTATCAACAAATAATGATTTTTTAATTGTACTTTTTGTTTATTAATAGAATAGAAAATTATAGAAAAGCGTTCATGATTTCCTGAGAAAATTTAATTTGTAAACGTACATGTTTATCTGTTTCAGACTGTACATAATGATGGTGTAGGTGCATGTGTTAATAGTTAGTTGTTAGTAACTGGATAGCCTAAGAATAAAGTTTTGTTAGACCCGCCCTGTGTCAAATAGGGTGTTACTGAGATGATCGTACTTTTGACTACACTCTGACTACAATCTCACTTGAAATAACGACTAACTAAAAGATAGCATATATCACCGAAAATCCGCAAGGGGCAGAGATAAAACTCACATAAAAAAGATGGGTTGTAAGATCAGAAGAGAACATAGGACGTGATAACATCGTGGTGCGCCTAAAAGCTGTGAGGAGGCATTCAATGTACGAACTCGTTATTAACCTTGGCACTTTATTCTTGACTCGAGATCGCCAAGCAGGCCCTGAATGGTGTAAATACCTGTTTCACATTAAACCTGTTAACGGCACTAACAATACTGTTCACAATAACATAACTTTGTGTACTGATAAAAGATGTTTCCTGTTCATTTATAATTTTATAGATAGATGTTCGAATCAAAAATAATAGGTGAATAATTAAACATATTTCTTTGATATAATATGTTTAAAACGTTATGGTATAGCTACATGATTGTGACTTGTTGTTGGTAACAAAATGACAATAAAAGTAGATGACCATTTATTTTCGTACCTAATCAATTTGAAGTAGCAAAGGGAAAGATACTTTTAACAGCTTTCAAAATTGCTTTTTCTCGTTGCTGCACTCTAAACTATATAATCGCAACAATAAAAAAGGAATATGGAAAGAAAAAAGTTAAAAATCAGGTAGTTGAACATACTAGTGCACACTACACATTGCAATAAATGATCATTATCTTCTTGCCTTGCCCAATTTATTTGGGTTCGGCGAAGAACGTCTTTTTCGCTTCCATTCTTCTCTGTCGGCTGTTACTTCGCCATTTACGCTCTTTTCGTTCATATCAACTGATGCAAAATAGTGAAAATTGAGGGTGACCTGAGGCGTTTATACCATACAATAATGGCCGACTTAAAATTTTGTTGGGCCCCCAAAAATGATATCATCATACACGACACAAAAATTTTTCTGCCTTGACACCCAAATCAATAAAATTAACAGACATAAATATTTTTTCAATAAATAATGAAAAAAGAAAAGAAAAAATTGAATTTTGACCATCTCAGCTTAATTAATTACGTCATACTAAAGTTTCATAAACATTTTAAATATGCTCAAATACATATTTGCACCAATTTGCAGATAACATGGAGATTGAAGTATGGGAACGCATTATGAATGAATGGTCACTCACTTCGATGGATTGCCGATACTGATCCATCATGTTCTTGCTGGCGTCAAGTTCCGCCAGCTTCTTCACTACGACGTCTGCTACGTTCTTCTCAGTTATGTCTATCTTGTCACTGCAAACGTGTATACAACTTATTACTGTGCGTATTTATAACTAACATTATTAGTTTTATGTAATAATGAGTGAAAAAATATGTAATTAGCGGAATTATTGAAGAAATTATAAATCAACACCTTCCTTGACTACACGAGTACCGCGACGTATAGCTTTGGCTGTGAAATGACTCCTTATCTTTTTAATTTTTTACTCTATTTTCTATGAGCTACTCTAGTGTAGACGGACAGTTGGCGAGAATGAAGTTGGAATGTTTGTGCTTTTACAGACACACCTCCGTACTATAGGGCACAAGCGCGACATCCATTTCTGTACCGTGTATCTGCACATATATTAGCAACATTTCTACATTACGTAGGCCCGTTGCAGTTCGGATAGGCGGTTGTAGAGCGACAGTATTCGCTCCATTACTAATATACACCATGTCAGTACTACTGCAGACCACTGCTTATTTAACAATAACAACAAGCATTCTTTCTCTTTACAGTTAATTAACACTCGAAAGGTAACCATGCGGGGTGAGAGGATCGGCATTCTACCACAATGTAACCTTTCAGTAACTCCTGCAACTTCAACAGAGCCTCGTTCAGTTATTGTACACTGTACAGTCATTGATATCCAAATCGAGTAGTGTAAGTCATGCCGGGCTTCTCGGCTTATATGAAGGTACCGCCACTGACCCACTGTAAGAATAGTGTATTGTTACGCTGCTGTGTTAGTACCAACCGCAATGCCTGGTGCAGGTCGTCCCCGGCGGCAGCGCTGCCGGCGAGGCGCAGGGCCCGCAGCAGCTCGGACAGGCGGTTGTCGAGAGACAGCACCCGCTCTAACAGGGACCCGCGCTCCGCGTCCTCCGCCTCAGAGCGGTGACGCTGCGCGATGGCCGCCGAAAGGTTGCGGAGGGAGTCGCGCTCGGAAGCCGACGCCGATTCTCCGTCTGATGAACGGAGAATAGGAAATTTAATTCTTTCTTTGTTCCTTATCCTTGTTGACGACCTATTTGGTGTAGTGGTTAGAAACTCTGCTACTATACCAAATGGCCCCGGTTTTGAATCCCGCTAGGGGCATGTTTGTATGATGAATAGTTATGGATGTTTTTCATTATATATATATATATATATATATATATATATATATATTTATTTACAAAAAAAAATGTATATGTGTAGTTTATCAATCATCTGGTATCCATAACACAAGCCTAGATGCTTACTGTGGACCTAGATGGCGCTGTGTGTTTGTGCAAAGGCATTTATTTATTTATCTTCTGCTTACCAACGGTAGCTGTATTTTATAAGCCCAGATAGCGTATTATTGTCGTCGAAGTGTTACCGGTTATTTTTAAAATACTGGCAACACTTAGACTGCTTATGCTGGCCACTTAGAATCGACGGAAAAGCAGTTAAACGAGATTTTATGCGCATCGGACACGAAGCCAGTTCGAGGGCCAGTCTGCGAGGTCAGCTCAGTAAGGCAGCGGCTATGTACCCAAGGCCAATGAATATAAACAAAAAATTTCGTGTCGACAGTCTCGAGTTTCCAAAACGGACAACCTAGAAGGCACATCCTTGTAAGTTAAGTAGGTAGTAGTTGTAACAAGTCACCTCTATCCGGGTCACCGCATGACTCTCTCTCGGGGGACAGCTCCTCGCCGCTCCAGGCGCCCGCGCCCTCCGCGCCAGACCACCATTCCTCCGCGCATTCTGAAACAACGTCACCGGTGTCAGACAATGAGTCCGACGCATATCCTATTGTATAGATTTTTTATCTAACTTCCAAAAAGCTTGAGATTTTTATTTTGACACGTATGCTTTTTTCTCCGATGTTTGTGAACCGTTTTCTATGGTTCTTTTTTGAAAGAGTGGATTTTGGTGATGATCTGATGTCGCATTTCGGAGACAGAACTGAATCAAAATTATTTGGAGGTTCAATTATTGAAATGCAACAAAAGAGTGTGTTAAACCTGCTTAGAAGTAGATTGTTAATTTAATTGGTCAATTATTTTAAATAGTCACGTACAAATCAAATTTTAAACCCATTGAGCAAAGTACGGACTGTCAACGATTTTATTCGGGCCACCAGCTGGTAACATCCTTTCCGGAGTAGTTGATGCCTTTTAATGAATTTGAATATGCTTATGTTAAATAAAAAGCTTGGTGATATCAATCATGAGATTTTCGTTGGTTAAGTTTTGCACTAATAACGACAATAACTCACCAGGATCCGTGACGAGACACGGCTCGGTCTCCGAATCGAGAAGATCGGCCGAGTTGTCGTTGTCGTCGGAGATGCGGGAGCGGTCGTCATCCGTCTGCGCGAGGGGCGGGTGGGGCGGGTGGGGCGCGAGTGGCAGCGAGTGGGGCGGGGGAGGGGGTGGGGGGGGCGCCGGCCCCGCCCCGGGGCGCAGGGCGCGGGCCACGGCGGCGAGGAGACCGCCGCGCGGCTCGTCCTCGGGGGATAACGCCTCGCCGCTGTCGCTGCGGCTGGGGATGAAATACTACCGTCAGTAACGGAATGTCTACGAGGATACAGAGAAGTTATTGACTGTCTTAAAGTAGACTTTTCTGTATACCTACTTTATTTTTTGATATCTAGTTTGTACCTACAGATGGTTATTTTAATTTATAGAAGCCCTAGCTTCGCCTGAAACACAGGATTTTCCTAGTTCAGGCACTAGTGGTACAGGTGCAATTCAGTATTATTATGTAGATTCTATGTTTCAATGTACCATTTGAATTAATAAATATATTTCATTTGATTTGATTCACGCCTTATATATAATCGATAGGTGATACTTTGGATAATAATTTTTCAATAATTAGCAAAATCAGAGCTCACTGAAATCAGTCACACTAAAACCTGAATATCGAAGCGACCGCGTCAAAATTCTATATACAATGTGTCCCGGAGAGAAGTGACCAGCGGGCGTAGTTTGAAAATTTATACAAAATTATCGATAAATCATTTAAATTTAGAGACCTAACTGCTTTTGTTTTTTAAAAATTTGTTTTCTTCTATGACATATCTATATTAATGCCCCTAATTTATGTGGCGTGCGAGCAACAACTTCAACAAACTGTTATATGACCACTTCAAAGTCGATCTCTTCCACACAAACATTCCCACAGCGAGACGTATCCTTAGCAATAGTTTCTTTTAATCGTCTATTTCGTTTTTTATTTTTAATGTTCTATGTATCTAAGTAACATATTTTATAAATGTATACATGTGGGTATGGATATCACATAAGTAAGCTACGTAGTGTTCGATCCTGCTGAGCGCTTTATTAGACCACTATTATATTGTGTACAATATTTCTATATGTGAGAACCTGTTATTAGCCGTAAGGTATTTTTTTTTATGCACAACGGGTTGGTACTTGATCTCAATCACACCTGATGTTAAGTGAAGATGAGGTCGAAGGTGGAAGCGTACTGACCTGGAAACCCCCAAAACATTTGGGGGACTGGCTATCTTATCTCTGACAACCGGAACACAACAATGCTATCAACATTGCTGCTCGGCGGCAGATTTAGATAAGACGGTGGTAGCTAGCCAGGCAGACATTTAAAATGCCCTACCATCAACCAAACCGAGTACTTAAGCATGTACCCCGCTGGGGATCGGACCCGCAACCTCCGAATCGCAAACCCAATGTTGTTTACGTTGAGCCACGAAGGCGATAAAATATTTACGATAAATGAGCTAGTAGCACTTTACAAAGTGATTAGTGAAAGTGCCGTCCATGACACCTTTCAGAGATAAGATCCTTCAATGTAGGAGTCACAGACGCTGTGACTTCACTGGCTCTGTCATCCTTCAAGCTGGTCACAACATTACTTGTGACGCTTGGCAGCAGAAATAGATAAGTGGGTAGTCTGTCTAATTCCACCAAGAGCACTTCTGCAACTGACAAATTTAAAGCGATGGCGAAGAAGATAATGAAGTTTAATTTCATTCTCTTTACCACCAGGTGGTTTGAAAGTCCTCGTCAAGGGTCAATGTCAACCTTATAACGAAGGCAATAGACCTCAGAGTGACCGTTTGGAAGCGGCCTGCAACCATCGAACGAACGATGCTACCTATAAATTAAAACCCAACACTAATGAAAGCTTTCAACAAGTTTAAGCGTTCGCCAGCGTGTCACCTGAAGGCGTCGTTGTGGTAGACGGTGGGCTCGAGCGCGTCCCGCGGCAGGCCGTAGGCGCGCAGCACGGCGTCGGTGAGGCGCCGCAGCCGCCGCGCCAGCGCGTCCAGCGCATGCGCCGCGCCGCCCCCCGAGCGCGCCCGCGCCGCCGCCGCCAGCGCCTCCTGCCGCCGCTGCTCGCACATGCGCACCAGCTGCCGGCACTCCGCGCGTCTGCGGACCGACACGAGAACCTCTCCAAATTTGTTGTTTTTTTTTTATGCATAACGGGTTCGTACTTGACCTCTATCACACCTGACGTTAAGTGAGGATGAGGTCGAAGGTGGAAGCGTAGTGACCCGAAAAATAAATAAATAAAAGGTATTTATTAAGCACAAAGTCAATTTAACAGGTAATTAATTGATAATAAATTAGGTCAAACTGCGATGAAAAGGTAGGGACTCGGCAGATTTGCCGATTTTCAGTCCCCTTATGTAGAGTAGTTGCTGCCACCAAGGAATTAATTACTATTACTCTATGAATAAATTTAAAACATTAACTAAAAGTAAACAAAAACAAAAATCTATATCTAAAATCAACTCAAAAACAAGTGCATGTGATAAACCATAAAAAACTAGACACGAGAAGGTATCATGTATGTAGGTATTTGGTAAATTTTCAATACTTATGTGTGATTGTGCAAGTGAATTTAATTGTTCTTCTATTATTATTACTAATTTAACAAATTTAAATCATATCCGAATCATACTAAAATAAAAACACGCCCCAAACCAACTATACGACGTGCTGCGGATAAGGCTGGGAATATACGTCAGATTTTTCCATCAGATAGTCGGATCCGATAATACCCGCCTCCATACTCCTACTGCAACTCCTGTAGTCAGATCAGATAGTTGCATCGGAGGTCCGAGCCAGAGACAGCGCCGAGGTGTTTACGATTTTATTACGAGCAAATATTTTCAACTAAGTATAATTTGTTTTGCAATAAGTAAATGCAATGAGTTACAGTAATCCGTCGTCCATTTTTTCTTTCTGCTCCGCATGCAGCTCTCGAACTCGAGAACGACTAAGCTCAGAAAAAGTCTGATGTAACAATCGGACGTGTATGGAGTAAATAAGATCAGATAGTCTGATCGGTTAGTCGGAAACAAACTCTGACGTATATTCCCGCCCTAAGCGTCACGTACAAGGAAATGCTTTTTTTTTATGCACGACGGGTTCGTACTTGACCTCAATCACACCTGATGTTAAGTGAAGATGAGGTCGACGTATCGCCTTTGCCATATCGAGCGATACAACAGAAGAAAATGGAGACTATGCTATTTTTATTACCATTAACTCGCAATATCGTCGCAACGTCGTCACCTGACGCTGGAAGCGCGTTCTGTGGCGGAAGTGCGCAACAGCCGTATGCTAGGTCCATATTAAAGTTATGAAATTAAATCCGCAGCTGGGTGAGGACGTTTTGTAGGTGGCATGAGTAGCCTATGTACGGCGAGGCTAAATGTGCGTAGGAACGAGTCCCAAGCAAGAAGTATTAATAACTCTCATAATTCGTCACGATCAAACAATACGGAAGATGTAGCGGTATTTATTACACATCCTCCTAATATTATTCTATCACGCTACATATAACATCTGAACGAACATCTACATGTCATTAAATAATAAACATTTTAAAATCATTGTGGCCTATGCATTTTGTGTAACAAAATTTAATATGAATTATACCACAGAACACCTAATTATATCCATATGAACGAGACCAGGAAATAATTGCAAAAAATACTACAGACAAACTGAATAAGAATTAAATTTTAAATTGATTTTTCTTTCCTCTCAGTTATTCGTCAAATGTTATTTAAATACCATGCCCCCAGTTACAACAATAGCATCATACCTCCTATCTAAGTCAGTATTAACCCTCGCCAACTCGGTCTCAGCTTCCCGCAGGGAGTCGCTGAGCGCTCCGGTCTCAGCGGCGAGGAAGTCTTGCATTTCGGCCGCCTCCCGCTCCGCCTCAACTAATCTAGCCTCTAGAGATCGCGCCGCCTCCCGGGCGCTGCGAGCCTCCTGTGAGTGAAATTTATATATGAGTTCCAGCTATAACCGGTTACCTATAGCATACAAAAAGTTACATGTATAAACCAAAGGCTGAACGAGCAATCAAGATGTCTGGTTCATGAGCAGAGTCGTCTGGGGACGATACCGCTTTCAGTGACTATAGCGATGTATTCGGTGTTCTAACCCGCGATGAAAAACGACGGGTTTATGGTGTTGTTTTGACGGCGTTGAGGGTGTGCTTATGGGTATGTATGGGTGTGGATTAAACTCAGGGATATATTCTTAGCTATGTTTGATGGAAATGGTTAAGGCGTTTCGAAGATATTTGGCATTTAACACAGCTACCTGCGTAGCATGACATGTTTTGTCGCGCGCAACGTAGTTGTATATTTCATGCAAGCGAATGAGCAGGACAAATATTATCTCGCGCGATATACACGTTTATCGCGTCTGTCATGCTACGGGGGCTGCTTTGGTTTACCTGGGGCTCTACCGCCTAACTCAAAGCTATAGCGATAGCCATAGCAATGCACTGTCTGTCTTGGTCGTTGTATTGTAATATGACCAGCCCCCCGACCGCCTAACTCAATTGCTTTGAAAATTGCTATCGTTTATGACGTCAATGCACTGTCCGTCCTTGTCATATCGTAACACAATGACAAAGACGGACAGTACTTTGCTATCGCTCTAGCTATAGCTTTGAGTTAGGCGGTAGAGCCCCTGGACGGCCAGTGCATTGACGTAATAATCGATAGCAATTCCCAAAGCAATTATTGTTTTCTCGTTTTTTTTATGCACAACGGGTTGGTACTTGACCTCAATCACACCTGATGTTAAGTGAAGATGACGTCGAAGGTGGAAGCGTACTGACCCGGAAACTCCACCACATTAGGGGGACTGGCTATCTTATCTGTGACAACCGGAATACAACAATGCTATTAACATTGCTGCTTGGCGGCAGATTTAGATAAAATGGTGGTAGCTAGCCAGGCGGACATTTAAAATGCCCAACCACCAACCAAACCGAGTACTTAAACATGTACCCCGCTGGGGATCGAACCCGCGACCTCCGAATCATAAACCCATTGATGTTTACATTGAGCCACGGAGGCGTTTCCAATTTATAATTATTCGATGTATATTGGCCTGGATTAAGTTTGATATTTTTTATGAGACGTCATGTCAAGGTCCAACCACCATTTAAAACTGGTCTCGGAAAGACCACTTACTTTTGTAATACAACGGCACACGAATTCGTCCGCAATAGGAATGCAACGAATACGCAATCCGCATCCCGTCCGCCACATTCGAGTTCCTATTGGGCGGAGTTATGATGATCAGACATGCGATGCGACCATCAACCAAAGCTTATTAGTGCATCCAAACGAGTACGTGTTTGATTACTCACGGTATGTAGCTTGTCGCAGTGCGCCCGCAACGTGTCGATCTCGCCTCGCTGCCGCGCCGCCAGCTCGCCGGCCGCGCGCAGCTGCTCCTCCAGGGCCCGCAGACAGCCCTCAGCACCAGCACCCGCCCCTGGACCACACCATGTCATGATGGTTGATGGATTCATGGGAGGTGGAGGATTGTTCTAAAAGGCGACTAAACGACTTCGTGGCTAGTACGTCAGAGAGAGACATTAAGCTGAGTATTGGTATTCTCGGAGTTAACATCTCTAGTAACGTTCAATTCCGCGGTCATCTGGAGGACTACTGAGGTGGCGGCCAAGAGAGTCTCACTGACCGACTGGATCCCCTGGCGTTGCGAAGAGACGTCGCGTCCCTCTGCATCCTCTATCGCATATTTCATGGGGAGTGTTCTTAAGAACTGTTCGAGCTTTAACCCGCTGCTCAATTTAACCGTTACACTTCTCGCCGAAAATGAAAATTCCATCCACATCACCTGGATGAGTGGAAGTCTACCACTGTACGTTTCTCAAGAAACTTCCTACCACTGTGGAACGGACTTCCGGCAGCGGTATTCCCGAACGAGTACGACATTGGAACCTTCAAGAAACGAAGCCTACACCTCCTCAAAGGCCGGCAACGCATCTGTGACCTTTTTGGTGTTGCGGGTGTCCATGGGCGGCGGTGATTGCTCGTTTGCCGCCCTCTCAAATAAAATTAAAAAAAAACGATCGCGAGCATAGCATCAGATCGGTAAAACCGCATAAACCGGCACCGATAGGCAGCGTCGTTGGTCATTGCGGACCGAAAAATGAGAGATAACCAAGCAGTTTACAAACAGACTTGAATTTGGTTCACTGTAAAACGACCATTTTCAGAAGAAATGTGCGAAAGGGAAGTAAAGTGACAACACGACCCCTACATGTTACTCAAGATTCAGTCTTAAAAATTATGTTCGACTGCTAGCATCGCTTCACTATGGGGTTCACATTACAGCTCCTCAGTCTTCCCGCCTTCAAAAGGCTTTAATAGCTAAGAAGTTACCAGACCCAGCCAACTGAGCCTCAGCGTGAAAAAACGAATAGCTATAAAGTCTTACCAGCCCCAGCCAACTCCAGTAGCCGCTGCGAGTTCCTCTCCAGTTCCGCGATGGCGGCGAGCCTAGCTGCCCGTTCGGCGGCCAATTGCGCTTCGGCGTGGGTCCGCCGCTCGCGCTCCTCAGCCGCCGCCGCTTCGGCCGCCGCCGCCGCCGCCGACAGCCGCGTCAGCTCCGCGTCGCGTGAGCTCGCCTGCACACCGCGGCTGCACCGGGTCACTTCAATGCGACTGGCGATACAAGGGAAAGAAAGTGATTTAAGTATACAGGTAGGCTATTTAAATCAGTTTGCGATTATTTTAAACTAGCTATCCGCCCGCAGCTTCACTTGTTTGGAATAACTTTATCGCCGAAATTTATTTATCCCGCGGGAACTACTCACTTCATCGGGATAAAAATATCCTATGACTTAATCCAGGGTATATTCTACCTATATACCATATTTCGTCCAAATCCGTTCATACGTTTCGCAAACAAACAAACATCGAAACTTTCGCATTTATAATACTAATTTAAACAGAGAAACAAATCATTATCGTAGACATTACGGTTTTGATAGAACTTCTCAATAGGTTTGCTAGCAGTGTTGTAATAGCTCGTGTGATACATCAACATTATACCACTATCTCGAGACACACCTCCTACGAGGGATAACATAAAAACTGACTAACCATATCGTTGCTTATTGTGTATGATTATTTGATGTTCTTGAATAAGTAAAAAAATATTTTACTAATTTAAGACCAAGATTCATGAGTTAATACTTACTTCTCGATGTTAGGTGCGACTCCTGCCAAGGCCGATTCAATATCGCTTCCCAATAATATTGTCTGCGAGATCTTTTCTGCATATATCCGTACCCGCGTCTTCGTGGTTGATCTTGAGGACACCGACCGAGTTACGGTTGGTCTTCTAGACGTTGGTGGTGTAATCTCGTGTTTGGGTGAACTATCTGCATCAGCATCCCGCCTTCTCCGAGGTAGTGTCCCGTACTTATCCGCTGCTACTCTAGTGGCATTTGCATCAGACACAGACATTATCCGCGGTCCGTTAGTAGGCCACTTCTTCTCGTCACATGGAGAGTTCGGCGTCCGACATCTAGCAGTGGAAGTTTTTGTAGGTTTAGCCCTCAAAGCGGGACTTTCACGGACGAGGTTAGGCAGATCACCGGTGGGTCGGATTCGCGGTTTCGGCGTTAAAGGCCGAGGTTTTTCGGGTGGGGTCGGTTTCTCTCGGCTCCTTGCGCGTTCGCGGGTGGCGAGGTTTGGTCCGCGAGGGGCCGTAACTGGACGCGGGGTGGAGGAACCGAGGGGAGAGCTGCGTTTCGGTTCGGTGACAGTCACGTTGACGCGACGACGGGGCCGCGGGGGGGCTCCTGCCAAGGAGGAGCTCTCGGAACCGCAGCCTGATCCACACGAGACGACACTCGAGGCGCAGGACCTGGAACCGCCACCGCTGCTGAGTGCGCGCCCGCACCCCTCCACTCCGCTGTCACTGCCCGCAGCGCCCAGCGCGAGCTCGTCACCCGCCGGCAAACTGTCAAGATCGCCCAGCGACCTTGCATCATCGTTTACCTCACATGAATCATGTTCAATGAAGGCCTCCTTTATATCCACCGCAACGATTTTCCCGCCCTCTACAGCATCTAGCCCTATACCACTTTCATCTTTATTCGCACTATCATCACTGGTTACGGGTCCTTCTATTTCAGGCTTCGTCTCTATAGGTGTTGCTATATATATACAGATAGGTATATTGGTAGGTTCGGTTTCAGTCGCTAATGAATCTTGAACCTCATTCACAGTAGCGGCAACTTCCTCCATGTCTTCTAAGTCACATGTTCTGTAACAATGAAAAATTGGGTTAAATTTCAGGAGTGATCAAAGAATAAAACGAGTAATCAGTTCGATGCAGCGGTACTGCTCACAATGTACATTGTTCGAGGCTAAGCTGCAATCCCGGGGGAGTTCACTCATTATTGTAAGTGTCGCTTATTCCAACACCGCTTATGGCAGACCCGTACTGCATAAAATCTAGACCAATGCAACCGTAAATAGACCTGGATATTAATAGAATACATGCGCCTTGTACCTTCTTAGAAAATCGCTTATGCAAAGTACAATCGACGGCAACGTTCATATTTAAGTCCTACGGCTTCATTTTGCAGCCGCATTACAATACACCTGTCTCTCTAGGTGTAGTTATTGTTTGAACCTACATTGTATACGTAAAACCTGTTAAATACTTACCTCTATGCAAGTGGCATGATAAAAAGATTGTCTATAGTGTGGTGAAACCAGTAACAAAGAGCAAAACCTATCGACGTATACTTGGGTGGGTTTCTCCTTGCGCGGAGAACGGCACAAAACGTTCCCAGGCTCAGTTTGGCCGCAATTGGACGAGGCTATTCATATCAAACATTTTACCTCTATGTTTGGCGCACAATAAAAAATATGCACGTTCTCAGATGTGGAGCCGTTATTATAGAGATACGCGAGTTTCGTGTAATCCTGATAATGATCCTATTATTTGGGGATTTTCAAGTTCATCTGAGATAATATAGGAATATATTTTATTATACATTGTCTTAGCTATTGCCCACTAAATTATTTATTATAAACATTCTATTCTATTTACTTGTGTACATAAGAGCAAGTGCCGATAATAATGAAATGATAAAAGGGCGTTTATCCATCAAAATAAATAGCTTTTGAAATGGACGTGAGGTTTACCTTGGTAAAGTATATAGATATAGGTAGTGCAGAACATATTAGTAAAATTACAAATAAAAACATAGTTGTGGCTTGAATATGTTGGTTTTATTGTGTATCTTTCTTTGTATGCTAGCAATAGCATAAATTATGATTTCATTACTATTAGCCCTGACAGACAGACTATTGAAGGTCTTGTTGTATAGAGCCTGCTGACCCGGTTTTTACTAAAGCGGCAGGCATGAAAAACGAACTTCTACTTGGTGGCCTCCCTTCGAGGCTACAAAACGACAGACCCATAGGTAACATCATAACATCCTCGATCGGCATTTGTTTATATCGTCAGCACGCTGTTTTCGATAGATAATTCATTATAATCAGAGGGCAGGTCAAATATAGACGAGGTATTTTCTAATAAGCAGTTCATTTAAGCTGAAAGCTTTTGACCTCAATCACGCTTTAAGTAGAGATGAAGTCGAAGATGGAAAAGTGTACTCACCCGGAACCCCCCAACTTATTTGGGGAACCGGAACACAACAATATTGTTGCTTGGCGGCAGACTTAGATAAGATGGTGGTAGCTGGCCAGAGAGACTTATTAAAAATGTCCTACCTACCACAACAAAACTTAGTAGTAGTATGATCTCCGCTAAGAATCGAACCCGAGACCTACCTAGATATTGTAAACATTATGTCGATTGCCTACATTGAACCAAGGAGGTAATTGAAATTCATTGTAGAAATTCGTTTTAATCCTGCAAAATAGTTGTTAAAACCTCATCAAAAATTTATACTTTAAACTTCGATAAAAATTTATGATGGACTAATCAATTTTGTTTTTCATTTTAAAATAAGACTCATGCATATCAATTAATACATCAAGCTTTCGGCATTTTACAAAACAGCAAGTGTTTATGCAGTTAGAGAACGGACGAATTATACAAATTGCCGGCGACATACCTAAGTATAACAAGTCCTAATCCAGTTGGTATAGATATTAGTAGGTAGAATTTTTATAATGACAGATAGTCTATAACCGCCTGCATAACCGATAACGGAACGACAATTGCTTACACAAACCAACCCATCGACTGGAGAGAGTTCCACCGATAAGTCTGTTTGAATTCAGAAATACAGAACCAGAGTGAATGCAACAGTCGCATTGATTGATAGAATAAAAGCTCAGGGAAGGGGTCATCGCACTGGGGGGCCATAATAACCGACCTATTCAAATACAAGTATCGACTATCAGCATGCGTGTTGGAGGCTCGCTACTTAATTTGTCATGGTAATGCCCGCGTCGCGCCGTCTGCGCACCCACTGCGTATTAATCACGTGGTTTATTTTTGTCGGCTACAACCGCCTGTATTTGCCGGCCATTAATTAACAAGTTAGAAAGGCCACGGTGAAGGCCTGCAATGCCACCAAAGTTAAACACCTCAATGTATAATCTAATGTTGTCAAGAGTAAGGACTCAAAGTTATAGTTATTATGGGTAGGTAGGTACCTATACCACAATACTTTATAGAAAATATTTTGTGATGATAACGTTTCAAAGATTTCATTTATTTTATATAATCAATCAAGGCAAAATCACGTAACCAGACAGATGAAGCTGGACAAAAAAAGCTACACACGTCGTGGGTGGATAGTAGGTGCTGGTTAATAGCTTAGGCGTCTGATTATGATAAATGTGAAAGATAATCGAATTCATTCGTTGCAATGACTAAGCTTGCGCATACTTTCATCTTACCACGTTAAAGTCAACCCACACCAATTTCTAGTCGAGTAACTTTCAATCCGGAAGGAATCAAGACACGTACATTTGTCGACATTCTATGAGAAGATAGCGAGTTGCAAAAGATAGGGGCTCATCGGTTGGTCTACCATTTCACCATTATGTCATAAAGTTGATGCCGAAACTTTCGGCCGAGAAGCGAAAAAATAAACAGAACATTGTTATACAGGGAGAATTTGAATTCGTGTAATTCCCATTAACTGGTGACATGACGCCACCCTTGATCACAACAATTTTCTCCAAGGAACCATAGTCGAATTCGATCAAAAATTTTTTCAATAAACCAAACAAAGTAAACCATTCTGAAACCACCTACCTTTAGTACCTACGGAAGTCCAAAAATTTTCGGCTGGTGACTCCACTCCTGATTAATAACAACTAACCACTAGGATCCATAGCCGAATTCGGCCGAAAATTGTTGGACTTCCATACTAAATGTGGTTTCAGAATGGTTCTTTGTATCGGTAATCGAACATTTTTTGATGGAAGTCGACTATGGTTCCTTTAGGAAAGAATTACACGAATTCTTTTTCACGATATTAAGTAGAATAAGAAATGACATAAGAAATACATTCTTGTAAAATGATAATAAAACACTTGCAGAAAATGGCTTTGTAACAGCAATTGGCCGTGTGGTTCTCGGCAATGTAGAATTGGACCAAGCCGTCTCATCCCCATGGGTGTCGTTAAAGAGCATAACAGTATAGACTAAGTGATGGTTAACAGTCATTGGTAACGTACTCCCAAAAAAATGTACGTGGTACCTACCTATAACCCCAGCGTGGCCATTAGGGCAAATCTTCTCATGGAACGCTATGCATATTGCTCCTAGCGCAGGAGGCTTATGCCCAGTAAGCTGTTCATGTGAAAGTATAGTATCATGTGCATTTGATTACTTGCGGGTGGCGACGCCAAACAAAGTTACGTTCCAGATATTTGGCGGATTCCCAACTTCTCGGTTGGTAAACTATAGCGAGAAGTATCTAGGCTAATGCATGCAAACAAGACTGTATCTTAAAACGGACGAACATTTCGATGCAACAACGATGAATATATGCCGTATCAATCAATGCATGAGCGAAATATAAATCATAATCAGAAATACTGTCTGGTGTTTCGTTTATGTGTACAATATTACATATCTACAACCATCTTCTTGGTTCAATTACCTATTGCCATAGAGCGCCTTTTTGTCCAATAAAATTTGAAACTTGCCTCGACTCGTGAAGAAGAATTATCTATTCCAAACTTCAAGCATTTAACGTAAGAAATATACACAGGGTGTAACATTTGGATCGGTCAGTATGGGAAAGTCTGAAACTATAGGACATATGAAGATCTGTTCTCAGGAACCATGTCATCGATTTAAGTAACAAGAAAAACTGCATTCATACAAAAAAAAACTTATACTCAGGTCCGGGACTTTGGATAAATAAAATTAACACTGTTAGTAAGTTTTTTTTAATGTATATGTTTTGCTACTAAAACCGATGACATGGCTCCTGAGAACAGATCTTCGCATGTCTTTCAGTTTCAGACTTTCCCATACTGACCGATCTAAATGTTGCACGCTGTATAGTATTTAATAATATTTAAAAACTAATTTCCGTTCAAAATGATTAGCGCGATACGAAATGGGCTCAACGCAACGTAACGCTTTTGGTAATGGTTTGGTTTTGGTATTATCGTTCAAACTAAACGCGATTGGCCCCCTGGAAGTGTTATGTGTGTGTGTGTGTGTGTACTGTACGTACCATGATATCATTTGTTGAAAGTCAATTTAAATCTATTGGAAATAATAATAGGGCTTATGCATTTCTATTATAGTGTCTGTCAGTATGTCCAAGACTAACTTTTAACTAGAGGAACTTTTACGAAGCCGTAAGTAGTTACGGCTTCGTAAAAGTTCCTCTAGTTAAATACATTATAGTGTCTGTCAGTATGTCCAAGCTACTTACGGCTTCGTAAAAGTTCCTCTAGTTAAATACAGATACCCCTTCGGCCGTGAACGAAACTATAGATTCGGAACCAATTTCGGTAGAAGAAAAAAACATCTTCTCTTTTGATATCTACTAGTTATTTTACAATACATTTTTGTCTCACACGACACTCAGTTTCGATCCAGGAGACTTGGTGATGAATTACGAGAAAATACTTTCTATTCTTCCTAAGTAACTAAACAACAGAGAAAATGCGTACACTAAATCCCGAGCGTAGTGTATATGGGGTATGTGTATGTATGTAAGTATGGCTGATAGTAAGACATAAAACTTTTTTACCTGTTAACTCTACAAAAACTTTAAAATAAACCTCAGTTTGTTCAACTCCTGCAGGATTGCTGCAAAGAACCATTGTTTACTCTATCCAATGTAAATATTTATGCTCTTTTTACAGGAAGACCAAAAATAGGTAAACTACGAACCAACCAAAAGAAGCTTCCCGATACTACTG
The DNA here is from genome assembly GCA_949316235.1 of Oegoconia quadripuncta. Classification (NCBI taxonomy): domain Eukaryota; kingdom Metazoa; phylum Arthropoda; class Insecta; order Lepidoptera; family Autostichidae; genus Oegoconia; species Oegoconia quadripuncta. The sequence continues at coordinate 19,566,191 of OX438752.1, read as the reverse complement.
ACAGCATGTACCTTTGTGAAAGGCATATACACAACAGACACTGCTGGCTGGCCCATTTGAATATTGTTTCTACTAAGTTTAGGAAAAAGACATCACGTTCAGTTCAGCGGTTGAGCATTTTATGGCTACATATTTTTTACTTTACACGTCTAATGAATCAGGGAGGATTTGCAACCTTTTTTTTTGAAGATTTATGTTGTGTTGTTATTATATTACTCGGACGTTACGTTACAAAGTGCTAATAAGACCATTAAAAGTATTCTGCCAGAAATGCATAACGCCAAATAGGTATCGATTTACCATGCGAACTGTAAATCAATTTGTGAATGAGGTAGAGGGTGTTCAACCCACCTTCTATCCATTAATAGTCAAATAACACTTATAGCAGATTCTATAATGGTTACCGATATTTTACAAGAACATGGCGAGGTATAGTAGGCTGTAAAGAGCATATCCTGTCTCAGCTCAAACAATTAAGATTTTTACGAAAGCCTCTGAATTTCTAACAGAAATTATTTTTAATTCTGGCGCAGTCAAACGTATTACCAAGAGTTAGATTGATACTACTTTAAATACAGGGGTGTTTTATCAAAGGATTTGAAGGAGGAACTGAATATGACTTATGAACCTAAGGTTTCATTATTTACTGAAACGATATTGTAAATTGGTAATTTACTCTGATAAATATCTTTTTTTACATTATTTTGTTCCTGATACAAGTATCTTTACACCTAGTAGGAGAGATCGAAATAAACATTTGTTATTGTACTTCTGATGACCTATTCATTTGATTCGATATGTTTGGGTTATCTCAATAAATCAATATAAAGATAAGTCAGATAACGCGACAAACTGATTTATTGAAATATTTACGCAACCGACATTTAGACTCGGCTGGATGACTAAAGCCCGTCGGCGTGTGCCGGTTCAGTTTGACAAACTTGTTCCAGGAAACACCAAGGCATGTTGAGTGTGAACGTAACTTGACAGAGTGTTAATAACTTGTTGACAGGGCTCGAGACACTATTTCACTCAACAGTTGAAATGGTGGCATGACGGCGGCGCGCATCGTTTGAGTGACGGGTCTATTATGTGTATTTTTACCCGACTACCTAAGGAAGGAGGGTAATGATTTTCGTTTGTATTTCTATGTTACCTCTTGTAGCCTAACGACTTGACCGATTTTGAAGTACAAGATGTCGTTAAGTTCATCTTGATCCCTAGATACATTTTAAAATCCAACATGGCACCCTCGAAATACAAAATCGTGTCGTGTTTTTCTGGTTTTTAAACTTATATTGTTATTATAATGAACATTTTTTCCTGCAGCTTTGCTATATGGACTATGTCTACTTAAGTAATTGGAGGAGCACATCGATGGACATTCGAGCGTAACGAAGTTCGATTCCGTGACAATAAATACAAACTTTACACTGTCCGTCACTATTGCTCATATAACAATTACTTTTGTAAAGAAAAACCCGAACATAGACCCTGTGACTTAGAACTTAAAACAAACACGCTCTCGTATTTATTTACCACCACAATGTCGTAAAACCGAAGCTAAATCCGGGTAACGTTACACCATAGAATACTTTAATGGTAATAATGTAACTTAGCAGCAATATAACCCGTCTTACTTACGTCTTCTGGGGCAAAAATAACCCTGAGAGAACATGTAAAGGTAAGCTTGAAGTCTCAAGCTTAGAAGTCCAAGCTTTAGGTTTTATTAAAAATATAATAAGAGAAAGAAGTTCATGAAATTCAAGTCATAGTCGTCGGGCGGCGAGGGTCAGCACCTCGCTTTGGAATAAAAAGGAACCTACACATTCAGAGTTTATTCCGCATGGAATTCCATACAAATTTTCAAGTCTAAATTTTTCAAAACAGATAAACCGATTCTGATGAAACTTTTTAGGCATAAAACACGTACGTAGATCTCTACTAACTTTTTAGATCTATGTATCCCGTATAAAGTTTCATTCCAATCCGTAGTTTTCATTTCGAATTTGGACTTAACAGTCTGCATGGAATGCCCTGTGGAATAAATCCATGGTGATACCTATTGTACGGAGCTCTTAGGCACCTTCACCAACTTATTTATTGACCCCGTTGATGTTCGTATTATTGTCTTCTCACATTATACATCATCAAACATAATAAGAAACGTGGTCATACATAAACATGACACATGTTACCAACGTCGTGAAGTAATACGTACATTTTCGCAACCATAACATGGAATTATGGTAAGGCTGCTATGGTTGGTATGTTAATGGGGGCAAAAAATTAAATCTACTGTAATTACTGGCTGAGAGCAGAGAATTATAGGTTAGAAATACCATAATGTATGGAGTTCGCAGTAAGCAATATATCAAAGAATAGTAAACTCCTACTACACTGACTGATGACCACGAATATATAGACATCAATCGAGTAAACGTGACAGAAGACAGTGCCCCTGCAAGAGTACACAAAAACAACTTTTGAATGTTGTCTCAGAACTGGATAGGATTAGACGTACATATATTTGGAACGACACAATATAAATCCAACTCCAAGTGATAATTATGAATGACACAGTTAAGATGATGACTCGAACATATTTTCTCGTTTAGAGAAAGTGGAAATCTATTGAATAAAGCTAGCAATTATATGTGACAACTTCCATTATTTTATTCGTTGTGTTTTCGACTTCATAATGATTAGTTTTTATTCCCAGACTAGGATACAAAGTTTGCACGTGAAACCGTCCACGGTTCCGTCATCTCCCGATATAGAAGACACGATAGCACATGACTAGGTACATTAATAATAAAAAAAAACCTTAACCGTTCTAGTTTTTTATAGTACATCCAAATATAATAACCTGCATTGTTGCTCTGCATACGGACCGACGCGCCATACATACATAATACTTTTATATAAACAGCACAATAAAAAGTTGTTTGTTTTGCGAGGTCACACATCAAAAGTCAGTATAAGTTCACTGTTGGACACAAAGCGCGATTTGCCTCGCTTTTTACAAAACTTGACCGGGAATTTTAGGTGCACCGATATTCTGGCACTGTTCATTATAGAAGTAAGCTGGATAACATAAAAGAGCTGTCTCTATTGGACTAGATGTCTTCTACCAGTCTCGTGCTGTACTGGGTAAGACATCCATAGCACTTTATTCAAATTTCCTTATTCAAATAAACTTGTAACCGAAGTAGATAACCCCAAGTAACACGTATTGGAAATATTCGATACTTTGTGATTGTTGTCTTCCATGATACAAAAAGTAAAAAAATGCTGATTTACAAGATGTTACTGTCTGTGGAGCCTTCATAATTTAGCTCGGAGAAATCTATTTCCAAAACATTATATCCAGATATCACGATTATAAAGTTTTCATCAATAATTTGAAATTTTCGAAAATAGCCGCACCTAATTAAAATTACTTAGGTATCATTTATAAGTAGCTTTTAGGTTTTTCGATTTATGCTGTATTTATAAAAGAATCTTAATTTATCCAATGAGGGCGCCACTGGACGGAATTAACCCACTTATAAAAAATTATTCAACGGATAGGTCAATTCAATTACGGTGAGGTACACCTACAATTTCAGTTAGAATTTATACGAAGAATCCTGAAACCTTCAAAGCTGTGCTAAAAGCCATACCCTCGTAAAACACGACCATTTTACGCGTCCCTTTACGTGAACCTCACAGAGTCGTTGCACCCGCTTTTTTAACCGGGTTCGATGTCTGCCGGTTGTGTTTTGGCAAACATTGTGTTTGTAGAAGCCATTAGCGTAGTTTAATACTAGGTAATTATCAGTTATTTTATTTTTCAGTCAAACTATGAATATATTTATCAGTTTCGAGACGGGGAAATACATCATTTTGCGACCATATAACATGGTGTTGAATGAGTAATGAACTCTAATTGGCTTACCACTAAAACACTTTTTAGAACAATACCTAAAATAGTTTCCAATTGCCAGTGTCAAAATAAACGCTCTCAAAACAACCGTTGAACATTTGTCTAGGTATTTGATTAAGATTTTTATGATATTCGGAATTTCGAACAATGAGTTTAAGCTTGCTCAAATTAATAAAGCGATCTGAATATTGAGATAGAACTTGATTAGGTATTAATTAACTATGTAATCTTTTATTTAATTTCAACTCAAGTGTGATATACGTATGGTTCGCAAGAGAGTGAGGTTATATGTATGTATATATATATATATACTTAGACATATACAGACAACGTCATCTAGTTCCACATTAAGCAACTAGGCTTGTATTGTGGATACCAGACGGTTGATACACTAAACAAATACATTTTTGTTTGGAAATAAATACATATATAAATGAAAAAGATCCATAACTCGGGTACACATGTCGGTATTCATCATACAAACATATGCCCCTAGCGGGTATCGAACCCGCGACCTTTTGGTATAGCAGCAGAGTTTTTAACCACCACACCAAAGAGGTACATATACAACAACTGTTTTTAGTTAACCCATTTTTTGTGTAATAATTTCTTAGCATAGACAGCCCTTACGTTGCGTAAAAAACACACATGATTTGCCTTGCACCGCGGCAGACGACGTAAATGATTTTAGTAGGAAGAGTAGAATAAGACCAACCCTGGGTATCGTAAAAGGTGACTGAACGATCGTGAGCAACAACAGTGTAAATGTGATAGGCAGCAGCGTCATAGGTGAGCTTCCAAAAAAAAAACTGGCATTGCCAACCAACCTGTACAACATGATGATTAGGGCAAATCGCTCCATGGGAAATAATATGATTAAAAGATGATATCTTTAACAGTTCAACAAATCTTAATGCATGATATTGATGATCAGGTAGGGAAGACATGAAATTACGAAAAGGGAAGACAAGCTGCTACACTGCTGAAACAAATGTTCTTATGCAATAAGGATCGCGCCATATCCATCCATTATGTGGTGAAACTTGTTTGGTCTATGAACTAATTGATAAATAACGAAACATCATCTTTTGTAACTTCTAACCACACTTTTTGGCTTTTATCATCGTTGTTGATCTACAGATCCGGGTTTTTGTTTCGTTGGAGGAGCGGCCATAAATATTCACACATACATTTTTTTAATTGTTGAATAACATAATGAATCACTAACATTAAACTTGTTTGATATAACTATTTAACCTGTAAAAGGACCTGTTGAAATGCAAGTGGTACTATAATAAAAGACCTTTGAACTATTATTGGCAACAAAGCCGTATTGTTGGTAACCCTTCCGCCGTTAGTCGCAGACAGGGCGCGACCGGATGAGGGGCTCGGTGGCCAGGATTATACCTATACAATGTTATTATTTTGTTACTATAGAGAGAAGAGAAGGGCGAATAAATATGAAACAATGATAGAAGGACAGTAAGTACAACTATTAAAAAATCACTATTATAATATAAATTTTTTGATATAACACAGAGCCATTGCGTTTGGAGCTATCTAAATTTTAATAGCTTTTATCGCAATAGGCCCCTAGTGTAGTAATTGGAACCCCTATTGCGTTAATGCAATTAGGTACTTGATTTATGGCTTGATGGAATTGAAACAATTTGATATGGAACTATTGTTGTTAACACATATACAGGGTGAATATTTAAGTGGGCCTGGCTGGCCAAATCGTGAACTATGAGGTATAGCGAAAAGTACTCAAAAGAGTATCGGGCCGATTTTGATGAAAACTGAAGCTGCATCATTGGATTTTTGAAAATTAATATTCCTAGCCAGGAATCGAACCCGTTGCTTTTGAAAAAAAAACATATCCTGTACTATTACACCATTCGATAGTGTCGCTAATAAGAAACGAATTCTGGGAAGTAATGACATACGGCAAACTTAAGGAAATAGGTCAGTTTTAACAAAAAAAATCATTTTTTATTTATCTTATGTCACCTACCTACCTATTAAAACTTAACTGATCAAGTTCAAAATGATAACCAGTGTTCTCGATACATAGCTGGATTCGACTTCACAAGGATGGTACTGCATTCAGCATTACAACATTATTGATTCCATTTAAAATATTTTCCAAAGATCGTTTCAAGTCATCAATTGCATTATACGTGTCTTTGTAGATTTCGTTTTTTACATACCCTCAGAGAAAATAATCTAAAGGGGTAATGATCCAGTGACCTCGCTAGCCACGGCACAGGCCCATGAGTTTCAATAAAATTTTCGCCAAACTGCTGAATTAGCAAAGGAATCTTAGTTCATACAGCTATGTCGGAATCAAAAACAATCACAGACACAACTGCACTATTCAAATGTTCACATTTTTCCGTTACTGTGAACTTGAACCGCGAAGAGATAATAAATATTTGAAATTAGAACTTTCCTTAAGTTTGGCGTATGTCATTACTTACCAGAATTCGTTCCTTATTAGCGACACTATCGAATGGTGTAATAATACAGAACGTGTTTTTTTTTCAAATTCAACGGGTTTGATTCCTGGCTAGGATATTCATTTCAAATCCAATTATGTAGTATTAGTTTTAATCAAAATCGGACCCGAGGCTCCTTTGACTACTTTTCGCTATTCCTCATAGTTTAGGATTTAGCCATCCAGGCCCATTTAAAAAAATCACCCTGTATAACGCACCACATTTTGAAGAAGAAAATCAATCAAAATGATCAATAACGCATTATATAATTTAAACTATGAAGCTATTTTGTTTTTGTGTTCATAAGTATTAAAGGTGAATTTCGAGAACGTTTCCCCAATAATTAATTCATATTATGTTTTCCAATGACACACGCAACGCTCCGTATGGTCGAACGTTTTGCAAACTCACTACATGCGTGTCCTATTTTATTTCGTACACTCCCACATCACCCCCTCCACCCTCGTGGCCCGTACCTTTTTAACGACCTCCAATGACACTATTACACGAACAAAATCAGATCACGAGTAATGAACCCCTGAATAAACCTCATAAATAACAAAGGGCATCGGTTTTGTAGGTAAACCCTATGTAAATAGTTTTTTGTTTATTCAGGTTGAGGAAATGCGAGACGGTTGTGAAGTATTCCCTTCGGATAAGAGCGAAAGAGCAAATAATTATTATAACGAATAAGGTCAGGGAACTAGCTTAGGATAAAAACGGAACGAGGTAATTAAATTAAGATTATGATATGTCTGTGGCTAAATTTGTTCAAAACAATGGTGATCTACGTACGAACTTTCTGTGCTGTGCAGTAAATAAATTATAAGTAGGTACAGCAACAGATTATACCTATCCAATGATGGATGGACGACGACGTAGGTTTGGCCCTTAACGCGACCTACCTTTAGAAAAGCGGTCATGTTGCACGACAATTAATACAACCGTTAAATAAACACACATTGTGGTCTTTTTGCCGGAAACAATTTACAACTTCATAATGAAGTAATAAATAGCATTGAGAGAGAAAGATCCGCGACATACGACCATCAAATTATCAAAACAAAAGCTGATATTATTATTAGCATTAGGTGTAGTTAGAAGTAACGTGTCTAGAGATTGTCAGGTTCAAATATTTGTTTATCGAACGAGCGCTGTTGTCATAGCCAACAGATTCGTTCTTGCGACAAACATTGCTCCCCTCACGGTGGACAGCACACCCCTCGCGACGAGTTGGGAATGTCAAATTGCATCATTGATTTTCGGCGAAAACTTAATTTTGAAGACTAGTGCATTCGCATACTATTGCACCGGTAACGCAATATAAACAAACTTTAAAAAATGGAACGCTTAACGGTCGCTTATATGTAGTTAAAGTACATAATACAAAATAGATACATTTAAAACAAACGTTTTGAAAGCGAACAATAATAATTGCAAGGCAATGCAGTAATTATTGTTTTTCAGATATTGCGAGAGACATATAAAATATAATTGATTAATAGATAAAGACACGATAAAATGGTAATTTGGACACATAATGTAATGATAGTGACGACATTTATTTATCAACAAGCACAAGCTACCATTTTCCAAGTAGATAGGTAAATCAAAGTGACAATTAACAAATGACAATGCCCCAGCGTTTTAGCGGTTATGAAAAAGTTTACATACCAGCAGTGAAAAGAAAATAAACTGATTGGATAATATTTTGGACTTATAGGGGATGGAATGCAGTAATCTATTCTAAAGACTCCTTATTCCAGAAACCGAAAAAGAATACATTTTTTAAATTTAGCATTAAACATCTACGAGCCTGAAATACGTACACTACTGGTGCAAATTTAAAGCGAACGTTAATAACTTACTAACCTGAAAATTGGTAACGTAGCAAACACAAAACTAATTCTCCACAGTCCAATCAAGTCACAATCTGTTTCACAATCAGTCTGAAATATAATTTAGCTGAAAATAAAGCCACAATAATTATCACGGACGCGTAGAAGCGACAATATCCGAACACTGTGCGGATGAGACTGCCGCTAAAGTTGAGGACGTCTGTAGAGAGAGGGGCGGGGTGTGTCGTCCGTCATGTGTAGCTAATAACCTGACAATTTATACATACATTCACCCTGCCATTAATATTATAAAAACTCAGAGCAACTTCATTTTGCAAGACTATAATATTCCACTTGACAATCATCCCCACCGCAGCTGTTTCGATGGCGAATAAGCAAGTGCGAGATCAAGATATAGGGCTCGTCATGCGAAGTGGACTTGAATTAAAATTAGTTTAACGAACCAATTGAAAATGGCATATGGTTCTTTCTTACAGCTGCATGCATTGAGAAATAATTATATTTGACAGATGTGGTAAGTAGGAATACGTACTAATAAGTAAGTAGACTAAATACGTAATAATAACCTGGTCTTACAACATATTTAAACATGATTCAGTTTAGGATTATATTGATAAACGTGTGCCTCTACACAGGGGATTTCCATATGAAATAAGTAGGTACGACTCAGTATTTACAATAAACGGATAGAAATGATAATTATGAACTTTAAATTATTATGTCTGTGCATGTCTAATGAATGATGCTGTTGTTCTTCTCATTTTCTTCGGGTAATTTTTATTCACTTATCAATCATCCAATTCTTTACCAATGACTATTCTCTATCAAATAAATAATCTTAAAATTAAATGAAACTTTCCTTTCTATAATAACCTGTAGGAAGGTACCTAAATATCTCTAGAATCGACTCTAATGAGATCGATACTCATTCAATTCAAGTAACAATGATCTGCAAATTGGCAATCCGTCTTGCATGGCCGCACCAAATTGCGTGCAATAACTGAAGGTACTCGTAGATGAACCAGATGCGTACACTAAGCCTCCACATATCTAGTTGTATCAGCTTTGCCGCTAGATTCACAATTTGCATATTAGATGCTACTTTTCCACTTCGTTAAGTACAATCATAAACAAACTGCTTTAACGATGTTGGAGTTCAAATGAATGTAAGATGCAGACAGAGCCGAATAGGTGATCCGTGAATTTTGATGGTCGTGAGTTTAATTATGATGAAAGTAACACGCGACTTTGTATTTGGTATAAGTATAAACAGAGACATTATGACAATTATCTGTGGGAAAGGAATGCATAGCGACACAGTTGTGAAGAATAGAGAGAATTGTTTAAATTCAAAGTTTTTATACAGTAGAAAGTTTGATGGTTAGGTCAATGTGACAGACTTACTGGTTTATAGGCAGGTATCTACTATGAACATTCAAACAAAGTGCATGATTGCTCTGTTAGGTATTCTTGTTATTGTAATTCGATAAAACAAAGCACGAAAAACATAATTATACAAATGGAAAATATCCGAGTGGTACATGTCTATATTGTTCATGTTTACTTATCATTTACTATCACATAGTTTCTGTTTTATGGTACCTATAAATATATAAACGACTTACAATACAATACTAATACACTGTTTTGCACAACAGAAAAAAAATACAGTTACAGAAAGTGGTAAGAATAGAACGTACAATTTGGCGACCTTGCGGCTTGTAGTTTCATCACCATCAGCCCGTAAACATCCTACTGCAGGGATATAGGCCTTCCCTCGCATATGAGGGAGTACGGGCCGTAGTCCACCACGCTGGCCCAATGCGGGTTGGGGGACTTCACATGCCATTGAATTTTAATTTATCAGGCATGCAGGGTTCCTCACGGCTGCGCAGTTTTAGGAGCAATCGGACTAATGTAGTTTACATAAACAAATTATTCTAAACCTTTAAATTTATTCACAACTTAGGTTAATTGGCGCTAATTGCTTCTACAAAGATCCAGACAAGTTCATTTAACTAGGCACATATTGTAACTCTATTAAATTCCAGACAGCAATATCCCGTCCAGCCAGTTTATATACCTCGGTAACATCTATTTGCTGGTCATGATTGCCCTTGCTAACCCCTACTACTCCTATTTATGTGATTGGATCGAGTCTGCCTCCCTAGTTTTCTCTAATGATCAGGAAATCAAATCTCCGCCGGTGTGAATAGCCAACTGGCGTAGTTTGCAATCAATCATTTTGCAATCGCCCCCGTGCCCGCTCCGGGCTGAAACTGTTTTTCTAATTCCTCTTGATATTTGGAATATATTCAAAATATGTGGTTTAAAAGATAACATATGAACCTTGTTATGTTCTACTTTGTCAATCTAGCTGTAAAAGAAAATACGGTTACGGTTATTTTAATAACTTCTATTAATTAAAAGTTAACAAATACAGTGTCAAAAAGAACAATAAGTATTAATGTGATGGGTGATCTTGTTTCATGTCGCAAATTCAGTCGATTAATTTTGGACAATTTTAACCATAAGGGTTCGCGTACCACACATTGAGAAACCCTGCATAGACATTCTAAATTCACAAAACAGCGAGTTCTTTGCTTTGTTCAAAAAGTAATGCTAAGCACACCAGTCAATGGAACATGCATTTGGCTCGTTATTTATTTATCCTTTTTACAATTTTGTCAATACGGCGACTCGGCGAATTTAGTCGATCGTGTACGCACACACATGTAAACTGGATGAGCACTCGATTCATACTTCATCGACCTAACAGAACTTGTTGGTCTAAAACTATGGGGGTACTTGTAGTACGAACATACATGAATCCAACGCCACTGTCTTCCAGCGGCATTTGATTTCCAAGTACGTGTTTTAAAATATTTTGCTTCAATTAGAGTCACGTTCAAGTGAAAAATACTTAGTTTCATCATCAGCTACCTTTATATTTTTTTCTTATAAACGCGATAGTAAAATCTAAACCAAAATACCCTTCGCATTCCTGGGAAGACTCCCAGGCGAAGTTAGGGAGTTTATAGTTTCCTTTAAACTAGTTTAAACCTTGCCAACACAACAGTCATCCCAGATTTAAACAACCTTGACCGTAGCCATATGGCGGTGCCTGATCTCAAGTGGGGACGCCATACACGGTGAGCCACTCGTGACCACTCGCCGCGACCTTGCACGGAAGGTGTGAAACCAAACCAAAAATGAGGCTAAGTTGGTAACGGCACACTCACCACACGAGAAACATTGCATGCAATATGAAAATAAACGGTTCCACTTGAAAAGCTCTAAAAATTATATAATGAGTAGCAGTGACACGAAAGGGCTGTTATAAATATTATAAGTATACTAGCTTTCCGCGCGCGGCTTAGCGAGCGTTGAATAACTTTATCGCGGAAATTTATTTATCCCGCGAGAACTATTCACTTTATCATAAGTATCTTATGTTTTAATCCAGGGTATGTTCTACCAATCCAAACTTTCGCATTTATAATATTAGTTAGAGGTAATAGGGTAATCCTAAACCTAGAAAGTATGGACTTTATCTGTTACTTCGCGATTCATATTTTGACTGAAACCGTTGCACTTCTCTTTTCTGTGCTTATGATGTTAGACCTGACAAGTGATAAACGGAACTTCTCCATATCTATAGCCATATCAAATCTTTCATGGAAACAGCATACGGTTTTACAAAAACCGATTAGCTCACTTGTTGAGTTCTACCGACAGATATTTAAACATAATTATTACAAACTGTATGTAATAGTAGAGAGAGTAATTTTTAAACGCCGAAGAAAAACGTAGGTTGTTCTGTTTTTGACGGCGTTTTGTGTATGTGTGTCCAGTCTTTGTCCGGATGTATCTCAGTAAAGCGTGGTCGAATTTGAGTGCGGTTTCCTTACATTAAAGACTTTAGTGGGGACAGGTTACTAGCCATGTTTTGATGAAAATCGTTTAAGCCGTTTCAAAGATATTAAGCGTTTAACACAGTTGTTTGGTGTATGACGGGATCATATATTTCGGGGATTTTATAAATTTTCAACTTACAAAATAAATTATCAACTAGACTAGGAGATAAGATAGTTGGGTTTCGCTTCGGAAGTGTCTTGAAATAAGCTCGATCGATATAAATTTTCGCCGGTAGTTTATGTATACTCTAATGTAAGTACGCAAAGTAACATTCAAAAATTCTACAGATAAAGTATTCGTAGAAAAATTAGATGCTTAGTCGGAATGCAATGCAGTATTATGCAGTGACGCAAGCGCACACGATGAAAATAATTACAAAACCTAATTAACGGATCCAACCTTACATAACGCTGAGCAACTGTGTTAATAGTGCGTTTTGTCCGTATATCTTGTATGTAAAGTAAGTTAACATTTATGACATATTGTTGTGTATGTTACGGCACATTTTATGTGCTGATCATTTGTTACTTTAATGGATGTTAAGAAAAATAAATTTAAAATTTTAAGGAAGAACGTTTTAGGAACTCCGCGGATTACTACTAGAAACTACCAAACATAAATTTTCAATGTCTAGAAAAATTTGTTAAATCGAGGACGGAAAACAGATGGACCTGGTCATTACTCTATCGATAAGAGTATAGCTCTTAAATTGAAGAAGAAAACCTTGACGGTACACCATGGCAATTATAATTGGCATATTAAATGGCAGCGAGTTACGTGAAAAAGAAGTAACAAAACTCTTTAATCGAACAAGTGCCTTCGCATATGCGAATATTTGATATGCACTTGTCTTCGATCATATGATCGAAGACAAGTGCATATCAAATATTAACAAACCATACAATGGTTTCGATCCTGATAACAAACTAATTATAGTGTGGTACTATTATACCGTTCTTATCTTGCAGAAAGAAAGACATGGCATCACATTAAAATTTGTTTTAGTTTAGAGAAGTGCCATCAGAATCGACACCCATGATTCACCGACGCGCGCGATGACGAGCTCAAGCAAACGTGACCGGTGCAGTTTACACATGTTTTGGTGTCTTGTTTATTTTATAACTGATTGTGATGATGGCCACAAAGAACAACTAGACGTAGCAAACAAACATTACAAGCAATGAAAATTTACTTCGAGGACGATATTACGACTGAAAATGACTTTACAGAGTTTATCAAACTTTAGTTAATTTTTGTTAAGTTATCACATCAACAGAAGCATTGAAACAGTGTTGATAATTTAATATTTGTGTTTTATAGCACTAACAGATAAACCAGTTTTAATGAAATTAAGAGAGGATATACAACCTGAAAATTAAAATAAAATTAAAAGTGTAGGTAATATAAAATTGTATTCGAAAAAGACAAATGACGAGAAATGTGACGAGAAAGAGATGGCAATAATTGCAAGTCGTTCGCAATACGGATCTTAGACGCTGGCTGTGGTCTGATGGAGCGAGATCGCATCCGTGTCGGCGGCTGACCTGACCCGAGACATTGGCAGTGCAATCAGATCCTCGGCCCACGGCAGCGGAACCGACTCACTCCACGGGTATCGGTTTCGATTAACGTCAGTAACTGTCATGACTAAGTGCTGATCTGATTTCTAATCCTGCGGTTGATTTCAATTTTTAGCCAATTATACAATATAATTTTTTACGCAACCGTCAAAGCAAAACACGTTTGCGTAGATAAATAAACCCTATCTGGAATGGGGGTACCAAAACAGACCGATATAAAACAAGCATGACGTTGCTTGATTCAGAGTCAGGAGTTATTTGGCAATAGGATTCTGATTAATTTTGTGAAACACAGTTAAATATCATTTGTTACATTATTTCATTATAGTAAAGTGATAAACTATCGTAAATCAGTAATATTTTGCAATTTTCTAGAAATAAACATCGGCTTAGTATTTCCGCTCGCTGAACAAGATGAACTTTCAAGATTGAAAATAGTCAAATAGTAAATGTCAAGGTTGTATTCAGATAAGGCATAGGGAAATTTTGTAATCGGAATGTTCTTAAAAGGTCGGCATTAAAAGCTAAGGAAAAATAAATGATTGGTTGAGTACCAAGCGTGATCAATGTTTAGCACTTCTTAGAAACAGAATTACGTGATATCATTAACAAAATTTAATATTATTTACAAATAGGTTAACAGTAGGTTTGTTCCAGAATTTCTAACAAAGATTTTCAATCAATGGCTTTAGTAATTCATTTACCTAACCAACCCTTTTGTGAAGCATGCGCAAGGCAGATACTCCTCATGGTTCCCAAAGCAATATACAGGGGTGAATTTGGAGCAAAACGGGACTTTGAAATGTCGATTTTTCGTAAGAATTGATAGATTGCTTTCTTTCTTGGCCTAGTCCTCAGTGGTTTGTCCACTCTGAACTAAAGATGCGGAGACGGGTTTATCATCATCAATATTATTATCAGCTGAGAAAGTACCTATATTTTAAAGGTCTTAGCATACGTGACGGGTAATTTCTCGGACGGAACGGAGACGGGAAGGGTATAGTTCCTAACGTGAAAGTGGTTTTAAAACATACGTACAGTGACGGTGTTCAACGATAGTCGTGCTAGTGCTGCAACCATATTTCAGCACAAAATGTTCGATTTTACTTTTGAAGAACTAGCAATGGTTGCCGTAGCATTAGATGAAGAAGATGCCATAACGTTGTTTTTTCTATTGCCGTCCCGTTCCGCCCGTGTTTCTCGCCACGTGTATTTTATTGCTATGTTTTCAAATGCAACGATGTCAAAAAATCGTCCCGTTCCGTCCGGCACGAGAATAAACACGTCACGTATGCTAAGACCTTAAATCGTCGCACTTCCACCGCCAAGACGTTTTAGAAAAAGTAGACCTTCAACTTGTCTCTTTGGCCTGTTTGGGATGTTACCCTTGGAGCTAAGAAATATTTTATTATGTCCACCACCCGACGCAAAAATGTGTTGACCTTCTTGGTGTAACCAAACACCAGTAATTTATCTAAATCTGCACAAGTATTAATAACGTTACTTGTTTAACACAAATTCGTAGTGTATAAACCCGACTTCTCTTTACTTTTAAAAGGAATGCACCAGAATTAGAGCATTAAAGATAACTTATGCAACCCGCTGCATGCAACTACCACAAAAATAAGAAGTAGTACTACACTATTAAACAAACAACTCATCGTACGTTGAAACTACGCTTCAACTACTTCAATAACGCAGTAATTAGCCATTTTCATATTCCTAATTACCATGCCTATAAACCGTTACTTATGTAATTCCTTCGATTATTTATTAATTCAAGCGTAAGCCACGATGCATATCAGATACTTCCAGATTTCATAAAGTTCAGCAATAGTTTTCCTGTTTCGTGAAAGCTATGGATAGTCGACGGAATTTATTACATTGCTTTTTCATTGTTTGTCTGAAATTCATTTCGGGATCTGTTACGAATCACAAGATTCGTTTAGAATGAGCCTTTCATGATAAGGACTCTTTGGCAACAAACCCATTAAGTATTACCTTTTTAAATTTCAGTGTTAACTGTTCTTAATAGATGTGAGGAATGTGAAGCTCATTTAATACACTTTAGATATGTTAGTTAGAAAATATATAAGTAAATAAAAGGGACCGAAATTGGAATGATCTAATTATAACTTGTATCCCAACCCGCATGCCTAGCGTGCCTATCTAGCTAGATGCTTACACGAATATTACCAATACTTCTCATAAAATAGGAGTCTTATTGATATCAGTTATCCAACAAGCGAATTGCGGTTTTTGCGGTAGCGAATACTTGATATTATTGAATATCGGACCCATCTATTTAGGGTGAACACAGTTTTCTTTAGCTTTTATCTAGATAACATTGTTTATTGCTAAAGTTTCACCAGCCAGTAGTTTTGCTAAAAGGACCAGGCAGGATGGCTATGGTTTCAATAGTTATTAATTAATTTATTGTTTACAAGGAACTGGAAACTTCGCGTTCCTTTATAGATAATTCTGCTGAGTTCAGCTCATAAATATTCTCGAAGATACCAACATCCGTGACCACTAAATCTTTTGCTGTAAAAATAGTTTGAAAGACTATAATAAAATCAAAATATGGACACAATTCTTCTATGTGGTTACGATTAAGTGGCACGTTAACACCGATCGTAAATCATTCGATGAAGAACGCTATGCGGAAATGCATCGATGCGCCTCACCCACCATTCGAATCTTTTAAAGACCAGTCCAAACAAGACGAAATGAAATATCGGGGATTCGAAGTCACCGCGCATCCGACAGCCGACATTTATTATTAATATTATGTCAGATCCGGCCCGTATTTGCTCTAGTAAAAGCATCCTAAATCCATGCCACGAATACTGCAAAGTATAAGCTAGCAATTTGTATATTGCGCCTAGAAAAAGTTTACAAAATACTTCCAACAATTTTTGTTTATGATATTTGATACCTACAAAAAATAAAACCATTGGTCAGACAGACATCATTACTTATGTTGTCTGTTATGTTGTCTGTTTGTGTTTATGAAACACTTAAATAA
Source organism: Oegoconia quadripuncta (assembly GCA_949316235.1). NCBI lineage: Eukaryota > Metazoa > Arthropoda > Insecta > Lepidoptera > Autostichidae > Oegoconia > Oegoconia quadripuncta. Next base: position 19,549,380 of record OX438752.1, on the reverse strand, counting down.
TTAGCTCCATTGGATTATTCGGCAGAAGTTAACAGGATAATAGTCGTGGCCGCGCGAAGGCCGATCTCCCAGGCTGGTACATATGGTACACAACAATTTGATTCAATACGCAAGCTAAATAACCGGCATCCTCCATAGCAGCGCGTTGCCGCCGCCGGTAACCTATCCAGCGACCACACACGATTAGCTATTTGCATCGAGTAATATTGCTTTAGCTGATCTAACCACTTGACCAATTATAGACGAATCCTATTACATACCATAAACTTTGTTAGTAGAAGTGAATAATGTGTAGCGATAAAGTGACAGAGAAACACGACTAATTAAAGGAAATGAGGATAGACAGAATATTCAATGTGTTCTAAATTCTGCTATTTTAGGACCTTATCTGGTTGGATATTTTGTTTTAAAATTATGCAACATCGCATACTTACAAGTAACTTATACCTATGCAATATTTTCTTTCTACTATGCCAATATTATAAATGCGAAAGTTTGAAATTAAAGGAAAAAAAAAGTTTATACAAATTATAGTTATTTTTAAAAATAACAAAAAAGCGACGGCTAATCATTTTATAACAGGAAGTCGTAGCTGAAATAATAATAACCCCGCTGATAAAGCACGTGCCTGTTTTGAGGCCAGTGTAAATCATACATGTGACTGAATGAGGAAAAGAATGAAATATTTCTATACTTTATGCTTTTGTTACACTACCTAGTTCGATTCAGATCTAAAACACTGCAGGGTTTATGTATGTCAAGAGGTGTATTTCGCAATTTCGGGCACCTATAGTTTTGTTTGCTATCTGCACTTAGTGGATAGATTTCAATGATCCTCTTTATCGTAACTTTCCATCAGATGATAGTTGTCAATGTCTGTTGATAAATTTTCAGATAATATTTTATACCAGCACTGGGTAATTAATTTAGCAAGACACACTCCAATTATGTATACTTCATTGGCTATTGGCTGAGTCAATCAAACGAAAAATAAGACACTTGCCGGTTTTCCGACTTAGTTATTGATTGTTTTATTAGAGAATTTTCATATACCAACGGCAGTGACTTTATAAATGCGATAAACGGAGTTTTCACATCAAATTATTGCACAACATGAACTCAGCAATATTATAAATGCGCAAATTGAAAGGAAAATGTTTATTCAATGCCACACACAGAATTGTTATTTTTTTATGTTTGTGACTCAGTCACATTGTTATAGTATTTTGATGAAATTTGGTACAGGGATGGACATATTGAAATAAATCCTGCAGGACGATATACAGATTGCACAGTGTCGAAAGATTAGATTACAATACAATTTCAAAGGATAACACACACCAACAGCTGTCCCCACGTCGGCTGGGGCAGTTTCCTCTCTCTTACTAAGTAACAGCTTTGACCATTATTCACCACGCGGGTCCAGTAAGCATCAAGAGGTGGTGATGCATGGTATACCATACTAACAGATGTGTGCAGCAAATTTTTGTAAGTGGGGGATAATACATTTTGTTCACAGGCTACCACAGATGATGTTCTATATAAATTTCCAAATTTATATAGAAATCCACGGACTTACAAAGACTTTTTCTCTGAACTGAAGCAAGATAGTAAGAAACAGAGTACGGGTAGTAGTAGTCACGAGAAGTATACTTATTCAAAGTTTCAAATCCTAACTGCATTCGATTAATTTCAACAAACCGAACAAAACAGTAGTAATAATGAGAAACAAAATTACATATTAATAATGTGTGTGTGCATTGTTATCCACGGACTACGACTTCAAAGTTTACTTTATTCGGTAGCTTTATTTCAACATAGCGCGAAAGAAAGATATAGGTCCCCAAAAAGCCGTGTCTTAACAAACAGCTGTGTCAAGAACGATGTTTGCCTTTGTACAAAAACTTGAACACGTGTCGGGCGCAGCATGTGAAATTGAGGGCGAAGGTTCGACCCGGCACGTGAGTAAAGGATATTGTGTCTAATGCCCAGTATTAATAGAGCGATAAATTGTACCTCAAGTGTCCACTCAAGTTCAGTCTCAACTTTAGATCGCTTTATTAATACGCATCTAAGTATACCTCCTAGATACCATTCATTTATTAATCCGTGTATCGTAAAGTGCTTGTGAGTACTTGTACTTAGTATTATTTCTGTTTTATGCATTGATCCTGTATGGTTTCTTGCACGTAAAAATAATTGAACCAACCCTTCCTGTGGCGTGTTGTAAAAGGGATTAAGGGACTCAACACCAAAAAACAATATATCGAGTTGTTAGTTACTAACCCCTATCACGTGTGCATTTCTGTATATCTCGAAAGATGAACCGTGGTACATCCAAGAGGTGTGCCAAGCATTAAACTATTAATGTATTCATATCTCTCACCCCTCATTTTGGATAATCGTGACGTTATGCATATACTTATAAGCGTTAGTAGGTACTTATATTGATGATAACTCGTTATATTGAACATTGCCCAGTCCAGTTTGTTCTATTTTTTTCAAACTGTTGTAATGGGGTTAAAATCTGCCCTTTTCTCCCGCTAATTGCCTGGCGGGCGCTATAGTAATGCGACTTCCGAACTCATTTTTTAATATTATTGGAACTTTTTGTTAGCAGCATTTAGGAACACTCAACAGTGGGGTCATCTGTCATTACAATTAGCTTTGAGTTAAAACTATTTGGAGGAGTAGTACTCGTAGAGTTGCTACTTAGTGTAATCTACAAATATAAGAGTAAAAAGTGCGGGATGATTTATAATATTTATGGAAAAATAAAGTTTCAATTGAAAATGTATGCAACAAAATGCAAAAAGACATAAAGTAGTTTTTAAAATTGTGTAAGTTTTCAATAAGAGTGCTAATAAAAAACAAGACATTGTCCCATAAATAATCAACGTCCTAGATGCAAACAAAATTTCCCGTGTTTTCTTTGAAAAGACACTCTTGACGGATTACATAGATACCTAGTTACCCGGATTAGGTCACTTGAGTGAACTACACAATGAATTAGCAAGTAGAACATATTAATTTTCTACTTGACTATTTAGTCTAAGTGGATAAGGTAATGAATCAATCATTCAGTACACAGCTTGATATAGCCAACTTCCAAGACTTCGAGGTAATGATGGAAGACTTTGCCATAGTTTAAGGGTTCTGCAAACGTGAGCAGGAATTAAACTTCTGTTAGTGAATAACAATTACCAAAATACAAAACCTTTGTGGTTAAAAGCTAATTTCGAAAGTATATTAAACAGACTCTCAAATTAAATTCGCGTCAGCTAATTAATTTGGTATGAGGAAGTGAGAACTCTTTAATTAAAATACCCAAAAGCCAACCAGCCTATAAATAAAAATTATAGGCAGGTCAATTCCCCTTACGAGACGAATTTATATAAAAAAGCGTGGTTTATTTTGAGAGGTTAGCTAATATTCCAGATCGGTGATGCATGTGGCCGTAGACAACGAGAATAAATCAGACAACGTGTGATTCATTTTCTGAACGTATATGGTGTTAGAATCAATTAGCAAGGACCTTCCTCCCGCAGAGTTCGTTGCTCCTCGATTGTTTTGCACTCGTTCAGACGGCGATGGCGTCTGCATATTGATCTATTTGATAATACAAATGCTCAAAATGTTTCAAAAAATTGTGTTATTATAATTTTTAACTTCCCTCTGTGTTTTAATTGCCTACTCGTACGAACAAAATATATTTTATAAATAAACAAGACCCGGAACTCTGAAATATGTTTAATTTTTTAGCCATCTTCTTCTTCCAACGTATCATCAAGTGATGGTTTAAACAATTTTTTTATCAACTTTATAAAGACCTTTCCTTGTTTACGAAAATGTTGCAATTAAGAATGACTAACAAGATATTATATGCTTCGGATTATACATTACGAAATGAACTTTACGCTTAATTACATCGAGACAAAACTTCCGGAAGTCATCTATCTTTTCAACACTAATCAAGAACACTTAGTCTTCAAATTATTTACTCTAATCCAGCAGCAGTCACCTTGGCTTGTTAATGTTGCGTCAGTGATTGGATCACTATTACGAGGGCCGTATACAATGAACGCTCCGAACACGACTACCGGCGACATCCGGGAAAGTAGCAAGGAAATGATTCAACAGTCGCTGTCGCCCCCACATCGCATGAGCCAAAAAACAATGATAGCAAACCATGTCGATCGATTACCGACAAAGAGCCGTACAGTCGTAGTCCATTAACAATTTTCAAATTAATATTGCACTCTGCCTATCGTGTAACTAATTGATTGAGCATGGTAGCTCGGTGGACGCGGTTTTTGCACGTTCCGTAACATCGCAGGTTTGTTCCCGAAAACGCGTCGGTTGTTCCAACCGAGTTGATTTCGTAGAGGTAGTAGCTTGGGCATACTGGCTGACAGAGAAATGCTTAAGCCCTGTTATTATTTCCATCAGATTCAACAAATTACATCATGTATCTTACGTTGAGGTTAAAAATAGGGCGGAAAGCTGAGAGACGTGGTTATTATTCCACCGACAAGAGCATAGCTCTTAAATTGGAGAAGAAGACCTTACGTTGAAATAAATGCTTGAAGTTAGGATTGTTTTTAATATGTAATACGTTCCAACAATTTTTTAATTTAGGCACACATAATCATAGGTTTGGACGAATGGTCTAAAGAAGTCGTTCATGTATAAATTTTTTTTAATAGTTATACAAACTGCTAATGCTCTATTAAATAACAAACTTACAAACGGATATAATAATATTAAGTAATTTGTCGCCGAAAAACGTTATATGAAATTCCGCTCTTTCCAAGCTCCGTAATTCTTATAGACAAACTCTTCTTCGCGAGCTTGGGACCCGTCCGAAAATAATAATAACACCCAAGAGATTTAACGAAAGGTCGCGTAACAATAACCCATATCGAGGTGGGGCAAGTTTTCGCAACAAAGTGCCAAGGTGCGACAACCAGGCGCCGGCGCCTGTGGTACTGTCACTTGAACAACCGAAGGATGTAATAGATAGCCATCATGTATGTTTAATACAAAACGCTCGCCAAAGTAGGTACAAACATGTGAAATCTGAGAAAGTTCGCGTCACTCGCTGAATATCCCGATCGGTGAGTCGTAATCGATGAAAGCAAAGTGTCTAATTAAAATAACTTTTTTACAAATACAAATGAATACACCTGTTAGCGCTGGCTAAACTTTCAATTTTGTGACATCTGTGAGATAGATAAGGAGAATACAGACGTGGAAGTAATTAAAGCATAATTAATAACAACCTTTCGGAACCACAGTAGTTCGATTGTAATTTACAATTACTTTGCATATATTTATATGTGGGGCCTGTACCTATTAGAGATTTATATGAATATCTAAAGTGAAAACAAATCTTGTAACCATACGAAACCGAAACACGTGTATTTTGGTAAACATTACCAAAAAACAGCACCGAGCTCAAGCAGTCGTAGTCCATAAACCGCTATAGTTTTACGACGGCCGCCTATCGGTAGACGATAAACATGTCTGCATGTCTGTAAAGCATACCGAAATAACCATACAAAAACAAACATCACCTCCTGTTAACTTCTTAATTTATACATTTCTGATTTCTACAAAGAGTTGAATTCAGCACTAAACATAAAAGGAAGTGACAAAAAAAGATATTGTAATTGGGCTCCAATTAAATCCCTCACCCAGCCTATAAAGGTAAAATAATTGTTTGTAACAAAATTACAGCAGCCTTTGGACAACTTTTATTTTTATAATAATAACAAAAAAGCGCGACTTTCATTTAAAACGATAAAAAAATTCCTTGACAAATAATTTTGCTATTTGGTATGGGCGATGATCTATATGTTCGACGGCATCTGGATGACATTTATGAGTAGTGCCTACCTAGATAGTACAGTGACTATAGATAACAAATATTCTCTACGTTCCTTCATTCCCTACTCGATAAACGTAACTTGATACGTTATAGGTAAACAAATTCAATTGGCAAGAATCCAGTGATGAACTGCCGCAAACAAATTAAAACGAACCGCATAAATCGAATTTGGATCGGTTGCGGCACTGCAAAATTTAAAGCTTCTTTGATGGCTCAGAAAATGTTGGAAAAGTACCCGCTCTGACAACAATAGTCCTGCTGGTGGACCACAATGAGAGCTTACAATTTGATCGAATAAGTACAAAGCACATCCGTTTTCACATAACAAGGAAATCTTCATGACTAAACGCTTAAAGAAATAGTACGTAGAGTAGATCCATTCTTCTGCTCCAAAATGGCAGCAAATAAATCGATGTCAGAGCCAAGATCTCTTACATTGCAGAGAAAGTACGAACCGTTAACTTTAATCAATCAACTACGTTTTTGGTATACAATAGAGCATCTTGCACTTTAAACGTGAGTAAACCGTAAATTCTGTCAATGATTTAGATACAAAGGCATGTGTTGTCGAGGGTAGTTAAATTATCATAGAACTAACGGTAGAGTTCAAGAAAGTGTGATAGAACACGTGCAGTGACCCAATCACGTCGTAACGGAAGCCAGATGGCAATTATGCATATCTTATAAATATGCCGCGGTGGATATAACCAATGATAATGCAAATAAATTACACCTTGCGGGACGAGAGTGGCAATCAAACTGAATTATATTTAAAAATGTCACGTGAAACTATCGAAGTCACGTAAAATTAAATAGTTTAATTTAATATTATCTTGTCGTGGTACCATATGCAGGGAATGTCAGGAATTTTGGGAACATTATACTTAGCCCTAAGTATTATTCGTGATCGCAAAACTTGAATCAACCTAGTGACAATGTTGTAAATGACAGTTGGAAGTTGTTATATGCGAGATGTGTAATCTCTATCATAATCATAAAAACTGATTTGATTAATTTTAATACACCACAAGCTACGATCTGATACCAGCAATGACAAATTGAATTGAGATACTTGTAAAAGTTGAGACGAAAAACAAGTTGGTAACAAGCGGATGCGGTGTGAAATGAAGTGTGGGGTTGGAGGCTTTGTGGATTGTAGGAACAAAACGACTCTCCGGCGACAATGTCTGGGACCGCTTGAAAGGAAAATAGGGCGCGAGGAAAACATTCATTCGCGAAAAATTGTGGAGAAATAGCTAGTGGAAATATTAAAAAGAAAAATTACATTAAGTTGCGTTAGTCTTATTATTGAGGATAGCCGTTACTATATAGCTATTAACTATTGCTTTAAAGTGTTGCCGAGCAGATGCAGTTATAGAATATCAGAACCGGAGAGAACAGTAAAAGAACATATCGAAAAAAAATTGCAGAAAATATTTTTGTTACAATAATCCATTTGCAACTTTTAATTGCTTAGTGAAGTGTTGCTGATAGGTAATTTGCAACATTCGTAGCCTATTTTTACTCGCTTTGTAGTAATCATTTTATTCATAAAGACATGCAACAAAAAACAGGACGAGTCTAAAAGCTAGACTTGCATGAGCGCCACGAGGCGCAATGGCGTCACCCATCACTCAAACGTCTGCCGTTTTTGCCGATTAATGTCGAAGAATGCGGGAATCTTTTTTGGCTGTAGTAATATAATTAGACATTACACATTTTATAGCAGTTTGCTGTCTCAAACAGTTTAAAGTAGTACCTATATATGAAGTAAATTCTAACAGCATTTTTGACGGACAATAATGTTGATGCCTTTAAATATAGTTAACTTAATAGATGGAATTATGGACTCTAATATCCTTCAAATAATAGCGTGTAACTTAAAATTAAATAATGTTAAAATCTGGTGTAACCATGCCGGTATGGCTAATAATATACAATTTACTAAATTGTAAAGTTAAATTAAAATCATTACCACTTACATTTTCAACATAACCTAACGTTCTGTAAGGGTTTATTTTTCCGTTTTGGGGGATATAAATACTTGTTTGGAAGAATAGTACGCCTATAATATTTTTGCTCCTATTAGCAACAACTCTATCCCACCAAAAACATTCTGTAAAAAACTAGCCAAGTCTCGATGGAGCTGCTTGATTATCTCTAAAAAGTAATGAAATCTATACAAACTCGTGCCAAGTGTAAGGTTCCTTACTGCGATTTCTTTATTATTATAGTTAATGTTGTCTGACTTGGCCGTTGAAGGGTACACAGGGGTACAAAACCAGGTGCTCCATGACACCATTGCACCAATCTGTCGCCAGAACCGCTATTAATGTTATTATGAATGTTCAACGGCAAACTATTAGCGAATAATCTGTGTGGCGTTTACATAACGTTCTTTATACGTTAGTGGCTTTATCAAGCCTACAATTGACTGGTTATTGAATCAACGTTTTCCAAGTGGCAATTTTCCATCGTCAATGCGTAGCGGTTCTGGCGACAGATTGGTGCAATGGTGTCATGGAGCACCTGGTTTTGTACCCCTGTGTACCCTTCAACGGCCAAGTCACACAACATTAACTATAATAATAAAGAAATCGCAGTAAGGAACCTTACACTTGGCACGACTTTGTATAGATTTCATTACTTTTTAGAGATAATCAAGCAGCTCCATCGAGACTTGGCTAGTTTTTTACAGAATGTTTTTGGTGGGATTTCACTTCTTTTTGTAGAAACGTGGGCATATTATATATATGCCCACGTTTCTACAAATATACTTGATACTGAAAGTTGAGTCATTTCTACCATACACCAAGAAAGATATTGAATGGAAGAGACAAGACCCGTCTTTGGGCATACCAACTACTTGGTAGCCACTAAGTTCATCGTCGTCTTTTAATATTATCGACATTTTTTACGATAATTATTATCTTGCGAAATCAGACACAATTAAACTCAACGACAACAAATATATATGGACAACAAATCAGAAATACCGATAATATTTAGACTAAAACCTACTTATATCTTTAAGACTTCTTTTGTCTTAATAAAAAAAACTTAAATAAAATATTACTCTGCCTACTCAATCTATACCAACTATAAGCAAAACGTTAACTCTTAATTATTAGACAAATGTCAATATAATTAATTATCAATGAACTTTCTACCAAAGGTACTACCTACCTAGTACTGAAATACAGCTAAATTAATGATATTTTTAAACGTAACGAAGTAATATCTAACTAAATAAACTAAACTAGAATACTAGAAAAGTACTTATAAACACGAACGCGATTCGAAGTACTGCCTAACTGTAAATTAAACCTAGAAAACTAAAAGTAGGTACTAAATAATTAACAATTAAATAAAGTATTCAATTGAAACTTCTTTTAATTCTGATAATTAAGTAATAATCAGTAATCCGTCACTAACCATATAATTCCTAACCTGTTTAAATCTTTGAATTAATATAATAACAACCTGCCAATTAACTTTAGCAAACCTCACGAAATAATCAGCGAAATCAACGAAATGCAAATAATCCCTCCTAATCCCTAGCAAACATTTTCAAGCGCAATAGAAGAATGTCGTAAACGACTGTAACGCGGCCGGTTGCCACTTTGCCATATAAGGTTATCGGAAAAACAAAACGTAAGCGCGTTTTAAAGTACAGTCAACGCCATCTAGCGACGCGTGCGGGTATCACCGCCACTCTTAGCCAATGCATTATATTTTGACCAAATTTTCGTTTGTTTATTTAATTTGTGTAATGTTCGAGTAGAATAAAATTAATCGTTTGACTATTTCTTCTTGTAAACTTGTAATAAGTATAAGTATAAAAGCCAGTCTAGTCTTATCCAGAGTTTTCCTTTAATTTTATTTATATTCGTATTAAAAGCAGAAGGGGAGGCATTCGCCCAGCAGTGGGACGCTATAGGCTAGATTAAATTAGAAGATGTGTCCCACTACGCTAGACAGTCGATTTTTTTATGTACCAATAGTAGAAGGGGGCATTACCATATCTCTAATACAGCTGGGACCAGCTGAGGGTTCTTCGTCAGATATAAAGTTAATCGTTCGACTATTTCTTCTTGTAAACTTGTAAGTATAAGTATAAAAGCCAGTGTAGTCTTATCCTGAGTTTTCCTTTAATTTTATTTATATGCGTATTATAAGCAGAAGGGGAAGCATGCGCCCAGCAGTGGGATGCTATAGGCTAGATTAAATTAGAAGATGTGTCCCACTACGCTGGATTTTTGCAATGACAGTCGATTTTTCTATGTACCAATAGTAGAAGGGGGCATTACCATATCTCTAATACAGCTGAGACCAGCTGAGGGTTCTTCATCAGATACTTCAGACCTTCGATTTTTGACATCAAATGAAGCGGCCCACCAAGTTGAATATTTTTTGTAAAGGCGGTATATGTCGATCTCTAATAGTTTGGTTGGGCTCTTGTGTTTCCTAATCAGGGTCACCAGGTACTCCAGATCTTCGATTATCCTAGTTTTTATAGTTTTCCCTTTATGTGGCCATTGAACGATAACTCTGTACCAAATTTCAGCTCTCTGAGTTTATGGGAAGTACTAGTTCTATTTTGATGATCATGAGTGAGTGAGTGAGTGTCATAAATGCGAAACTTTGCTTTCGCTTAACTTCGGAACTAAATGACCTACAGACTTGAAATTTTGGATTTTAAGTATGTGATTATAGCTTACTGGATGACGAAAATTTCTGCGTTCTAGTCTTATCCAGAGGTTCTAAAATAGGGGCCTGAAAATGCCGCGAAATGGTTCCAGTAAAGGATGGTACGGCAGTGTTTGCTTCGCGCTCGACTTGGCGGGGGCACTGCCGTGCCCCCAGATAAAGATGGTTATGTAATGAAGGTTATTGCCATTAGTTAGCTTTAGTTTTCTGTTTGTTTATTGGGCACAATCAAAAATTGTACAAATTAGAATAAAAGCAATCGTCATATTCAATGAAGTTCGATACGTAAGTTTGGATGAGTGTTACCCACTATGAATGGATTTGGATGAAAAGTAGAGCGATATTTCCTGGACTAAATTTCGCGAGACAATAAACTGATTCCACGGGGGCGAAGTCTAGTTAAGGTACTTATAATTTATTTAACTGCTGAGATTAGTCCCTTAATATGTTAAGATTTCTGAGTTTGCGCGTCCATCTCTCGACCTCTATTCTTGTAATTGAGGTTAAGCGTAAGATGTCAGAGAATGACTATATAATTGGTAATTGAATATACACTACGTATAACTGTATAAGTACTACTATCCCTCCTTTATCTAATCTGCTCCATACAAAAATATATATTGAAACATTCTATCTTTAGATTGGATCTGCTATAATCGGCCCCCCGCGATGTTAGCTCGGGGAAAAGTTGTATCAAGCTGTGAAGCCTACGAAAACATTAACAGAATCGAACTTGTTGAAGATTTACGGGACTTTTATACCCAGGAAATGCATTGCACAGTTGCATAAACAAGCAATAAATAAGAAAAAAACATCTATGAAGACGTGGTTCAGTTTCAGTTTCTCCAAATCAAAGTAGACCATTAAATTACATTTATATAACATCTAGAGTAAATGCCAGTTTCGTATGAGATTCCTAAACAGAACCAACTGAAGTCTGCATCCGCAAGGTCGTCGTTCTAAAAACGAGCTAACGGGTTCGACGCCCGATGCCTTTGCTAAACAGAGTTATTCACTTTATGCATTAAAAAGACCTACTGGAATGTATGAGATAGTGGAGCATGTGAACTGAAAGGTTATCATATATTTTGCAACAAAAAAAAAAGCTAAAAGCACTACTAAGGATAGCTGGTTGACCCTCCGCGCGACCTCTATCCTTTTTCAGGCGCAATGAGAAAGGTCATCAAATAATTTACGGCACATAAATAACGCGTTTATTAAATATCTTCCTGAAATAAAAGGTCAACTACTCGTATATGTTTATAGAGTATATTATCTACACTAGCCAGGAATTTAACAAGAGTTTTCTTGTTATATTTTTCCTCATAAAAAGTTGATTAATTTTCTCTTTTTAGATTACATATGCCTGAAAGGTGTTTTAAAAGAATGTCTATAAAGTCAATATAACTGTATCACCGCGCAAAAAATGGCTATTTACAACCGGTAAGTACAATTTATCCGCAGAGGACCCATAAAATACATAAAGCGATAACTTTCTGTCGGTAAGATAAGATGTCCGAAAACATCACACGCACATCGGCAACTATAAAATGAAACGAAAGCTCTCAATGTTGAATCGATACTGCGTGTTCCGATCACATTGGCCATAACTTTCTTATTTCTTCAACATAAAATATCCAAAGTGGCAATTTATCTTACTTTCGGTAGCTCAAAATTAACCAATATCTTATAGAAGAAGATATGTTAATCTATGTAAACATACATATAGCAACATTAAATAAATCAAGGGTACGATTTCAGGTTTTCAAATGGAAATCACACTGGGTTAGAAAACTATACTGCTTGAACGAATATTTTCAAGCCCAAAACTACAATGCAAGAAAACACAGGAGAGATTAGTTAATACTTATAATAAATTATCTGACTTAATTGGTGTCATCACTAACCGACCAACCGTCAACTACTCATATAGAAGCAGGTTGCTCACGGCTCAATGGTAATCCCAGCTGTCCAACGAGATAAGCCTTTCGCTTCCGCTCTCCTCGCATTTCGGAGGAGAATTAGTGTTTTATATGTGGTTCTCCCGGCGAATATGATCAAGTTATTTCTTACCGTGTTCCTACTTACGCTTAAAAAGGTGACAAGATTACGACGAGTGGAGCGTTGCCATGGCAACGTGAATTTCGTTTAGGTTTTCAATTTGTGAACTAAGGTTATTTTTTATGCACAACAGATTAGCCCTGGACCTCAATCACATCTGATGTTAAATGAAAATGAGCCCTAAAGTGGAAGCGCTCACCCGGAGCCCTCAACTTGTTTGGGTGACTGGCTATCTTATCTCTAACAACAAAACGCAACAATAATATAAATATAAATGTGATTGAGATCAGGTACGAACCTGAGGTGCATAAAAAAAATGCCCACCCACCAACCAAGTGCATTACTCCTCCGGAAATTGAACCCAAGACTTCTATTTTGTAAACCTTACGTTGTTAACCTTGAGTCACGGAAGCGGTAATAGTAAAATTTGCAAAACAATAAACACAAGGAAATAGATGCAAGCATATTTGCGACACTTAATATGTCTTAATTTGCTGTATTTTGATGGAAGAAGAAAGACAATTACTTCTATTAATAAGCAGCGGTCCGGTTTAGTCAACAAAACACTCGCTTTCGAACCGGTCTCAAACTGAGAACCGTACCTACGTCTCGCTTAATACTTATTGTAATATTGTACGAGGTAATGGGACGAAGTATACATAGTAGAACTGAGGAAAAGAAAGTAGGTTCATAATGTGCCATAATTAATAAGGTTCTTTCGTAACCTGTGACATCCTTAACTCCGCGTGCGACAAAGACTATTCGATGCCAATGATTGTTGACTAAGTAAGTTAACACTACTAACAGAATTTGTGATAAACACGGAACAGATTCTGCTGTGAAAATAGGAAATGCACAAATCCTTAAAATATATTCACCGATATCATGACATATTACATATGCTATAAGCGTGAAGTTATATTCTCGCTCGACATCTCGCTCAACGCGGGAAATGGTACTAAAATCTAAAGATGGCAAATATAGCTCCGCGAGAAATGCTTTTCTGTATTTAAATGTACGTAAACTACAGACTTTAAATACAACTCAGACGAGGCAAAAGTAAATTACACTTGTTTACCTTAGATACAAACATCAATTAAACTTAAAGGTTACTAGTAAATGTCAGTTATAAGAACATAAATGAAAAACAACTTACATTTCCCACAAATAAGAAAAAAAAACACTGCATTTGATGACAGGTCAAACAAACAACACTTCAAATATCAGTCACTTTTATGAAGCGGAAAAAGGATTCTTTCAGCACTTAGTTTTAAGTTGTGGAGAAAGAAACAACACAAACACGTCCGACGTCGACGCGGCGGGAAATGTAACTGCATGCGGTTGCTAAAGTGATCGAACTGCGTGCTGCTTCTCTCACGTGGTTCTCGAAAGGCCATATAAACTTTGGAATCTATGATTATCCAGTGGTTGATAAGTTAGCCACAACAGTGTCTAGGAACTCGGCCAATTTTTATAACTTTTTCATTTATCATCATATTATTACTATCCCGCGGTTTTAAACAATAAATAAAGGTGCGATCAACACTTTGAATTCCTGAATAGAAAATCGAGATACGAATTAACAAAATAAAGGCATAATCATAGATGCCTATGATTAAATTGCACCCTTAACATCTAATACACATTAGTCTGAATACATACGGGGATTAATAGCGATAGAGCAATAAGATCTGCCTCTCAACGCTTCCAGGCTAATTTTACCAAGACCGCTGACGAGCTATATCTCGATTGGACATCTGTCTGATGTCGGCGAATAAATGTGAGCCATTTATTTCGCCTTCTTTGATATCAAAAGCGAATGATAGGCAATTTCTTTGTAATAGTTTACCTAATAGAATAACTCGTTTAGGCCAAGTTCCAATTTCCTAAAAACTAATCCCGTGCGAATAATTTCTATATTTGGATACAATAACCGATTGGAACATTAAATCCTTGATAACATTGACAACATTCGAAATTCGTTAGAATCTGACAAAATTCCAAACTATTCTTGTCTATGCAAGGCCATTAGCTTACTAAGACACAAACAGACCTTTGGAATATTCTTCTGCCTACCTTACTTACCTTTACCTACTCTATAAAGACATATTTTGTAACACATTAAATTGCTGCAGATGGTAAGTGACACAGTGCCACCGTTTTCGAAATGTTATAATATGATCTCGTTTTACAGAAATCGGTCGGACAAGTACACGCGATCACATACACGACCACAACTAAAGGCACTTTCATAATTCTTATTTAATTAACTTCTAGACAGTCAAATATTATTTTGTAAGTGCAGAGCCACTGAGCACGATAGTACGAGACAAAAGCACAAATCTGAATAAGATCGTGACGTGACTAATCAACAGACAACACGTGCGTGCAGGAAATCGCTAAGGCGTTAGTGTTATATAGGTAAAACTTTGACGAATCGTCTATTTCAGTGGGAAAAAAATCTTATGGAAAAAGCAGTATTAAAATAAATTTTGAGACAAAGAGTTTTACTACGAAATGTAAGGAGTTGCTAACTTCTTCCTCTTTGATAAGGTATGATACCAAGAAGTAGATAACACTAACAGCTTATAAAACCCCAATGCTGAAGAATGGCACAGTTTGCAACGCTTTCTATTGGAGGATTCGCATATATTTTGAGAACTCCGTATCAATGTTGCAGCTTTATATGCTGGTTGGTTCCTTATATGCTAATTGCTAACGATTCAGTCCTCTTTTGGGACACCCACGAAAAGTAGAGGGATGTCGTACCTTTTCTAATACTTAGTGCTGTGTGGTTTCGGCACGTAAAAAAACCAACCCGTCTCTTATGGGAGCCGTAAAAGGCGACTAAGGGACTTTACACCAAAAAACATCTATATACTTGCACACGCTAATGTTTGAGATATCTCTGACCACCCCATTTGGGATAAAGGTGACATTATGTTTATATTATGCTGAACACCATACGGCCAATAAAAACAAAAATTATATAACAACTATAGGTACTGTTGTAAAATATTCGAATTCCAAAACCAACCAAAATATTATATATTTACGAGTAAGTAGGTAGCTACAACCAGTAAGTGACAGTGGTATTCGAGTGACATTTTCAGGTTGTTCCGGCCACCGGGTGACCCAGATCGGAGGTTTGCCTGCGGAGTCTGCGTATATAGGGAGGTCAATGTTGCACGCATGCACCACAACAGCTGCAGGCCCTGACACGAAAACCGCTAATTTATAACCGAAAAGACAAAAAATATAAAATGAAATAAAGTTCGCTAAGAAAAATCCCATTTCCCCCTAATATTGGATAATAAGTGTGAAAGTTTGGGTGCTTGTTACTCAATCACGCTGAATTTGCATAAAATTTGGTACAGAGATGAACTACGAAGTATGTTGTTTTAATATAGAAATAAAATTAGTATTTTGTTTATTATGCTATACTTTTATGTTTCATTCGAAATTCAGATTATGTAGGCAATTTCAGTTTGTTATAAGTATTTAATTTTTTGACAGTAGCAAGATTTTTTTCAGAAATATTTTTTGTATTAAACCATATTACTATGTGCTTATTACATATGCATATTACAAGCAAGTACATAATAAGAAATTTTAAAGAAATACCTATCAATTTACCTAAATAATTTGAGACCCTTCACAAAAAATATAAGTAAAATATTTCAAATATTTGCACCAATTATTTAGACACTAGATAAAGTTACCTACATAAATTCATATAAACATTCATGAATGAGGAATAAATGTCCATATTTATCACACAGACATTTACCGCAAGCGGGATCCTAACCTGCTACCGTTGGTCTCAAATGCAGTCGCATAAGTTGGAACAATCGCGTAATATCGGTTGTCTGTCATGCATGTCATAAATATAAAACCATTCCCACACATAAATTCCACAAAATCGCAAGAAAACTTGCATGTATGTGTAAATACTAATACTGATTAGATGACATAGTTGATCATTTCCCACGTTTGTGGGATAAAAAATCAATAAGTACACATTGTATGTAACAGGTTCTATTGTGTAGGTGAAAGTTCAGCACAGTTTTGTTCCTTGTATCATAAGAATCGTAACCGTGTACTGTGTTTTTTAATGAAATTGTTACAAAAGCGGAGGTCTCACGTATCTCCATATAATGTACAAGTAGATATATTATCTACCGGAATTCAAACGTAAATATTTCAATGCGTTAAAAAAGCTTATCGTTGACCGAGCTTCACAAGACTCGGATGAATCACTACTGAAATAGATGAGATATGAGTATGAAGGAAATATTGCGGAGGAAATATAATCTAGGTCAAATCTCAAAACCTATTAACAAAACGGTCAAAAACTCAATACCAGCGAACAAACCTCGATCTTTCAAACTTAGCCGATAAAGAGAGCGAGACGCTGACACGAAATAACATATAATCATAGAAACTCATTCAATGTAATATTTCAGCAAGTCATCGGTTAATACTAGATTCGGGCACTTTCCCCGGCGCAATTTGACGCTGTTAGTGCACGGGCGCCGATTGCAGAGCAATTAACGAGTGCGGATGCGCGTGCACGCCGGTCGTGCGCATCCCGCCACGATCAGGAAGTTCATACCTACATAGTACCGACAAACTTCACCTAATAGACAGTAAACCATGTCCTTGTGATAAATATCTACACCACAGTCTACATCCGATTGAAGGCAGTTACAGCCTTTACGGTATTGCTGCTGTACGGCCAAAGCTATCGAAGGTGCGACTTGTATGTCTCTATGTATACTCAAGCGTTTATGTAAACTTCTATTACTGCTTAGTATGTGGCTACTTGAGAGTCCGCGCTGGCGCTGTGTTTGTGCGCATGACGCACTGTTTATCTGACAGTTTGAGAGTTAGGAAACTAGAAGCAGTTTACTCACTTTCCTAGTTTACTCAGGTTGAGTTCACGGAACTTGCCGATTTGAGTTACGTCGTTAACTACTTATGGTCACCACAGTGAAGGTTTGGGTTCGTAGTTATTTACAAGCTAACTTGTTTCACTATTGAAAATATAAATTATCAAAGGATATAGATACATTCATAGTCCTGCAGCAAGAAAGGGATGGCAATAATATAAATCCAGATTGAGACTGGAGAGTTCTTCTGTAACACTAACTTAGACTTATACTTTTAATATTAAAACATTATTAGCTTATAAATAACTATGAACTCAAACCTTTACAGTGGTGACCACACCAAACTAGTTGACACATTAAATCAAATCGACAAATTTATTTCTTATTCCCTGAGGCCAGCCTGCTGGATATACAACCCTCCTCTGCCGACAAACATTAATGCCGTTGTATCCATTTGTAAAGGATAAGAGAGCTATTGAAATCTGTGATATCAATTTAAGACGCTTTCCATCAAAGTCCTCATGGTGACGACGCATCTGTAACCCCTGTATCCATATATTTGAGGTCGAAACTATCGACATTATCTCTGGGAGGTTACCTATGTTATGGGCTGTAGTAGAAAGCAGTATCACAGTGGTGGCCAAGAGAAGGTCAGTAGACAGATATGATCGGTTGGCATGAAGGAAGTTGGAAATTATTGGACCGTAATACTATGGCAATAGGGACCGGAAAGGATGGCGCGGTAAAGAAGCATACTCGTGTAGGTACCTTGATTACACAATTAGATGCGATTCGAATTACTCTCGCTTGGACAGATTTCAAAGTTATACGATTTTAGATATGATAGATCAAATTATGTTTTGGAAGGAACTAACCAACCCTATCTAATTTAGTTTTCGTAGATTTAAAATGTAAATATAATACCTAATTAAATACGTATCGTTTAATATGATTTTTATAAGTTTCTTACGGATTAACGATAGAAATATTTCACAAGGATGGATAAGGAATAATTCGCTTCGCTACGAAAATGCCTGAGCCTTGAACTTCGGCAAAATACGCAAAAAACTTTATCATGATATTGGCTCACATTATTTATTACACTCTCTCACTCTTTAAATATACAGACGGAGGAGGATTATGGACTCTATAGATTATTAAATTGGTATCTGAAGTTTATTCGTAAAGAATCGTTCAGTGACGTACCGATTAGCCTAGTATGCCTATACGCATTAGAATTAGGTAGATACTAAGTAAATCTGTTGGAAAGTGATTAGTAAGATTAGCCAAGCCTTTGGCTGCGCTCCTCCCTCCCCGCGTGCCGCACCCGTGGGTGCTTATCGAACTACAATAATAGCGAAAGTTGTAATTATTGTCACACTTTTTAATGCATAACATTAGCTTTCTACTAGACGGTTGTCGATATAAAATGTTATTAAGTTTGACATAACGACGGTGCGGCTTTCGGATAGAGTATTGGTAACTACAGAAGACACGGTAGTTACATATTCAAAGAAAGAAATTTCTAATTCATCTACCAGTGGTTCAACTCAGTGAAGGAACTCGGAAAAAGTGTAACGAGAATATCATTATCATCAATCGATGGTAGATAAAGAATGAAATTCCTGATTTATCGATCAGCGGTGAATGAAAATTGAGGGAAAAATTTAAAGAAACAGAGGAAGGGAAGGCGCAATTACTTTGACCAAGTGAAAGAAAAGGTGAATGTCATGTCGTACCAAGAGCTTAAAGCTTAAAGAAAGCAGAGAGACATTGGTCATTACTCCGCCGGCAACAAAACCTATTAAATTGAAGAAAAGCGTTGTAATTATAACAAAATAATGACTTTCAATTGAGTATCTTTCGATGGCATAAAATTCTTGTAATGCAATTATAAATCGCCGATTTTTCTCATTTTCAACTTGATGTCAAGAGTTTTTTTTCTGACACTGCGTTTAGACAAAATAAGACCCGAATTTGTCTTGGTTACTAGGCTCCCAAATTACCAGCCATAACAGCGTCTAGGAATTACAGCCAATCATTATCAAATTAGAGGTGTGACAAAAACGGTGTTGACATCACCATAAACGACCAAGTCGTAAAAGAGTGCTAACGAACGAATGTTTACTCTGTGTTTAGCGCTGTCGCAAGCTTGTTGTCAGTGGATGGTTAATATTATTTTGACAGAATCAATAAAAGGACCATAATGCAATATTAATACTAATCCAAAATTACCGGGACCTTTTGACTGACAAAATTGTTTCATTCGGATATGGTTAAGTTTATAGGTACCCAAAGTAGTTGTAGGTTAGCTGTAAGTTTGAGGTAAATATTCTATTGATTTAACCGATGCTTAATTT
This sequence comes from Oegoconia quadripuncta, assembly GCA_949316235.1. NCBI lineage: Eukaryota > Metazoa > Arthropoda > Insecta > Lepidoptera > Autostichidae > Oegoconia > Oegoconia quadripuncta. The sequence goes on along the minus strand of OX438752.1, from coordinate 19,529,467 downwards.
GCAAGAGGTTTCACCATTATTTTCCATATATCAGGATTTCAGATGCGTCCCAAAAATTTTACACAAGAACAATAAACTTTTTGAAAGCCGTAATATTTTGAAAAAAAGGCAAAGCAAATAGGTAGTTGATGAATGATGATGACATAAAACAATTACCTGTCGTGATCTCGTGATCGAACAGCCAATTTAAAGATCTATACTCATGGTTCAAAATAAAAATATAAATCGAAAAAGTAATTACCTACTACTCATTCACAAGGCTGAATTTGAGTTCTTTATCACCTATGGCCGAAATTTTATAATAGCACATGATTTCTGTTTTGTTAGATTTCAAATTATTTAGAGGCAATTTTTTTATATCTACAGGAACCTATTGTTAGTTACTTTGTATAAACGACTGACACATTAACAAAACATGTTTGTATATTGTATTTAATACGTTGTGTATGTCACTATTTAAAAAACAGATTTATTCCTAAGAGATACTGTATTCGCAAATCCTCCGGACCGCACGCTTCTGCAGAAAAAACATGGATAGCATATGCACATGGTAGAACAAAATGCCGTTCCAGGAACAGTAGCGGAGACATCTCTTGCTCGACAAAGGACAGATAGCTAATAATAACCGCGGCAGACTCCGCGTTCCGTGCATGCCTGCGTTTTCAGGAGATAGGGTTACCAGATCCGAAAATACGTTTTCCTGACAAATTATTTTTATAATTTTCCAATATTTTGTGAAAATTGATATATTTTTGTGTCATTGTACGAGAAACGGACAAGGCTCACCTGGTGGTGACGATACATTTTGTAACCTCCCAAGGATAAGGGTGATACATTCCAGTACAGAGGTTACAGGTGCCTTGTCACCCTGAATCTGAGATGGAGTGTCTATTAATGCGGTGACTACAGTCCCTCTTTCATTCATCAGACCATAAAAAACAAATAGATGTTTGATGACGGAAATAGATAAGAGGAAGATACCCACCCAGCCGGTCTACTTGCAAAAGGGAAAGAGCCTTACATCTTGTAAAATGTGGTATACGGAGACAGATGCTGTGGTTGCCAGTCATGTACCCCTATTGTTCTAGAAATAATGTAGCCAATAATCAGAAATTCCTGACATATTAGAATCCGCCTCGTTACCTGACGACCAGAATTTCGGACATGTCAGGAAAATTCCTGTCGTCTGGTAGGTAACCCTATTTTAGGCGGGCCGCGGGTTGCCGCTACCAAATAAAACGTCAGTATGCGTGCTAAACAGATATCTCGTCGTATACGGGGTCTTATTTTAAAACCACTTATACTTCGAGAGCGAAGCTTTTAATCAACTAGGTACAATTACCTACTAGACTGTCCATTAGTTAAGTTAGTAACTGGTTATTGTAGACGCTGCTGTAACTATAATTAAAAACGTTATTAAGTGCACCTACACAGTTCTATTTAGTAGCAGGCGTAGCAACATTATAAAATAACAAAAACAAAACCCCCCGATGGCCACACCAATTGTCTTATAAAAAGAATTGAACTTCAAAATGCAAAATTATTTCATATTCCCATACTAATTGACTTGACCAAAATGGGTTCTTCCCGTTATTCTATAGAATCTTGAAATTTAGAATGAAGTAAAATTCCAGGATCAGGAATGAAGAAACCCGTAGGCGAACGAAAGTCCCCGACATAGCCCAGACCTGGTAAAGGTCGCGGAAAGTCGTTGGTTACAGGCCGTTGGTTCCAGTCGCTCTGGAAATCTATGGGGGAGGCCTATGTTCAGCAGTGGATGTGGCTAATATGATGATGAAAGTTTCCTGAAGACCACACTAAAGGAAATAATCCAAAAACCAATCATTTCTAATGGAACGACTATATATGGAATATCAAAGAACAAACTTAATTATCCGGTTTTTTTAAGTCTAAGTAACTATTTGTTCATGATGATGTTAGGAACGGAACCCTCACAGCGCGAATCCTACACACACTCGATCATTCACAGACAACAAATAATTTTAAAAGATACGGTCTCTCAAAGCTTGTTATCGTAATAAAAGTTCAACTCACTGACAGATCATCAGAACCTATGGGTAGTTCCGAATTAATGACCTGCAGGCTTGAAGTTTGGCATTATGGAAATGTTTTGGCACAAGGAATCTATAAAATTAACAGCATTTATAAGTTTAACGCTTTTTAATCAATCTAATTCCACGAGGGATTTGTAATTAACGATTTTCGGGTTTATTCCTTCACCTCGCAAGCAAGACCTGCCTTCATGCCAAATTTCAAGATTGTGGCGGACCAGGAAGTATCCATACGTTTTGTAAATCAGTCAATCGGTAAGGGGACTCTTAGTATGAAAACAGGGTTTGAAAGGCCGTATCTTTTTATTGCGTTACACTAGAAACTTAAATTCTTTACATCTGTATGAGGCAGACCTTAGTATATTTGATAGCCGCTTCTATGAAGGAGGGTGTTGGAGATCTAGTCAGCATACGCTCCTTCCTGTCGTCTTTTTCTTCGAATTTTTGGATAATAAACTCCAGGTGAATTGAAATAACGACTTCGAACAGGTTTATTATAAATTCGTATATTTTAACGATTTTACAAATATTAATGGACCGTTTATCTAGGTAGAAATTCGAATGGTGAGTGAAGGTACCGCATTGCGTTCGTCGCACATTCACAGCGGTAGAAAGAGGTTGTATTAGCTTGTTGATAGATGGCGATATAAATATCTAATCCGTTATAGACAACCGGTTCGGTTTTACATAGGCAGATAATGTATTGATCTAATCTAATTAAATCAATGCACATTAAAATCGAAGTATTCTTCTTTAATTGCAACTCTTCAAAAGCTAATTAATAAATAATCGAACTACTGAAGTTCACAGTGAGCCTGAGCAAATGTCAGAGTACCTAGGCGTCGGGTAGAGCGACGAACCTATAAATTTTATGGTTTCTAACAATAAGTCATAAATCCAGGTCACTGCGAGGCAATAACGACAACAGGTTCTACCTTTACAAGCAGGAAAGGTCGCGTTACAAAGGTTGAACATGTACCCAATTCCTTATGAAAATGTGTAACTGAAATAACTATATAACCTTTTTAACGACGACCTGTTCGGTGTAGTGGTTAGAATCTCTGCTACTATACCAAAAGGTCGCGGGTTAGAATCCCGCTAGGGGCATACGTTTGTATGATGAATACGGACATGTGTTCCCGAGTTATGGATATTTTTCATTTATACGTGTATTTATTTACAAAAAAAAATGTATTTGTGTAGTTTATCAACCATCTGGTATCCATAACACAAGCCTAAATGCTTACTTTGGACCTAGATGGCGCTGTGTGTATGTGCAAAGATATTTATTTATTAATCCCCGACGCTAAAAGAGGGGTGAAACAAGTTCGAAGTTTCGAAAATAGTTAAACATTATTTGATATTATGTTTGTAGTTTCTCCGTGATTTTTTCAAATTACGTTATTGGACACATTTGTCATCCCGTCGTAATATTCAAAATGCATGGCTTTAGACACGAAATGTCTTTCAGTTGCGTGTTTAACGTCGCATTGTCATGCCTCATCGAAGGTCATACGTATGATTTATGTATCGCAATCACAATTTGATTTATGGTTTTCTTAATTCTTTGCCAAATGTCTCTTGCGAAATTCGAAAGCAGTGCTAGGGTTTTGCCTTTAAAGACTATACCATGCATAACAGTTGTATCGCCTACGCGAATGACTGTCTAAGAGGCAATCATGCCAAATTTAGAAACAATGAAAGTGATTGTATCTCCAGTGAACACTGAATACCAACCACTCCCGTGATATGATTGTATGAAATAAACGTCAACATCATTATGTATTATTTAGTCGTGTCTTAAGATTTCTGTTAGCTTTAAATTTTAATACGAGGGTCCCCTGAATTGTTTCTGGCCTATTACAGGAGAAATTATTTTTAGTTTCAACAGTCGCTTTGTAAGTCTATTACTTCTCCCAGCGATGGTCCTATCCATTTTACCCGACCAAATAGTACTTGGCGTCCTATTCTGAGCAATGATAACTCAAATATTTTAATTCAGAAATTAATTCCATATGAGGTTATTTTACCCGACCAAATAGTACTTGGCGTCCTATTCTGAGCAATGATAACTCAAATATTTTAATTCAGAAATTAATTCCATATGAGGTTAGTAAGTCTTAGGGCAGTATTAATAAATCGCGATTGAGAGAGATTAAATAAGTAACAGATTCTCAAGCGTCAACTTAAGATCATCTTAATCTTGAGAATGGTTTATTATTACGGGCCTTAGGCTAACGGGCCTGAGAAAGGCAGTTAGTGATTCTGATCTGGGGAATACGGTTGATAATCAATCAATTCGAACGGCAACTCTTTCATCTTCATGTCACTAATCAGACGATCCTCTCCAGTCATTCAATTTAAATACGAATGAATTACTTTATTTCAGTGGGAGACACGTGCTTTTCTCGTTAGGAGCTGGAGTAATTACTTTTACTATAAAAACTAAATGCGATAGACATTTTCAGCAAAGTAGGATAGTGAAACACGCGCAATTTTTATTACGTCTTGATTTTAATCAACAAGATGTTACGTCACCTCGAAATCGTTGTTCATCTTGTAAATTAATGAAACTAATTTCTAACAATGCCCTGTCATTAGTGGCCAATTGTTACGATTCCATCCACCTATAACCAGTAGTTTTTTAATCTATAGGTAAGTAGGTACTTTATGCAAGCAAACGACTAACGCAATCTTTGATTGTTTTATAGTAAAGAACGACGAAGATGTCATGCATGAGTATCGCAAAATTTGGTACTATAGAAAGAAGGTACCTACTAGTGTACCATGTGATGTCATCGTCGTTTAATTTATTAAATAGATCTATAACAATTTAATGGACTGGATTGAGTTGGTGGTTTGCTATTACTTTGATCGTTTCACAAATCTTGTAACACGAATACTGAATGTATGAGTGTGGTCAACAAACTTAAAGGTTTTAACTTGTAGCCTAGAAACTCAGCGAGTGTATAATTACACTTGTTCATTTAGCCTTTACGTATACTTCCTATGCTAAAACCAGAGCTGCAAAATTAGTCCGCTTTAGTTAATTTCACACTAGTATTCCACAGCTTGCTAAATATAAGTCTGAATCTAAGCATTTGGTTAAATTTATTGCTTAGAAAAAAGCGAAAAGAAAATTGTCATGGTTAATGTTCGTCGATCACACCAACAGTTATGACAGCCAAAATAAACGCTTTACCACATCTGACCTCGTTGATTTGACCCATAACAGACTGTGGCGAATTTTATAAGATTTGCAATTATTATGAACACTTTACGGTTCTTTTCAGATACGCTATGTGTAAAATAAATACGTATAAAGATAACCAACAATGATAAAATATTAGGTACTTAGTTAAAATGGTATTTAAAAAAAATAATCAAATCTCCCCTGAATTAAAGACTACGTCACTTATTAACTACGTATATTACTAGTATCGTATGTGATTCAACATGAACATAGCTAACACGAAGTGTACACGAAAATGAACGATAATTAACTAATTCTATTCTGAATAATGTGATTGTTAGTGTCAGGACATGGATTAAGTAACACCGATATTACCTATCTAAAAACCCTCAAAAACTTTAAAGAGTTGCTATAAGTTCCATAGAGGTTAGGTCAGCAACAATATGCAACTTGATATGTAGTTTACCATATAGGTTGACATCAATTGCATTTTATCTGTATTGATAAATTTAACTGTTTGATTAAGATTAGGCTAGATTATACTTCAATACAATAAAATTATGATAACGAGTGCCATTCCTATTGCTTCACCTTCACCTGATTGAAAGTTGGGAAAAGCAAATGTCCTATTGGGATTTTTCAATAGGAATATCAAGTTGATTTATCCCATGAACTAAACCTTTGGAGATTCGTCGCGGGCTATAGCACTAGTAATAACAAATACTACAATTGGTGTTCCTAATTTACTGATGATTCAGAAAACAGTGGGTGATTGGTAGTTGAGCTTGGCTGATCTCAAGTATACATTCGCTCGCAATAGTCTGTAGAGGACTTCTTGTTCATTTTTAATATAAAACTTGTCCCCCACTGAAAGTAAGTTATGGTTAATGCTTTTCAATCAAATACGCTTTATTAGGAAGTTATATTTATATATCTTATAGAAACTACAAATTTTCTGTAAAAGAACAGATGCATGCCCTAAAAAAATGCAGCAAATTACGTAAATTATTTGTAATGTCAAATGAACTACATTAACATAATATGTATAATTAATTTCTTCAATCTACATTATTTCACTGATTTGAATAAGGGAATTAGGAGTGACAGATTCATTCACATAACTATCAGTTATGTAATTTTCAGTATTTCAAATTACGGCCCTCTTGCTCACATAAATTAAAAAAACAAACACGCATTAATCCTCTACAGCATCTTGAAATCACACTTGATTTCACAATGTACAAACACTGGAAAACTTTGAAAGGGATATCTCTCATGCTACAAATAGAAACAGAAAGAGACATATAAATATATAAATATTAGGCAGTTGGTGCTTTTACAATATTATTGAGTTGGGGTGGTAATGTTACTAAATAAATGTCAATTATTAAACAATCCTCAGTTTTAAGAAATATGCCAGTAGATGTCAGGTAGTGTTCACTGCTGGAAGCAAGTCCCTAATATTTCCCAAATTCGGAACTACATACAAGACAGAATATTATGTATCTCTGAGTACCTACATATAGAGGTGAGTAGGTAATAAAGAGCCGAATATACGCGCATTACATCATCATCATACTATTATCCTTAATCACGCGCGTTTAGCCAATTTCGCAGATCGAAATTCGGAATTCAACTACATTTTCACAGGAAACTAATATTATTTCATGAAGTAATATTATTTTGCAATGATATAGGATTAATTTCATGTTAATTGGTAATTTATTGTCACTTAAAAGAGACATTTATGTCAATAAATACCTACTCAAGTCAATATGGACACAATTATTTAATAGTAGGCACTATGGATCAGTAGAAACCATGCTTAGTCAACTACCTACAAAATAAATTGCTATAGTATACTTACCTAATGTAGCAGTTAACACTGAAAGATTATCCAGTTAAAAGTCATTATGTAGTTAAGATTAATGAAATAACAAGCTATCAATGAAATAAATTGTTTAATTGCTTAATAGTATATAGAAGACAAAAGTGCCTTAATCTGTGTCACCAAATGGAATAATAAAAAAAATAACTTCCATAATGAAGTCATTTTTTTCTATTCTCTTTATCAGATCTTTACCAAATATATATGGAAGGTAGCTTAGTTAACAACTTTAGTAAAATTCTGTATTCAAATTAAGTATGTACATGAAACAACAAAATAAAACACAATTGAAAATACCTATATCTTATAGAAAAAATACGCCTTCCACTAGCTTCCATGAGGCATAGTACCTAGTACGCTTGCCCCACTGAATGCATAAGCTCAGCTGCTAAGCAAAGTAGTTAACAACTTAAAATTCTGTTGAATTTATAAACAACAATGGAGTCACTTCTCAATAAGGCTGTTGGTACTCACAATGCATTATGAGCAAAAAATCTGTCTTTTTAAGGTATTTTCTAGAGTAGTGAAAAATAACAAAGATGCATAATATATTTTTTTTACAGCCCAATGGCAGGACCGCACAATTTTAAATCAGAATCATATGCATAGAATCTGAATTGTGTCACTTATTATCAATGTTGTAACTGAATCCAATAAGAACCAGACATTTGGGTATCTTCTCTTGCCAGTTTTTTAGTACCAGGACTTAAGTTCTAAACATTTTATAGCCTTTAATTTAAATTTTAAACAACACATAAAAAAGAACAATAGTTTAAGTTGTGAACTGCGTCTTGTAAGTATTGACTGTCAAGTGGCCACAGGCCCGACACAAATACACGAAACCATACTGAGTCACCATAGTGTATTATGGTCCCTACCCTCTCATATTGAGAGAATGCTGTGCACCAGCAGTAGTGTTGTGCCGAGGGCTACACCATGACCGATATTGTTTCTCTGTGTAGATATGTGTGAGTGTGTAATAAGTTTCACATATTTGGGTATAAATGGAAACTAGAGATAAAAAATCCAGCATTAACTCGAGTCTCCATATAGTAACTGTTTTACTTTTTAACTGATGAGATCAATCAAAATGAATTACGTATGGCAAATCTTAGTGTGTAGGTCTGATATTGCTTTTTAATGTAGGTAAAACTTAAACACAAACTAAATTAGAATTGATTTAAAATAATGTCAAATTTTGTTCAGCTCTTCTTAAAGTGAGATTCGAGCATAGCAGAAAAACGTTCGGTAGGTAAAAAACTAACCCAATCAGTCGCATTGTCTGTTTCTATAAGTAGGCTGTGATGCATAGTTAGCGATAAGGGTGGTAAAAAAGAACATTTGAGAAGTTACCCAGTGTTTTAATTCTTTTTTCAGTCCTCAGTTGAGGATTGTCTGGCATGCCTAAAATTAGAAAACAAATAATTTCGATTGCAGTCAGACATGGAAAGTAGGTACCTACATCAAAAATAATAGAAAATGCAAACCTTTGGTATTCCCACGAAGTATATTGCTGTTGTGCCGACGTATTATGAATAAAACACCACTATTTTAATCAACTGATTAAAAAAAGAACTAAACTAATGAAGAATAGTAATAATTTTGCACCACAACTATATAGAATTAGAGAAGGAAAATAAAAACCCGTAACAAAAATGAAAAACCCAGAAGCAAGCAACCCCTACTATACAGGGCGTCCCAAAGTTATGGGACATGAAGGGGAAGTACCTTAAATATTGTAGATAGTGAATTTTGCTCAAAGAAGACTTTATGTTATTTTTAAAAGTTAGTAATTCTGCATTCATAGATTTTCTAAAAATTACTTGCTTCGGCTGGGAATCGAACCGACTTAAATGTGAAAAAAAAAACACCCTACTTTTATGATGCCAATCGAAAGAATAGCTAAAAAATAATAACTCTGCCTAAGTAACATAGTATTTTAAAAGAAAGGAACAACATAAAATGATTGAGTCAAATTTCAAGAAAGTTATTTATTGCTAAAGTGATTTCTTCTTTTGGGGATACGTGAAAGATATGCTATACAAAAAGCGATACGAGAACGTAGGCGAGTTGCAAACAGAATTGTGCCATATCACATCGAGTGTTCACCATAAAATGATTAGAAAATCAACAGGCAGCGGGCTCATTAAAAGATTGGCGATTTGCGTAAGACAAGAGGGATCACATTTTGAGCATTTAATTAATTAATTTACAAAAAAATACCTACTTAATTGACTACGGCAGTTTCATGTATGTTTTTTATTTGATTAAAATGATTAATTTCACGTTGTTCCTTTCTTTTAAAATACTATGTTACTTAGGCAGAGTTATTATTTTTTAGCTATTCTTTCGATTGGCATCATAAAAGTAGGGTGTTTTTTTTTTCACATTTGAGTCGGTTCGATTCCCAGCCGAAGCAAATAATTTTTAGAAAATCTATGAATGCAGAATTACTAACTTTTAAAAATAACATAAAGTCTTCTTTGAGCAAAATTCACTATCTACGATATTTAAGGTACTTCCCCTTCATGTCCCATAACTTTGGGACGCCCTGTATAGCTCCGTAGCTGCAAATTGCAACCACAGACTAGTAAGAGTCCTATTGCAACCACAGAATACTAATACCTCTAGCGAGAATAGTATGTGAAAAAATGTTTTTTTCGTCCCTCCCCTAAACAGATAGTGTTACCAGATTATTTTTTCACAACCTGCCATATGAGAGCACAGAAAAACCGTCGCACACATTATTGTGTTTTGTGGACGCCATGATGGATGTTTATTATAAAATGTATCAGACATTCAAGTCGGGCTAACATGACCCGTAGTCTCTCTACAGCATGGACTTATTATTTAAACAGGACTGAGTACTCGCCGCTGAAAAACGAGCCGAGCAGGATGTGTAACGTAGAGGCCGTTTGTCTCTGTCTAACAGGGTGACCACAATATATTTGTTACTTGGGACAAATGGTGTAATAAAATATTTGTCAAAAAACTTTGGCGTTTTGACATTAGCCGGCGTGAGCCATTTATTTCGCATTTCTTCATTTTTTGGGAAACTGCAATAATAGTACAACAGTCAGGACCCTAATCAATCACACATATTTCACATATTTCGACTCATTTCAAGAATTCATGGGCATCCTACTTCTTTGATTTACAAAAATATTATTTTTAGCTTACCTGTGGAAAGATATGTTGCAACCACCATAGGATTCACTTGGGCAAGTATAAACGCAACACTTTTTCACCATTTTACTCCTTTTACTTGTTATAATATAACAAATACTTTAAAAAACTTTTAATGCAAAGAAAATTCAAAATCACACCGAACCGCCATGACATGACATGCTTTTCAGGGTTACCATAAAAATAACAAAATCGAAATAAAAATGTATGTTTTCTGTTTGATTTAAGAATATATGAAAAGAAATTAATGCGAATGTTTTTGTTTATTTATAATTGTTAAAATAACATAAAAATATAAGTGTTTCAATGGAATTTTTGAGTAGCCAAAACTGTTGATCATAATCATTTTTTTTGCTGGCAAGATGTAAGAACGAGACACACGGCCTCCGTTATTTCTATCTCTCTCGGCTCGGATTTGCCTTTGTGTATGGTGCATCCAATTTAATACCTTATTGCGTTGATATAGTGATCATTTTCCAAATGATTCTTTTGATAGTTATCAGTCCTGTTTAAATAATAAGTCCATGCTCTACAGCGACACGAGCTAGAAGCCTACAACGACGATTGATTTGTTTTGACCTCGGTTTTGAGTGAGCACTGAAGTAATAAGACATGGCTGTATGGGTTAAAATCTCCGAGAGGAGTGAATAAAAAAAAACTGGATTTTTTGGCGGGAACTCGGCGAGTGAAGTAGTATTTTTCTTTATAGTTCTTATAATTTGTGAATTCTAACTTTTGAAGCTTAATAATAGCAGAATATTGTGCAGCAAACGTTAGTGATGCTGTACAAGTGAAGGGAAGTGTAAATTAAAGTGCGTAACGGAGCTTTCGGGTTCCCACAAGAAGCCGCCAAAATCTTTTGTAAAGCATTCTGCCACTTTACTGAAGAATGACTTGACCGTGACTAGACTCTGTATACGCCAAGTATACGACGAATTACTTGTTTTGACTGAGACTGGCTTACAAACTGAAGAAATAAGATATGGCTGTTATGGGCTAGATCCCTTTGCCTTCTCCTAGAGGAGAAAATAAGACTAAAAAAAAAAAAAGATTTTTTTGTTCTTTGTTAGGAAAAAGAAAAATTAAGCAAATCTCTCAAAGAAAATTAAGCAAATCTCTCTTCAGCTAAACGTAGCGATTACGTATATCCTCTTTGCAGGGAGGGAGCGATTATAAAATTGCTCCGTGAGAAAAACTATGAAATTTATATAATTTTTGAGCGA